>CM057342.1:69172313-69772313 GCA_030015575.1 Agapanthus africanus
ACAACTTAAGAAAAGCTTGTGCGGATGTGAGTTGTGGATAGAGCGTGGGTTATAATTATACTTGTACTTGCCTTTTTGCACTTGCGATGCACGTAATTAAATTAATTAGAGAATAATCAAAAATTAAAAAGATCTGTTAATGTTTTATTTAAATATGCGCGCGTGCACGTGCATGTGTTACTTTAAGATGCTATTAATTTATTACTCTAAGACATTTGGAAGATTTAAATAGTTAAATAAGAATTTTCCAATATGATTTCCTTGAAGCCTGAAAATTTTCCAGGCAGCAGCCGGGCAGCAGTTATCCTAACAGTAGTGACCTGCTGAAGTATCATATAATGAATTGATACTCCCCAAATTTATAATTAATGTGATCTTTAACACCCGTAATATCTATAGATCCATGATTTCAGAAGCAGGAAACCCCAACTGCATAAATTTCTCGTATCAAATACACTTACTACTGTTTGAACCAATTTATGTAAAATATTAATATGTTTGATGTGAAGTCTATGATTAGTGACAACACACCAACTTGCTGCATTTATTTTCTGTTTCTGTTTGTTAGAATACCTGACCAATTCTCGTACATGATTGATCATAGTTCTTAAACATCTTATGGTTTTGAATTCTTAACATAAGTTGCCATCCGGCACACAGTGCATATCCGTATACATAGCTCTGATGTTCTTTGTCTTAATCAAAGACATTTATCATGATATCGTCCATCTGACAAGTAATTTTTCTCTCTTAGGATGCATTGGAGTTTTTTATGCACCTTGTCGATCAAGTTGAACGTGTCAATGCTGGAAAACCTGAATTAGACCCCTCTAGGAGTTTCAAGTTCTTTATTGAAGAGCGGCTGCAATGCCCCTCTGGAAAAGTTACTTATAATAAGAGAGCTGACTATATTCTTTCTTTGAATATACCACTGCATGAAGCTACAAATAAAGGTACCTTGATCTAAAGATCAAAACATGGCTGGTCTTTGCCTGAGCTCTTACTAATTCTTTAATACTTTCATTATTCAGAGGAGGTTGAAGCATTTCACAGGTTTAAAGCAGAAAAAAAATCAGAAGGGAAGGAAGTGTAAGTTATGGAGATTCTCTGTATAGAAAAACTGTCAAAATGTATTTTCCATCCATGACAGTCCTAAGTAAGCCATTTTTTACAGAGCTAGTGACGAAATTGTACGACCGAGAGTGCCTTTGGAAGCATGCTTAGCAAGATTTTCTGCTCCTGAGGAAGTGCATGAATTTTACAGCACAGCGTTAAATTCTAAGACAACAGCGATCAAGTAAGTCGTTACTCTGCATGGAGAGTAGAAATTTTATGTTTGCGCCTCGTTTCATGCCTTGTCTTGTATGTACATCTCCTTTATCAGTCTACAAGGTTTTCCATGTTGATTTCCATCCTCTTTTATTATGGTGGACAAAATAAACCTGCAATGTCTTCGCTTTATGAACAATTTTTGACCTATGTTCCTTTTCAGCATTCACTAAATGAAAATGATAATCATATTCTTCAGTCTTCACTATGACTTCGTGGATTATGTGCAACACTAGCGGATACTTCTCTAAGATATACACACAACCTCCTAGTTTTTCAGTAGCAACTCATGTAACTACTCTTCTTGTTTGCTTCTTATTATTTGTGGAGCAATATAAGAATGAAACATCATACCCTTCCCAATTTTGGCCCAAGTGGTCTACCTTATTTAGAAGTGAGGTTGAACCAGAAAGATCTGGTCCTGAACCTAAGATCAGCAACGCCTAGAAAAATTGGACCAACAGCGATCCAATGTGAAAACACTAATTTTTCCTGTGGCTGTAGACTAGAAGGCTATGTCTTTTTTTCGTATAGGTATACATATTTGTTTTGATTGTCGAGTCCAAATCCCTTCTACATTTTACCAGGTTGAATTTACTTCCACGAAACATTTGTCTACTGGTTGTGTTTGAGTGATGTTGGCTAGATTTTGTCTACATGACCTGTTTGTACCATCGCCTTGCGCTCGACATTTGACTACTTGCGAATTGCAATTTCAATTGAACTTCAAATTGAAGTTGAGTTGTATTTGCGGCCATTTGTCTGATTGTCTTACTGTTTGGAAACCATTCAGCAAACAAGTTTCTTTCTGCATATATCAAAAGCTTAATATACTATTGATTATTTAAACTAGACTATGCCATTGGTTCTCATAAAAATCCCTTAGTTCACTTGGTGCTTGAGAAGATAGTTCTGTTCACTTGTGACAGCATCGGGCATTCTAAAAACCAAGTCACAAAAGCATGATGCAGTCAGCTCCTGACACTCCCTATGTATAAATCGAAAGGCAGCACAGCTAGAACATGTTCATCCATATAGTTGCTTATCGCTGTTCCAATTTTGACGTAGTGGGATGTTTACTTGTGGCATTTCAGTCTTACAGTGCACTTAAGTTGGTCTCAGTCCAATGTATATGTGTCAGTTTATAGTCACCATACCCTATTTGATAAGTGCCAGCTTGCTCTTGGCTAAATTCAAGGATTATTCATATGTAAGTTCATCTTCATCCACTACAGTACTTGTGTGAAATTGGCTCCTGAAGCATAGGTTTTGATGGAAAATAAGACATTACTTATCTAAACTTCATATTGTAGATTATAAATTGGTTTAATTTATCTTAAATTGATGCCTCTAGTTCATATACTGTTGTGACGTACAGGATGACAATCTGTTGATGGTGGTCATCTTTGATGGCGATATTGAATGTTAACTAAAAGATGTCACTAATATGAGCTGTGTTTATTATTTCATCCCATGCTCTATGCTTGTCAGAAAAAATCTAGACAGAAAGGGTTAGTAGAAGCAATATAATTATGGTTTATGAAGAATATGAAATTTTTGACTTTATGGTGTTACAGAACCGCTGGTTTAACTACCTTCCCAGATTATTTAGTGCTTCACATGCAGAAGTTTGTGATGGAGGAGGGATGGGTTCCCAAAAAACTCGGTAAACTTTTCCTATTTCCATTTTCTACTTGGTAATTTGTTCATATTTCCAATTTAGTTTGGGTTTCATACATATCTCTTCCTATTCCAAGATTCTAGTAAGCAGCTGATTTATCTGAGAGTAACTGTGTACTTGTTTTCATTATGGGGGTTTCAGATGTTTACATAGATGTGCCTGAGATTATTGATATCTCCCACATACGCAGTAAAGGGGCTCAGCCAGGAGAAGAACTGCTGCCAGAAACAGGTAATTAGCGATGGGCGTTTTTTTGGATATTCTATTTGAGTTGATGTAGGTCAATGCATGGTTATTGGGGAAATCTTCTCTGTTAACTCTTTGGAGACCCTAAAATTATTATTGCATGTTATCAGTTTCTGGAGACGAGAAGCAGGAATCGACCAATGCTCCTGTTGCAAATGAGGATATTGTTACACAGCTTGCAGGCATGGGATTTAATTATCTCCATTGCCAGAAAGCTGCTATTAATACTTCCAATTTGGGTGTTGAGGAGGCAATGAATTGGTTACTGTCTCACATGAATGATCCAGGTATTGATAAAAATGATTAATTGCAAGAAACACCCCTATAGTTTGCACCTTATAACACTTATATGCCACCCCCTCAAATGTTCTATAGCGCAAACAATTCCTGTACTCATTGACCAAAGTCCTTATAATCATTCAAATATAACCCTAGAGCTTTTATGTGTTAGCGTTGAATTTGATCGTTTTTAAGGGTTTTGGTCGATAAACAGAGGACGTCGTTGTGCCAAAACATTACTTGAGGGGGTATAAGTGGTACACGGGGTAAACTACATGATGGTTTGTGCAATTAACCTGAGTTATATCATCAAATATATGTCCAGCTACTGTTAATTAGGACTTTACGAAATGTGCAATTGAATAAAACATTATATGAAGTATACTGTTTGAGTTGGTTGTGTTAAACTATTTGTAGATATAGACGATCCTATCTCCAAAGAGTCTAGAACAACCGAGTCTGTTGTTGATGAATCAAGTGTTGAAACTTTGGTTTCATTTGGATTTCAAGAAGATGTTGCTCGGAAAGCATTGAAGGCCTCAGTATGTTATTTTTTCCGATATCACGGTGGAAATATCTTTAAATTGGATCTAATTAAATACTTGTTTCCATGGATTTTATAACATATGAATTGTTTATATTTTTTAATTTGAAAACTTTAGCATTTTCCATGGCATACACTCCCTTCACTTTATTACCTTGTATAGCACACTTATCTTGTATGGCATAGAGGACCCTGAAGTGTCTGGGAAGTAAAAATTTGATGTGGTTGTTGACTAACTTAGGGATCTCATGTGCTACTAAACCAATTAAGCGATGATAAGTTCTAAATGAGATGATAGATGGGGGGTGTTAAATGTAATTAACCCGATTTTGCAATCTCTTACTAAGGTCATGTAGCATCTCTTTGATCCTTACATGTGTTTAAATTTATTATAGGGTGGGAATATTGAGAAAGCTACGGACTGGATATTTAGTCATCCTGATACTTCCAGCTCAATGGACACAGACGGCACATCAAGCAGCAAACAAGCTGACGATTCAGTAGTTCCAGATGGAAGCGGCAGTGAGTTTCCTTCACATTTTTATAGTTTAAATCAATAGCCTTGAAGTTTATATAGTCTACATGCTACTTATGTGGTGTACTAATGTTTCTTTTAGTCATGAAACAAAATATTTACTTTGATGTACAAAATTAAATTTTTTCACAGGATACAAGCTGAAGGCATTTGTGAGCCACATGGGCACCTCGACTCATTGTGGCCATTATGTTGCCCACATTCACAAGGAAGGGAGATGGGTAATCTTCAATGATAGCAAGGTTGGAGCATCCATCGACCCACCAAAGGACATGGGCTACATCTACTTCTTCGAGAGAATGAGCAGCTGATAGTGTTTCCCTGTTTCCGTAGCCTCAGATAGCAATTGACGATGATGTTGAATGAACATTGGCCATCTTTTTTCTGTAAGCAATTGATTCGAAAAGGCAGGACTGAGTTGTGGTTTATGTGCATCTGATTGGTTGTTTTGGCACACTCAAATAGCTGCAATTGTAATCACTGAAGGCCTGCTTTTGGCTAATTTGTTTGTGTACATTGTCACCATCATAAGTGAACGAAAGGAAAGACATGTACAGTTATATTAATTCTTTACATAATATTCTTGCAGGGATGTTTCCTTTTCTTTTACCTTATGGTGTGCAATTTGTGGGAATTGAAAGAGCCGTTGCTGTTCTATTGCATTAGTGTTGGTGCTAGCTAGCTTTTCATAGGATTGGGAAAAATATACATTGAGATTATTTATACATGTATGTTTAATGTTGAAAATTTGACTGTTTGATGTAGGGATAGGATTATAGTTGAAGCAGCAGCAGCTAAGGTGAGGCAAAGAACAAGATGAAGATAAAATAACCGAAAAGGCCCATAACCTAGCAACTGTATAAAAATAAAATACCTTGAACTTTTCACACCCTCCCCGGCGTGTGTTTAGTGCCATAGAATAGCTTTATATGTACTAAATCATAAAACTCAGAACTTTTAAGGTATTTATATCAAATTACTGATTTAAGGGCATTTATTTAGAGCAAAAAAGTGCTCGAGGCATTTACCTAATAAATACTGAATTTGCAAGGTATTTTTAGGAGATATGTCCCAAAATGAACCGTGTCAAGGTTTCACAACCAAGCCAGACTCGCTCCGTCTTTTCTTCGAATATTCAGGATCAGTCCCTCACGGCTTGACGAGTCTAGCTCTGTCAAGGACCCAAAAACAAGCACAATCAAAGCAACTGACCAGCCATTTGTAATCATACGAAGAGGGCTACTATGTATGCAGAATATAGTCAACATCTAGAGACATGGGATCTTATTTAAGAGTCGAATGACTTTGCGGCCAGCCACAGGCAAGTTTACCTTCCGCTGTTACCTTTTCGTCTTTATTTAATCTATAATAAAAAATTCTACAAACCAAAAATACAAGTACAGGGCTAATGGTCTCTACCAATAATCCTTACAGCTACAGCTCCCACCTCTAAATAAATGAAACCTAGTCCTATCCCTAACAACAATCTCCCTACCATAAACCTTAGATATAAGCTTTGTCACATGGTGGCAATCCCCACAAACCCTAAGGTTCTTCACCACTCTAATGCTCACCCCTGCCTCTGTGCTGATCAACCCAAAAGCAATTGCAAGCTTCTCACTATGTCTTGCCAATGCATCATCCTTCTCCTCTTCATCTATGTTCATCAACACTTCCCTTCTATCAGGCACATACCCTTCAACTCTAATCCTATTCTCAATCTCCTCCCATTTTTTCAAGATGTCTTTTATCATTGGATGAGAGTTATCACCCACCAAGAATTGATGAATGGTTCCATTCATCTCAATCAAGCTGCACCCCGGGGTTTTCTTGACACCATTTTGCTTCATCCTGTTCCTCGCTCTCTTAGCATCATCGTATCTCCCACAAGCAGCATAGATGTTGCCTAGAAGCACATAAACACCACTGGAATCTTTCTCCAATCTTAGCAAATGCTTCACTACATATTCCGCAAGCTCGACGTTCTTATGAAATCGACACCCAGCCATCAGAGCCCCCCAGATTAGAGCGTCGGGCTCCACCGGCATCGATTCGACTAAATCCCTAGCCTCATCGAGAAGCCCGTTTCGAGCCAAGAGATCCACCATGCATCCGTAATGCTCAACCTTCGGCTTGATCCTATACTTCCTCTTCATCGAGTCGAACAAGTTACGCCCCTCGTTTACCAGCCCGGCATGCGTGCAAGCACAAAGAACGCTTATAAAGGCGATATCATCGGGCATGACCCCACACTTCTCCATCTCCTCGAAAAGCTTCAACGCCTCTACCCCTCTCCCATGCATCGCCAACCCTTTCACAGCGGTAGTCCATGCGAGCACGTTCTTCTCGGGCATCTCATAAAACACCCTCAACCCCAACTCCAGCTCCCCACATTTCGCGTACATGTCGATCAACCCGGTCCCCAGAAACACGCTGACCCTTTTCCTCCTGCTCCTCAGATACCCGTGCACCCATTTCCCCTGCTCCAGCGCCCCCAGCTGCGCGCAGGCGGCCAGGACGCAGACGAGGGTCTGGTCCTCCGGCTTGAACCCTTGCTCCTGCATCTCGCCAAACATCTCCACCGCATCCTTGGACCTCCCCGAACGGACGAGGCCCGAGATCATGGCGGTGTAGGAGACGACGTCCCTGTGGGGCATTTCATCGAAGAGGGCACGTGCTTGGTCGGCACGGCCGGCGTTGAGGTGGGCGGAGATGAGGACGTTGTAAGAGACGGGGTCTCGGTGTGGGGAGTAATGGAGGAAGAGGCGGAGGGCGGAGGGGAGATGGAGAGAGGAGTAGGAGTGGAGGAAGGAGTTGAGGACGAAGGGGTGGGAGAGGAGGCCGAGCTTTACGGGGTGGGAGTGGAGAGTGTGGAGGGAGATGAGGGAGGGGCCGGGGATGGATTTGAGGAGGGGAGGGAGGGTGTGGGGGTTGGGGCGGAGGCCGAAGCGGAGGAGTTGGAGGTATAAGAGGAGAGGGGTGTTGGAGGGGGATGGGGGAGAGAGGTGGGAGTGGGAGCGGATGAGGAGGTTGTGGAGGAAGAGGGAGGGGAGGAGATGGCCGGAGGTGGTGAGGTGTGCCTGGATCTGGTGGAGGTGTGAAGAGGTGGTGCAGCGAAGGATGAGGGAGGGGAACACTTCTGGGTTCATGGGAGTAATCAGGGAGCAGGGTTAGGGTGGTTATTGGGAGTGCGAGGGAAGGCCGGCTACAAGGAGCCGTTTTGAGAGTGGAGGGAAAATGAGAAATTATTTGGTACCCTGGCTGAAATTCAGAGGGCAGATTTTTTCAAATTGATTGCTGGGACGGCATCCACTCTTCTTCTTTGCTGTTATAACTAGAAGTCTTGCATTTTGTTATTTATTAATGAAAATCTCAAAAATATGTTAAATTGTTTTTCATTTCTTTCTAAATTCTAGAGAGAGCCACTGCATCTCTCTCTTCTCCCTCTCTCTCTCTCGCGCTTCTCTCAAAAAATAACTATCATGTTGGGCCTTGAAATGAAAAATTATACACAGCCCCTCAAAAAAGCAACTATCTTATAAATTTATAATATTAATTCTTACTGACATGAAATGTTGTATTTAACACGTGACATGCACAAATTCTAAGTATGTAATACTACAAAGAAAGAAATCTAAATTTTTATGTCCTATTCATAAATACTTTCTACTACAAATTCTAAAATTGGTAACCACTGTATCTCAACTTTCAAAATCAAAACATAATTTTCTCCCCATTAAGAAAACGGTTAGTCCTAAAAAATAATTCCCAAAATTACTTATCCATTCATCACATATGATACTAAACTTCTTCAAGCCATCTATTGTTTTTCTCTCTATCACACTCGCAGTTCTTTTGGGGTGGCTTTACACTTCATATTTGTCTTTACCCCTTTAATTAATTTTTGATTGATTTTATTTAATTTTCTTTTTGGATTATGAATGAATTCACATTAAAACTCAAGATGATGGGCGTCATGGCGCTGTGGAATTGACTGATATTTAACAAACGTAATTTATTTTGATAAAAAGATAAGTTTAAAATTGCCTTATATAGGTTGAAACACAAGTGATACTCATCACAAGATTACATCATAGATTATTTTCGTCCATATTTTTTGTGCAACATCTTTGATAGGTGTAATATTATTTTTTCGTTTGTAAGTGTGCATTGCACGTGCAAAACACTAGTAACAGTAATTTTGAAAACAGATACCGACTAAGACTAAGGATGTGTTAGTCCCAAGTAATTTTAGAATTCAGAATTTGTAAATGAAATGACCGTCATTTTGATAAAATTCGTTTCTATTCAAAATGCTAGTCATTTGATTTTAAAATTTATATGTAATTTAGGATAATACATTTAATAGTGGATGTTAGCTGGTATTCAACCGACGGAGGTTCGACAAACGCCAATCAACGGCGGAGGATGACCCATGGTCGGAGGCGGCGGCGATCGGCGGCTGCGCCGGCCAGCCGGTAGTCGACAACGGAGGAAGGTTGGTGGCGGGGGCGACCGGCGGCGGTGGTGGTGTGGAAGGTCGGCCGGCGTCGGTAGGGACGGTTGGTTGACGACGACGGCGGCGTATGATCGGCGACGGTGGTGTTGACGGTCGGCCGGTGAAGGCGGTTGAAATTATTCCTAGATAAGGTGAATAGGAATACATTACCGATATGCCAAAATTAAAAATTCTATAACACCGGCAAATACAAATCACAATTGCTAAACTTAATAAGAGAGATACCAATATAGAAAAGTGGCTAAGCTAATCACAATTGTGAACAAAAACAACAAGTAAGAAACAATATCAAGTAATAAACATATAGAGCAGAAGCAATAAACTTAGCATGCAATTTATAATCTACAAATATAAAGCAAGAGAGATAGAAATAGCAAACGCGAACACGCAAGATTTAGAGTGGTTCGGGAGATCCCCTAATCCACTTTCTTTAGGCGTACGAGCCCGTTCCATTAAACGCGTATTTTTTGGAGACAAACACGTTGTCCGCAAGCAAACCACAACCCCGCTTCCGGCTGATGGAGGGTTGAATCTCCTTCAGATGTTGCTTCCCGTTGATCTGCTGATGGCTGCGATGGGTGGCTAAGATTGGATCTGGAGGCTGTCGCTCCTGAAGCGTGTGGATCTCAATGGGTTGAGGTTGTGGTTGCCGAATTACCTGCAAGGAAGTCCCGGGGTGGTTGTACCACCGAGGACCCTCCGACGATCAAGTTAGTCTAGAGATCCGAGCAGAGTAACGGCTTAGTGGAGTAAAAATGGCTTATCTTGACCGTCTGAAAGAGGGGTTTAAATAGTGGTGGCAGCAGATGCAGCAGGCGCGAGGATCACGCCAGCCGTTACGCTCCCGACGTCACGCCCGCGTGATGAGCGGGACCTCCCATTAATTGCGAGACAGGCTCGTTAATGGGGTATCGTGGTGGCGTGGAGCGTGGGATGTGGCCGGTGGAGATCTCATGCATAGCGAGATTCGTGGGATGGCGGTTGCTCCTGTGAGCGGTGCCGTTGGTCGGTCGATGGATCGAGGAAGATGACCTCGGCGGGAGAGCTCGCGGACGAGCGGGAGAGCTCGCGGACGAGTGGGAGAGCCGAGGCATCTTGTTTCTATGGTAGCTCGGGAACGAGCTGTGAGGCCGAGGAGGCCAATTGTGCTAGGGCTCGGAGGTGAGCCAGCCTCGTCGGTAGGACGGGCATAGGAGCAGTCTGGTCGGCCCCATGTAGGTCCTTTCTTGCATGCTCTGGGACACGTCATCTGCCACGTGTCATGATCTGGGAGGTCACCGATATCGAGCATCATCATTATCCCCCCACTCTCGTCCCGACCAGCTGACGGGTCGGGTCGAGAGTGGTCTGCCGGGTCACCCGAGGTGAGCTCTCTTCCGAAGATATCGTTGGATGTGTCCTCGGGCAATCCGTTGTCTTTTTATGGATGACGCCAGCGAATCAGGGCGAGATCTTCTGCATTAAAGATGGGCGCCAGATCGTGCACACTTTTGACGAAGCGGCGGCCCACGCGTCGAGCGTTGATTAGCGGACGTGACGAGCCGCAGGCCTCTAGTGTCTGATGGGATGCTGTCCAATGCGCGCGCGCCGGTGGAGCGATCTGGGTCGTCGAATGTGAAGGGTTGTTTTTGGCGGGAGTCGACGGTCGCCGTTGGATGGGGACGCCGGAGGCTATAGGTAGAGGTGGGGCCCTCTTCATGGCCCATCTCTCTTCATATTTTCCTCATCTTTCATCTCGTAAGCTCGGCGCTCTCATCCTAGGTTGGATCTTCTGCTTTCCCGAGGGCTTCTCAATCAGGTTAGATGTCTTCTTCTGGGGAGTCTGCAGATGTCACAGGGGTAGATTCTAGGGATTCTTCCGCTGAGTCGGGGTCTTCTCGAGGAGATGGGGTCAGATCCTCTCCCCGTGGTTGTGCGTCGGGAGCGGATCCCCGAGTGGAGGTGGCGGAAGCCCCCGGCGTGCCTTCCTTGGTGAAGTACGAGGGAGATCTTGCCACCGCTCGGGCCCACTTCCATATCCCTTCTGGCTATACTATGCGTTTGGCTGAGGAAGGAGAGAGGGCAGATTAGGTGCGGGGTAAAGAGATTGCCCTGTACCTGGAATCCTTTTGGGCCGGAATGCGCTTGCCCTTCTCTCCTGAGGTCGCTGCAGCGCTGTCTTACTTCGGATTAGCCCCGGGCCAGTTAGTGCCGAACTCCTGGAGGATTCTCCTTGGGTTTCTGGTCCGCTTGAAATTGCAGTTGGTCCCTTTCGGTCTGTCCATCCTTGCCTCCTCTCTCATCTACAAAAGTCATCCAGGCTCTCACGCGGGCGACCCAAGGTGGGTCTATCTCTCCTTTAGGAAACGTCGGGGGAGTGCGCCCGGGTCGGGAGTCATTGTCCTGCCTTCTTCCATCCACGACTGGAAGAAGAAGTTTTTCTTCGTCGGGCCGCCAGAAGGTGAGTACTGGCCCGTACCCGTCCAGTGGTTTAGGGATAAGTGCTGGCAGGGAAACCCGTCCAATGACCCCGACGCGGTGAGGGTGGAGGCGTGGGAGCCCATTCCTCGGGCCGATGTGTTGCTTTCTGAGCGGGCCCTTAGTTGGGTCGGGCTCAGCTCTGCCCAGTTCGTCGGTAAGTTAGGCTTGTATTTATTTTGATTTTTGCTTGTGTCGTTGACCCCATTTTATCTCGTCTTGTGCAGAGCCCATGGATTTGAGCCACCTTCGAGCGACTATGCGCAAGCCGAAGAAGGGGTCAAGGGCTGGAGGGGCCAGCTCTTTCTGTCAGGCGCCGACCCCAGCTCCTCCGACAGCCGTCCAGCACCAGCGCTCGAGAGCGGATCGGGCCCCGGAGTCCAGCAGGGCGCCGACCCGAAAGAGGGATCGGGGGCAGGAAGCCCCAGCCTCGGAGGCGGAGACCAGTCCGCCGCCGCCGGCTCTCAAGAGGTTCCCTCGCGCAGCCCCGCAGGACCCGGCCTCCCAGATCTTGGTGGACGATGGAGATATTCAGGGTGTTTGAAAAAAATGGAGGAATATTTTGATAATTTTGAATCTTTTTGTGGAGTTTAAGAGATTTTGGGAAATTGGTTAAGTTTATGATATTTTAGAGAATTTGAGAAATTTATATGGATATAAAGACGCTTTGAGAATTTCGAATTTTTGGATACGGAGAATTTAGTAATTTTATTGAGTCTTAAGATATTTAAGGAATTTAAGAATTTGTGGTATTTCATATCATTGGGGAGAATAAATGGAATTTGAAATATTTGTACAATTTAGGAGTTTTATTGCAGCGTGGAGATTTTAAACGAATTTTAGAGAGTTTGGAAGAATTTTTTGCAAATTTGTTATTCCTTCCGTGTTTAGGAGATTTTGGGAAATTTGTTCTCAGTTTAACGACCTAGAGTTTGAATTGATTTGGTTCCCGTTTAATTATGAAGCAGTCGAAGAACATGGTTTGGCTTAGAGTTTAACGACGAAGATGTCTAATTTTTATTTTGATTTTGTTCTAAACGATTTAAAGGTCTACTTGAATTTGATTTGGGTTCTAGCAGCGTTGAGATCGAATTTATGTTCGATTTGGTTCCAGTTTAACAACTTAGATGTCGATTCTATTTGGTTCCACTTTAACGATATGGATGCCAATATTGGATTTAATTTGAATTTTGAGAATTTTTTATTGAAGTGCGAGATATTCTTGAGAATCTTGAAAATTAATGGAATTAAAAATGTTTTAAGAATTGAGAATTTATGAATATTATGGAGTTTGGAGATATTTTGGTGATGTAAGAATATGTGGAATGTGATATACTTGTGCAATTTGCAGTGTTAGAGATATTTGGAAAATTTGAGAGTTTTATAGTGCTTGCAGATATTTTAGGAATTTGAAAGAATTTAGTCGTGTAATTTGAAATTTTAAAGATTTTTGTAGATTTAAAAAGATTTGGGAAATTTGAATCCAGTTTGACGATCTATAGTGCGATTTGATTCGATTCCAGTTTAACAATGGAGCGATAGAACTTAACATGATTTGGTTTCTGGGTTAACGACATAGATGTCAAATTTGGGTTTGTTTTGGTTCTAATTTGGTGGGTTAGAGATCGACCCGAAGTTGATTTGGGTTCCAGTTTAACGACGTAAAGATTGAATTTTGGTTTGATTTGGTTCCACTTTGACAATCTGGAGTTCGATTTGCTTTGGTAGTAGTTAGCGACGTCGATGTCGATTTTGGATTTGATTTAGATTTTGGGAATTTTTGTGTGAGTTTAGGCTATTTAGGATTTCTTGGACATTTCAGATATTTTAGAGAATTTAGGAAATTTTTGGAAATAAAAAAGCTTTGGGTATTTAGAATGCATGGATTTGGAGAATTTGGTAATTTTATAAAGTTTGAAGATATCTAGGAAATCTAGGAATAGATGGAATTTGATATATTTGAGGGAATTTGTAGGATATATGGAATTTGTGATACTTAAGAGAATTTAGGAATTGTGTTGAGCATAGAGATATTTAAGGAGTTAGAAAAGAATTGGTGGAATATTTTGACAATTTTAAAGAATTTTGTGGAGTTCAAGAGATTTTGGGAAATTTGGTTTAAATTTAAGATATTTTAGAGATCTTGAAAATTGATGGAAATAATGACGCTTTGAGAATTTTGAGTTTATGGATTTGGAGAATTTGTATTGAGTTTGAAGCTATTTAGGAAATCTAAGAATTTATATTGTTTCATATATTTGAGATTTGTCACGCCCCGCTTCCCAGTAGATGGAAACGGTGACTTGGCAAGCCCGCGACGTATTTATTCCGAAAAGGTCGTTTCTCGAAATAAATACGCTAAGCGTCTATAAGCAACATAAACTAACAAGAATAAACAAAAGAATGAAATCCAACTATGTACATTCATGATTCATAGTAGACAAAATATCTGAATACAAGATATTTAACATGATAAGCTTTAACAAGGAGGCATACATAAATAAGGTGAAATAAAATGAAAAGCTGAATGAAACTATACGTCCGGTTGTGATGCGAACTGGTTGTACTCCTCTTCGACCGCTTCTATCTTCTTTGTCTCAATACCATCTGACGAACATTCCAAGAAAGAAAGAAAGATGGGTGGAATGCCCGTCAGCGAACTAACGCTCGGTAAGTCTCCAAAAGGATGGAGTGATGTATATAAATGAAATGCAGGGTGTAATACGATATATGGTATAGCATGGATATAAATCATGAACATGTAAACAAGTATAATAGCGTACAAGGTAATGTGTATGTCAACTATAACAGTATGGAAATGTAGAATGAGCATAGCAAACAAGTATAGCATGGTCGTGGAGTGTAGGTATAGTGAACATGAAGTGAGTGTAAGTGTCCTAAAAGGTCTCTAAAAGGGTAAAATTAACTAACGTGAGTTCAAGTGTGAATGTCAACCAATCTCAAGAGTATTCTCGAACCCAAGGTTATCGTCCAGGGTCAAGAAAATCACGGGCCCAAAATAGCGGGATTTCAATTGTTATTGAAGTATTCCAAACCCAACAGGCTATCATCCAGGGGCTTGGAAACACGGACCCTCATTCGTGAATTCGTGATTTGTACCGTTTCAGCCCGATACCACAGCAACATGATTTGTACCGTTTCAGCCCGGTACCACAGCAACATAATTTGTATTAATGGGACTCATGAGATTCCGTTGGATTCATACTCAAACTACCCAACAACCCGTGTATATAAGTCTGTGATTAAAATTACAAGTCTTACCCAAATCCATGAATACATAAGAGAGTGCAATTTAAGTATCGAGTCGAGTTCAAGTATCCAAATCAATTGTTCATGTATTCATGTCCAGTGTTCATGTCAAGTCATTACGTATTCATGGTTCGGGTCAAGTCGAGTCAAGTGCACCTATTAGGTTCAGGTATTCATGATTGAGTCGTGTCAAGATCAAGTCAATTCCAGCATATAATGGTTTAATTACAAGTCATATAGATAAAAATAGATAAGCAATCATAAAACATGATATGAGATAAGTATACAAGAAATGTCCAAAAACAATGTTGTAAATATGTGACATGTACGACTAGTTAATCAAGTTATTTGAATTCAGAATATAAATGAAAACATAGTATTAAGTGTTATGCACATGCGAGTTTCAGTCTCGCCTAAATATGACTACCGGTTTGGGAGATATACATGTTTTCGTATCGTCGCGCAAAACAGATCAGAATCTGTTCAGCACCGTCACATATTTTTAAAACGCATTTTGAGTTAATTTTTATCAGGTTTCAGGCTACGAAGATTAATAGAAAATTGTAGGTATTTCGATGTAATTATCTAAAACACTAAGATTCGCACGATTTGGATTTCTTAACCTCTAGTTATGATCGTTTTAATATCAGCGTTTAAAACAGAAATTCAGATTTCTGGACAGCAACTATATGTTATATTGCAAAACCTATATCGAGTTGTTTCATGCATTTCTAAGTAATATAATATACAGAAAATTATAGTTCTATCAATTATCCATCTACACATCTAAAGTTTGTCATGAACGAATATCGGGAGTTCGAGTTATGTCCTATTTAAAAACAGTGTGCGAATCGGAACAGATTCTGTCCAGATCCGTCACTAAACCATCAAGACATCGCGGGGTTTATAAGGGGTAGATTGGTACAGAAGGTGTTAAAAGTGGCACGAAACTGTAACCATAATACACCTAATCTGAATATCCATTGCTGTTGTACCGTGGCTGAACGGTTCGTTGTGCTCCGTATACCTTAGTCTCTGGAACAGTGGGACTCCTCTCGTATACACTGGCATTCTTCTGTACCAAGCTACAAACAACAGCGTTAACACTAAATACAGCATTATAACAATATACTCTCTATTCTGTCTATTCCATTCTTGTCTATTTACGGGACTTACCAAGCGATTTGTTCGCTGACGATATTCTCTTTCTTTTCTTTGGAATGTCGTCAGGTGATTCAGATCTTCAGGAGATCGAGCCCACCTTCGAGGACTTGGATCAGCTAGCTTTCGATCCGGAGCTCTAGTTACTTATACATTTTATTTCAGTATTTTCCATGTCTGTTATGTCCTTGTTTAGGCATTGCTTTTCATTCCATGTATTTACTTTTCAGATGTATTGTAAAAAAAATGTTAATAAATAAAGTTGTTGTTCAATTATATCTATTGTCACTGTCTCTTGTGCATTTTACTTATATTGCTTAGATACGCTTAGCATGTTTACTTCCGAGTAAATACGTAGCGGCCTCGTCGCGTCCTCCACCCGTATACTGGAAAGCGGTGCATGACAGCTGTGGATCTAAAGCCCTCCTCACGAGGCCACCGAGTAGCTTCCTGCTCGGTCCATCCGCAGTGGGTAGCTTCCTGCCCAATATTCAGTTGATAAAACTGCACTTTTAATATGACATTTTCCTTACTATTTATATATAATAAAAGATGTTTATTATAAATATAACACATATAAGGGTTTATCCGTAAAAATACTATTTTCATGTGTTTATATATTATAATTAAGATTATGAAGGGAAAATGTAAGCATATAATATTCATATAATATTTGGACTATTTTAATATGCTTACTTTATTAAATATCTTTGACCAATTTTCTTAAAACAAAAATATTATGACAAATAGTTAAGATAATATCTCAATAAAAACAAATTCTACTAATATCATTTATTGAGATAATTGTGCAGGAATTATATCATGACTGAAATCAAGGAAATCCGAGTTGGCGAGATCAAATCTGCCGAAGATATTCAAGTAAATTGAAGAAACCAATTCTGGCAGAAACGTAGAAAAGATTTTCAAAGTCTAGATATTCAAAAGATTAACAAGTGCTATAGATATGAAGCCACATAAATTATAGCCCATGATCCCACCAAAATGCGGCGGATCCGTAGCCAAACCTACCTATTAGCCGCGGTTCCACCGCACATCTGAAGAGTTAGGATTCTAAATTTTTTTAGGTAGGATCTCAACAGATAGTTACCTTATTAGGAAACTAGAGATTCTGGCTCTGTGACTATAAATAAGGACTGAGAGCCTCTTGGAAAAATCATCAAGCCGACGAGATCACGAAGTCCAAGACGGCTCACGCATCCAGGCTGATCATCAACTGTTCATCTACCTCATTCAGAAGAGATCGAGAAGCAAACTAGGTTTTTGTAATCATTTTCTAATGGAACAAAAGTGTATTTGATCAAGTTGATTAATAAAGGTTGTTGTCTTTATTCTTATTGCATTTTATTTTCTTTATTTACATCATGATCTCTATCCGTTCTTTTATCTTCATCATGCGCGAGTAATTCTCCGCTTGTTAGGGTTCGTAGGATTAGGGTAGACTAATGGATGATGAAGATCCTTAAACTCTTTTTATGCCTATAAAGTTTATAAACTTTACCAAAAGAATCATTAACATCCTAATCGGGCGCGCTACCAATTTATTGCTAGCCTCGACCGCGATTAGAGATTAGATTAACGATTGCTTTGGTAAAGGCTAGACATGAACGGAGATCCATGTCAAGATAGGGGTTAAGAGTGGGAACCCTATTCCCTCCAGAAACCCTAATCTACATGCATCACTGTCGATCTAGTTTTAAATCTGTTAAAGGATAAAAAGAGTAATCTTTATGTAATCATTCATGACTACTAAATCTTAAAGAACCCTACAAGCCTCCTCCTACTATAAAAGCTACATCCGTAGTTAATTTAGATCTATATTCTGCATCCGTATTTGACGTAGATTTAGAACCTACAACCATTCTTCACCATTCTTTATTCTTCCTCCTTTCTTTCTCAACACGCCTAAAGTAAGATTAAAAGATTCAAAGTTTCCCAGAGGACGACCCGTACTCATCTCGGTCTAGCTACACGCGACACCGTTATTGATTGCGGTTAACTACTACACATAAAATCAGATCAATCACCCAACAACGCTGTGGATCAAAAGCCCTCCTCACGAGGCCACCGAGCAGTTCTTGCTTGGTCCATCCGCAGCGGCTAGCTTCCTGCCTAAAAATGCCGTGGATCAAAAGCCCTCCTCACGAGGCCACCGAGCAGCTTCCTGCTCGGTCCATCCGCAGCAGGTAGCTTCCTGCGCAACCACACTGTGGATCAAAAGCCCTCCTCACGAGGCCACCGTATAGCCTTCTTCTCGGTCTGTCTGCAGTGGGTAGCTTCCTGCCCAACGACTCTGTGGATCCAAAGCCCTCAACATGAGGCCACCGAGTAGCTTCCTTCTCGGTCCATCCGCAATGGGTAGCTTCCTACCCAACAACGCTGTGGATCCAAAGCCCTCACCAAGAGGCAGCCGGGTGGAATCGAGTGACACCGGCCTTCCTACACTTGGCTATCAATCGGTTCATACTCGATGCGCAATCACCACCTCGACTTCGAGGAAAGGGAGGACACTGGCCTTCCCACACTTAGCTATCGATCTGTTCATACTTGATTTGCGATCGCCACCTCGACTCCGGGGAAAGGGAGAATGCCGACCTTCCAACACTTAGCTATCGATCGATTCATACTCGACGCGCGATCGCCACCTCAAGTCTGAGGAAAGGGAGGATACTGACCTTCCTATACTTGGCTATCGCGCCTACAAATACTTGCAGAAAGGATGGACACCGGCCTTACACTAGCAAGATAAAAAGACTTACGAGCTAAAAATACTTGCAAAATGAAGATTCGAACAATGAAAATTATACAAGCTTAAGTACTTGCGCAGTGAGCAGAAATTTAGGCAAAGGAAAAAGGTGTACTTTATTTATAATAAAAAATAAATACAAGGTATTCTGGGCACCTTAGCTTTACAAAAATTCCCAAAGGCTTAAAAAAATCTGTTCTCCGCCGAAAAGACGCAACCGGGACGTTGGGACGTCTGGCCTGAATTTTAGGGGGCAGATACTATTTGGTTTTATCCGTCCACCTCTTCGAAGATGCCAAGTTGATTTATGGTACCGTATATTGGAGGTTTAGACAGAAGCGGGCGTTGTAGCAGACTTTATCAGATTCCCCTTCGTTTGAGGGGGTTTTGATTGTGGGGACGCTCTTCCCTGCAGGCGCAAGCCCCTGCAGTTAATTACGCTACCGCATCGCGGTAACAAGTTTCTCCTTCTCCAGATGGTCACTTCGTGTTGTGTGTTTTTTGTTTTATTTTTGGTTGCCCGTGGATTGTATACGGAGACTAATTTATGTTGTCGCCCGTAGGGCGTGAATTAGTCCAAATCCGTATTTTCTTAGATTCGGGTTTGGGTTGGGTTTAAGGATCGTTACTCTCATTTGAGACTAAGATCAACTTAAACGTTTGTTAAGGATTCGTTAGTCTAATTTTAGACTAAGATCTACTTAATAGGATCTTTTAGATCCAACAAAAGAGCGTTTGGACTCTATTGTTTTAGTTTAGGGATATTGCGGTCCATAATTAGTTTAAGGACATCACGGTCCAGTTTAAATACATCATAGTCTGTAAAGTTTAAAGACATCATAGTCTATGAGTTTAGGGACCTCACGGTCCATAGAGGTTAAGGACATCATAGTCCATGAGTTTAAGGACCTCACGGTCCATAGAGGTTAAGGACATCATAGTCCATGAGTTTAAGGACCTCACAGTCTATAGAGTTTAGTTTAGGGACATTACGGTCCAGTTTAAAGATGTCTTAATCTGTTTGGTTTTGGTTCAAACCGTTTGGGGATGCACAAAAAGTTATCGGTTATCGGGACCCTCCATCTCTCTGAAGACGCTGAGGAATTACAACGACATGTATCAGAGGTATGAAGAGATGTACCCTTGAACCAATGTTGGTTGAAAGGCTCTGGGTTTTGCATTAAATGTCATATGAGATGATCAACTTTGGAAGACAAGAGTGTATTTGAGGTTCAGTCAAAAGGGGATCCTGTCTCTGGAAGACCTAGCTAATCTAGACTAAGATTGGCTCGAATATAGTGTTAAACACTAGAGTACAATCGGCTATCACGTGCTCCCACGTGATGCGCTTAGAATAGTGTTAAACACTAGGGATAAAGCGCACAAAATAGTGTTAAACACTAAAAAAAGAAACGCTCACGTGGGGTCACGTGAGGCGCTTGAGTATTGGGCCAGACTTCCCTTATTTTATTCTCAGAATATGCATATAAGTGTTAAACACTTGATTTCCATGATTATCACGTGTGGACAAGTGATGGTGCCCATGCATTGCGTATTAATTCCTCAGATTTCCCCCATTTGCTCTTTTTTAAAAAAAAAGGGTTTGTCAAGGGGTCACGTGGAGACACGTGAGGCGCCCACAGTTTGTTCTGCTCTTCTTATTTTGAGGAGTCTGTTCAAGGGTCACGTGGGAGCACGTGACCTGATCTTATTCGTTCTCTTTTGATCATTGAGGGGAAGGGTCACGTGTTGCCATGTGATCATGTTAGGTGATTGATCTGTTTTTTATGTGTGTAGTAGTTAACCGCAATCAGAACGGTGTCGCGCGTAGCTAGACCGAGGTGAGTACGGGTCGTCCTCTGGGAAACGTGGAACCTTTTATTCTTGCTTTAGGCGTGTTGAGAAAGAAAGGAGGAGAATAAAGAAATGTGAAGAATGGTTGTAGGTTCTAGATCTACGTTAAACACTGATGCAAAATATAGATCTAGATTAACTACGGATGTAAGTTTAATATTAAAAGGGGGCTTGTAGGGTTCATTAGGATTTAGTTGTTATGGATGATTAATGAAAGATTACTCTTTTTATCCTTTAATAGATTTAAAACTAGAACGACGGTGATGCATGTAGATTAGGGTTTCTGGAGGGAAAATGGTTCCCACTCTTAACCCCTATCTCGACATGGAACTCCGTTCATGTCTAGCCTTTACCAAAAAAATTGTTAATCTAATCTCTAATCGTGGTCGCGATTATCAATGAATCGATAGCGTGCCCAATTAGGATGTTAACTATTCTTTTGATAAAGTTTATAAACTTTATAGGACGTAAAAAGAGTTTAGAGATCTTCATCATCCATTAACCTACCCTAATCTCATGAACCCTAACAAGCGAAGAATTACTCGCGCATGATGGGAGAAGAAGAGATAGAAATCATGAAGAAAATAAAATGTAATAAGAATAAAGACAACTACCTTTATTAATCAACTTGATCAAATACACTTTTGTTCCTTTAGAAAATGATTACAAAAACTTAGTTTGCTTCTCGATTTCTTCTAAGGAGGTAGATGAACCGTTGATGATCAGCGTGGATGCGTGAGCCTGTTGTGGACTTCGTGATTTCTTCAGTTTGATACTTTTTCCAAGAGACTCTCGGTCCTTATTTATAGTCACAGAGCCAGAGCCCTAGTTTCCTAATATGGAAACTAGTTGTTAGGATCCTAACCACCAAAATCCCATATCCCAACTCCTCAAATCCGCGGCGGAACCGCGGCCATTGGATAGGTTTGGCAGCGGATCCTCCCCCTTTTGGTGAGATCATGGCCTCTAATTTTTGTAGTTTCATATCTGTAACACTTGGTAATCTTTTGAGTATCTAGACTTTGAAAATCTTTTCTACATTTCTGCCAGAATTAGTTTCTTCAATTTACTTGAATATCTTCGGCAGATTTGATCTTGCCAACTCGTTTTCTTGATTTTAGTCATGATATAATTCCTGCACAATTATCTCAATAAATGATGTTAGTAGAATTTATTTTTATTGAGATATTATCTTTAACTATTTGCCATGATATTTTAGTTTTAAGAATTGGTCAAAGGTATTTAATAAGGTAAGCATATTTAAATGGCCAAATGTTACATGGATATTATATGCTTACTTTTCCTACATAATGTTAATTATAATATATAAACATATGAAAATAGTATTTTTGCAGATAAACCTTCATATGTGTCATATTTATAATAAACACCTTTTATTATATAGAAATAGTAGGAAAAATATCATGTTAAATATGCAGTTTTATCAACTGAACAAATACCCCCAAACTTATCTTTGATCGTCCCGAGCAAACTAGTTATTCAAGAGAAGGAGAAAAAAAGAAGCTAAGCACACTTTCGTAGGCAACACGTTGCACTGAGCACGTGCAACAAACCGTTAAATCTCTACGTGTCCCTAGTAGGAGGAGTGTTGTCTCCTAAGGGTTTTCAGCGGATTACATCCACAAAATCCTATAATAAAAGAAAGATGGTGAAAATTACATATAAAGATAAGAACTATAAAAGAAAGAACTTGAAAATAAGAGTTTCCAACTATACCAGCTTTTCAGTTGCTATGAGCCCTATCTTAATGGTCATGAAAAATGTTAGAAATCATATCATCCCTCAATAAAACATCGCCTTTAGTTTTCCTCCCTATCTTTCCTCCAAACATTGATCATATACCCCTACGTGTATGAACTGGACATCCCTACACTCGGAGAATTCAATTCAAGCAATCATACTCTTGTCCATCTACCTTAGTACTTTTTAATTGATATTTATATGGAATATGCTCACACATTTTTCATGCGACCGTTAATACTTCTTGAGGTACTAATCGACCGATTACTCATGTGCTTGCTAATTAGGTGCTTCTCCTCGTCTTGCAACACCTAAGGCTTAGCAGTGGCTCCCAAACCAGTTGGTCTAAGGCACTAGGTGATAAAGTACCCTCGCTATATTTTTTTATTGCTGCCTTGGTGATAACAAAACCAGTGTTCATTTTTCTTTTCACCATTTTATCTTTTATTCTCCACTTTTATTTTCTTCAAACTTTGGTTTTTAGACAAGAGCATTTCAAGGTATTCTCTACTATCCCGAGTTTCAAGATGTGTGTAAGTGTGTATAGTAGGGTATCAACGTTCAAATGTTTGGCTTCCAGAATAGGAACTATTTTTCAGACTTATTTTTATTCTCAGATTAGCAATTTCCTTCATCTTACTAACCCTTGGGACAACAGCTCATAACTACTTATTACTAGTTTTGTTTAAGAAAACCTCTAATTTTCTTGTTTTTCTCAAACTATTTCTATCTTTCATTTGTAAATTTTCATTTTCAAACTTTCATTATCAAATTTTTTTTGTGCTTATATATAGTATAATGCAAAGTATCGCGTAAATAAGAACAAACCCTCCCCAAATCTGTTTGCAGCAGTGTTCTCACTGTTGTCATCTTTTAAATCTCAAAAACCTGTAGACTTGGCAGGAAAGGTTATTAACGGGGGAAACAAAAATAATGAAAGTGAAATCCTCCCTTAAACTTATTTCTGGCTCGTAATTTTGTAAAAATTTTCTTTCAAGAGCCGAAATATCCCCCCCCCCAAAACTTGAGTAAAATCGTATTAAGCATTTAAAATTATGAGGGGGGTTAAAATTATTGGTCAAAGTAAAGCCTTACAAAGACCAAAAGTCAACACCAACCATTCAAAAATTTTATCGATGAAGCACCAAACTTGGTGGAAGAACATGTCGCCTATTGGCATGAAGAAGTGGGGATGAGATAAGAGGTGTAATGGAAAAGGCTTACGTCTCGATTTGTAGAGACGAAGCAATGATGATCGATTACTCGCATTCTCAGTCTTGATAAGAAGATGTGGCGGTTCAACTTCTTTGGGTTGGGGTTGATTCATCACAACGTCCATGTCTTCTAAGAATGCGAGTTCTTCAGCGAAGATTTCTTCAAAGCTTTCATTGATATCCAGAATAATAATCCCATCGGAAAGAATGGGATGATACTCGGACTGCTTAAAAGGGTCACATTTAGCGTTAGATGTTGACCCGGATAACAACGTAATAGCGGAGTCGAGATCAGTATCGTGAAGCTCTTCAATTTCGCTGCTGTCGGAATCTATTGTTTCGATAGAACACACATGAGTATAGGGACGGAGGGTTCACTTCCCAACTTGTAAATGTTAAGCTCAATTGACATCTTCCCGAAGGATAGGTTCATAGAGCCGTTACGGTAATTGGTTACAGCGTTGGAAGTCGCAAGAAAAGGTCGACCTAAACTCACCGGAATTTGGTTTCGTGGGTTCGCTACAGGTTGTGTATCTATAACGATAAAGTCCACAGGAAATATAAATTCCCCGACTTTGATTAATACATCCTCTAGCTCACCCCTAAGTTGGGTGATAGATCGATCGGCCATCTGAAGAGTGCAATGCGCTGGTTTTAACTCTCCGATCCCTAATTTCTCATAAACAGAATACGGAAGCAAGTTAACACTAGCACCTAAATCGAGTAGAGCACGATTGATATTTTTACCCCCAATAGAAATAGAAATTGTAGGACTTCCGGGGTCTTTTCGTTTCTTGGGTAGTTGTTGTGTAAAAGCAGTGCTCACATTACTCGTAAGGAAAATTTTTTTAGGTACTTGAACTTTTCTCTTCCTAGTGCACAAGTCCTGTAGGATTTTCGCATAAGATGGAACTTGTTGAATAGCATTTAGGAGAGGAATGTTTATGTTAACTTGCTTAAAAATTTCCACAATCTTCTCCATTTGTGGACTTGGTCTGTTGCCCCTTAACCTGTTTGGATAAGGTGCTTTATCAATAAGGGTTGTGTCCAATATTGGAGAAGATTGTGTTAGTTATATGTGTGCCCTAGAGGCCATTACTATACATAGGATGTATATTGTAGTGGATGCTTGGACATATATAGGGAGGACTTTCTTGCTCGACGTGATAGTATGCTATCTGGTTGCTCTTTACCTTAACATGTACACTGATTGTCTCTCTGTTACATGTTGGTAAAGCCCTTAGGATGTGTACTTGACTACCTGGACTATGATGCGGATCATACTAGTGGGGACATGGTAGTCCATAAATACATCCTTCAAAGTCCCTAGTCGTGGGTGTATCGAGACGGGGCATCGATATACCAGAGTAGACTAGCGTATACATTCTCGACCCATACAGATGGGCGATGGATGATCCCATATCCATTGGTGTTTGACATCAGAGATGATATACGGGTGCTCGGTAGAGACTGGGTACACTGGACGGACTCGCCGAGAACTCCCAGATGGTATTATACCTTATGTCAGATGGCAGTTCTCTGGTGACACTGGTACAGAGTAGTCTGTTGACCCGAGATCGTCATAGAGTCTTGTGTGGTTCCCACTGTTCTTTGATTTCCACCTTACCACGTCCAAGAGGGCGTGCAAAACGGTGGTTTTTGGGTACAGTCCCGAGTCACATGGAGGCAATGAGCGATAGGAGGGGATTCGTCTCTCCCGGTATAGGGAGTTGATGTTGCGCTGTGTTCGATTGGCTATAACCGGAAATCCCTGGCCAGGGTTGCTGAGATTTACTGGTAAGTGTTACCAGTAGTTTCTCGAATTGTTATAGACCTCATATCGACACGACTTATCGAGCTATTGGGGTCTGACGTTTACCACCCCTAGGCGGGATATGCGACATATCAGACGATCAGACCGGACTGTACGGTAGTGTTACTGGTTGGATTCACTGGAGTGTGAGCGGGCTTGCTTGTCGATCTTCTGATCGCTCAATACCCGGGTGGCCGTTACGTTTAGCAGACCGCTTGCGGCTTGTGGGTGCTTGATATGATCATCACCTGCTGCCGGCGTATTGACGAGTCTTTAGAGTCCTACACAGAGCTTTCCTGGCTCAAGCGAAACGAAATAGGAGCGCATATGAGATATGTGCAGGACCGAGAATAATACCAGTATGTGATACTGTATTCGATTCTCGCGATTTGTAACATTGATAGGTTATATGCGATATAGCCGGGTTATCGGATCAAGTGTTGATTCGATAAGTTGTTACTATTGATACTAGTCGGTTATGTGCGACATGACCGGATCATTGAATCAATTGTTGATTTAATGATTTAATGTATAATTATATATTTGATATATTACTTTGCATTAACTAGTATTGGTTCACTTTAATAGGATTTTCTCACTTGATGCACATTGTATATGTGATATATTTTTGTGCACCTTTTTGTATCATGTTTGATGATACATGCTCACAAGGGTTCGTGTAAAGATTAAACCATGGTTGTGTAATGGTTAGGGTTTTCTTTTGCTTAATCATTTATTTATTTTGTTTATTTATTTATTTTGCAAAATAAATGAATGGTGGCTTTCTTTGGATGCTAGTTGAAGTTTCATGAAGCTTTGACTATGTGACCTTTTTGTCTCATGCTTAACCCTAACCACTTCACTTAACTTTGGTTCATTCTCTACACTTAACCATGGTAACTATTATGATAAGAATGAATGGGATTATCTTTTCATGTTAATCTTTTTATTCTATCATAATACTTATCATCTACTTCTTCTTCTTCTTCAAGATGAAGAACCTTGATTCCATCAATGGTGATTGATGAAAATGAGTGAGAAATCCAATTCTAAAGTGAACCCACTTCCTATTTCTTCATCCTCTACCTCTTGCCAAGTAGTAGAGTGTGTTTTCTTCACAAGTTTCATGACTTGGTGAAGTGGGAGCTTGATCTTGTGATGCCTCGACGTAGATCATCTTCGGCACGAAGCCGACGACCTTGCCCGCCTATTTCTCCGATGAAGCCGACGCTAGAGCCCGGGATTCCATTTGGACAGCGAGGAGACTTCATTGCGGAGCTATGGAGGTGGAGGACCGGATCTACAAAGGTTGTATTTCCGTTACCATTTAGTTAAGTTGTTAACTAGTTCCTCTTTCGCCTAGACATCTAGTTAACGATCCGTAGTCTAGGGTTTCTCGGCACCGTAATTTTTGAAATTGGCATGGTTGATGCCTTGTGAGACCTATTGAGAGTGCCTAGGAACCCTACAGTGGTATCAGAGCCTAGCTAGAGCCTTAGGCGAAGTCTAGACGGAGTTTGAAATCCGAACGAACCGAAACCCTAACCCAAAAATTGCTCTCTGGAAATTTTCTGAATTTTTGGATTTTTGTGAATTAAAAATTGCTAAAAAATTCAGCAGGGAATATGATGAATTACTGTGAAGCACGTGCAATTGATTCGACAGAAGAGCCGCGGAACCGCGGCGCCACCCTGGCTTGCGCGGCGGTTCCGCGGCTGTAATACTGAATCAATGCATGAGGTTTGCACAGTAATTAGTTTCTGTATGTGCTGTATTTTAAGGGAATTTTTAATATTTATTCAAGAGTTGAATTTTCTGGGTTATTTTGGAGATTCGAATGTTCGATCGGATTATCAAATTTTGTCTGTGTGGCTTTCCGGATAATTTTGGATATGTTAAAAAGTTCGACCGGATAAAAATACCCACTTTTTCCCCTGTCGGGAAATTTCCAAGTGTTGGATTTTTCCGTGGTTTAACGACGTTCTAAGTAGTGCAAGTAACGCGATGGTCCCTCTAGAAGACAACAAAGCTTAACTCGATTATGTGACCGTCTTGAACTGCCCTTTGAACCTTCGGGTTTGGGGCAGTACGGCGTGCCACATATGAGGCGTTGGCTTGACCCTTCTACGGCTGGACCGTTGGTACTGAGGCACGAACTGAATGTTTTTAGACTTGTTTCATGTGTTGATCTGTTTTGGGAAAACTTGGGTGTTCAACTGTTCGATCGGAAAGTTTAACATTTTCTGTTTATCTGGAATGTGATACAACAATTGGAATTCACAAGAAGTTATGAGATAACTGAATGAATGTTATAAACATAGCAGTTTAGTCTCACTTGATCGGTTACCACGGAATTTTGATGCGATCAAAAGTCCGTCGCAATCACGTAGTGTACGTGGATACTCGCCGGGTAAACTTAATAGACAGCCTCACTCCGTAGCCCCGACCAAGTGACTGTAGGAGAACCCCGTCGCCGAAAGCATCCGTTCGGGTGCTAGCGGTAGCGGTGTTCCGCCTTGGTGCACTTCGTCGACGGTATCAGGGGTGCGGCCGCCTACTAAAGTTTGCGACGAGCATTCGATCAGGATGTCGGGAATCTTGTTGAATTGCCCGACTTGATATTGAAAAGTGTTTTCGATTTTGAGACTAAAATGCGGGGTTTATAATTGTTAGGCATGTGATGTCTAAGGTATCCATTTGATTAGGCATGCGATGTCTATGCAGATTGCGGATTCCAACTGTTGTAGTTTTACACTTTCTTTTCTGTGACCGTAAGTGTAATATGTGATATCGCCGGTTTCGTTGCTATATGTCAACGACAATTGGAATGCGCATATTTACTTACGTTGATGACATGTGATGTTATGTGTTGCTGGATATGTTATATTGGATCGTCGTGTTTGAATAGCCGGGGTTTTTTATGTGAGATGAGTGTTTTTCATTTTCATTCATGTAAAAACTTGTATGTAATATTCTTTTATTGGGACACTTCCAGGTTGCGGAAGATGTCACCCTTTGTATATTATTTACTTTTCCGCACTAGGATAGACCCAAGGAGGAGAGCACAAGTAACCGGGTTCTGGAGTCCAGTGGGAGACCAACTCGAGGAGTCAAGTCCGGGTCTCTTAACTCTAGAATTGGTAGGGTTGCTTGCCGCTCTCGTAGGGGTCTAGGGGTGTGGGTTTGGCTATTCATCGCGACCGTGGAATCCGTGTTTTATACTGGCTCGTATTGAAAACACGGACGTCCTAGTATATCCAATATTTCATATGTTTCTTCTGCTGCGATATCTGTGATGTGATCATGTGATATGTTCTGTGTTGGATACTTTATATAGTATATATGATATATTATATAGATGTTACTTATGTTTTACACCCGCGCTAGCCCTGCCCCGCTCTGCCATTAGTTACCTAACCTAACGGTGCACGAGGGGATATCGAGGCGAATGCGGATGGCATAAGTGTACGTCGTATTTATCTGTGATGTTTAGGCACTTTAAATGATGGGACTTCATTAATGAGATTAATGAAATAAAAGAAACCTAAGATGTTGTAGAATCGAATTTCAAAAATAAAACAGGTAGCTACAGTTCTTGCTTTGCACAGAGGTATATATGATATATCCTGCACCTTATTCGATGAGGAAAGGACCGAGATCCCTTCACCGGGAGTGACTCCTTTAGCAATAACTGGCAGATGCTACACACTCGGTTTGTCTTTTGATTGCTTTTAAGAGTTTTTGCTTTGCACAGAGATATATATGATATATCCCGCACCTCATTCGACGAGGAAAGGACCGACGATCCCTTCACCGGGAGTGACTCCTTTAGCAAAACTAGAAAAGCCTCAAAAACACTCCATTTCAAAATTCATTCGATCCTACAACGATATCAAGTTCATTACGCAATAGGTTTTCAGAAAAACCTGTCGTAGCCCTCCGTCATTTCAGATAAGTGGTAGTTAGTATTCGTGCTACGTTTGTTGGCCTGCGTCAAGGCGTAGTGTGCGGTAGCTAACTAGTATTTATCTGCTTATGCATATGATGCAGATTGGATTAGGGTAGTCGTGCGACTTTGTTGGCCTGCGTCAAGGGTCGTGCGGGTGGGTTTAATTCAATCAGGAAATGATGGGCTGAACTTGACTAGCGCACTATGGTTTGTTGGCCTGCGTCAAGGTCATAGGACGCTAGGGGCAAAATTATCGGGAATTTCAAGTGTTGAAATTTGCAATGAGATTGCATACCTTTTATGAGATAGTTGGATCCCGATACCCGCTGCGAGTAAGAGTTACTCCTGGGAGAGTTTTACACATTACAATTAGCCGATCAAGTAGGTGTCTAGAAAGATGTCAACGGGGTTACGCCTCTGGGAAAACGAGGTTTACATTAATTAGGTCCGTGCGAAAGCACGGGGCACCTCCCTCAAAGTACCGACACTGGCCTGGCTGAAAGATTGGCGAACTTGTAGTGTGTAATTAATCCCGGCTAGTCTTTCCTTTTTGGGTTTGAAGGAAGATTTGATAAAAAGCAGTGGGAGCCATCCTGATTAGATAAAATAATAACTAATCTATTCTTGCAAGAGCGCACGCTGAGTGTTTTCTTCTCTCTCTCTCCAGGTAGCGACCATATCACGCCTTAATCAAGATAATAATACGGATTATTGACCGAACCCGCTTGTTATACTGAGCTGGGGAACGTTGGTCCTGCTCCAACTTATAATTGTTATAAGACAGAGCAGGAAATTGGGGAATACCAGATTTCCCGTGCCGCCCAAACGAAGAAAGTGCATATGATGCATCTCCTTCGGGTGTGTTCATTACAGAGAACTGTTTCTCAGTATCCTTTACGTCCTGGGTATGAGATACCGGATCAGGATCCCGCATATGTAATATGTTACATGGGCTACAGATAGGTAAAGAACTGAGAACGGGTGATAAGTTTCATGAGGCAGAAAACGGGGCAAGAGTTGCAGCCAAGTCTGTTGGTCACTGTCACCCTGTATTTCAAATACATTGATTCTGAACGAATGTTATTAGATACCGAACCTGATATACAAAATCATATCAGTCTCTTTATCAGTAAAGAAATGATAAAATTTTGTATTGTTGGATAATGTTTTGAACATTTCCTATATCAAAAGTTGATCGGTTCAGGCACGTTATCTAAAAGCGTTGATGTTCTAAATCAAACTACAGTTCTTAGTATATGGAACACACACAAGAGGAAGAGTTCAGAAATGAACGAATCCTTCTTGAGGTATTGTAGACTAGGTCATATCAATGCGACCTGACTAGCTGAAGTTACATATAGATGCATATTTAAATGAGTTTGAATTTACATCTTGTGAAACTTGCCAGTCATGTCACAGAGATAAGATAACCACAGCTCTGTTTATTGAAAACAGAGAAAGAGTTAGTGAACTCTTGGGATGATACATGTTGATGTATGTAGGTCTCCTGTCTACACATGCCAGGACTGGTTCTTTATACTTCATTACATTCTCTGATGATCTTTCGAGATTCAGACCTATGTTCCTGTTGAAACACAAGTCCGAACCTTTTGAGATATTCACAGAATATAAGTTAGAAGTAGAGAACTAAAATACGGGTATAAGTATTATGTCATTTGATGTGATCGAGGAGGAGAATACTTGAGTACGAAAATCCTGGATTATTCTAAAGGAGAATGAGATTCTCTCTCAGCATTACTCCTCCGTATGCACCATAGCAAGATGGTATATCGGGGCGGAGCAATAGCACCCTATATGATAAGGTGTGCTCTATGATGAGTACTACTGAGTTACCTATTTCCTTTTTGGGAGTTATGCACTTGAAAAGCTGCATACCTATTGAATAGGGTTCCAGTCAAATCAGTTGCCTACCATTTCATATGTGATATGGAAAGGGAAGAGCCCATGTCTTAAGCTAGTTAAGATTTGGGGTTGTCCGGCCTATGTCTAAAAACAAAATCCGGACAAACTCGAGGCAAGGTCAGTTATGTAGAACTGGAAATGTTCCAGCTATGCAAACTGCAGCTGATGATTTGAAAGAACCAAAGGATTCAATAGTTACCAACGAACCTCGGCTTCTCCGCCGATCTAGTAGGGTTCCTCACCCACCTGAGAGATATTTCGGTTTCTCTATGACAGTGGGAGCGAGGATTGCATCATAAGATGATGACCCAACTAGTTTCGAGCTGGCCATCAGGAGTGGGACTCTGTAAGAATGGCTGGATGCTTAGTGATCTGAGATGGAATCCTTATACACCAACAAAGTATGGACTTTAGTTGCTTTATCTGAAGGGTTAAATCCCCATCAGGAGCAAGTATATCTTGAGAAGATTACTTGGTGTACATGGAAAAGTTGAGACTTTCAAAGCTAGACTTGTTAAAGGTTTGCATCATTGACCAGGTGTGGATCATGATGAAACTTTTTCTAGAGAACTATGCTTAAGTCCATCCAGATCCTACTTGCCATGGCTACATACCATGACTACGATATCTGGTGGTTGGGTGTCATGACATCTTTTCTAAATGATGTTTTAGAAGAGAACGTCTATAAGAACACAGCCAGAGAGCTTCGTAGACAGTGGGAGCAGCGCAAACGTGTGCAAGATGTTTTATGTGATAAAGCAGGCATCGCGGAGTTGGAACATCTGTTTTGATGGATAAGTCAAACAGTTTGACATCATCAAAATGGTAGATGAACCTTGTATAAATAAAAAGGTAGTAGGGAGTATGGTGATGATCCTTGTAGAGTACGTGGATGACATACTCTTGATAGGGAAAGAGTTTCCTATGCTACGCTCGATCAATCTCCGCCTATCACAATGATTCTCCACAAAGGATCAAAATGATACCTCCTAAATCCTGGATTTTGGATCTATGAGATAGATCTAAATGGATGTTAGGATTCTCACTAGCTGTAGTGAGATGGTATCAATTGATTCAGAGGAGAATCACTGGAAAGGTTCCAGAGTGATAAGGACGACTGAATGTCAGTCACAGGCATTGTCTTTACCCTCAGTAAAGGGACGGTATGTTGGAAGAGTTCCAAGCTAGATACCGTGGCATACTAGACGATAAAGGCTGGATACATCGCTACTTAAGATGCTACCAAAGAGGCAGTCTGGGTGTATATCAGTTCATGAGATGAACTTTGTTCCTCCCATTGTGTGACAATGGAGTTATGGCTTATGCCAAGGAACACCCGTCCCATCAGTGATCCAGACATATTCTAAGGCAGTATCACCTGATCATGGAGATGGTTGATCTCCAGGGTGATCGAGGTTTGGAGAGTAGACTCAGAGGACAACACAGCGGATCCACTCACAAAGGCCTGTTCCCAGAGAGAGATTTTTATGGGATGGTTGAGTATGAGATACTACAACCACTGCTATCAGATGGCCCTAGTGCAAGTGGGAGATTGTTAGTTATATGTGTGCCCTAGAGGCCATTACTATACATAGGATGTATATTGTAGTGGATGCTTGGACATATATAGGGAGGACTTTCTTGCTCGACATGATAGTATGCTATCTGGTTGCTCTTTACCTTAACATGTACACTGATTGTCTCTCTGTTACATGTTGGTAAAGCCCTTAGGATGTGTACTTGACTATCTGGACTATGATGCGGATCATACTAGTGGGGACATGGTAGTCCATAAGTACATCCTTCAAAGTCCCTAGTCGTGGGTGTATCGAGACGGGGCATCGATATACCAGAGTAGACTAGCGTATACCTTCTCGACCCATACAGATGGGCGATGGATGATCCCATATCCATTGGTGTTTGACATCAGAGATGATATACGGGTGCTCGGTAGAGACTGGGTACACTGGACGGACTCGCCGAGAACTCCCAGATGGTATTATACCTTACGTCAGATGGCAGTTCTCTGGTGACACTGGTACAGAGTAGTCTGTTGACCCGAGATCGTCATAGAGTCTTGTGTGGTTCCCACTGTGCTTTGATTTCCACCTTACCACGTCCAAGAGGGCGTGCAAAACGGTGGTTTTTGGGTACAGTCCCGAGTCACATGGAGGCAATGAGCGATAGGAGGGGATTCGTCTCTCCCGGTATAGGGAGTTGATGTTGCGCTGTGTTCGATTGGCTATAACCGGAAATCCCTGGCCAGGGTTGCTGAGATTTACTGGTAAGTGTTACCAATAGTTTCTCGAATTGTTATAGACCTCATATCGACACGACTTATCGAGCTATTGGGGTCTGACGTTTACCACCCCTAGGCGGGATATGCGACATATCAGACGATCAGACCGGACTGTACGGTAGTGTTACTGGTTGGATTCACTGGAGTGTGAGCGGGCTTGCTCGTCGATCTTCTGATCGCTCAATACCCGGGTGGCCGTTACGTTTAGCAGACCGCTTGCGGCTTGTGGGTGCTTGATATGATCATCACCTGCTGCCGGCGTATTGACGAGTCTTTAGAGTCCTACACAGAGGTTTCCTGGCTCAAGCGAAACGAAATAGGAGCGCATATGAGATATGTGCGGGACCGAGAATGATACCAGTATGTGATACTGTATTCGATTCTCGCGATTTGTAACATTGATAGGTTATATGCGATATAGCCGGGTTATCGGATCAAGTGTTGATTCGATAAGTTGTTACTATTGATACTAGTCGGTTATGTGCGACATGACCGGATCATTGAATCAATTGTTGATTTAATGATTTAATGTATAATTATATATTTGATATATTACTTTGCATTAACTAGTATTGGTTCACTTTAATAGGATTTTCTCACTTGATGCACATTGTATATGTGATATATTTTTGTGCACCTTTTTGTATCATGTTTGATGATACATGCTCACAAGGGTTTGTGTAAAGATTAAACCATGGTTGTGTAATGGTTAGGGTTTTCTTTTGCTTAATCATTTATTTATTTTGTTTATTTATTTATTTTGCAAAATAAATGAATGGTGGCTTTCTTTGGATGCTAGTTGAAGTTTCATGAAGCTTTGACTATATGACCTTTTTGTCTCATGCTTAACCCTAACCACTTCACTTAACCTTGGTTCATTCTCTACACTTAACCATGGTAACTATTATGATAAGAATGAATGGGATTATCTTTTCATGTTAATCTTTTTATTCTATTATAATACTTATCATCTACTTCTTCTTCTTCTTCAAGATGAAGAACCTTGATTCCATCAATGGTGATTGATGAAAATGAGTGAGAAATCCAATTCTAAAGTGAACCCACTTCCTATTTCTTCATTCTCTACCTCTTGCCAAGTAGTAGAGTGTGTTTTCTTCACAAGTTTCATGACTTGGTGAAGTGGGAGCTTGATCTTGTGATGCCTCGACGTAGATCATCTTCGGCACGAAGCCGACGACCTTGCCCGCCTATTTCTCCGATGAAGCCGACGCTAGAGCCCGAGATTCCATTTGGACAGCGAGGAGACTTCATTGCGGACCTATGGAGGTGGAGGACCGGATCTACAAAGGTTGTATTTCCGTTACCATTTAGTTAAGTTGTTAACTAGTTCCTCTTTCGCCTAGACATCTAGTTAACGATCCGTAGTCTAGGGTTTCTCGGCACCGTAATTTTTGAAATTGGCATGGTTGATGCCTTGTGAGACCTATTGAGAGTGCCTAGGAACCCTACAGATTGTGGGGATGGAATGGATCGCAAATTTGGAGTGGGGATCATTTTAGATAGATTTGTGGAAGTGGGCTGAGGGTTCGAGCCTTGGGGAAAACGGACAATAGGCTCGGAAGAAGGTGGAAGGCTAGACGAAATAGGGCAAGAAGTGGAAGCCGGGGTTTCAATTGATTCCTCATCATCAATCTGTTCACCCATTTGATTGTTCAACACTCTTCCTGATCTCAACGTGGTAATGGCACTCGCATTATGACTTTGTGAGTGGCCAGGATTTGGAAAGGGTTGAGATGGAAGTTTCCCTTTATCTCTCGCACTCATCGCGACATTCAACTGTGCAATTTGGGCTTCTATTGATTTAATACTCTCACCGTGGGAGGCGGAGTCTTTCTTTATGGAATCAATAGAAGACATCATATCAGCCGACATTTGGATCGAATGTTTCATAAACAAATCCAAAGTTTGTGCGAGTGAAGAGGAGTTATCGGTACCGGTCGTTTGGAAAGAATTATTGGCCGGGTTTTGAAAATTTTATGACTGAAAGGGGTGCTGACTCTGTTGTGGTGGTTGTTGTTGCTGTGGAGGAGATCTTTGATAATTGCCTTGGAACTGGTTTTGATTTTGATTTTGGTTTTGGTTCCAAGCAAAATTAGGATGATTCCTCCATCCCTGATTGTACGTGGAAGAATAAGGATCATTTCTAGGCCGCTGCTGAAAAGCAGCATTAGTTTGCTCGTGACCTTGAAACAGTGCATTCATAGGACATTCTTCCGTCAAGTGTGATGGATCAGAACAGCAACCACACACGGTTTGGGGAAGCATTTATTGGTTTAGGGAGGCTAAAGAGATTCTGTTTTCTATAGCGTCGAGTTTCCTTTGTATCGCGGCCATTTCGGCTTTCATTGCGATGGAAATCTCGAGCTCATGAATACCTTCCCTAGATGATATAGGTCTAACACTTTCCCATTGTAAAGTGTGTTCAGCGAAATTTTCTAGGAATTTCCAAGCTTCACCATCATCTTTCGACAGGAATTGACATTGACACATGGTTTCAAGCATCTGTTTTGTTGCGGGATCAATACCTTCATATATAATTCGACACAGATCCCATCGGTGGATTCCGTGATGAGGACATTGGACAAGCAGATCCTTGAACCGTTCAAAGCATTTCCAAAATGGTTCATTGGGAAGCTGGGTAAACTGATTGATTTCGCTCCTAACACGGGCGGTCTTATGATTGGGATAAAATTTCTTAAGGAATGCTACAAAGAATTCGTCCCATTTAGAAATAGAATGTGCGGCAGTGTTATAAAACCATTTCTCGGCTAGATCGCACAAAGAAAAAGGGAGAAGACGTAAACGCACAGCATCCATAGAAAGTTATGACGTGCCAATCATTGCACATATGTTTTCGAATTTGTTTATAAAAACGTATGCGTCTTCGGACTCAAGCCCGTGAAATTTGGGCAACAGTTTGATAAATTGGGGTTTGATTTCAAAATTATCCCCATTGGCTGGTGGAATAGAAAGACAAGTAGGAAGGGGACCACGTGAAGGGCAGCATCTCTCTTGGAGAGATATACGCGGTATATTCTGCACACCTGCAGGTGGCGGCAGCGTGGTATCATGAAAATTTGATGGATAACCGTCCATCTCGGTCATGGTGGGTGGTGGGGAAAAGAAAAATGAAGAAGTACCGACTTCAGAGTCGATAGAAGAAACGCAGACAAGACGGGCACTAGAATCCCGTGTCCAGCCGAGCATACACTAAGCGGGTTTAGCGCAAGTGGCAGCGTGTGTGTGATTAGTTTGTTTTGAAAAGTGCGTCGGACTTGAGACAAATCACACAAAAATGCACAATCAACCCTAGAACTAAGGTTACCTAGGTCAAGTCTTTAGACCGCTCCTAAACTTCCAAAGGACAAGCCACAGGATCAATCCTCTACCACCTCTTTATCACTCTTGTGGCCGGGTAAATGCCAGGTAAGTGGGAGGTATCCGCTATATGAATCACCGAAAATAGTGGGTCTAATTAAGTAACCACTTTCCTTAGACACACTTGCCTAGGCACCACAAAAGTAATGTAGATAAGCGATAGATTACCCACGACCTTCCTCTGTCCTTATTGAGCGTGACAGTCCTTAGAGTCTTGTCTAGATATTTTTTAAATTAATATAGGGTTATGCGGATGCTCGTTTTGTGATTTGTAGGGCCTAGGAAGGATGATGAAATCCCCACCTAATCTGAATTGTGGTCTTGCCCCTTAAAATCCGTATTAAAATATGAATAAGAAAACCAAGTACAAAACTTTGCAAAAAGATTTTTGAGCGGCGATATTTTGCAAAGAATCCTGCAGAAAAGATATTTTATTGGATTTCAGAGGATAGAGAAAGATATATAAAAGATACCAGAGAATTTGGAAACCCTAAATCCCGTAACGCGCCGCGGTTCCGCCGCCAATATGCTCTTTGTGCCGCGGTTCCGCCGCCGAATAGGAAGATCTAAAGAAGATTTTTGCTATGTGGCCTCCCTTCCTTCTCTGGATCTTGATGAATGTCTCTGGATTTCTGTTTCCTCAAGTCCGTGACTCCAGATTCCCTCGTAAAAATCGCACACTTATCGTTAAATATGCAAGATGCAGTTTGTTTTGTTTTTATGATATAAATCGAATAAGAATTCAACACAAATAGTAAGAATAAAAAATTACGCACGTATCCCCGGCAATGGCGCCATTTGATTGGTCTGTTTTTTATGTGTGTAGCAGTTAACCGCAATCAGAACGGTGTCGCGCGTAGCTAGACCGAGGTGAGTACGGGTCGTCCTCTGGGAAACGTAGAACCTTTTATTCTTACTTTAGGCGTGTTGAGAATGAAAGGAGGAGAATAAAGAAATGTGAAGAATGGTTGAAGGTTCTAGATCTACGTTAAACACTGATGCAAAATATAGATCTAGATTAATTACGGATGTAAGTTTAATATTAAAAGGGGGCTTGTAGGGTTCATTAGGATTTAGTAGTTATGGATGATTAATGAAAGATTACTCTTTTTATCCTTTAATAGATTTAAAACTAGAACGACAGTGATGCATGTAGATTAGGGTTTCTGGAGGGAAAATGGTTCCCACTCTTAACCCCTATCTCGACATGGAACTCCGTTCATGTCTAGCCTTTACCAAAAAAATTGTTAATCTAATCTCGAATCGTGGTCGCGATTATCAATGAATCGATAGCGCGCCCAATTAGGATGTTAACTATTCTTTTGATAAAGTTTATAAACTTTATAGGACGTAAAAAGAGTTTAGGGATCTTCATCATCCATTAACCTACCCTAATCTCATGAATCCTAACAAGCGAAGAAATCATGAAGAAAATAAAATGCAATAAGAATAAAGACAACTACCTTTATTAATCAACTTGATCAAATACACTTTTGTTCCTTTAGAAAATGATTACAAAAACTTAGTTTGCTTCTCGATCTCTTCTAAGGAGGTAGATGAACGGTTGATGATCAGCGTGGATGCGTGAGCCTGTTGTGGACTTCGTGATCTCTTCAGCTTGATGCTTTTTCCAAGAGGCTCTCGGTCCTTATTTATAGTCACAGAGCCAGAACCCTAGTTTCCTAATATGGAAACTAGTTGTTAGGATCCTAACCACCAAAATCCCATATCCCAACTCCTCAAATCCGCGGCGGAACCGCTGCCATTGGATAGGTTTGGCCGGGGATCCGCCCCCTTTTGGTGAGATCATGGTCTCTAATTTTTGTAGCTTCATATCTGTAACACTTGGTAATTTTTTGAGTATCTAGACTTTGAAAATCTTTTCTACATTTCTGCCAGAATTAGTTTCTTCAATTTACTTGAATATCTTCGGCAGATTTGATCTTGCCAACTCGGATTTCCTTGATTTTAGTCATGATATAATTCCTGCACAATTATCTCAATAAATGATGTTAGTAGAATTTATTTTTATTGAGATATTATCTTTAACCATTTGCCATGATATTTTAGTTGTAAGAATTGGTCAAAGGTATTTAATAAGGTAAGCATATTTAAATGGGCCAAATGTTACATGGATATTATATGCTTACTTTTCCTACATAATGTTAATTATAATATATAAACATATGAAAATAGTATTTTTGCAGATAAACCTTCATATGTGTCATATTTATAATAAACACATTTTATTATATAGAAATAGTAGGAAAAATCTCATATTAAATGTGCAGTTTTATCAACTGAACATTAGGTACTTGATCTTTTTACGTGCATGGAGAGATAAATCTCTTGTTGAAGAATTAAATTCTCTTATAGGGTTAAACTATAATTTTGTTTAGAGAAATTAAATTCCTATATGTTCGAAAGAATTAAATTCTGTAAACTCAATTCTCCCTCTAAGTTTTGGATCTGCATGACAGAATTTCCCCGATGAGAATTAAATTCTCAACTTATAAGGAGATATGCTTCTGCAAATCTATTACCATGAAGAAGAACTGAGTTCTTATATTAAAGGGTTAAACCCTATCTTTTTTGGAGGAATTAAATTGCTATGTATTTTGTGGGAAAATAAAATTCTCTGAACTTAGGCCCTCCCTTTGGTTTTAGATCTGCATGGCAGAATCCCCCCGATAAGAATTAAATTCTCAACTTATGGAGAGATCTGCTTCTGCAGATCTTCAACCAAAGGAAGAACTAAGTTCTTATTCAGAAGAGTTAAACTCTTAGTTTGAGAATTAAATTCTCTTTTTGTTTTGTAGGAGCTTATAGAATGATCTCTTTCCCTCTCTTACCTAGGGTTTCTTTCTTTTCTGAAGAGATCTTTTTCTTTTTGGAGAATTTAATTCTCTTCTTTTTTCTTTTTTTTCTCTCTCTGTTGTTGTATTTCTCCATTTTTTATCTCTCCCTCTTTTTCTTCCTTCTTGGCTCCTATTTATAGGAGAAAGAAAAGAATCATATTGTTTAGTCAATCTTTCATTGAAAGATGTTGATTGATTTTATAACCAACATGATCTTTTAGATCACTCGGTGAATTTCATTCACCATTGGATTTTTAATCCAAAAGATATTTGTGTTTGTTGTTCCTGGTAAATTTTAGGAAAAATATTTCCTTCTATAGAATCTTTCTACAAATTGATGATTTTTAATCACCATCGGATTTTCAATCCAACGGTGTTCCCTTTTACAGAATGCAATCTTTTTTGTTTGGAAAGATCTAGGGAAATATTTTTCCAATTAGGGTTTTTAATTATCTAATTAAAATTTAATTCTATTAATTCAGAGGGTTAAGGAGTCTATCACGTGTTGGCATGTGACCCCACTTGATAAAGAATCTAATTAGAATTTAATTCTATTAGTTCAAAGGGTTCAGGAGCCCATCACGTGTTGGCACGTGACCCCGCCGATACAGTATTTAATTAGAATTAGTTCAGAGGGCTCAGGAACCCATCACGTATTGGCACGTGACCCCACTGATTAAGCATTTTCAATTGTTTATTTTATTCAGTGCTTATAGGGTTTGCCTGCAAAAGGTCATGTGTCCACACGTGAGACCCGGTCACGTGTGGGCACGTGACCCCCCCTTTTGGGGGTTTTTCTTGCTGCTTTTAATTAGAATTTTAATTCTATTAATTCAGTGGGTTTAAGAGCCCATCACGTGTGGGCACATGACTTTATCAATTTAGGCATTCAAACACAGATAGAATCTGCCCATAAAAGGTCACGTGTTTGCACGTGAGGCCTCATCACGTGTGAGCACGTGATGCCCCATTTGGGGTTTTCCTTGCTGCTTTATTCGTATTTTATTCAGTTCCCATGAGGGAACAAATGCCCCCACAGCGTTGTTCTCACGTGTTTGCACGTGAGTGCAACGTTGTAACCTTCGTGGCCGTTGGATTTGCCTAGGGAACGGAGAAGATGAACCGTTTCCCATCACGTCCTATAAATGCAGAGGTCTCTTCAACAGCGCCTCCATTCCTCCATCTTCTTCCTTGTCAATTTCTTTGAGAATTTAATTCTCTTTCTCAGAGCTCAGTTCTCTGTTCATTAAAACAAAATCCAGAATTTAACTCTGTCAACACAAAGGAATCCTCTATCAGGTAAGGATCTTGAACGGCCGAGGAACTTTTTGTAGAAATTTTCTTTGGATTTTAAATGCACACCAAGGGTTTTTTCTCTTTAATAAAAACCCATGCTTTCTGAACTTTAAGAATGCACAATTTTTAGGTAGTAAGCCCCCGATGTTGGGCATTTTCTCTGATTCAAGGGGGTTTGATGATAGCTCACAATTTCTTTCGGAATTTAATTCCGTTTCAAAGAGCCAAGCTCTGAAAATTTCTTGGAATTTAATTCCTCTGTTGAAAAGGAATTTAATTCCTTCAGAGAACTTAGTTCTCAAAAAAAAAAACTTCTTGAGATTTTCATCTTCAGTTGTTCTTGGCAAAATTTTAAGAGAGATACTTCTTGGATTTCGCCCAGAGTTGGTGATGAGTTTTTTCCTTGGGGAATGTGTAGAGGTGTTTGAAATCCACTTATTCATTTATTGAGAATCTTCCTTTGTTCTCGTAATGATTACCCCGCCTCATCATTAGTGAGCCGCCATCTTGATTTTGTGGGGCCCTGTGTTTTGCAACCAATGGTCCCATGAAATAAGCGGCTTGTCGTCTTCTTCCACCGTCTTTTTATATATATTTATAAATATATATACACGTGTGGGTTTCATTAACAGTTTCATCTTCCTTTGTTTCAGGAACAATGGCTTCTCTTCCATACTTCCCTTTTACCCGCTCGGAGGCTGCCTTTCCTCAGTCACCGTCTGACGAAGAGGTGATGGCGATGATTAGAGCCCATGACCCGGATCGCACCAATCTGCTTTTGTGGGGAACCTGGTATGGTCATATCATCCGCGGTCGCCGAAACATTCTTTGCGAGGTGCCAACAGAACCTCTCCTCCCGTTCTTGCCGATGGACCGTCCGCAGACTGCTTTTGCTGTAGAGGTGGCGAATTGGACTCCTACAGGCCGGCTCGAGCCGTCGACAGTTGGGATACCACACCAGCCTGTGCCGGCCATAGACATCTTGGGGCGCCGTATCTGCCAAGGTGAAGCCCAGCCCTGAGGACAAGTCTACAAGATAGGGCTTACCCCTCGCCATCCCATGGGCTATCTTCTCTGGGCTCGTTATATCCTGTCCGCCCATCGTGCGCGACTGCAGAAGGTCGGGCTTTACCAAACGGTGTACGCATCTCTCTTCCATTATCAGTCTCCTCATGTATGGTGGGTTAAAGTTTTCCTTAATCAATGGAATCTTCTCACCAACACTTTTTTGTTAGGGGACCGCGAAGTTTCTATTTCTTTGGAAGAGTTTCGTGCGATCTCGGGTTTGCCGATCAGGGGAGCGCCTTACGAAGAATTGTTGCCTTCTGATGAGTATGCCTTCGAGACTATGCCCACTACGCTTGACGGCTTGTCGACTGAAAATGCCATCCGCCACAAGTACCTGTGTCTAATCAAGACTCTGTGTATTTTTAAGAAGCTGTTCACAGAGTCAGAGGGACAGGGCGTCACTTTTAAAAGATTTATCGCCTGCTTTCTTCGTGGATACGTCCTATCAAAGGCGACTCCGAAGTTCGCGAATATCAACGACCCCTTCGGGTTTGGTTTAAATAAGCTTCGGGTATGGATGAAGAAACTTTCTTCGTCGGCTTTATTAGAGTTTGGCCCAGTTGGTTTATCGGTCCAACGCATCGTCGATTTATGAGAGCCTCGGTCATTTACCCTACTCATCGCATTGCCGAAGGGACGCGACTAGCCGTAGGCATTGCCGGGTTATCGCATCTGTACCATGGGCTAAGCACTACAGCTAATACCTCAACCCCAGGCGTGGATGTGGTGAGTTTCTCTCTTTATTATTTTACGTCATGGATTGAGATGCACGTGATAGGGCCATTTGCTGCGCACCAGAGACCCGGCTTTTATGATGCTAATACTTTCCCGCGGCTCATGAGTTTGGTGGATGCTTCTGCTCATGATTCGACTCAGTTAGGGGCTCTTCGTGTGCTGCTTAATCCTTATGCCCACGAAGGCGGGATGGTTTTTAATGATCGGTCCTCTCTACTCCTTCGGCACCTGTTCAGCAGCTGTTTGATTTATCGAAAGAGGGAGCACCATTCTTGAAGCCCAAGGAAACAATGCACTTATACTCGATCAGGCCGGGTTATTTGGTGTTCCGCCGAAATGATGCGGTTCTTTTTATGCGGTATAATCCACACCACTTCGCCCGGCAATTAGGTTATGACCAGGGTGTTCCCTTTGAGGCATTCATGGTGGAGCCAACTCTTCTCTCGAAGCTGTTCACGACGCCACCCATCATTTCATGCGGCTGAACACCGGTTCTCATTTCATGATCCCCGAGGCCGACTATATTTCGATGTGTGTGGGGGATTTCACGGGTTGGTACCGCCACCGAGTTAGTCCCATCATTGCTGAGGAGAGGAGGATACTTTTTGGGCTTAGAGCTCCCGCCCCGCTCCAGGCTACGGGAGTCCCGCCACGACCGCGGGCAATGGCTCGCCCTCCCTTGAAGGGTGTTGGCGCCTTACTTATTCCTGAAGCGGTGGATGCGTGTCTGACTTCTCCCACAGTTGGCATGCCGATGCGCTCTAGAGCTCAAGCGAGGGCTTCTGATAAGGTGCCAGTAGCAGTTTCATCGGCTGCGGCGTCAGCAATGGCAGTGTCATCATCGGTAGCACCGCCAAGAGAGGATATCGAAGACGAAGTGGGTCAACGTCGCACCAAAGCGCCGAAAGGAAGGAAGAGATCATCTTCCAGCGCCAGCTCTGGGTCGAAACGGAGGAAGAAGACCGTCACTGGTCTACTTGACCTTTTAATGGAATCCGAGCCCATCATTCAAGACGAACCAATCTCTATGCAAGAGCCGGATGATGGTCTTCTTTTTCCAGACTCGTCTGCAGAGGAAGCCGCACAACTGGCTGAGGCTATAAGGCGTTCCCAAGATGAGGCCGAGAACGTGCGCGTCTCGAAGAGTTCCTACCCTGCCGTAATATTCTATGAAGATCCTCCATCGGTACGGCGGGTGTTTATAGGCCCTCTGGAACGAGGAGGCGAGATAGCCCTCAAACAGCCTATCTCTGCCGCTTCCGAAGATGCATTGTCATTATGGACCGGCGGTCATGAATCTACATTAGAACCCCGGCGAGCATACCTTCTGAGGAAGGAACGTCGACTTGAAAAAGCCATACTCGAGGCATCTTGGCGAATCGGTATGCATTTCTTTTGTATTTTTCCTTCGGCGAGTAATTTGTTTTGCTTTCCATGTCTTCTTATCTCCGTAAAACCTTGCAGGGACTTTGGCGACGGCAGAGAATCTGGTCTTGACTGTGGACTCTGTAAATATCCCCGATGAGACACCAGTAGGTGTGGAGGGGGACGCTACAGTTGCTATTCCTGCTGCAGAGCTTCCATCGGCGGCTTCTGTTTCCCTTATGCCCGTTCATCCTGAAGAGGTGTCCCTTCCGGCTGTGGATTTAATGGACCTTTCTGGCGATGGCCTGGAGATGGCAGAACAAATAATTGAAATTTCCGTCCCTGAAGTGGTGGCCGCTGCCCCTCGACTGATAGCCGTCACACCAGCAAGTGTCTCCGATGATGTGCCTGAGGGTATGGAGGAAGCTGCCGAAGTGGCTATCCCTCCTGTTCAAAGCGGGAGGAGTATCGAAGGTATCCTTCTATCTTTTGTTTTAATGATCTCTTCATTACCTGAATCCTTCCGTCTTTTCAGAGTTACGAGGATTGGCGGTGTCCATCGCGGACCTATCTCCCAGAAAGTCTTTCCAGCGTTTGCTCGAGATGGCCACTCCGCAGGCAATATCCCCGCAATGCATCGTCCTCTCTTCCGGGCAAGGTTAGTATTATTTCCCCTTCTCACGGCATTATTATTATTTCATATGACGATGCTGATGTCTTCTATAGTTCTGGAAGCTGATGACGAAGTTGAGATTCTTGAAGGGCTTGGGGATCTTTTAGACCCTTCTTGCATGACTGTGGGTAAGTAAAGTTTCAACGTTGTTCCATCTGCTCTTTGCTTGCAAATCTCGCTGGTTGTTTATAAATCTTAACAGCTTTGCCAGTTCTTACCACGCTGGAATCTCGCATCGTTATGCCACCCAGCCCCTATGCTCTACGTGCCTCTGAACGATTGGCAAAGCTAAGCCTTCACTCTTTGTCAGCTCTAATCGAAGACCTTCGTGCTGGTAGCTCGCTCACAGCCGAAGAATTTGCTGCCGAAGCCAACATTTCTCTCCCCTTTCTTTCTACTTACCATGGTGAAACATTGGTGCATGTCTGGGTTGAGTTTTGTCGTCGGGTGGAGGCTTGCTTACATAGTCTTGAGTGCTCACGCCTTCCTTCAGAGGTTGTGGCTGCAAAGGCGAGCTTGCGGGGGCTGATTTAACGGTGCGCCGCAAATATGTTGTCATGTGAGAAGAGGCTCAACCGAAAATTTTCAGAGAGGAAGCTGGCTTCAAATGCGCCGGGGGAACTTCAAGCTGAACTTACGGCCAAGACCACTCGTGCGTATGAACTCTGGCGGGTGCTTCAAGAAGCTATCAGGGAGGTGGTAGCTATTGATAAAGCCGTCATTTTTACCCGCGAGATGGTTGAAGCCCACAAAGTTACCGAGCAGGAGGTTGAAAGTCGGCTTGCCTCGTACCAGGCCCAACAGTCTCAAGCGAAGTCCCGTCTCATAGCGATAACAAATTGTGAAGCCGTGGCCCAGCGAAAAAAGGATGAACTGACAAATCTATTAAATCGTCCGCCGGATTGAAAAACTGTATATGTTTGTTTTTATTCTTCTTTTGTACATACTCCTGAATGAGAGTATTTTTTGATTCTTTCATAAATTGTACTTTGTATTCATTTTGATTCATGAATAAAAGACATATTTTGGTTCATGGTGGTATGTCCCTTTTAGCAAATGTATTTTTTGGATAATCTATTTTGATCTCCTTGTAGGACAGCGATGGCTTAGGAGTCAGGTTTCAGATCTGCCTTATAAGGCTTTCCAACTTTATGAGCCGTGAGGGTCTCACAAAGATTTTTTTCTCCCTACGAGTCGAGAGGATCTCGTAGGTGTATTTTTTCCTTAGGAATCATGAGGATTCCTAAGTGTGTTTTCTCTTGAGAGTCGTAAGGATCTCACAAGAGAATTTTCCCGCTTACAAGTCGAGAGGACTCGTAAGTGGTTGTTTTCCTCCTTGTCGATGTTCGGCTTCGGAGAGTGTGGCCCGTGAATATTATGCAAGCGCCCATCTTAGACTGACTTGCAGGGCCCCAGTGCTTAGGAAACAGGTCCTTTTCCCCATTGCCTAAGGCTTTTCCCTACGAGTCGAGACGAATCGAGAAGTTCTTGCAAGAACACTAATTTCCTCACAAGTCGAAACGAATTGAGAAGTTCTCGTAAGAATGTCCTAACTTCACAGTTAACCTCTGCTCTTTACGACAAAGGTCCGTTAGGGTCTGTGGTACTAGGGTTTTTCCGTCGTACCGTCGCGTCGGCTTATGTATTCCTTGATAGGCAATCTTGCTGTTCGAGTAGCCTTGCAACTGTCGTGTCTCTGATCCCTTCGGGGGCTGGACAAGACGTCTTCAAGCAACCTTCCTAGGCGATTTGACCATCAGAAGAGCAAGCGTTAGGAATTTTGCCATGCCACTTTTTACTTGAGGTTAGGCTCAGTTTGGGGAGCCCCGATGAGTCATAATCACTCCGCGCTGATGTGGGGATGATCTTCGATAGTATTTCAGGTTTTATATGAGTTACCGTCAAAACCCTGATGCTGGGAATATTGCCTTCGCTTCGTTTGCTGGCATTGCGTCTGCTGTATCGAGACGAATGTCGCGGTTGTCTCTAGGTTGTTGGTGAACCGTCGAGGCTTGGAACTAGGGACTTTGCCGTGGCTCCGTTGTTGGTGTCGCGTCTGCATCTTGTTGGAGGAAGAACACTGGGGTGACATCGCGTCTACTGTATCGAGAGGAACGTCGAGGTGGTCTCTGGGTTGTTGGTGAACCATCGGGACCTGGAACTAGGGACTTTGCCGTGGCTCCGTTGTTTTGTGTCGCGTCTGTATCCTGCTGGGGAAAGAACGCTGGGGTGATATCGCATCTGCTGTATCGATACGAACGTCGAGGTGGTCTCTGGGTTGTTGGTGAACCATCGGGACCTGGAACTAGGGACTTTGCCATGGCTCCGTTGTTTTGTGTCGCGTCTGTATCCTGCTGGGGAAAGAACGCTGGGGTGAAATCGCGTCTTCTGTATCGAGACGAACGTCGAGGTGGTCTCTGGGTTGTTGGTGAACCGTCAGGATCTGGTGTTCCTGTCAAAAATTTCTGCGCAAAAGAGCCCAAGGTATCAAATGACAGCGATACGCTTAAGAAAATGCGAACCAGTATCTTCCGGCCAGTATTTTGATAAACTCCCGAAGGAGGAACTGTTAAATTCTGATGGTATCGAAAGCATCTCGAAAAATCCTTCGATTTGATATATTATGGGCTTCATAATTTATCCGGGATCAAAAGTTATGAGCAAATATGCTATGCACTGTTCCTTGATTAAAAATCAGGAATTACCTCAATGAGGTATCACGTGCTCACACGTGACCAACGGTCACGTATTGACACGTGATAGTTAAAACAGAAATAAAAACAAATGGATGAAGGAAATACCTCAATGAGGTATCACGTGCTCACACGTGACCAATGGTCACGTGTTGACACGTGATGGTTAAAACTGAAGCATAAATAAACGCTGAGAAAAGGACTCAATTGGGGGTCACGTGCTCACACGTGACCAAGGGTCACGTGTCAGCACGTGACTGGCTTCGAAAGCCTTACAGTTTAATAGAATTAAATTCTAAAAGCTTCTAAATCTTTCCAAATGGAAAAGAATTATGGGGACCGTTGGATTAAAGATCCAAGGGTGATTAAAGATCACCAATTTATGGAAAAAATCTTAGACAAGGAAAGATTTCCCCTAAATCTCACCGAAAATAACAAACAGAATATCTTTGGATTTAAAATCCAACGATGAATAAAATTCACCGAGTGATCTAAAAGATCATAGTAATTATGAAAACAAACAAAATCTTTCAATGAGAGATTTACTAAACAAATTGATTCTTTTCATTCTTCTATAAATAGGAGCCAAGAGAAAAGAAAGGAGGAGGATTTTGGGATCTTGAAATTTCCAAAAAGCAGAGAAAGAAAAGAGAGGAGAACTTAATTCTCAACAAAGAAAACCCTAGGTGAGAAAAGAAAGGGGATCAAAAGTTCAAACAGAGAATTTAATTCTCAAAGATCTAAGAGTTTAACTCTTTTGCAAAAGAACTTAGTTCTTCCTCTGGTTGAAGATCTGCAAAGAGCACATCTCCCCATAAGTTGAGAATTTAATTCTCATCGGGTTGAGATCCTGCCATGCAGATCCAAAACTTAGAGGGGGAATTGAGTTTAAAGAATTTAATTCTCCCAAAACAAAACTAGGGTTTAACCCTATATGAGAATTTAATTTTCCTGAAAATATAGGAATTTAATTCCTTCAAGATGACCGAACTAGGGTTTAACCCTATATAAGAATTTAATTCTTTTACATATATGGAAATTTAATTCCTCTAAAATAAATTAGGGTTTAACCCTACATAAGAATTTAATTCTTTCATAATATGTAACACCCGAGCCCAATAATACTATTTCTGTTACTGGTTGAGCGTTAGACATTGCTCATTTCAATTATCTTGCTTGTTTGGTTCTTGTTGCAAAATTTTAACCGGCTAAGTCATTTTTGCATATAACAAATTTTAACACCTAAAATGAAATTAAAAATATTCACATTGGCCTAATCGTCACCACTAGTCGCGTGGTAGCGTCCGCACGTCGAGATTTCATCCCGTTCGGTGAAACGGGCGAGTTTGGACGGCTACGCGCGCGTGCAAGTGTCCGACTTGGGGGCATGCATTTTAATCATAAGACATCTCATTTTAAAGTTTGGAACCCGCTTAAAATCCTATTATTTGAATTTCAAATTTTTGGGCGCAACCCGGGCGCGATTTGGAAATGTTTCATTTAGCGCCAAAATACCCATTTAATTAAATATTATAAAACTATTAATATATATTCTTCTGTACTGTGTAACGTTTAAATCCCACAAATCTTTTCTAAAATTTTATCCCCAGCCAATCACGAGAGATTTAATCTCTCGTGGGCCCCGCCTCCAACTCTCTATCTCTCTCTCTCTCTCCGTCTCTCTGTCTCTCTCTCTCTCTCTAATATCTCTCTCTCTCTCTCTCTCATCCTAGAATCTCTCTCTCCCTCTATCCCTATTTACATACTGTTCCTTCATCCCTGCAGAAAATCTCGCGAGAACCCACGAACCCCCGAACCCTAGCCTCGTCGTGCCATCGCCGCCGCAGCCCCCGCGCCGACGACACCACCACCATCACCCTTGCCTACATCGCACCTCCTTCTCCTCTCCTCCCGTTCTTCCTCCTTCCCTTCTTTCCCCGGCGACGAGACTGCATGAACCCATTTCCTCCACCTCCTCTGTCTCCGTCGCCACCACCGCCAACGACCTCCCTCATCCTATCCACCTCCTTGTCTTCCTCCTCTCCTCTCTCTCCTTCCCCTTCACCTTCTGCTGCGAGGCCGATCATAGAAGACGACGCCCCTCCCATTCGATGGCGGAAGGGTGAATTGATCGGATGCGGCGCCTTCGGCCATGTTTATATGGGAATGAATCTCGATTCTGGAGAGCTTCTTGCTGTCAAACAGGTGTTGATCGGGGCGAGCAGCGCGTCGAAAGAGAAAACCCAAGCTCATGAGCTGGAAGAGGAAGTGAAGCTTCTGAAGAACCTTTCTCATCTTAATATTGTTAGATATCTGGGCACTGCAAGAGAAGAAGATACATTGAATATATTGCTGGAATTTGTTCCTGGTGGATCAATCTCGTCGTTACTTGGGAAATTTGGTTCCTTTCCTGAGGCTGTTATAAGAATGTACACTAAACAGCTGTTGCAGGGCCTTGAATATCTTCATCACAATAAAATTATACATAGAGATATTAAGGGAGCAAACATTCTTGAGGATAACAAAGGTTGCATCAAACTTGCAGACTTTAGAGCATTTAAGCAAGTTGCTAAGCTGGCAACTATGAATGCAGCCAAGTCAATGAAAGGCACTCCATATTGGATGGCACCAGAAGTAATTGTTCAGAGTGGACATAGCTTTTCGCCGGAGCCGGGCTCGACGTCGATGTTTCCCGGCGACCCAGCAGGGACCCTTGACCCGTATGTTTCCATCGTGCGTTGTTTTGACTCTTTCCGTGTGCCGTGCGTCCGTCGCGTATTTTTCCGCCGACGCTATGTCCGTTTTCCCGGTTTGCGAAACCGTCGAGGCAAGTATTACTTGCTACATGCTATGTTATACTAATTAAGTGTGCTTGACTCATAAAACCTGCAAAGATTAACTAGTGTTGTTACTTTTCTCATTTGGACGAAATATGATATATATCATGATACAATTAACCTAAACCGTATTTTGCCACTGTAACCCTAATAACAAAATTACCAGTTAATCATTTTGCTATTTAAAGGACGATAGCCGTACACATATATCTTCATTACTTTCTGTTACTGATATTTCACTACCTTGTGATTATTGCACCCCAAGGGTGCTCGAACCTGTTAATAAGATAATACAATGCACCATTGTGATTAAATGAACTGTTATTGTTGTTTACTTTATTTCCTGCCGTTATTCCTTATTCGATTATATACCTGTTATGAGCACACCCTCGATTGCGTCACATATTGACCGACCTTGATACACATGACATGTATACGTACCGATGCACCGGACATGGTACCCTTTACTACCAACTCAACCTGTTGTACCATGACCTGACCTGTTACCTGATCTCATGCCTAATGCCGACAAACCTGACTTGGGGTCCTCATGGACCATTCCTGTTTTCTACCCAGACAAACCTGCTGTTACCTGACCCTGTGTTGGCATTAGTTCTTGATTACTGAATACCTGACCTGACATATATAACTTGGGGGTATGGGGAAATCAAAGGTGAAACCGACTTGTAACTCAACAGTTCTATACCTGTTTCTGATCAGTCTTACGGGCTCGGCCAGCCCCGGAGTGATGATGCTGACATCACTCGCCCATCCTGATACTTGTTACTGCCTAGCGGCACGTCTCGGATTCAGCCCCGAGGGTCTTGACCGTGGTCCCGAGCATGCACGGGATACTATTGAGTTACATCGACGAGTCATCAATTGATTTCAAAGACTTTAGAATAGAAACCTGATAGAACAGTTTAGTTACCCACTGCACACTACCCTGCACTGCTTGTTTCATACTACTGCTTTATTCATGTTCATTTTCTGCATTGCTTATTACCATGTTCATATTATATTGACATGACGCGCTGACGTCTGGGTTTTGCATGGCCCAGATTCTTTACCACTGTCGCCGACCGAGCAGGAGTACTTCAGCCAGCAGGCTGATTTGTGAGTTCTGTAGTGGTTAGTTCATTTATTGCATTTTATTTCCAGGTGCGATCCCGCATTATGGGACGTACCTTTCTATTATTGTATTGGATCATTTGCTTCCGCAATTAGTTATTTTGACTCTTGTTATTCTGGATTTGGACATGTGTTAGATAGTTTATTTATCTTGTTCTTGATATCTCTACAGCCGTAATGTGACTGTGGATGGATACTTCCTACCCACAGGTAGCATGGTTGGCTATGTCACGTGCCCAATCTTGCGTACTCTGGGAAGCGGGGCGTGACATGGTTCTTTTGGTATCAGAGCCAGGTTAGTTGGGTTGATTCTTTGTAGTTGGGTATTGTACCCAATACATGAATCAGAATACCCGTGCTTAGGAAAACATGTCCTACCACCTTGACCGTTTTACCATTCTTGAATCACATTCTTCCGGATTATATCTTTCGACGTGCAAACTTACTTTGCGTGTCGACTCGAAAACCTGATTTCTTGTTATCCCTAGGAATTGGGCGACTTGGGTGGAGTTAAGTAATTGTGGCTATGATACCGCGGCATAGTTACAATGCGGTACTCTATTTAAGTATCTTGGAGTTCTAGCCTTGATCCACATTCAGAATCTATCATCATGCTAATGTTGGGTGTTTTGAGTTCAGGATTATGACAGGTAAGAAGTTGAAGACGTACCGGAGGCGTGTGAACGAAGCCGCCATGCTTGGAGTGATAAGAGGAATGCTGGAAATCAAAGAAACAGACTGAGCTGATCCAGCAATAGCAGATTCGTTTCAGGAAGGTTTGCAGATCGTTCAGCAGTCTGTAAACAACGATGGAACTAGACCAGTCGAACGAGTAGGGACCGTAACAGATTTCAGACTTTTGGGTCCGTCTACTTTCACTGGTCTGGAGGAGCCGTTGCCAGCCGAGCAGTGGCTAGTGACACGGAGAGTTTGCTGATTGCAACACAGATTCCAGAGGACAAAAGAGTTGATGTGGTGCGCTTTCAGCTAGTGGATTACGCCCGAGAGTGGTGGCTTGTGGAGGTGACCCGCTTGCCAAGCCGATCAGTTGGGCGGATTTATCTAAGAGTTTCCTGGAGAGATTCTTCCCGCGGACTGCACGGGAGGAAATGGAAGAGAAGTTCATCGGACTAAGGCAGAATGGAGCAACCGTGGACGTGCATGCAGCAGAATGGACGAGACGCAGTAGTTTCGCTGGACCTTTAGCTGCCAACGATGCAGACAGCAGTTGCGGTAAGGAAGCAGTTCTGTCGGGCCAATCGAGTTTAAGGCTAGGCCGACACACAGTGTTCTTGCAGCCATGGAAGTTGAAGATTTGTGGAGAACCGGTGGTAGTTCGCGATTTCATGGACGTAGTAAAGATATATCGGGCTTACCGCCGAAGCGAGACGTGGAGTCGCGATTGACCTTATTCCTGGTGCAGCGCCAGTATCTAAAGCTTATTATCCGATGGCACCAGTGGAATTGGAAGAAGTTAAGAAGCAAGTTGGTGAATTACTTGAGAAGGGTTGGATTCGAAGCAGCAACTCGCCTTGGGGAGCTCCAGTTCTTCTAGTAAAGAAGAAGGATGGCACGAGAAGGATGTGCATCAATTATCGAGAATTAAACCGGGTGACTAGTAAGGACAAGTACCCGATCCCTTGCATTGGAGAACTTTTGAGCAGCTTAGTGGCGCGAGAGTATTCTCGAAACTGGATTTGCGATCCGGATATCATCAGGTCCGAGTGAAAGAAGGAGACATTTGCAAGACGGCGTTTCGAACTCGATATGGACATTTCGAGTATCTGGTGATGCCCTTCGGAGTGACGAATGCGCCAGCAATATTCATGGATTTGATGAACAGAATCTTTTCACCATTCTTGGACCAGTTTATTGTGGTATTCATTGACGATATCCTGGTGTACTCGAAGAGTCCGGAGGAGCATGCTGAGCATTTGAAGATCGCACTGTAGACGCTGAGACGGGAGAAATTGTATGCGAAGATGAGTAAGTGCGAATTCTGGCTGGAAGAAGTGAAATTTCTGGGGCATGTCGTGTCGGGCGATGGAATCGCCGTCGATCCCGAAAAGATTGCAGCGGTTCGAGATTGGCCTATTCCAAGAAATGTGGCTGAGATAAGAAGTTTCCTTGGTTTGGCCGGATACTACAGGAGATTTGTGGAGAACTTCGCTCGTTTGGCAGAACCGTTGACCAAGCTTACGCGCAAGGAAGTACTTTTTATTTGGACGGATGGATGTGCATTGGCCTTCGAGACGTTGAAGCAGAAGTTGATAACCGCCCCTATCCTGACCGTACCAGATAATTCCGGAGGACTGGTGATTCACAGCGACGCATCTGGAAAAGGATTGGGATGTGTTTTGATGCAGAATGGGAAGGTCGTAGCTTACGCATCAAGACAACTGAAGACTCATGAGAAGAATTATCCGACTCATGACTTGGAGCTTGCGGCCGTGATCTTCGCCTTGAAGATTCGGAGACACTACCTTTTGGGCGAGAGAGTCGAAGTTTTTACTGATCACAAGAGTTTGAAGTATGTGTTCACTCAGAAGGAGTTGAACATGAGGCAACGCAGATGGTTGGAGCTGATGGCCGACTACGACCTTGATCTTAAGTACCATCCGGGAAAAGTTAACGTCGTGCCGGATGCGCTTAGTCTGTTACCAGCGATTCAGGTATTGTCTACACAGAGGGAGATCATTGCGGAATTTCAAAGATTTGACTTGGAGGTTGTGCTACCACATGCTATGGGACAGTTGATGCAGTTGCAAGTACAATCGTCTTTAGTTGAGAAGATTAAAGCGGCACAATCGCAGGATCCTAGACTGCAAAGGTTTCGAGAGCAGGTTGAAGCCGGACTACGAACAGATTTACTGATCCACGAAGATGGTTCGTTGAGGTATGGTAGCCGTGTGTGTGTGCCAAAAGGGGATGTGCGTGAAGAGCTTATGAAGGAGGCACACAGTTCAGCTTACTCTGTACATCCGGGAGGTACAAAGATGTACCGAGATATTCGACAGCACTTCTGGTGGGAAGGTATGAAACGGGAGATCGCTCGCTTCGTGGCTAAGTGCTTGGTGTGTCAGCAAGTCAAGGCTGAACACCAAAGGGTTGCTGGTTTGTTGCAACCACTTCCGATTCCTCAGTGGAAGTGGGAATATATAACCATGGATTTCGTGACGGCTTTACCGCGGAGTCCAAAGGGCAACAATGCAGTATGGGTGATTGTCGATCGATTGACCAAGGCGGCTCACTTTATTCCTTTTCGAGTTGGTCAATCGACGGAGACTTTGGCAGAGCGGTACATGCAGGAGATTGTAAGATTGCATGGAGTACCGGTGAGCATCGTGTCCAATCGGGACACTCGGTTCTTGTCGCACTTCTGGAGGAGTTTACAAGAAAGTTTGGGGACTCGATTGAAGTTTAGCACAGCTTATCATCCTCAAACTGATGGACAATCGGAGAGAACGATACAGACTCTTGAAGATATGTTGAGGGCATGCATGTTGGACTTCAAAGGTTCTTGGGAGGATCACCTACACTTGGTGGAGTTTTCGTACAACAATAGTTTCCAAGCGACTATTCAGATGGCTCCGTTTGAAGCGTTGTATGGTCGTAAGTGCCGTTCACCTGTTTGTTGGGATGATGTTGGTGAACGAAGGTTACTGGGACCAGATTTGGTAGTACAGACAGTCGAGAAGGTGAATACAATCAGGAAGCTTATGAAGGCAGCTCAAGACAGACAGAAAAGTTGGGCTGACACGTCAAGGAGACCTCTAGAGTTCGCCGTGGGTGATTTGGTATTCTTGAAGATATCACCGACTAGAGGGGTGATTCGTTTTGGGAGTCAGGGAAAGCTTAGTCCCCGATTCGTTGGACCCTTCGAGATATTGGGGCGTGTTGGAGAGGTAGCGTACCGTTTGGCGTTACCACAGTCCTTGGCAGGTGTGCACGATGTGTTTCATGTATCTCAACTACGGAGGTATGTTCGAGATGAAACCCACGTCTTGGATCATTCGGAGTTGACTGTACGGGAGGACCTAACTTTTGAGGAGCGACCGGTTGAAATCAAGGATCGAAGAGAAAAGGTTCTTAAGAACAAGGTTATCCCTCTTGTGCTAGTTTCTTGAGGTAATCGATTGCATGGAGAATCCACTTGGGAGCGAGAAGACGAGATCCGGCAGAAGTTTCCTCACCTTTTTCTGTAGTTAGCTATCTTGTATTCTTGGAATTTCGAGGACGAAATTCTTTTTGTAGTTGGGTATGATGTAACACCCGAGCCCAATAATACTATTTCTGTTACTGGTTGAGCGTTAGACATTGCTCATTTCAATTATCTTTCTTGTTTGGTTCTTGTTGCAAAATTTTAACCGGCTAAGTCATTTTTGCATATAACAAATTTTAACACCTAAAATGAAATTAAAAATATCCACATTGGCCTAATCGTCACCACTAGTCGCGTGGTAGCGTCCGCACGTCGAGATTTCATCCCGTTCGGTGAAACGGGCGAGTTTGGACGGCTACGCGCGCGTGCAAGTGTCTGACTTGGGGGCATGCATTTTAATCATAAGACATCTCATTTTAAAGTTTGGAACCCGCTTAAAATCCTATTATTTGAATTTCAAATTTTTGGGCGCAACCCGGGCGCGATTTGGAAATGTTTCATTTAGAGCCAAAATACCCATTTAATTAAATATTATAAAACTATTTATATATATTCTTCTGTACTGTGTAACGTTTAAATCCCACAAATCTTTTCTAAAATTTTATCCCCAGCCAATCACGAGAGATTTAATCTCTCGTGGGCCCCGCCTCCAACTCTCTATCTCTCTCTCTCTCTCTCCGTCTCTCTGTCTCTCTCTCTCTAATCTCTCTCTCTCTCTCTCATCCTAGAATCTCTCTCTCCCTTTATCCCTATTTACATACTGTTCCTTCATCCCTGCAGAAAATCTCGCGAGAACCCACGAACCCCCGAACCCTAGCCTCATCGTGCCGTCGCCGCCGCAGCCCCCGCGCCGACGACACCACCACCATCACCCTTGCCTACACCGCACCTCCTTCTCCTCTCCTCCCGTTCTTCCTCCTTCCCTTCCTTCCCCGGCGACGAGACTGCACGAACCCATTTCCTCCACCTCCTCTGTCTCCGTCGCCACCACCGCCAACGACCTCCCTCATCCTATCCACCTCCTTGTCTTCCTCCTCTCCTCTCTCTCCTTCCCCTTCACCTTCTGCTGCGAGGCCGATCATAGAAGACGACGCCCCTCCCATTCGATGGCGGAAGGGTGAATTGATCGGATGCGGCGCCTTCGGCCATGTTTATATGGGAATGAATCTCGATTCTGGAGAGCTTCTTGCTGTCAAACAGGTGTTGATCGGGGCGAGCAGCGCGTCGAAAGAGAAAACCCAAGCTCATATAAGAGAGCTGGAAGAGGAAGTGAAGCTTCTAAAGAACCTTTCTCATCTTAATATTGTTAGATATCTGGGCACTGCAAGAGAAGAAGATACATTGAATATATTGCTGGAATTTGTTCCTGGTGGATCAATCTCGTCATTACTTGGGAAATTTGGTTCCTTTCCTGAGGCTGTTATAAGAATGTACACTAAACAGCTGTTGCAGGGCCTTGAATATCTTCATCACAATAAAATTATACATAGAGATATTAAGGGAGCAAACATTCTTGAGGATAACAAAGGTTGCATCAAACTTGCAGACTTTGGAGCATTTAAGCAAGTTGCTAAGCTGGCAACTATGAATGCAGCCAAGTCAATGAAAGGCACTCCATATTGGATGGCACCAGAAGTAATTGTTCAGAGTGGACATAGCTTTTCGCCGGAGCCGGGCTCGACGTCGATGTTTCCCGGCGACCCAGCAGGGACCCTTGACCCGTATGTTTCCATCGTGCGTTGTTTGGACTCTTTCCGTGTGCCGTGCGTCCGTCGCGTGTTTTTCCGCCGACGCTATGTCCGTTTTCCTGGTTTGCGAAACCGTCGAGGCAAGTATTACTTGCTACATGCTATGTTATACTAATTAAGTGTGCTTGACTCATAAAACCTGCAAAGATTAACTAGTGTTGTTACTTTTCTCATTTGGACGAAATATGAAATATATCATGATACAATTAACCTAAACCGTATTTTGCCACTGTAACCCTAATAACAAAATTACCAGTTAATCATTTTGCTATTTAAAGGACGATAGCCGTACACATATATCTTCATTACTTTCTGTTACTGATATTTCACTACCTTGTGATTATTGCACCCCAAGGGTGCTCGAACCTGTTAATAAGATAATACAATGCACCATTGTGATTAAATGAACTGTTATTGTTGTTTACTTTATTTCCTGCTGTTATTCCTTATTCGATTATATACCTGTTATGAGCACACCCTCGATTGCGTCACATATTGACCGACCTTGATACACATGACATGTATACGTACCGATGCACCGGACATGGTACCCTTTACTACCAACTCAACCTGTTGTACCATGACCTGACCTGTTACCTGATCTCATGCCTAATGCCGACAAACCTGACTTGGGGTCCTCATGGACCATTCCTGTTGTCTACCCAGACAAACCTGCTGTTACCTGACCCTGTGTTGGCATTAGTTCTTGATTACTGAATACCTGACCTGACATACATAACTTGGGGGTATGGGGAAATCAAAGGTGAAACCGACTTGTAACTCAACAGTTCTATACCTGTTTCTGATCAGTCTTACGGGCTCGGCCAGCCCCGGAGTGATGATGCTGACATCACTCGCCCATCCTGCTACTTGTTACTGCCTAGCGGCACGTCTCGGATTCAGCCACGAGGGTCTTGACCGTGGTCCCGGGCATGCACGGGATACTATTGAGTTACATCGACGAGTCATCAATTGATTTCAAAGACTTTAGAATAGAAACCTGATAGAACAGTTTAGTTACCCACTGCACACTACCCTGCACTGCTTGTTTCATACTACTGCTTTATTCATGTTCATTTTCTGCATTGCTTATTACCATGTTCATATTATATTGACATGACGCGCTGACGTCTGGGTTTTGCATGGCCCAGATTCTTTACCACTGTCGCCGACCGAGCAGGAGTACTTCAGCCAGCAGGCTGATTTGTGAGTTCTGTAGTGGTTAGTTCATTTATTGCATTTTATTTCCAGGTGCGATCCCGCATTATGGGACGTACCTTTCTATTATTGTATTGGATCATTTGCTTCCGCAATTAGTTATTTTGACTCTTGTTATTCTGGATTTGGACATGTGTTAGATAGTTTATTTATCTTGTTCTTGATATCTCTACAGCCGTAATGTGACTGTGGATGGATACTTCCTACCCACAGGTAGCATGGTTGGCTATGTCACGTGCCCAATCTTGCGTACTCTGGGAAGCGGGGCGTGACATAATAGGAATTTAATTCCTCCAAAATCATGATTATGGTTTAACCTTATAGAGAATTTAATTCTTAAAATAAAAAGACTTGAAAGATCTCCGTGCACATGAAGAATATTGGTCACGTGATGACACGTGACCCCAATCCGCAGTGATCAGAAAAGAAGGAATAAAACTAGGTCACGTGTCCCCACACGACCCCTTAAAAGATCCCCAAAAATAAAAAGGAAACAGTTTTGAGGCAATGCCTCACGTGCTCCCACGTGACTCCCAAAACGCAGAAAGAAAAAGCAAAAGAAATGAAGGCTTTGGGCGCTCTCACGTGTTACCACGTGACCCCTTAGCAAACGCTTTAACAGTCAGCGCACAGATGACCATCACGTGCCAACACGTGATGCTCAAAAGATAAAAGGTGTGTAACACTTATTTGCATAACGAAGTGAGGAGATCTGGCCCCACCTTTGGGTGCCCTCATGTGTCACCACGTGACCCCTATTGAGTATTCTAATAAACCAGAGCATGAGCCCCCATCACGTGCCCACACGTGATGACTGTGAGAATTAAAAAAGTGTTAAACACTTATCTGCAGAACAAAATAAAGGGGATCTAGCCCCACTTTCTGAGACCATCATGTGCTCCCACGTGATTCCCCCCTCTGTTAACATTTAACACTAAACTGATAATTTGGTTGCCAGTGTTTAACACTGTTATTTGTTAGTGTTTAACACTAATATGAGAATCACAATTTCTAGTGTTTAACACTAATTTGATAATCTTATCTCCAGTGTTCAACACTATTGGTCTTTAGTGTTTAACACTAGTTTTAGCCTAATTGGCTAATTTTCTAGAGGCAAAGCCTCTCCTTCAATTGAATCTCAAAATTGAGAAAATCAAAGATGAAAATGTTTAGCATTGCTAAATAATGTGGGCTTGAACCCAGACAAGTGTTAATGGTCCAACAAATGGCCAACACTTCAAATTCAATTGGACTTAGCCCAAGTTGGCCATAAGTCCTCAACTCAGACTCAACTGAGCCAACGTGCTCACAATATAATTAACTGATCCTAGTTCCAAATTGGACTACAGATCACTTAATCCACCTTAGTTAAAGGGTACATCTCTTCACTCCTTTGATATTTGTCATTGTAATTCCTCAATGTCTTTAAAGAGGTGACGGGTCCCGACAACCACACACTAATACGGACTGTGGGGTCCTTAAACTCATGGACTTATGCGTCCTTAAACCAACAATACGGACTATGGGGTCCTTAAACTCATGGACTAATGCGTCCTTAAACCGATATCCGTCCCCAAAATGGGAATGATGGACCACCATATCCCTAAACTGGCGATGGACCACCATGTCCCTAAACTGGAAATGGACCACCATGTCCCTAAACTGGAACAATAGAGCCCAAATGCTCTTTTGTCGGATCTAAATGATCCTGTTAAGTCGATCTTAGTCTCAAATTAGGCTAACGTATCCTTAACAAACGTTTAAGTTGATCTTAGCCTCAAATATGGCTAACGCATCCTTAAACCAAAACTTTCAAAACAGAATTTAGTCCCAAATTGGACTATAGATCTCCCAACCAACTTTGGTTCAAGGGTACATCTCTGAACTCCTCTGTCATCTGTCGTTGTAATCCTTCAACGTCGTCAGAGAGGTGATGGGTCCCGACGGCCATACATTCAATGGACCACTATGTCCCTAAACTGGAACAATAGAGCCCGAACGCTCTTTTGTCGGATCCAAACGATCCCGTTAAGTCGATCTTAGTCACAAATTGGACTAACGTATCCTTAACAAACGTTTGAGTTGATCTTAGCCTCAAATATGGCTAACGTATCCTCAAACCAAAACCCCAAACCCAAATCTAAGAAAATACGGATTTGGACTAATCCACGTCCTACGGGTGACAACACAAATTAGTCTCTGTATACTATCCACGGGCAACCACATACAAAACAAACACCCAAGACACGAAGTGACCAGCTGGAGAAGGAGAAAGTTGTTACCGCGATGCGGTAGCGTAATTAACTGCAGGGGCTTGCGCCTGCAGGGAAGAGCGTCCCCACAATCAAGAACCCCTCAGACGAGGGGGAATCTGACGAAGTCTGCTACATCGGCCGCATCCGTCTAAACCTCCGATACACGGTGCCATAAATCAACTTGGCATTTTCGGAAAGGTGGACGGATAGCACCAATTAGCATCTGCCCCGAATCTCAGGCAAGACGTCTGTCTTGGCCGCCATTCGGAAGGGAACACCTGGAACTGGGGACTTTGCTATGGCTCCATTGTTTTGTGTCGCGTCTGCATCCTGCTGGAATCAAGACTTGGCTCTCTTTTTGATGGAGCCTAGTGGGATGATATGGTTCCCTCTTTGTTTGTGCCCCTGGATTGTATACAGGGATCGATGTGATCTCACCTGTTGGGCAAGAGTTTCATTTTGTTATTTTTTATATTTCCGCGATGCTCTATCATTTCAGCTTTTTTTTATATCGCGAAAGTCGTGACTGCCCAATCATTTTGGCTATTTTCACGGTGCCCAATCATTTCGGCTTTTGTATGCATATATTTTACTTACTGATTTTGTCACAAGTTGCCCCATCATTTCGACTATTTTATATGCATTTTTGGCTCACTGACTTTTATTGCGAGTTTAAACTTGGAATTTGATACCGATTTAGGCATCAGTATCGCTACAACTTGGATATTGCCAGGAGCGAATCATCATTTGCCCTTGTCGGTTTGAACAAAGGTGGCTTAGCAGACAGGGTTAGGATCCTGTTGACTAAGGCTTTTAACTTCATGAACCATAAGGGTCTCATAAAGGTATTTCTCCCTACGAGTCATGAAGATCTTATAAGTGCATTTTCTCCTTAAAAATCGTGGGGATTTTTAAGTGTATGTTCTCTTATAAGTCGTAAGGATTTTACAAGAGTGTTTTTCCTTATAAGTCGAGAGGACTTACAAGGGTTTGTTCATCGTGCGAGCATATCCCTAGTCGTTGATGGGACTCTGTTAGGGAAATGTTTATTCATGCCCGTGGATTGTATACAAGAGTCAATATTGAATCGCTTATAGGGCCAAAGCGGAGTGTATGACGGCTTAAGAACAGGTTCAGATCCCTGTAGCTTAAGGCTTTTGAATCCTATGAGCCGTGAGGGTCTCAAAGGGTAATTCTCCTTACGAGTCGTGAGGATCTCGTAAGTGTGTTTTCTATTTAGGAATCGTGGGGATTCCTAAGTGTGTTGCTCCCTTGTGTGTCGTAAGGATCTCACGCAGGTATTTTCTCCTTGTAAGGTCGAGAGGACCTTGCAAGTGTCTTTTAACGAGATTGTGCCCTTTCGGATTTTCACAAACTCGCCGGTAGTTCTGCTGTTTTTACTTACGGAGCCCTTTCAGGTTTTCAACCGTGCCCATCTCGCTTATGGACGTACCATTTTTTTTTGCGTCAGCCTTGGGATGCTGCGGTCCGTAGTAGTTTATAGACGTCTCGGTCAATTGCAAGTTTTAGGATATTGCGGTCCATCGTTAGTTTAGGGACGTTTCGGTCCGTAGTTGCAACAGTTTCGTTGGCTACCACTTATAAAGTTTGGGCTTGGGAAGATAGCGAGCGGACTTAGGCGTCGTCATCTATCATTAACCCAGGCCGTAACTCTTCAGGCGTAGTATTTTTTTAGGAATCGACCGTTTATTGGCCTGAAGGGTCTTTCGCCATGCATATCCATGAGCAAATAAGCCTCTCCTTGGTAAACTTTGTCTATGATGTATGGGCCTTCGTAGTTTGGCTTGAACTTCCCTCGTTTGGCACGATTGGGTATCATAGGTCTCTTGACAACTAGCACGAGTTCATCTTGGCGAAATGTTCTCAGCCTAATCAATCTCTCGTACGAGCGTGTCATCTTTGCTTTGTAAGCTTCCAAGTTTTGCTGCGTTATGAGCCGAGTTTCGTCGAGGGCATCAAGCTCCTCAAGCCGAAGATGAGCATTCTCTTCGTCCGTTAGCTTGTAATGAACTGCCATTCGTAAGGAGGGTAACTCTATCTCCAAAAGGAGTACTGCTTCAGTGCCGAATACCAATTGTTTCCCCCAATCAGAGCAAAGCTCTGTTGGAAATTCAAAATTCAAATTTCAAAGCAACGCTTCAAATCTCGGGCGCAACGCGCCACATGTCAGGCGCTGATACGACAGCACAGCACCCAAGAAGGCGCACCCAATCAGAACAAAGCTCTATTTAAACTAAAATTAAAGGAAGCAACGCTTCAGTTGCGCAAGCACTGCGCTGCGCGACACGTGTCAGCGCAGATGCGCTCGCAGTTGCGCTGCGCTATGCGTTGCGCGACACGTGTTAGCGCAGTTACGCTGCGCTTTGCGACACGTGTCAGCGCAGATGCGCTGGCGCAGTTGCGCTGCGCTTTGCGCTGCGCGATACGTGTCACGCTCTGGAGCATTTGCGCCAAACAGAATTAAAATTCTAAAGAAATCTTTTCTGTTCTTGTTAAAACAAGAAGATTTTCTTCTGTAAAACAGAAGCCCTTAGATCAAAGATCCAACGGTGGGGAAACTTCTCCAAATCAGTCAGAGAAGGATTTCTTTAACAAATTTAACTAATTTATGGGCACTATAAAAAGGACCCTAGACCTCAATTCAAAGGCATGAACATTTTGTGAGAAGTTAAACAGAGAGAGCTCTAAAGAATTGGAGAGAAATCCTCAAGAACAAAAAAGGTAAAAAGCCTTTAGAAAAAGAGAAAATTCTCTTATGAACAGATCATGGATCTAAAAACAAGATCAATGATCTTCAATAAAAAACAAAATAAAAACAGTGCTTTGCACTTTTTTATGAACCCTTGGTTCTCTGAGATAAGAAAAAGAAGAAAAAACTTGTTTTTTTCTTTGATCTAAATTAGATCAAGGAAACGAATAGTGCTTTGCACTTCTTTTATGAACCATTGGTTCTTGAATCTAAAAGATTCTTAAATCATAGTGCCTTGCACTTGCAAATTGCGCTGTAGCGCTCTTGAGAAAGCGCCACGTGTTAGCATCTGAACTACTTGCGCTATGCGCTTTGAGATAGAGCTTTGCTCTCTGTAATTGGCGCAACTCACCAGAGTGCGCCACGTGTCAGCGGCGCAAGCACAGCGCACTAGCGCAGCGCACTAGCGCAGCGCACTGCGCTTGCGCGACACGTGTCAACACTACAAGCACTTGCGCTCTCTGATTGGCCCAAAGCGCCTGATAAATGCAAAACATTTCTTAAAGGGCCAGGCCCAATCGAAAAGACCAAGCAGGCCTAAATGGGCAGAGCCCAAACAAAATAATAAAAATGCTATGCATTTTAAAAGGGGCAGAGCCCAAACAAAGTAGATGCTTTGTATCATTTATAAATGGGCAGAGCACAAAACAAATTGATACTCTGCATCCTTTCTGGGCAGAGCCCAAATAAAAATATAAAAAAATATGCAAGGCCAAATGCAAACAAAATGTGGACATTTTTAATTGGACTTAGCCCAATTTTGGCCGTAAGTTCTTAAATTAAATTGACTGAGCAAGATTGCTCTCTTAAATCAATTTATGACCGGTTCTAGGGTACATCTCCGAACTCCTCTGACAGTTTCTCGTTGTAATCCTTCAACGACGTCAGAGAGGTGACAGGTCCCAACGACCACACATGAATATGGATTGCGGGGTCCTTAAACTCGCGGAACGAAACGTCCTTAAACTAATATTGAACCGAAACGTCCTTAAACTAATGATGGACCACTACGTCCTTAAACTGGCGATGGACCGAAACGTGCTTAAACTAATATTGGACCGAAATGTCCTTAAACTAATGATGGACCACCACGTCCTTAAACTGGCGATGGACCGAAATGTCCTTAAACTAATATTGGACCGAAACGTCCTTAAACTAATGATGGACCACCACGTCCCTAAACTGGAACAATAGAGCCTCCAAATGCTCTTTTGCCGGATCTAAACGGTCCCGTTTAAGGTGATCTTAGCCCCAAACACGGCTAACGTATCCTTAAACATTCAAATGGACTATAAAACTCCAAATCAACTTTGGTTCAAGGGTACATCTCTGAACTCCTCTGACACCTATCGTTGTAATTCTTCAACGACGTCAGAGAAGTGACGATTCCTGACGGCCATATAATAAATGGATCACCACGTTAAGTTGATCATAGTCTCAAACAGGACTAGCGTATCCTTAACGAACGTTTAAGTTGATCTTAGCCTCAATACGGCTAACGTATCCTTAAACTAAAAACACCAAACCCAAATCTAAGTAAATACGGATTTGGACTAATCCACGTCCTACGGGCGACGGCATTACTTAGTCTCCGTATACAATCCACGGGCAACCACAAACAAAACAAACACACACGACATGAAGTGAAATTCTGGAGAAGGAGAAAGTTGTTACCGCGATGCGGTAGCGTAATTAACTGCAGGGGCTTGCGCCTGCAGGGAAAAGCGTCCCCACAATCAAAAACCCCTCAAGCGAGGGGGAATCTGATGAAGTCTGCTACATCGGTCGCATCCGTCTAAACCTCCGATATACGGTGCCATAAATCAACTTGACATCTTCGGAGAGGTGGACGGATAAAACCATATAGCATCTGCCCCGAATCTCAGGCGAGACGTCCTAACGTCGCGGCCGTCTTTCGGAGGGGAACAGATTCTGGGCACGCCCGGTGGGACCTTTTCCTCTTTCCACTCCACACTTCGTGTGTCGTATTCGCGAACCAATCGCGGTTTGTTAACGGTTGCCTTTGGATTTCAAGTTTACTAAGATTTGGTCTCTCGCTTGGTGCAGAAGAGGAATCAAGCATTGATGGCCTCAACTTGTTTGAAGTGCTCCAACTGCAACTGCAGCTCGCGTCCGGCCTCAACTGGGGGCATAACCTACGGGCCCCAAGCAGCCTCTCTGTTCACCATACCCGTGGAGCAGATTACTCAAGCCACCACGGGGCTGTTTTTCGGAACTATGCTTCCGCCAACAAGCTTCAGCACCCCTGTGCCCGTACAAGATGCTGCTAAAAAGTCGGTCTTCGATCGACTTTCAGTTACTGCGGCCCCTCTCAACGGGTCGCCCAACACCGGTGCCTCGGTCTTCTCCAGATTGGACTAAAACTCTCGCGGACCCGCAATGAAGCGTGCAGTCTCAGAAAAGGTTATTCCAAAAAGAGTACCCAAACCTGCTCTTGAAGTCGTCAAGGCGGCTTCTCCTGCTAAGAGATCGGTCTTTACAAGATTGACCGTCCCAACTCCCACTTCTACTCTTGCTGCTCAAAAGACATCAGTCTTCAATAGGCTGACACCGGCAATCGCCCTACACCCGAACAGGGGGCAAGAAGAAGCTGTTTCTGTCTCTGAGCCAATACCGATGACTCGTCGAGCCCGACGACGCCACTGGCGCCGGGTAAGGAAGACTGGGGGCAACTCCCCTTCTGGGATAACTCCACCAGCTCCAACGGCGGAAGTCAATGCTGCTGTTCCAACTGGGAACAGCTTTGAGCTGCTGAATAGGGTACACAGGAACTCACCAACTGCGGTGCTCAGAAGATCTCCTCCACCGGTAGAGACTGCCGTAGAAACAGAAAAACCAGAGCAGCCTCCTCAATTGCTGTCCTCCAGGATCTACAAGACATGGCGACGAGTCCGAGAATCTGTCATTGATCCTAACTTCTCTCGCCAGCACAAGAAGTCGAAAGGCCAGCGGGAAGAAAATCCCCTGGTCAAGCAACGAAACGCGACGACCGCTTGGGTGCCCAAAGCAACGGCCCCCTTAACTTCTACGGCCCATAAAAGAAGAAGGCCGGAGAAAGTGCTGACGCCGATGACGAATATCAAAGGTGGTGAACCCAAATGCCCTAAGTCAGGGGGCATTGTGGTTCATACAGTCTACGTGGCGTCTGGTAAAGAGGGCAGTCGCATATCTATGGGTCATCGACCACTTACGCGATCCGTGACCAAAGCGCAGGAGCAACAGCAGAAGCTCCAAGAGATGATGAACGCTATGGCCGCACTTACTGAGCCAAAAGAAAACCCTGAAACGTCCTCGTATGAACGCCGGGAGGAAGAAACCGACGCCGAATTCCTTCGTCGAATATTGGAAAAGAAGGACAAAGAGGCTGCTGAACAAGCAGCCAACATACAGCGTATGGGCCTCCTGTTCCAAGACATGGTGGGGATGATGATCCAACAAGATCCTCCGGCCGAAGATCCCCCGATCATCCTTGAAGACGATAAGGGAGAGACGTCGAATCCTCCACCAGCTCTGTCAGCAGCTAAAGAAGAGACAATCTCCAAAGCTGACCTGGACGAGTACATAGCCCAGCAAATACGGGTTCATCATGCGACTGAAGCAGCTGGCCAGGTCGTAAGAACAGGGCGGCCATATCCAAGTTGGTACGATCAAATCAAGTACCCACCCGGTTATACAATTCCCAAATTCCATGTCTACAAGGGGACGGGCAATCCTCACCAGCATGTTGCCCAATTCAGGGCACTCTGCGGCAACACCGGCGGTGACGACAAGCTGTTGCTTCGCCAGTTTGTTAGAAGTTTATCAGATACGGCGTTTGAGTGGTACTCTGAGCTCCCGAACGACTCGATCAAGACCTTCGCGGAGATGGAGCTGTTGTTTACTCAACGTTTTGCAAGCGCCAGTGAACGTACCCCGATGACGGCACTGATTAACGCCAGGGTAAAGCCAGGCGAGACATGGGTCCAATATGCTATATGGTGGCGAAACTTATGGTCGAAGTGCGAGCAGCGCATTGAAGAAGCTCCCGCAGTGGGTATGTTTGTGGGAACCCTTGATCCGCAAGCAACCATCTCGCAATTTATGATGTTTTTCAAGCCAACTACCTTCCAAGCCTTGATTGACAAGTTAGCGCAAATGGATCAGATGGGCCATAAACCCCCTCTTCCAAAGCCAGACTCCCGAAATGACAAAGGGAAGGGAAAAGCGATCGTTGTCGCTAATGCTCAACAACAACCGAGCGACTCGAAGCCGGTTGTTCGTCAAAATAATACGCGTCCATACGTGGCCCTTGAGGAGAGGCTAGGACGTTCTTACTCCTTTCCCCGAGATAAGACGAGAAGGTTATTCGAGCTGGCGTTGCGCAACCGACTCATAAACCTGCCAGATCCAAAATGCCCGTCGCAACCAAGTGATGTCAATGAGCCCAACTACTGTCCTTATCATCGAGTACTGGGTCATCCGATCGAAGATTGCTACGTTTTCAAAAATTGGCTTGAAAACCAGTACCGACAGGGCAAATTCGCGTTATCTGACAAATGGAAGGTGAATCCCCCGCAGCCCCACACATCTAAGGGGACGAATACGCCGGGGGCAACATGCTCCGTCGTTGAAGAAGCTCCTTGGGAAGTTGTATTATCAACCAAGACAAAGAGGATGCTAAACGATCTTCAGACATGCCCAGCGATCAAGTGGAAGAACCCGTTGGAGCCACAGATCATTGAAGGGATGTTGAAGCCTCATCCAACTCAAAAGATCGATGGAGGTGGCCCAAGCATTCATAACCAGCCGTCGAAATCTTCAAAGAAGAAGAAAAAGAAGTCAAAGAAGCCCGTGAAGCCTGGCGACAAGCGCACGGACTTGCAAAAACAAATTAACGCGCTGGAGGAATACAACCAGAAGGCACGGACTCCCATTACATTCCAAGAATTCCTCAATCACGTCTTTCAAGAGGAAGATGAGGGAGAAAGTTCATCTGATGATTCTGAGGAATGCGTGGCGAGCTATCATGTGATTTCCCACTCGTTCATAGATAATGAGGAGACTTCTTGTACTGAAACGCTGGGGGCAGATCCCGAACCAAAAATTCTAAAGCCATCAGATGAAGTAATCGATGCATTCCTCAATGAAGCTCTCTTAAAAAGCAAAGCTGATCGGGAGCGCGAGGCGGTCATATTTGAAAGGGCCAATCGCCAGCGACTTGATGAAAGAGCTGAAATGATCCCGCTGGAACCGCTGGAGCAAAATGCCTCCAATATCGACAAAAGCCAATTCAAGATGAGGAAGAGGTTTGCTAAAGCCGTGTCAATGGGTATGAAGCTACCATCCTCCGAAGGAAAAATTACTGGTGAAGCGGAAATGCACCCCTCCTATTGCTTGTATCATCGGAAGATTTCGCACCCCACTGAAGAGTGCAAAGCTTTCGATAGACGGTGGCCAGGATATGTTGCTCACCAGCAGCATTTTAAGCGGGAAAAGCGCAAGACTCGCTGAGAACGGAACGATACGACCGAATGGCTTAACAGAACCACCGGCAATTGTCGCATGGTCAACGCCGGGGGATCATAAGTGCTCACGTTCGGGAGTGATTCTGATGAGGAGCTGGAGCTTGGCCCCCTCTTTAAAGAATCCACTTCGGGAAAAGAAGAAGAGCCAAAGGTTTGCGAAAATATTCGGCTGCGGAATCGGACGCTGCTCGAAAAGAATCTCGGACCCTCAAACAAAAAAGATAAAGGGAAAGAAAAGGTCTCTGAGGACATCGCCCTAGATGACCAAGTCATGGAAGAGCTAGCTGCCAAAGACCCGCCGAAGAAAAGTAAGGTGGATTACAACGTCTTAGCACATTTGAGGAAACTACCATCGCAGCTCAGCATTCTTGACGCCCTTTTACTATCAAAGGAGGCGAGAGATTCGTTAATTAAGGCACTACAGGACCCGGAGCAGTTCCAAGCTTTCCTGGCCGAAGAAAAAATGAAGGATGAATTGGAGGAAGTTCACACGGCCGATGTCGCTTTTGGTGATGAAGACCTTCTCCTTAGGACGTGCAAACACAATCGCCCTCTCTACGTCTCGGGATACTGCCATGATATAAAGATAGGCAAAATCCTGATCGATAACGGGTCGTCTGTTAACCTACTCAATGTGCGAGTGTTAAAGGAAATTTGCATGAGCGTCCAGCACCTCGCTCGAGACAAGATCACCATCTCCGGGTTTGACTCCCAATCATCAAAGACTCTTGGATCTGTGATACTGACGCTACGTTTCGGATTGCTCGTCACAGACATTAAATTCCACGTCATAGATGCCAAGACATGCTACAACGCTCTGCTCGGCCGACCATGGTTACACGAGTACAACATCATCCCTTCTACACAGCATCAGTATATGAAATATTTTAGGGATGGTCTCGAGTATACCGTGACGGGAGAATTGAATCCGTTTTCCATGAATGAAGTTCGCAAATATGAAGATGCCAAATACTTCTTGCCGAATTTCGAAGACACGGAAAGGTGTCGCAAGCCGGAGAACAAAACTAACGCTACCATCCCTGTCTTCGGCAGCGACACCGAGGAGGAAGAGGGGATAGTTTGTTCGGGTCCTCCCCAATACGCCAAGCCGGGACCATCCGCTCCTACGTTGATCTTTGGTAGTGATTCGGAGGATGAGGTTCATGCTGTATTCTCTGCTCGACCTTCAATACGAGCTTCCGCTGACGAAGAGCAAAGTCTGCAAGTCGCTATGGTGCCGTTTAAACATTATAAAGAACTAGATGCGCTTGATACCGATAGTGTAGAGGACCTGCAGACGTTTTATGTCCCGCCCAGGCGAGAAGGAGAGGAGGCAATTCTATTCTACCGCTCTGAAGAAAACAAAGTGGGGAAAGAAATCTGGCACGGGGCAGATCCTACGCTGGACAGACTTCGACCCATCCATCTACCCAGATATTATACAGAAGGCTTGAAGAAGCTGTTGAAGCGCCAAGGGATACCCTTCAAACAGACCGTTAGAAAGGCCAAATTCTATGACAGGGTCTGGAACGTCCCCGGGACTCAGCACAAGCTGCCTAGTGGCAGGATGGAGATAATCGGGCTCGGATACATTCGCCCTAAGAAACGAGAGCTGATCCGCGACTGTTACGTCGTGCACGACTTCAATAAAGAAGCAGATGCTCAATGGGAGGACACTAATCCTGAACCAGTAAAAGTTCCTGATGCAAAAGTGCCCAGTCCGTCGTTCGAAGAACAAATGGACAGGCTTATAAGGGAAGCTGGTCAAAAAGTCCGAGATGATCACAACCGCAAGATGGCCATCTATGAGAAAGCCAAAACGCAACGCCTCCTTCAACAGGCCGTCAAAGATGAAAGTGCCGCCCCCTGCCAACCTGTTATAAAAAGGCTCGACGCAAAGGCAGAAACAAATCGAAAGGCCAAAAAGGCGCTCAACAGCAACAAAGCGGGGGTAAGAGGCCACGCAAGCGGGAGTCGAGCGTTATTGATCTATCCCTCACGAAGAAAATGGGTCGAGCGTACTCATTTCCTCGGGACAAGATGAAGAAGATACTTGATCTTGCTCTAAAACATCAGATGCTTACACTGCCAGAGTCCAAGCATCCCGAACGAGCAGGCGAAGTCTCTGACCCAAACTATTGCTCTTACCATCGAGTAATAGGGCATCCTCTTGAAGATTGCTTCACCTTCAAGAATTGGGTTGAAGATCAGTATCAGTTTGGCAAATTCGCTCTGTCTGACAACTGGAGGGTAGCGCCGCCACAGAAGCACGAACCCAAAGCCACGAGAACAGAACCAACCCTACATTGGGATTGGAAGCGGATTCGCACTTTTCACATGATAAAGATATTAAAAGAAGGGCCCGAGAACATGGACAACCTTCCCTGGTGTTTCGAAAACAGCAATGATGAGGTGATCTCAGAATTTCCCCCAGCTCCGAAAGAGCTGGAGGATGGAATACATACCACTGCAGATAGCCTCAAGAAAATTGAGTTGGGGACGGCAAGTGACCCACGGCCGACATTCGCCAGTGAGCAGCTATCTGAAGAAAAGGTGGCTTTATTAAAAAACCTGCTTATGCAGCACAGAGATTGCTTCGCATGGAACTATTCCAAAATGCCGGGACTAGATCCAGAAATTGCTGTGCATAAATTGGCGATATCCCCAGACGTCAAGCCAGTCAAACAGGCGCCAAGAAGAATGCGGCTCGAGCTTGAGATGAGCATCAACGCCGAGGTCAAGAAGCTAATCGACTCTGGTTTTATTCAGGAGGTTCAATATCCTGAATGGATCGCTAACATCGTCCCAGTGATGAAGAAAAATGGGACGGTGCGCATATGCGTGGACTTTCGGGATCTCAATAAAGCCTGCCCGAAGGATGATTTCCCAGTGCCAGTCACCGAACTGATGATAGACAACACGTCCACTCATGAGGTTTTCTCCTTTATGGACGGCTCGTCAGGGTATAATCAGATAAAAATGCATCCCGAAGACCAGAAGCACACCGCCTTCAGGACTCCTTTGGGTATATTCTGTTACAAGGTGATGTCCTTCGGTTTAAAGAATGCCGGTGCCACCTATCAGAGGGCCATGACGAAGATCTTCGATGACCTTATACATGAAATCGTCGAATGTTATATTGACGACCTCGTGGTTAAGAGCAAATCGTATGAGGAACATATCGAACACCTAAAAACTGTATTTCAACGCCTTCGGCAATATAACTTGAAGATGAACCCTCTCAAGTGTGCATTCGGAGTTTCTTCGGGCAAATTCCTTGGATTTATCGTCCGACACCGAGGTATTGAAATAGATCCGTCAAAGATCAAGGCGATCATGGAAATGTCTCCGCCAAGGACTCTTAAGCAGTTGCGATCTCTCCAAGGGAAGCTCGCATATATACGGCGGTTTATAGCCAACCTCTCAGGCAAGTGTCGTCCTTACAGTCACCTGATGAAGAAGGGAACCCCGTTCGTCTGGGATCAAAAATGCCAGGGCGCGCTGGACGAGATTAAACAGTACCTGCAGAACCCGCCAGTGTTGGCTGCTCCGGTTAAGGGAAAGCCTCTCATTCTTTACACAACCGCCCTCGAAGGTTCTTTAGGCGCATTATGGGCACAAGAGAATGATCAAGGGAAAGAGAGAGCTCTTTATTACTTAAGTCGAGTTCTACTGGGGGCAGAAAGCAACTACTCTCCCATTGAAAAACACTGTCTGGCGTTGATCTTCGCGATAACAAAGCTCAGGCACTATGCATTGGCACATGAGGTCCGTCTCATTTCGAAGGTCGACCCTCTTAAATATCTGATGTCGAAGGCCATATTGACGGGACGACTAGCTAAATGGGCCCTGCTCTTGATGGAATTCTCGATAACATATCAACCTCTCAAGGCAGTCAAAGGCCAGGCCATCGCCGACTTCCTCGCTGAGCATCCGATACCCGCCGATTCTCCTTTGAATTGCGATCTTCCAGATGAACATGCGTTTGATGCGATCGACGGTAGTGATACCCAATGGGAGCTTTATTTTGACGGAGCATCTTCCATGAAAAAGCGTAAACAAAGTACCCCTATAATCAAATCAGGGGTGGGCCTCATCTTCGTGACTCCACAAGGAGGGATAATGCGCTTCGCTTTCTCCTTAACAGAGCCGAGGACAAATAACGAAGCCGAATACGAAGCTTTGATAGCAGGCCTCGAGATTACCATCGACATGGGAATTGAAAACCTCCTCATATACGGAGATTCTCAACTGGTCGTTAGTCAAGTAAATGGCGACTACCAAACGTGCAAACCGGAGTTGGTGAAGTACGGTGAAAAGGTGCAACAGCTGTTGACACAAATTCCCTCCTATACTTTGGAAAGCATACCGCGCGCGGAAAACAGCAAAGCAGATGCGTTGGCCAAACTTGCTAAAGAACTGGCTGACAAAAACCTCGATGACATTAGAATCGTGGTACAAAGCCATCGGGTGCTTGCCCCAGCAGAAATATCTCCGGAATCATCCGAAGAGAAGGGGGCGACTGAACAGACAACCTTGCAAATAGAAGACCGGGAAAAGGCTGAGAACTGGAGGGAAGTCTTCATAGACTACTTTAAGTCACACCGAATGCCTGAAGAAGCGTCCACAAGACATCAGCTCATAAAACGAGCTCTGTCTTTGGCCTTCGTCAATGATACTCTATACAAGAGGTCATTTGATTCCCTGTGGTTGAGATGTCTGGGACCTGATGAAGCGAAAAGAGTCGTCCAGGAAGTTCATGACGGAATTTGCGGTTCTCATCAAGCAGGCCCGAAGATGAAGTTGAAGATCAAACGGATGGGATATTACTGGCCCACGATGATTCAGGATTGCCTCGAATATGCGAAGCAATGCCACTCATGCCAAATCCATGGGGACTTCATTCACCAACATCCAAATCCATTACATCCAACGGTGGCTAGCTGGCCGTTCGAAATGTGGGGAACTGACATAGTCGGCCCCATCGAATCAGTATCGTCCAAGGGACATCGTTTCATCCTGGCGACGACTGACTACTTCTCTAAATGGGCAGAAGCAGTACCATTAAGAGAGGTGAAGACAGAAAATATCCTCCACTTCTTCAAGACGCGCGTCATATATCGGTTTGGAACGCCAAGACGGATCATCTCCGATAACGGACCAGCTTACAGAAGCCACAAGATCAGTCGCTTCGCGCAACAACACAATATAGACTGGAGATATTCTTCAGTTTACAATCCGCGAGCTAATGGTCTAGCTGAAGCCTTCAACAAGACCCTGAAGAAAATTATGAAAAAGAAGGTGTCCCGAAATAAGAGAGACTGGCACGAGAGACTGCAAGAGGCTCTGTGGGCATATCGAACAACGTTCAAGACGGCCACCAACGCAACACCATACGCGTTGGTATTCGGTACAGAAGCAGTACTCCCCCTCGAAATAGAATTACCCTCTCTACGAGTGGCAATCCACTACGAGCTAACAGATGAAGAAAACGCTCACCTTCGGCTTGAGGAGCTTGATGCTCTTGAATAAACACGGCTCATAACGCAACAAAATCTGGAAGCTTATAAAGCAATGATGACACGCTCATATGAAAGATTGACCCGACCGAGGATATTCCGCCAAGGCGAACTCGTGCTAGTGGTCAAAAGGCCTATAATCCCCAATCGCGCCAAGCGGGGAAAATTCGAGCCAAATTATGAAGGCCCGTACATCATAGATAAGGTCTACCAGGGTGGGGCCTATCTACTCATGGATATACACGGTGAAAGGCCTTTGAGGCCAATAAACGGCCGCTTCCTAAAGAAATACTACGCTTAATGAGCCACGGCTTAGGTCAATGATAGATGACGACGATGATGTCCTCTCGCTATCTTCCTAAGCTCAAACTTTATAAGCAGTAGCCAGCTTTCTCCATGACGGACCGAAACGTGCTTAAACTAATAGCGGACCGAAACGTCCTTAAAACTAATACCGCAGCATCCGTAGGCTGACGAAATAAAAAAGAAAAAGAAGAAAAATATAAATAAAAACGGGATGTCCATAAGCAAAAAGGGCACGGATGAAAACCCAAAAGGGCTCCGTGAGTAAAAACAGCAGGGCTACCGGCGAGTGTTCGTGAAAACCCGGAAGGGCGCGACCTCGTAAAAAAAAAAGAAGAAGAAAATTAAAAAAAACGGTATGTCCATGAGCAAAATGGGCATGGATGAAAACCCGAAAGGGCTCCGTGAGTAAAAACAACAGGGCTACCGGCGAGTGTTTGTGAAAACCCGAAAGGGCGCAACCTCGTTAAAAGACACTTATAGGGTCCTCTCGACCTTGTAAGGAGAAACCACCCGCGTGGGATCCTTACGACTCACAAGGGAGCAACACACTTAGGGATCCCCACGATTCCTAAGGAGAAAATACACTTGCGAGATCCTCACGACTCGTAAGGAGAACTCTCTTATGGGACACTCACGGCTCATAAGATTTGAAAGTCTTAAGTTACAGAGACCTAAACCTGTGCTTAAGCAACCCCCACAACTTTAGATATTGCCCTACAAGTGGTCCAATTTTGGCCCTTGTATACAATCCACGGGCGCGAATAAACATTTCCCTAACTAAGTCCCATCTGAGACTAGGGATATGTTCGCATGGTGAACAACCCTTGTAAATCCTCTCGATTTATGAGGAGAAAACCCTCCTGTAGGATCCTTACGACTTACAGAGGAATAAACACTTAGGAATCCTCATGATTCCTAAGGAGAAAATACACCTACAAGATCCTCACAACTTGTAGAGAGAAATAACTTTGTGAGACCCTTACGGCTCATGAAGTCAAAAGCCTTAGTCGACAGGACCCTAACCCTGGTCGCTAAGCCACCTTTGGTCAACATCGGCAGAGGCAAATGATGATTCGCTCCTGATAATATCACAGTTGTAGCGGTACTAATGCCGAAATCGGTGTCCAATTTCAGGTTCACGGCGAAAAGCCGGTAGGCCGCACATGCATACGAAATAGCCGAAACGATGGGGCAACTTGCAATAAAAAGCAGCAAGTAAAAATGTATGCATGCAAAATAGCCGAAATGATTGGGCAACTCGCAATAAAAAGCAGCGAGTAAAAATAAAATAAACAGCCGAAATGATTGGGCAACTCGCAATAAAAAGCAGCGAGTAAAAATAAAATAAACAGCCGAAATGATTAGGCAACTCGCAATAAAAAGCAGCGAGTAAAAATAAAATAAACAGCCGAAATGATTGGGCACCGCGAAAAATAGCCGAAATGATTGGGCAATCGCGACCTTCGCGATATAAAAGCTGAAATGATAGAGCATCGCGGAAATAAAAAAATGATGATAAAACTTTGGCTCTACAGTTGAGATCACATCGATCCCTGTATACAATCAAAGGGCGCAAACGAAGAGGGAACCATACTTTCTCAACAGGCTCCGCCAGAAAACGAAGCCAAATCTCGACGGTTTATCCCAACTCCGAAGACACCAGTGTCTTCGGTAAATACCTCAACTCAAGGAAACAAACAATCCTTGATGAGAGCCTCCTGATGCGCGTCGACTCGCAGAGCAACCAGTGTCTCCGTGGGAGATTCTCGACTTGTTTCAACACCAGCGAAACAAATAACCCTTGGCAAATACCTCAACTCAGGGAAACAAACAATCCTTGACGAGAGCCTCCTGATCCGCGTCGACTCGCAGAGCAACCGGTGCCTCCGTGGGAAATTCTCGACTCGTTTCAACTCCAGGGAAACAAATAATCCTTGGCGCTAGGGAAACAAATAATCCTTAGCAAATACCTCAACTCAGGGAAACAAACAATCCTTGACGAGAGCCTCCTAATCCGCGTCGACTCGCAGAGCAACCAGTATCTCCGTGGGAAATTCTCGACTCGTTTCAACACCAAGGAAATAAATAATCCTTGGCGCTAGGGAAACAAATAATTCTCAGCAAATACCTCAACTCAGGGAAACAAATAATCCTTGACGAGAGCCTCCTGATCCGCGTCGACTCGCAGAGCAACCAGTGCCTCCGTGGGAAATTCTCGACTCGTTTCAACACCAAGGAAACAAATAATCCTTGGCGCTAGGGAAACAAATAATCCTTAGCAAATACCTCGACTCAGGGAAACAAACAATCCTTGACAAGAGCCTCCTGATCCGTGTCGACTCGCAGAGCAACCAGTGCCTCCGTGGGAAATTCTCGACTCGTTTCAACACCAAGGAAACAAATAATCCTTGGCGCTAGGGAAACAAATAATCCTTAGTAAATACCTCAACTCAGGGAAATAAACAATCCTTGACGAGAGCCTCCCGATCCGCGTCGACTCGCAGAGCAACCAGTGCCTCCGTAGAAAATTCTCGGCTCGTTTCAACACCAGGGAAACAAATAATCCCTGGCACCAGGGAAACAAATAATCCTTGATAAACACCTCAACTCAGGGAAACAAACAATCCTTGACGAAAGCCTCCTGATGCGCGTCGACTCGCAGAGCAACCAGTGCCTCCGCGGGAATTCCCGATTCGTCTCAACTTGCAAGATGAAGCCTCAAACAGCAGGGATTAAAAAACTTGCTTCCTGAACAATGGGACCCTGCAAGTCGATCTAAAACGGTCTCTTGCATACTATTCACGGGTCTCACTCTCCAAAGTCGAGTTTCGACAAGGAGGGAAACAACCGCTTACGGATCCTCTCGACTCGTAAGAGGAAAAAATTCTCTCATAGGATCCTTACGACTTACAAGAGAAAACACACTTAGGAATCCTCACAATTCCTAAGGAGAAAAACCCACCTACGAGATCCTCTCGATCCGTAGGGAGAAAAGTCTCTATGAGACCCTCACGGCTCATAGAGTTGAAAAGTCTTAGGCGGCAGATCTGAACCTGCGGCCTAAGCCATCGCTATCTCATGAAGAAATCTAGATGCTTACTCTATTATCGGTCAAATGTGTTTATCAAGACAGTATGCTGATAATAAGAGGAAAGAAAAGGCGGAGAAACGACACAAGACATTACAAAAAACGTGTATCTTTTATTCATAAACTTGATTGGGTACAAGATACATTGTGTTAAAGAATAAAAAATATATATATGCATTGTTTTTATTTACAAGTACAAACGATACAAAGAGGGATAGCTACTGAGGAGGAAGTGTCTTTAACAAATCCGCAAGCTGCTCTCGCACTTCCTTCAGCGCCTCCTCCTGAGTGGCTGTCGCGGCCACCTCCGCTTCCACCTGGGCCCGCTGCTGTAAAAAAGATGAAAGTTGCTCCTCGGCCGCCTTCTGGGCTGCTTCCTGGTTGGGTGCATCCCGCTCGACAACGTCAAGCTGTTGCCTCAATGATAACCCTTCGGAAAGACATTGCAGAAGGCCCTCAAAGACAACCTTCAGCCGTGAAGCATTGGCCTCCACCCGAGCATGCAGTTGGGCAGACTTGTTCGAAGTCTCACCGCGCTCCTTACGCCTTGACATGACTTCTTGCTCAAGATGGCGAAAGTAAGAAGCGCTCTGCTCAATCCATGCTGTTCTTTGATTACTGGCGGCTAAGGTCTTGGGAGCAGGACACATCGACTCCAGCTGATGCATATGGGTCTCGATCTCCCTGCAATGGCTAACCCAAGATGCGATGATGCCCTCGTCATGGAAATTCACGAGTATCACCAGCATCGGGTTAACCGCCGTAGCGAAATCCGCAGCAAGCGTAGGGGTCTCGACGTCAAGCTCCTCAATGTAGTCGCTCAACATACGCAAGCTGTTCGGGGCGCCTTTCGAAGATGGACGCCTCAGATAAGGACCCGCCGGCATTGTAATGCGAGGCTCAAAGGGCGCCGAGACTGGGACGACAGCTGAAAAGAAACAAGATGTGATCGATAACAGTTTAGAAAGAAAAAAGGGGGGGAACTTATCAATGTGATAGTTGCCGTACCAGCTGAAGCAGATGGCAAGGCCGGAAGGGCCGGTGGCACAGTTGATCTTTCACCCCCTCCTTCAATCTGTAGCACTGCGGTTGGGACGAGAAAAAAGGTTAGAAGTAATTCCATCAATGGAAAAGGAAGATATCAATGAAAATCATACTCACCAGTGCCACCAGAGGAAGAAGCGAGTTCGGATGGGAAGGAGAAGTGTCGGAGCAACACCTGATAAAGATGGTCAAAAAGCACTCCTGAAAGGCACAACAAGTACGACTTTAGTACGCAAATTATACGTCTGAAAGACAAGATTAATAAATTGCAAACCCATACCTTCCAACATCTTCGATGGTATGAGAGAGGGCTGAGAGGTGACCACCGCCAAGGCAGTCGTTGAAGGCGCTCCCTCGAGCAGTGGGGCATCGGCGCTGGCTGCACCTGCGTTATGAAAAGGTGAACTTGTCAGAAAGGATTGCAAAATAAAAAGAACTGTAACTTGGGATTTACCTGACGAGCTGCCGGTCGAAACGGAGGCCATTCCCCCCTCCATCGACATGAGGCCGCCGCCTGTGGCCTCATCACCCGACTCAATAGGGACCGTTGTCGTGCTCGCAAGACCTGGAGACGGCGGAAGATCGTACACGGGGAGGGTAATGATTGGAGCATTGCCGGACTCTTGGGAGAGAGCGGCTAACTCTTCCCCAAGAGTCGTATCCATCTCACCCGCTACTTCTGCGGGCTCCACGGTCTCCATCGGCTCATCCGCCGTCACCACGAGATCGCCGGCCTCAAGCGCCTCGTCCACTATCACCCTGGGCTCAGTTGTAATGATCAATTCATCTGCCGCCACTTTGGGCTCGTCATCAATGACCTTCTCGACTGCAGACCCCTCAACCTCCATCTCAGGCTCCGAAGCCTCAGCGACGTTGCCCACCGTCGGCTCAGGTTCGGAAGGTGCCGCCTTCTCTGTTTTCTTGGGTTCAACGGTCTCCGCCTCCCCCTCGGTCGGACTTGGCCCTGTAAGATAAAATATATAAGAACTGATGGCATTATAACTCTTACAACAAAATTTTGAGAGAAATATTACCTGAAGAGGATTTATTATTTGCGCTCCGAACTGCGCGCGCCACTTGTTTGCGAGCAGTGGATAGGGCGACAGGGGCCTCTTCGGAGGGAGTATCAGCACGAGGGACAGTGCTGGGGCCTGCCCCCGTAGCCAAAGCAGCCCGACGTGCCTTCGCTTCGCGCCTCGACTGTTTCCTCTCCTCCCGAGCTGTCGCGATGGATCTCTTCGACGCTTCCTTGAAGGCGTCCTCGTCCTCGTTCAGAGACGCCTCCAGAGCCTTTAAGGCATCTATCATCGGCTCTTCAAGACGGACCTCCCGCGGTAGCCCCGAGGGAGCAGGAACATCGGCAGCTGGTAGAACATCTGCGTCGCTTGGCGGGAACGGCATTGAGGTTCCTACGATAAAAAGGGAGAGGTTAGATCGACCGTAACACAAGGGAAATGAAAACTTGATAAATTGAAACTTACTAAGACCCATGGACGCTCTAAGACGCTCCTCCTCTTGGAAAGTCTTCAGGGAAGCGGCAATGGCTTCTTCAGTGGTGATGCCTGTTGGAAGAAAAGAAGGAAGAATGTTAGTCAAAGGCAATAATGAAAATATGATGCAGTAAAAAAAATGTGACTAGTGATTACCTGATGCCGCAAGCTTAGCCAGCCACGCGTCGCGCCTTGCTAACCGCTCTGAAGCTTCGAGGGCGGCCTCCAAGTCCGTGTCAGCCGGCGGCATGACTAATCTCTCGTTAGTCCCATATTCGCTCAGGCCCTCGGCATAGGGAGCGTGGGGTTCTTGACCGAACGCGACATCTGCAGTGAAGAGCGACTTCTTTTTCTTCTGCCCTCCGACCCTAGGTACACGTGGGATCGACTTACGCTTAGCAGCCACTTTGGGACGGCGGGTCCCGATGTCTGCACCCACGCCAGACTCCGGCGAGGCTACAACCACTGTCTCCACTGGAGCACAGGGCGTTGGAGGTACATCTGTAATATCAGGGAGCGGCAGTCCGTGCGGGGGACTTTGCGCACGCAATGGCCCGGCTCTAACATCTTTTAGAGGAGCAACTACCGGAGTCCTAGGCACCAAAGGAGCGTTGCGGTCGCTGCCGGGAGGTGTACCTTTACGGTCGACCAACACTCGCCACTCTTCCTTTATAACGGCTCCCGTTGAATGATTGTACCATTCTCTATATACATTGAGGAGTCGTGGAGCGTAAGCCGGCGCACTGACAAAAAAGTGAGAACCCGTATTCAGGCGCATGAAGTGATGCAGCGCGTTCTCCATCCCTTCTTCGGCGGCAGCAGGTTCCAATAAGAAAGCTTCCAAGGGTACCCCTTGATCGTAGCCCAGTTGTTGGGCGAAACGATGCGGGTTGTATCTTATGAAAATCGCCGCACCGTTCTGCATGAAGACTAGGAAGCCCGGTCTAATAGAATATAAGTGGAGGGTCTCCCGGGCCGTCAAAACTGAGGCTCCATCCTTAAAGGAGTCTTGTAATGGTTGCACCACAGTGGTGGACGCCTTTCCAATAGTCAATACCTTGTCAATGAAGGACATCCAGGCTCCAACGGTGTGTGGGCGAAGGAGTAAACCCCTGGCGTTTCATGGCGATGGAGTCACAATCGATGCACCAATTAGCTGTATGATGCGAGGGAAACCGCACCTGTCGAAGAAAGAGGGCCTTTTATGCATGCCGAAGACACCCGCTGTGTGTAGTTCGAGCCACAATATGAAGTAGTGCATCGGGAAGACCACGTGCAGTACCCCAGGCTCATTGGCATCCGCTGCTCGACTGAGGCCATGATATAGGTGTGCCAAGCCGGCGATCCCAACGGCCACCTTTACCCCGATGGTCATCAGGTGGGCTGGGTAAAAGACAGAGGGCCGCATACGGTGAGAGTGCATTGGGATCGCAAACCAACTCAACCACAACCCGAGAAATCCTAAGAAAAAGGCCTCCTCGTCCATCCCAGGGGCCGCAATTTCTGCGAAAGACATAGTCGGGAAGTCCGGAAGGAAAAAACCCTTTTGGTCTATCTCTTTCTCCGGCAGGTTATCCATACCTAGACCGAAAGGGTCATCCAGGGTAGCGAACTTGGCAGCTTCTGATGAGAGGACGCTTGGACGAAGGAACCGAGCGATGAAATCCTCAAAGCTAACTCCGCGACTCCCATGTTCGATGAAAAGGGCCTCATAGATGTTCAACACCTTAATTAAGCTTGGGAATTGGTGTTGAACAGCATTCTCCGGCGTGAGCCCCCTTACCACCGGCTTAGCACCGAATACGTACTCGTCTGTCGGGAGCAACTCCTCATAGTGATCCCCTATAATCGGTAAACCGGATACCTCCGTAAACTCTTTCAGAGAGATTGACACTTCCCGATCCATGGCGAGGAAAGTGTGGGTAGGAATGTTCCACTGCTCCAGGAAGGCCTTGAACAACCAGGTGGGGAGCGTGGGATATTGGAACAGAGAGACGTACACTGCGGTATACAATCCTAACTTTATCAACTGCGACTTCTTCGTCAACAGGATATACCGGGCCCACGGCAGATAGCCGATTGGGTGGCGGGGGATCAGACCGATATTATATGATTGCCCCCAAGGTCGTGCCTCGCCTTGACAAATACGGCATCCTAGGATATCCAAAACCATGGGACGCTGGACCGGGATTGCATCTATGGCCGGATGAAGAAAGCCCTTCGATGTCCAATCAACCATCTCCACGGCATATTGCACCGGGGGTGGGCTGGCGTAATGAATCATCGTGATGGGTTCTGACGGCACTGAGCATGTGAAGCCGCGTCGACCCATAATGATCTGATTGTACCACGACCCCCAAAGGTGGAGACTCTTATACTCCGGGTCGTGGTCCTTGATCATGGCCAAGATTTCACGGTCCAAGGGCGCTTCAGGAAACCCTTCCTCCGAGCGGACGAACGGAAACGAGGTATCGAGAGACATGGTCACTGCAGAGGAACAAGAAATAGTCATTAGTACTGCAATTCCAACGCTTGGTGTTTAAAAATTTCCAATTAAATGAATTTTTTTTAAAAATTAATTAAATTAAAGTTAATTAATTACACCACACAGCAGTACAGTGGGTAAGAGACCGAAGAGGGACCCACAAAATCTGGATGACAATACGTCAGTTAATAAGACAACCTCATCATTGAATGAGATTGTCAGTTGGTCCCCAGGGAAACATTCCCACTAATAATAATAATAAAAAATCCCTAGAGACAAGGAGAAAATATCTTCTTTCAGAGCAAAGCTCTGTCACAGAGTGACACTTGTCAAACTCTGGTCTTAGGGAAATAAGATTCCTTAAAAGAGCCTAGCTCTGTGGTGATGATGAGAAAATTTATTTAAAACTCCTAAAGAAATTAAAACATTTCGAAGACTCTTAGAAGTTCTTCATTTTTAGATCAAAAAGATATTTGGATCCATGAGCAAAGCTCCGCTCATGGGTTAAAACCCATGAACAAGATCTTTGTAGATCTATGGATTCATGAGAGCAAAGCTCTGTTGGTGAAACCCCAATGGGGATCCCTTTAGATCAAAAGATCTGTGAGAGCAGAGCTCTTTGGTTAAGATTAATTTAAATTAATTTGATTTAAATTAATTTTTTTTTACCTAAAGTTTCTAACTTTAGAAATGAGTAAAGCTCTGAAATTCTTAAGCAAGAGCAAAGCTCTAGAAAATCAAAAATCTTGAAATGGTGAGATTTTTCTAAGTGCCAGAGGTCCTATTTATAAGGCGCTTGCGCCCCTTCTGCTCACCCCTTGATCCAACGGTCAGGAGCTTGCCACCGCTGCACTCACGTGCGCGCCACGTGAGCGCAACGGTGGGGGGGCATTTGTTTCCCCCAATCAGAGCAAAACTCTGTTGGAAATTCAAAATTCAAATTTCAAAGCAACGCTTCAAATCTCGGGCGCAACGCGCCACATGTCAGGCGGTGATACGACAGCACAGCGCCCAAGAAGGCGCACCCAATCAGAGCAAAACTCTATTTAAACTAAAATTAAGGAAAGTAACGCTTCTGTTGCGCAAGCACTGCGCTGCGCGACACGTGTCAGCGCAGATGCGCTAGCGCTGTGCGCTGCGCGACACGTGTCAGCGCATTTGCGCTGCGCGACACGTGTCAGCGCAGATGCGCAAGCGCAGTTGCGCTGCGCGACACGTGTCACGCTCTGGAGCATTTGCGCCAAACAGAATTAAAATTCTAAAGAAATCTTTTCTGTTCTTGTTAAAACAAGAAGATTTTCATCTGTAAAACAGAAGCGTTTAGATCAAAGATCCAACGGTGGGGAAACTTCCCCAAATCACTCAGAGAAGGATTTCTTTAACAAATTTAACTAATTTATGGGCACTATAAAAAGGATCCTAGACCTCAATTCAAAGGCATGAACATTTTGTGAGAAATTAAACAGAGAGAGCTCTGAAGAATTGGAGAGAAATTCTCAAGAACAAAAAAGGTAAAAAGCCTTTAGAAAAAGAGAAAATTCTCTTATGAACAGATCATGGATCTAAAAACAAGATCAATGATCTTCAATAAAAAAACAAAATAAAAACAGTGCTTTGCACTTTTTTATGAACCCTTGGTTCTCTGAGATAAGAAAAAGAAGAAAAAACTTGTTTTTTTCTTTGATCTAAATTAGATCAAGGAAACGAATAGTGCTTTGCACTTCTTTTATGAACCATTGGTTCTTGAATCTAAAAGATTCTTAAATCATAGTGCCTTACACTTGCAAATTGCGCTGTAGCGCTCTTGGGAAAGCGCCACGTGTTAGCATCTGAACTACTTGCGCTATGCGCTTTGAGATAGAGCTTTGCTCTCTGTAATTGGCGCAACTCACCAGAGTGCGCCACGTGTCAGCAGCGCAAGCACAGCGCACTAGCGCAGCGCACTGCGCTTGCACGACACGTGTCAACACTACAAGCACTTGCGCTCTCTGATTGGCGCAAAGCGCCTGATAAATGCAAAATATTTCTTAAAGGCCCAGGCCCAAATCGAAAAGACCAAGCAGGCCTAAATGGGCAGAGCCCAAACAAAATAATAAAAATGCTATGCATTTTAAAAAGGGTAGAGCCCAAACAAAGTAGATGCTTTGCATCATTTATAAATGGGCAAAGCCCAAAACAAATTGATGCTCTGCATCCTTTCTGGGCAGAGCCCAAATAAAAATAAAAAAAATATGCAAGGCCAAATGCAAACAAAATGTGGACATTTTTAATTGGACTTAGCCCAATTTTGGCCGTAAGTCCTTAAATTAAATTGACTGAGCAGGATTGCTCTCTTAAATCAATTTACGACCGGTTCTAGGGTACATCTCCGAACTCCTCTGACAGTTTCTCGTTGTAATCCTTCAACGACATCAGAGAGGTGACGGGTCCCAACGACTACACATGAATATGGACTGCGGGGTCCTTAAACTCGTGGACCGAAACGTTCTTAAACTAATATTGGACCGAAACGTCCTTAAACTAATGATGGACCACTACGTCCTTAAACTGGCGATGGACCGAAACGTCCTTAAACTAATATTGGACCGAAATGTCCTTAAACTAATGATGGACCACCACGTCCTTAAACTGGCGATGGACCGAAACGTCCTTAAACTAATATTGGACCGAAACGTCCTTAAACTAATGATGGACCACCACGTCCCTAAACTGGAACATGGACCACCACGTCCCTAAACTGGAACAATCGAGCCTCCAAATGCTTTTTTGCCGGATCTAAACGGTCCCGTTTAAGGTGATCTTAGCCCCAAACACGGCTAACGCATCCTTAAACATTCAAATGGACTATAAAACTCCAAATCAACTTTGGTTCAAGGGTACATCTCTGAACTCCTCTGACACCTATCGTTGTAATTCTTCAACGACGTCAGAGAAGTGACGAGTCCTGACGGCCATATAATAAATGGATCACCACGTTAAGTTGATCTTAGTCTCAAACAAGACTAACGTATCCTTAACGAACGTTTAAGTTGATCATAGCCTCAATACGGCTAACGTATCCTTAAACTAAAAACACCAAACCCAAATCTAAGTAAATTCGGATTTGGACTAATCCACGTCCTACGGGCGACGGCATTACTCAGTCTCCGTATACAATCCACGGGCAACCACAAACAAAACAAACACACACGACACGAAGTGAAATTCTGGAGAAGGAGAAAGTTGTTACCGCGATGCGGTAGCGTAATTAACTGCAGGGGCTTGCGCCTGCAGGGAAAAGCATCCCCACAATCAAAAACCCCTCAAGCGAGGGGGAATCTGATGAAGTCTGCTACATCTGCCGCATCCGTCTAAACCTCCGATATACGGTGCCATAAATCAACTTGGCATCTTCGGAGAGGTGGACGGATAAAACCATATAGCATCTGCCCCGAATCTCAGGCGAGACGTCCTAACGTCGCGGCCGTCTTTCGGAGGGGAACACCAATGCATACGGCGTTGTGTTTGTGGCCGTTTTGAACGTGGTCCGATACGCCCAGAGAGCTTCATGCAGTCTCTCGTGCCAGTCCTTCTTATTTTTGGACACCGTCTTTTTCACGATCTTCGTCAGGGTCTTATTGAAAGCCTCAGCCAGACCGTTAGCTCGTGGATTATAAACCGAAGAGTATCTCCAGTCTATGTTATGCTGCTTTGCGAAGCGGCTGATCTTATGACTTTTGTAGGCCGGCCCATTATTGGAGATAATCAGTCGTGGAGTGCCGAACCGATAGATGACGTGTGTCTTGAAGAAATGGAGGATATTCTCTGTCTTCACTTCTCTTAGCGGTACTGCTTCTGCCCACTTAGAGAAGTAATCAGTTGTCGCCAATATGAACCGATGTCCTATGGATGATGCTGGTTCGATGGGCCCAATTATGTCGGTTCCCCACATTTCGAACGGCCAGCTAGCCATCGTCGGGTGTAGCGGATTTGGATGCTGATGGATAAAGTCCTTGTGAATCTGGCACGAGTGGCACTGCTTCGTGTATTCAAGGCAGTCATGGATCATTGTGGGCCAATAGTAGCTCATCCTCTTGATCTTTAGCTTCATCTTCGGCCCGGCTTGGTGAGAACCGCAGAGTACGTCGTGAGTTTCTTGGACGACTCACATTGCTTCTTCAGGTCCCAGGCATCTTAGCCACAGGGAGTCGAACGATCTCTTATACCGAGTATCATTGATGAAGGCGAAAGACAGGGCTCGTTTCATGAGCTGATGTCTTGAGGACGCATCTTCAGGTGTTCGACGGAATTTGAAGTAGTCTATAAAGACTTCTCTCCAATCCTTAGCCTTTTCTCGGTCTTTTATTTGTAGGGTCGCTTGCTCGGTCGCTCCCTTTTCTTCGGACGACTCCGAAAATATTTTTGCCGGTGCAAGAACCCGGCGGCTTTGCACAACGATCCTTACGTCATCGAGGTTTTCGTCTGCTATTTCTTTAGCGAGCTTGGCTAACGCATCCGCCTTGCTATTCTCTGCTCGTGGTATGCTTTCTAAGGCGTAGGAAGGGATCTGAGTCAGCAATTGCTGCACTCTCTCACCGTACTTTACCAACTCTGGTTTGCACGTTTGATAGTCGCCATTTACTTGACTAACGACCAGCTGGGAGTCTCCGTATATGAGGAGGTTTTCAATTCCCATATCGACAGCGATCTCAAGACCTGCTACCAAAGCTTCATATTCGGCTTCATTGTTTGTCCTCGGCTCTGTCAAGGAAAAGGCAAAGTGCATTATCCCTCCTTGTGGAGTCACGAAGATGAGGCCTATCCAGATTTGATTATAGGGTTGTTGTTCTCTCGCTTCTTCATGGAAGATGCCCCGTCGAAGTAGAGTTCCCATCGGGTGTCACTCCCTCCTTTCTTCCCGTTGATCGTGTCAAACGCGTGCTTGTCTGAAAATTCACAGTTCAAAGGAGAATCAGCTGGTATCGGATGCTCGGTGAGGAAGTCGGCGATAGCCTGGCCTTTCACTGCCTTAAGCGGACGATAAGTTATCGAGAACTCCATCAAGAGGAAGGCCCATTTAGCGAGCCGTCCCGTTAGTATGGCTCTTGACATCAAATACTTGAGAGGATCCACTTTTGATATGAGATGGACCTCGTGCGCCAACGCATAGTGCCTGAGCTTCGTTATCGCGAAGATTAACGCCAAGCGGTGTTTTTCAATAGGGGAGTAATTGTTTTCTACCCCCAGGAGAACTCGACTCAAATAGTAGAGGGCTCTCTCCTTCCCTTGGTCATTTTCTTGTGCCCATAATGCACCTAGAGAACCCTCAATGGCGGTTGTGTACAGAATGAGGGGCTTTCCCTTGACCGGAGCGGTTAGTACGGGCGAGTTCTGCAGGTATTGCTTAATTTCGTCGAGTGCGCTTTGGCATTTGCGATCCCAGACGAACGTGGTTCCTTTCTTCATCAAGTGACTGTAGGGACGGCATTTTCCGAAAAGATTGGCTATGAACCGCCGAATATACGCGAGCTTCCCTTGGAGAGACCGTAGTTGCTTGAGAGTTCTTGGAGGGGGCATTTCCATGATCGCCTTGATCTTCGACGGGTCTATTTTGATGACCCGGTGTCGCACGATGAATCTTAAGAATTTTCCCGAGGAAACTCCGAACGCACATTTAAGAGGGTTCGTCTTTAAGTTGTATTTCCGAAGACGTCGGAACACTATTTTTAGATGCTCCCAATGCTTCTCGTGCGATTTGCTTTTCACCACAAGTTCGTCGATATAGCATTTGACGACTTCATGTATGAGATCGTCGAAAATCTTCGTCATTGCCCTCTGATAGGTGGCGCCAGCGTTCTTCAGGCCGAAAGACATTACTTTGTAGCAAAATATTGCGAAGATTTTGTCTGTGGCAGACGTGTTTCGATCTGGTTGGAGTGCCTCAACCTTTTCATTGAGTCGCCGGCGTTTAGCTTTTACGAATATAGCCAATTCGCGCTCTCGATTGGCTTTGCTTTTTTGACAGGCTTCGTTCAGCAGCAAGTCGATTATCTCGTTAGATGGCTCTAAGGGTTTTGGCTCCGATCCTGCCCCTAGCTCTTTTATGCTGTCTTCTATCGCTGAGTGAGCTTCTTCGTTAGTTAACGCCGAATGATAGATCATGTGGCAACTTGCCACATAATCCTCAGGTTCATCTGACGAGTCTTCTCCCTCATCTTTGTCACAATCTTCGTCTTCAAGGATGTGATTGAGAAACTCTTGAAGCGTGACCGGGGTTCACGCCTTCTGGTTATATTCTTCCAACGCGTCAATATGTTTTTGCAGGTTCGTGCGCTTGTCACCATGCTTCACGGGCTTTTTGGTCTTCTTCTTCTTCTTCGAAGATTTTGACGGCTGGGCCTGAGCGTTTTGCCCATCGCTATTAATTCTTGGCGTCGGGCGCGGCTTTAGCATTCCCTCAATGACCTTTGTTCCCCTCCGAACGGCGGCCGAGACGCAGGACGTCTCACCTGAGGTTCGGGACAGATGCTAATTGGTGCTATCCGTCCATCTTTCCGAAGATGCCAAGTTGATTTATGGCACCGTGTATCGAAGGTCTGAACGGATGCGTCCGATGTAGCAGACTTCGTCAGATTCCCCCTCGCTTGAGGGGTTTTTTGATTGTGGGGACGCTCTTCCCTGCAGGCGCAAGCCCCTACAGTTAATTACGCTACCGCGTCGCGGTAACAACTTTCTCCTTCTCCAGATGGTCACTTCGTGTCGTGTGTGTTTATTTTATGTTTTGTTGCCCGTGGATTGTTTACGGAGACCGAGTTATGTCGTTGCCCGTAGGGCGAGGACTAGTCCAAATCCGTACTATCTTAGATTTGGGTTTGGGGGTTTGGTTTGAGGATACGTTAGCCATATTTTAAGGCCAAGATCAACTCAAACGTTTGTTAAGGATACGTTAGTCTAATCTGAGAGTAAGATCAACTTAACGGGACCGTTTAGATCCGACAAAAGAGCATTTGGGCTCCATTGTTCCAGTTTAGGGATATAGTGGTCCATTCAATGTATGGCAGTCGGGACCCGTCACCTCTCTGACGACGTTGAAGGATTACAACGACAGATGTCAGAGGAGTTCAGAGATATACCCTTGAACCGGAGTTAATTGGGGGAATCTATAGTCCAGTTTAGGACTAAAGTCTGTTTGAAAGGTTTAAGGATACGTTAGCCGTATTTAAGGCTAAGATCAACTTAAACGGGATCGTTTAAATCCAACAAAAGAGCGTTTGGGCTCTATCGTTCCAGTTTAGGGACATAGTGGTCCATCGCTAGTTTAAGGACATTGCGGTCCATGGGTAGTTTAAGGACATTGCGGTCCATTGTTAGTTTTAAGACATCTCGGTCAAGGTTAAGGACGTCGTAGTCCATGGGTTTAAGGACCCCACAGTCCATTGTTAGTTTTAAGACATCTCGGTCAAGGTTAAGGACGTCGTAGTCCATGGGTTTAAGGACCCCACAGTCCATATCAATGTGTGGTCATCGGGACCCGTCACCTCTTTGAAGACGTTGAGGGATTACAACGCCAAGTATCAAAGGAATGAAGAGATGTACCCTGGAACCGGAGTGGATTAAATAGTCTTTGGCCCAATTTGGGATCAAGACCAATTAATTATGTTATGAGCCCATTAGCCCAGTTAATTACGAATTGAGGACTTATGGCCAGCTTGGGCTAAGTCCAATCATGTCTGGGACATCGGCCCTCCTGTTGGTCCCTTGAAGGAGAGGCTTTGCCTCTGGCCATTTAGCCAATTGGGCCAATGCCTAGTGTTAAACACTAAAGACCAATCAGTGTTGAACACTGAGAACGAGGTTGATAAGTCAGCGTTTAACACTGGAAGATAGTTGGTGTCAACACCAGCAACAAGGCCTTCAAATTAGTGTTAAACACTAAAACAGACCAGTGTTAAGCACTGGCAACAGAAATCCCAAATTAGTGTTGAACACTAAGGTAATCAGTGTTGAACACTGCAAATAAAGTTCTTTGCTTAGTGTTGAACACTAAGGCCAAACAACGTTTTAACACTGAATTCAGGGGTTCCAATTTAGCGTTAGACGCTGAGGCAAGAGGGGTCACGTGGTAGCACGTGAGAGCGCCCTCCTTTCGTTTGTTCTGCTGAGAAGATCGCATCTTTTGGAGCATCACGTGTCATCACGTGACGGGTGTTTGAATGGAGTATGTTAAAGCCTCTGCCAAGGGTCACGTGGGTCACGTGAGGCACTGCCTCAAAAGGCTTTCTGTAGATCTTTTGGGGGGGTCACGTGGTGACACGTGACCCTGCTTTTCTGTAGTTGTTTAGAAGATCTGTTAATCCCTTTCAGGAATTAAATTCCTCGTAGGGTTGAACCCTAACAATAATTTCAGAGGAATTAAATTCCTAGTTCCTTTTGAAGAGTTGAACTCTGAATTTTCTGTAGGAATTAAATCCCTCATATATGTGAAGAACTGAATAGGGTTAAACCCTAATAAAAGCTTTAAGGAATTAAACCCCCACTCTCTGTTAGAGAATTATTCTGGGGAATAAGATTAAGGGAATTAAATTCTTGTTGTTTTAACAGAACTAAGTTCTTAATTAGGGTTAAACCCTGATTCTTTTCATTCTGAAGGAATTAAATTCCCATAACACAGGGTCAAACCCTAATTTTATTTTGAAGGAATTAAATTCCTATAGTTCTGTGAGAATTAAATTCTCGTGCTTCCATTCCCTCTCTATGCTTTGGATCTGCATGGCAGGATCTCAACCCATTGAGAATTAAATTCTCAACTCAAGGGGAGATGTGCACTTTACAGATCCTCCATCAAAGAGAGAAGAAATATGTCCTTCTATTTTATATCAGAGTTAAACTCTGTTGAGAATTAAATTCTCTTTTCTTTCAATGAAACCTTCCCTTTCTTACCTAGGGTTTTCTTTTGCAGAAGATCCAAATTCCTCTAAAGTATCAAGGCTCTCTCTCTTTTCTTCCCTCTGCATCTATCCCTTTTTGTGTGTCTCTTGGCTCCTATTTATAGGAGAAGCAGCCGAGTCAATCAGTTTTTGACGAATCTTTCATTGAGAGATTTGATTTGTATCCATCATTTGTTTTGGACCTTTGGATTATTAGGTGAATTTTATTCACCATTGGATTTTAAATCCAAAGATTCTCCTTTGTTATTTCGGTTAGATTTTACGGGGAAATCTTCCCAAATTCGAGATTTTCCCATAGATAGATGATATTTAATCACCTTTAAATCTTTAATTCAATCGGTTGCTTTTGGAAAGATTTGAGAGGTCTTTTCTCAGAATCTAATTCTGTTAACAAATGGGCTTTGAAGTCGGTCACGTGTGGCCACGCGACCCTTGGTCACGTGTGGGCACGTGACCCCCCTTGGAACGAGCTCTCTTCTTTCTTTTTGCGCTCTGCTTTCTGGTCGCTGCTTAACCGTCACGTGCCACCACGTGACCCCTGGTCACGTGCTCCCACGTGACCCTCGTCTGGAGCCTTTTTCTTGGTTTAACCGGAGAACAAATCTGCTGCTTTTGATTATCACGTGCCAACACGTGACCCTGATCACGTGGGAGCACGTGACCTCTTCTGAAGCCTTTTCCTTGATTTGATCAGGGAACCGGTTTGCCTTTGAAGCCGTTTTTAATTGTCACGTGCCAACACGTGACCCAGGTCACGTGGGAGCACATGACCCTTTCTGAAGCCCTTTTCTTTGATGTAGTCGGGAAGCTGAATTTGCCTTGCCGATGCTTTTAGATGTCACGTACCAACACGTGACTGCTGGTCACGTGCTAGCATGTGATGCCTCCTTCGTAACTTTTTCTGATTTTAAATCAGGAAACAAATGCCCCCACAGCGTTGTTCTCACGTGTTTGCACGTGAGTGCAACGCTGTCACTTTTTGTGACCGTTGGATTCCTCTAGGGATTTGGGGAGATGAAGCGTCTCCATCACATCCTATAAATACCCATGTCTCTTCAGAAGAGCCTTCACTTTGCTCATCTTCTTCCTTTGAGAACCTTCTTCTTTTGAGAATTTAATTCTCTTTTCCCGGAGCTTATTTCTTTGCCTTGAAAATCTTCCAGAGTTTAACTCTGTTCGAAGAGACTTTTCTCTTTAGGTAATGCTCTCGAATGAACGATGAACTCTCATATTCCTCTGGATTTAAACCCAAAACAAGGGTTTTTACCCCCTTAACATGAACCCATGAAATCAATTAATCTTCAGTAGTAAATCTCTTTTAGGATTCATCTGATCTCCCAAGGAGATGGTGATGATGGTTCAAATCCATGGAGTTTAACTCCGTTCACAAAAAAAAGTTTCTGGGGGTTTAATTCCTCTTTCCAAAAGGAATTCAATTCCTGTGAAGAACTAAGTTCTTCCCCATAGAGGCTTCTTGGGGTTTCCTTCGCCCGAGGTTGTCCTTCTGCAATTAATGGAACAGAAGTTTGTAATAATTCTTATGATCTTTATTTCAGGTATCATGGATGCCCATTTGTATGGTCTTGACGAAATCATCTCCTATGGGAACATTCGAGCATTGGGTCGCAGTCAAAACCAGGAGTTCACCAACGCTCAATGCGCCGAGATCATGAGCCGCTTCGGCGAGTATAACCATCGACTACTCCCCCGTCGCTCTTCTCTTCTGAGACTGATCGTGCTGGCTATCTGGGAGGCACTCCCTCTCTTTTGCGCCGGAGTACCGCTCAGGGCATTGGACGCTGCTGAGGACAAGATACATTCGGTGTATCTGATGAGTCTAATCTCGAAGAGAAGGCGCGACAACCTCATTGATCTCTTGCACCAGGCATTTCAGCAGTCGGCCGTACTTGCCGCCTATCGGAGGGTGGAGGACATTCGCGAAGACCCCGACGCTTGTGATCGTGAGAGAAAACATACTCGGGAGGTTCGAAAGGCTTGGAGGATTTTGGACAAAGTTAAGCTTGAGTTTCTCAATCCGTGCCCCGCGTCTGAAGTCTTACCATTGTAAACGTGTCCTCTTTATTTTGTGTGAACTTCTTGAAGTATGAATGATAAGTTTTATTATGTCTTTCCATGTTTGCATGTCTTTCTCTGAGATTTTATCATTTTACTACTGTTGTTGTTGATGCTTTTAATATGTAGGGTGCTACTCCATTTTTTTTAGTGCACATCAAGTTTAGGCCTCACGTGTTCTGCACGTGGGGTCCCTTGATGGGGCTGTTCACAAAATTTTCCCATGCCATATTTTCAGTGCACAATATCAGATGCAGAAAAAGGGCCTTGGAAATAGTTCCATCTCCCTGATTTTCGATGCCTTTCTTTTTTTGGGCCTTGGAAATAGCTTCATCATGCGGGATTTTCCGCGCACAGCACTTAATGCACCCCTTTATATCTGAGGCAAAGGCTTTCCTTTTCTCTTCACAGAGAACTTTTATTCCCATTTTAACGCGATTTAATTCGAGGACAACTAAGTGCCATGGCCTGCAACCGTCCACACGCTCGTCGACAGCCATGGGAAGTTCCTATCGAGGAGATGATCCCCCGTTTTGCCACCCGGTTGGTGGATCCACTCCGTACCGATGATGAATGCGATTCGGCAATGTATGAACTTTCGATCCGTAGGGGTTCTCCTCTCCCAATGGGTTCCCTCTGGCTCCGGATGATCCTCACAGCCGTGCTTGCCGACATTCCTCCTCACCCGGCAGAGATGACCCTGGCGATGCTTGATGCGGCTGAAGAGAAGCTCGAGGGCTTTCACGAAGCGTGCCTGATTACTCAGGCTTTGAAGGACTGCTCGATTCACCTGCTGAGCCAAATAAGGGCCCGACGAGCTATTATGTTTGCTTTCGCGGACGAACATGGCACCAATCGATGGGGAGCGACTCCTCGCGAGAACCGTCGCTTTGACGTGCTGGAGAGAGCGGAGAGAGAGATGGAGAATTTTGTTCTTTGCTTTGTTAACCCTTGTGCTACTGATCCCGTGTTTGGTGACCTTTTCCCGCTAGCGTAGAATATTTAAATTAGTCCCTTTTTTTGTATGCTTCATGCTGAACCTCCATGTAGGCCTCACATTCCTCTCGTATGTATGTTTTCGCTTGCATAAATAAACTTTGTGTTCTTCTCATGAAGACTTTATTTAGTCACCAATATTATCATCACGTCGCATGCACATCGGAGCTTCGCGTATTATTTCATCTTTTTTATAATTGCGAACGCATGCTTGACAGGATAACGTCAGAAATTTTCTTATTGCTTCCCATACCCGATGATGTACGCGTGTTTTAGTTTGACTACTGCTATCAACCAGAGCTTATTTATACAGTCCAGAGCGTTCCTATCCTGTCTCAGAGGCTGCGGTCGTGACAGTGGGTTTAAATGGCCTGATAAGGCGACACGTGGCGCACACATTGTTGTGCGAGGAAAGAGGTCGGTCGTAAATTCTCGGAGAGGGAGTTGGCTTCTAAGGCGCAGAGTGAGCTTCAAGCTAATCTCACCGCCAAGGACGACAAAGCGTACGAATTCTGGCGGGTGCTTCAGGAGTCCATAAAAGAGGTGGTGGCTCTCGATAAAGCTGCCACGTTTACTCGTGAGAGGGTCGAGGCTCATAAAGCCACCGAGAAAGAGCTCGAGGCTCGGCTTGCTTCGTATCAAGCTCAGCAAGCTCAGGCGGAGGCTCGTCTTTTGGAGATCTTGCGTCATGAAGCCATGGCTCCGCAACAGAACGATGAGCTGGTAAAATTATTGCACCGCCCGCCGGCTTGAGGACTTGTATCTTTTCCCCCTTTTTGTACGTACTCATGGATGAGAGTATCTTTCTTTTTTGTTTCTTTCATGAATTGTACTTTGTATCCATTTTGGTTTATGAATAAAAGATACATTTTTCTTCTCAATGGTGTGTCCCCTTTCATTGAATGCATTTGCGGATAATTTATCTTGATCTCCTTGCAGGGCAGCGATAGCTTAGGATTCAGGGTTAAGATCTGCTTCCTAAGACTTTTGCACTTTATGAGCCACGAGGGTCTCATAAAGAGTTTTTTCTCCCTATGGGTCGAAAGGATCCCATAGGTGTAAGTTCTTCTTGAGAATCGTGAGGATTCTTAAGCGGGTTGTCCCTTGAGAGTCGTAAGGATTTCACAAGAGAGGTTTTCTTCCTTACAGGTCGTAAGGACCTGCAAGTGCCGGATGTGGTCGCCCTCGTCCGTGTTTCACGGAGTTAAGGGTTTCCCAAGGCATCGTAGTTTAAAGACATCGCGGTCAAGGTTAAGGACCTCATAGTCCGTGGATTTAGGGACTCCACAGTCCGATGTTTGGTTGCAGGGACCCGTCACCTCTTTGAAGACGTTGAGGAATTACAACGCCACGTATCAAAGGAGTGAAGAGATGTATCCTTAAACCAAGGCAGAATCAGTAGGGAATCGGGGTGGTTGATCGTTAGTTTTAAGACATCACGGTCGAGGTTAAGGACATCATAGTCCATGGATTTTAAGGACTCCACAGTCCGGTGTTTGCTCTGGATGCTTCACACGGGTTCACTGCCGTGCTTAGCGAGGACCAGGCTCCGCTCTGGGCGTTTTCCACGGGGTCAAAGAGTGACGTTATCTGCGTTCCACGTAACCAGGAATTTTGCACTAGATGCTTCACACGGGTTCACTGCCGTGCTCGGCGAGGACTAGGCTCCGCTCTGGATGCTTCACACGGGTTCACTGCCGTGCTCTGCGAGGACCAGGATCCGCTCTGGATGTTTTCCACGGGGTTAAAGAGTGACGTTATCCGCGTTCCACGTAACCAGGAATTTTGCACTAGATGCTTCACACGGGTTCACTGCCGTGCTCGGCGAGGACTAGGCTCCGCTCTGGATGCTTCACACGGGTTCACTGCCGTGCTCTGCGAGGACCAGGATCCGCTCTGGACGTTTTCCACGGGGTCAAAGAGTGACGTTATCCGCGTTCCACGTAACCAGGAATTTTGCACTAGATGCTTCACACGGGTTCACTGCCGTGCTCGGCGAGGACTAGGCTCCGCTCTGGATGCTTCACACGGGTTCACTGCCGTGCTCTGCGAGGACCAGGATCCGCTCTGGACGTTTTCCACAGGGTCAAAGAGTGACGTTATCCGCGTTCCACGTAACCAGGAATTTTGCACTAGATGCTTCACACGGGTTCACTGTCGTGCTCGGCGAGGACTAGGCTCCACTCTGGATGTTTTCCACGGGGTCAAAGAGTGACGTTATCCGCGTTCCACGTAACCAGGAATTTTGCACTAGATGCTTCACATGGGTTCACTGCCGTGCTCGGCGAGGACTAGGCTCCGCTCTGGATGCTTCACACGGGTTCACTGCCGTGCTCTGCGAGGACCAGGATCCGCTCTGGACGTTTTCCACGGGGTCAAAGAGTGACGTTATCCGCGTTCCACGTAACCAGGAATTTTGCACTAGATACTTCACACGGGTTCACTGCCGTGCTCGGCGAGGACTAGGCTCCACTCTGGATGCTTCACACGGGTTCACTGCCGTGCTCTGCGAGGACCAGGATCCGCTCTGGACGTTTTCCGCGGGGTCAAAGAGTGACGTTATCCGCGTTCCAGGTAACCAGGAATTTTGCTGATTGTATCCGCATTTCACGGGATGGAGGTTTGACTGCTGGCGATATGTATACCACCGAGCCATGGAACTGGGAGTTGCCGCTGTTCCGCTTAGCTCGAAGTTGTGTATGTCGTTACGAGACGAGTGTTGGGATGATCTCTAGGTCGCTTGTGACCCGTCGAGATTTAGCTTCTTTCTTTGGTGAAACCTTAGGGGAGGTATGTTCCCTTTTTTGATTACGCCCTTAGATTGTGTACAGGGTGTGATGGAACATCACCTGTAGGGCATAAATTAAAACTTTTTTTTATTTTATTTCTCTTTCCGCGATGCTCTATCATTTCAGCTTTTATATCGCGAAGGTCGCGATTGCCCCATCATTTCGGCTATTTTTCGCGGTGCCCAATCATTTCGGCTATTTATTTATTTTCTACTCGTTGCTTTTTATAGAGAGTTGCCCCATCATTTCGGCTATTTTTCATGCATACATTTTTACTTGCTGCTTTTTATTGCAAGTTGCCCCATCATTTCGGCTATTTCGTAGGCATGTGTGGCTTGCTAGCCTTTTCGCCGCAAGCTTAGGTTTTAGACACCGATTTCGGCATCAGCACCGCTACAACTGGAATATTGCCAGGAGCGAATCATCATCTGCCCCTGTCGATGTTGAACAAAGGTGGCTTAGCAAACAGGGTTAAGGGTCCTGTCGACCAAGGCTTTTGACTTCATGAGCCGAAGGGTCTCACAAAGGTATTTCTCCCTACAAGTCGTGATGATCTCGTAGGTGTATTTTCTCCCTAGGAATCGTGAGGATTCCTAAGTGTATGTTCCTCTGCAAGTCGTAAGGATCCTACAAGAGGGCTTTCTCCTTATAGGTCGAGAGGACCTACAAGGGTTGTGTTCACCATATGGACATATCCCTAGTCACGGGTGGGACTTTGTTAGGGAAATATTTATTCGCGCCCATGGATTGTATACAAGGGTCAGTATTGAGCCCCTTGTAGGGCAGTATCGAAGGTTGTGGGGGATTTGCTTAAGAACAGGTTTAGGTTTCTGTAACTTAAGACTTTCAAATCTCATGAGCCGTGAGGGTTCCATAAGAGAATTCTCCTTACGAGTCGTGAGGATCTTGCAAGTGTATTTTCTCCTTAGGAATCGTGGAGATCCCTAAGTGTGTTGCTCCTTTGTGAGTCGTAAGGATCTCACGTGGGTGTTTTCTCCTTACAAGGTCGAGAGGACCCTATAAGTGTCTCTTAACGAGGTTGCGCCCTTTCGGGTTTTCACAAACACTCGCCGGTAGCCCTGCTGTTTTTACTCACGGAGCCCTTTCGGGTTTTCGTCCGTGCCCATTTTGCTTATGGACATACCGTTTTTTTTTATATTCTTTTTCTCTTTTTTTACAAGGTCGCGCCCTTTCGGGTTTTCACGAACACTCGCCGGTAGCCTTGCTGTTTTTACTCACGGAGCCCTTTCGGGTTTTCATCCGTGCCCATTTTGCTTATGGACATACCGTTTTTTTTTCATTTTTTTTTTCATTTTTCTTTTTCTCCCTTTTTTTTGTCAGCCTAAAGATGCTGCGGTAGTAGTTTAGGGACGTTTCGGTCCGTCGTTAGTTTAAGGACATTTCGGTCCGTCGTTAGTTTAAGGACGTCTCGGTCCGTCGTTAGTTTAAGGACATTTCGGTCCGTCGTTAGTTTAAGGACATTTCGGTCCGTTATTAGTTTAAGGACATTTCGGTCCGACATGGAGAAGGCCGGCTACCGCTTATAAAGCTCGAGCTTAGGAAGATAGCGAGCGGATATAGTCGTCGTCATCTATCATTGACCTAGGCCGTGGCTCATTAAGCGTAGTATCTCTTTAGGAAGCGACCGTTTATTGGCCTGAAAGTCCTTTCACCGTGCATGTCCATAAGTAGATAGGCCCCACCCTGGTAGACCTTATCTATGATGTACGGGCCTTCATAGTTTGGCTCAAATTTTCCCCGCTTGGCTCGATTGGGGATCATAGGCCTTTTGACCATTAACACGAGTTCGCCTTGGCGGAATGTTCTCGGTCGGATCAATCTTTCATATGAGCGCGTCATCTTTGCTTTATAAGCTTCCAGATTTTGTTGCGCTATGAGCCGGGTTTCGTCGAGGGCATCGAGCTCCTCAAGCCGAAGGTGAGCATTTTCTTCGTCTGTCAGCTCGTAGTGGACTGCCATTCGTAGAGAGGGTAACTCTATCTCGAGGGGGAGCACTGCTTCCGTCCCAAATACCAACGCGTACGGCGTTGTGTTCGTGGCCGTCTTGAATGTAGTTCGATAGGCCCAAAGGGCCTCTTGCAGCCTCTCGTGCCAGTTTTTCTTATTTCGGGACACCGTCTTTTTTATGATCTTCGTCAAAGTCTTATTGAAGGCTTCGGCCAGACCGTTAGCTCGTGGATTGTAAACTGAAGAATATCTCCAGTCTATATTGTGCTGCTGCGCGAAGCGGCTAATCTTATGGCTTCTGTAGGCTGGCCCATTATCGGAGATAATCCGCCGTGGGGTTCCAAACCGATAGATGAAGTGCGTCTTGAAGAAGTGGAGGATATTCTCCGTCTTCACTTCCCTCCGCGGTACTGCTTCTGCCCATTTGGAGAAGTAATCAGTTGTCGCCAGGATGAAACGATGTCCCCGGGACGATGTTGGCTCGATGGGGCCGACTATGTCAGTCCCCCACATTTCGAATGGCCAGCTAGCCACCATTGGGTGTAGTGGATTCGGATGTTGGTGGATAAAGTCTCCATGAATCTGGCACGAGTGGCATTGCTTCGCATACTCGAGGCAGTCTTGGACCATCGTGGGCCAATAATAGCCCATCCGTTTGATCTTCAATTTCATTTTTGGGCCTGCCTGGTGAGAACCGCAGAGTCCGTCGTGAACTTCCTGAACGACTCTTTCTGCTTCGTCAGGTCCTAAGCATCTCAGCCACAGAGAATCAAACGATCTCTTGTATAGAGTGTCGTTGACAAAAGCAAAAAATAGAGCTCGTTTCATGAGCTGATGTCTTGAGGACGCTTTTTCGGGCATTCGGTTGGACTTAAAGTAGTCTATGAAGACTTCCCTCCAGTCCTCGGCCTTCTCATGGTCTTTTATTTGTAGGGTCGTCTGCTCAGTCGCCCCCTTTTCTTCGTATAATTCCGAAGATATTTCTGCCGGGGCGAGCACTCGACGGCTTTGTACCACAATTCTGACGTCATCGAGGTTCTCGTCAGCCAGTTCTTTAGCGAGCTTAGCTAACGCGTCTGCTTTGCTATTTTCTGCACGTGGTATACTTTCCAAAGTGTAGGAGGGAATTTGGGTCAATAGTTGTTGCACCTTTTCGCCGTATTTCACCAACTCCGGTTTGCACGTTTGGTAGTCACCATTTACTTGACTAACAACCAATTGAGAATCCCCGTATATAGAGAGGTCTTCAATTCCCATGTTAATGGCGATCTCGAGGCCCGCTATCAAAGCTTCGTATTCGGCTTCATTGTTCATCCTCGATTCCGTTAAGGAGAAAGCAAAGCGCATTATCCCTCCTTGTGGGGTTACGAAGATGAGGCCTACTCCCGATTTGATTATGGGGGTACATTGTTTGCGCTTCTTCATGGAAGATGCCCCGTCAAAATAGAGTTCCCATCGGGTATCACCGCCGCCGATCGCGTCGAATGCATGTTCGTCCAGCAAATCGCAGTTCAGAGGAGAACCGGCAGGTACTGGATGCTCAGCGAGGAAGTCGGCAATGGCCTGGCCTTTCACTGCCTTAAGAGGTCGATACGTTATTGAGAACTCCATCAGGAGTAGAGCCCATTTAGCGAGTCGACCCGTCAGTATAGCCTTCGACATCAAATATTTAAGAGGGTCCACCTTCGAGATGAGACGGACTTCGTGCGCCAACGCATAGTGTTTGAGTTTTGTTATCGCGAAGATTAACGCCAAGCAGTGTTTTTCAATGGGCGAGTAGTTGTTTTCTGCCCCCAGCAGAACTCGTCTTAAGCAGTAGAGTGCTCTCTCTTTCCCTTGATCGTTCTCTTGTGCCCATAATGCGCCTAAGGAACCTTCGAGGGCGGTTGTATAAAGAATGAGGGGTTTTCCGTTGACCGACGCAGCCAACACCGGAAGGTTCTGCAGGTACTGCTTGATCTCGTCTAGTGCACCTTGGCATTTGTGATCCCAAACGAATGGAGTTCCCTTCTTCATCAGGTGGCTGTAAGGACGGAATTTGCCTGAAAGATTGGCGATAAATCGCCGGATGTATGCGAGCTTCCCTTGGAGGGACCGCAACTATTTGAGGGTTCTTGGCGGAGGCATTTCCATGATCGCCTTGATCTTAGATGGATCTATTTTGATACCTCGATGTCGGATGATGAATCCCAGGAATTTACCCGAGGAGACTCCAAACGCGCATTTGAGGGGATTCATCTTCAAATTATATTGCCGAAGGCGTTGAAATACAGTCTCCAGATGCTTTAAATGCTCTTCGTATGACATGCTCTTTATTACAAGGTCATCGATATAGCACTCGACAATGTCATGTATGAGGTCGTCGAAGATTTTTGTCATGGCCCTTTGATAGGTAGCGCCGGCGTTCTTTAGACCAAAGGGCATAACCCTGTAGCAGAATATACCCAAAGGGGTCCGGAAAGCGGTATGCTTCTGGTCTTCGGGATGCATCTTTATCTGATTGTATCCTGACGAACCGTCCATAAAGGAGAAAACCTCGTGAGTGGACGTGTTATCTATCATTAGCTCGGTTACTGGTACTGGGAAATCGTCCTTTGGACAGGCTTTATTGAGATCCCTGAAATCCACGCATATGCGTACCGTCCCATTCTTCTTCATTACCGGGACGATATTGGCGATCCAGTCGGGATACTGGACTTCTTGGATAAATCCGGAATCGATCAGCTTCTTGACTTCGGCGTTGATGCTCATTTCAAGCTCGAGTCGCATCCTTCTTGGCGCCTGCTTGACTGGCTTGATATCTGGGGATATCGCTAATTTATGCACAGCAATCTCCGGATCTAATCCTGGCATCTCGGAATAGTTCCACGCGAAGCAGTCTTTATGCTGTAGAAGCACGTTCTTTAATGCGGCCACCCTTTCTTCAGATAGCAGCTCGCTGACGAATGTCGGTCACGGATCATCTGCCGATCCCAGCTCAATCTTCTTGAGGTTATCTGCAGTAGTATGTATGCCATCTTCTAGTTCTTTCGGAGCTGGCGGAAATTCTGAGACCACCTCATCATCGCTGTTCTCAAAACACCATGGAAGGTCATCCATGTTCTCGGGCTCTTCTTTTAATATCGTAATCGTATAACAGGTGCGAATCCGCTTCCAGGACTGAGGTGGATCCGGTTCTGCTCTTGCGGCTTTGGGTTCGTGCTTTTGTGGCGGCGTTACCCTCCAGCCGTTGGATAAAGCGAATCTGCCCTGTTGGTACTGGTCCTCGACCCAGTTCTTGAAGGTGAAGCAGTCTTCGGTAGGATGTCCTATGGCTTGGTGATAAGAGCAATAGCTCAGATGAGAAGCCCTGTTAGCTTGCTCAGGGTGTCTAGACTCTGGAAGCGCGATCATTTGATGTTTTATAGTGAGCTCGAGTAACTTCTCCGTCTTGTCTCGAGGGAAGGAATACGCTCGACTCATCTTCTTCGCGAGGGACAAATCCGGACCGCGCAATGCCCACTCACGTGACTCTCTAATCCTGCGTCGTTGTTGTCGGCTCCTCTCTCCGCTTCTTGATTTATTTCCGTCTCTGCGTCGGGCCTTTCGTACAACGGGTTGACAAGGATGAGCATCTTTGTCTTTTGCAGCCCGTTGAAATAGACGTTGCGTCCTGGCCTTCTCATAGATGGCCATCTCGCGGTTGTGGTCTTCCCGAGCTTTTTGACCCACTTTCCTGATAGGCTTGTCCATTCGTTCTTCAAACGACGGACTCGGCATTTCAATCGTGGGATCTAGTTTTGATGAGGGGTTGGCATTTCCTGATGGGGCGTCCTCTTCTTCATCAAAAGTATATATGGCGTAGCTACTGTGGGCCCGTTTCCATTTTCTGGTTCTCGCGTATCCAAGCCCAAATGTTTCCATTTTCCCGTTGGACAATTTGCGTTGGGTCCCAGGGACATCCCAAATCCTGTTGTAGAACCGAGCTTGTCGAACAGTCTGTTTTAAGGGTACTCCTTGGCGCTTCAATAGCCTCTTTAGTCCATTTGTATAGTATCTGGGCAAACGGATAGGTTGGAGCCTGTCGAGTGTAACATCCGTGCCATGCCAGATCTCTTTCTCTATTTTCGACTCTGAGGATCGGTAGAATAGAATTAACTTGCAGGTCCTGCACATTGTGAGCTTGAAGTGTGTCGAGATCCTTGTAGTGTTCCCGCGGCACCATGGTGATTTGCAAACTCTGATCATCGCTAGGGGGTGCTTGTATTGACAGCCGATTTGAGAATACGGCATTAACCTCATCTTCCGAGTCACTTCCGAAGACCAACATGGGGGCGGACGTCCCCGGGTTGTTGCGTTGAGATGGCCCGGCATAAACTATCTCTTCTTCTTCTTCGGTATCGCTCCCGAAAACAGGGATGGTGGCGGCGGCTTTGTTCTCCGGGTTGCGACACCTTTCTATATCCTCGAAATCTGGCGAAAAGTACTTCGCATCTTCATATTTGCGGACTTCGTTCACGGAAAATGGGTTCAACTCACCTGTTACGGTATACTCGAAACCATCCTTAAAGTACTTCATACACTGATGTTGTGTAGAAGGGATGATGTTGTACTCGTGTAACCAAGAGCGACCGAGCAAGGCGTTGTAGCAGGTCTTGGCGTCAATGACATGGAATTTGATGTCTGTGACGAGGAGTCCAAAGCGTAATGTTAGTATCACGGATCCGAGAGTCCGTGACGATTGTGAATCGAAACCGGAGATAGTAATTTTGTCACGAGCGAGGTGTTGCACACTCATGCAGATTTCCTTCAACACCCGAACATTAAGGAGATTGATGGAGGATCCATTATCCACCAGGATCTTGCCTATCTTGATATCATGGCAGTATCCAGAGACATATAGGGGACGGTTGTGGTCGCACGTCCCGAGAAGGAGGTCTTCGTCACCGAAAGTGATGTCGGCCGTATGCACTTCCTCCAATTCATCCTTCATCCTTTCAGTGGCGAGGAAGGCTTGGAATTGCTCAGGTTCTTGTAACGCCTTAATTAGTGAGTCTCGCGCTTCTTTTGATAATAGGAGGGCATCGAGAATGCTAAGCTGAGAAGGTAGCTTCCTTAGGTGTGCTAGGATGTTATAGTCCACCTTACCCTTCCTAGGAGGGTCTTTGGCAGCCAGCTCTTTCATGACTTGGTCATCTAAAGTGATATCTTCAGTGACCTTTTCCTTTCCCTTATCTTTTCTACTCGCGGGCCCGAGATTCTTTTCTGGGAGAGTGCGATTGCGCAGCTGAATGTTCTCGCAGGCCTCCGATTTCTCCTCTTTCCCTAAAACGGATTCTTTAAAGAGAGGGCCCAAAGCCATTTCTTCATCGGAGTCGCTCCCAAAGGTGAGAACTTGTGACCCTCCGGCGTTAACCATGTAACAGTTGCCAGTGGTACTGTTGTGCTCGTCGGCAGTACTTCTTTGTTCTCGACGAGTCTTGCGTTTCATGCGCTTAAAATGTTGCCGATGAGCAACATATCCTTGCCACCATATCTTAAAGGCGTCGCACTCCTCCGTGGGGTGTGAAATTTTCCGATGATATGCGCAATAATCAGGGTGCCTCTCCACCCCATTGAGCGTGTTTTCTTCCGAGGGTGGTAGCTTCATTCCTATCGACATGGCTTTGGCAAACCGTTTCCTCGTCTTGAATATCTTCTTGTCTGCCTCGGATGCCTTTCGATCTGGCGGGAGTACTTCAACTCTTTCATTTAGTCGCCTGCGTTCGGCTCCTTCCGATGCGGCCATCTCACGCTCCTGATCTGCTTTACTCTTTAGACGAATCTCGTCCAGAAAGGCGTCGATCATTTCACCTGTTGGCCACACAAGTCCTGGCTCAGGGTGTGCCCCCAGTTTCTCGGTGCCAGGAGTTTTCTCATCTTCCGCGTGGGAAATCACATGACAACTCGCCACATGTCCCTCGGATTCATCCGATGAGCTCTCTTCCTCATCTTCTTTCTGAAAGACGTGTTGAGGAACTCTTGCAGTGTGACGGGAATCCGTGCCTTTTGATTGTACTCCTCCAGCGCGTCAATCTGTTTCTGCAAATCCGTGCGCTTGTTTCCAGGCTTCACGGGCCTTTTGGATTTCCTCTTCTTTTTCTTCGAAGATTTTGACGGTTGGGTGTGAGTACTTGGGCCATCACCACGAATCTTTGTAGTTGGGCGCGGCTTCAACATCCCTTCGATGATTTGAGGTTCAAGCGGGTTCTTCCATTCAACCGCTGGGCACGCATGAAGGCCACTCAGCATCCTTTTGGTTTTAGCTGATGGCACGATTTCCCATGGAGCTTCTTCAATAAAGGAACAAGTCGCCCCCGGTGCGTCCGTCTTCTTAGGAGTATGCGGCTGTGGCGGGTTCACCTTCCACTTTTCGGACAGCGCAAACTTTCCCTGGAGGTATTGATCTTCAATCCATCCTTTGAAGACGAAGCAATCCTCAATCGGATGGCTTACCGTTTGATGGTAAGGGCAATAGTTGGGGTTGTTCACCTCAGTGGGTTGTGGTGGTCGCCTTGGATTTGGCAGGTTTATAAGTCTGTTGCGTACTGCCAGCTCGAATAGCCGTTTCGTCTTGTCACGTGGGAACGAGTAGGGACGCTTCATCTTCTCATTATAATACCGGCGTCTTTCTTCCAGTTGATCCGTCAGCTTTGGGGCATTGGGTTGCTGCTGGACATTCGCGACGAAGGTGGCCTTTCCTTTACCCTTGTCATTCCGAGGTTCTGGCTTCGGGGGAGACGGTCTATGACCCATTTGGTCCATCTGAGCCAACTTGTCGATTAAAGCCTTGAATGTGGTTGGCTTAAAGAACATCATAAACTGGGAGATAGTTGCGTGAGGGTCTAGGGTTCCCACGAACATGCCCACCGCGGGCGCTTCCTCAATGCGTTGCTCGCATTTCGACCACAAATTCCGCCATCGTATAGCATACTGGACCCAAGTTTCGCCTCGTTTTATCCTGGCGTTAATTAGTGCCGTTATTGGAGTGTGTTCACTGGCGCTTGCGAATCGCTGAGTGAATAGCAACTCCATTTCAACGTACGTCTTGATAGAATCGTTCGGGAGTTCCGAATACCATTCGAACGCTGTTTCTGATAAGCTGCCCACGAACTGGCGAAGCAACAGTTTATCATCTCCGCCGGTGTTACCGCAAAGGGCCCTGAACTGGGCGACATGTTGGTGGGGATTGCCGGTCCCCTTGTAAACATGGAACTTGGGAATTGTGTAACCCGGCGGGTACTTGATTTGGTCGTACCAGCTTGGATATGGCCACCCCGTTTTTACGACTTGACCAGCTGCCTCAGTCGCATGATGAACCCGGATTTGCTGGGCTATATAGTCGACCAAGTCAGCCTTAGAGATTGTCTCCTCCTTGGCCGTTGAGAGGGCCGGTGGTGGATTTGACGTTTCTCCCCTGTCGTCTTCAAGGACGATCGGGGGATCCTCAGCGGGTGGATCCTGTTGGATCATCATTCCTATCATATCTTGGAAAAGGAGGCCCATACATTGTATGTTGGCTGCTTATTCAGCAGCCTCTTTGTCCTTCTTCTCCAATATTCGGCGAAGGAATTCGGCGTCGGTTTCTTCCTCCTGGCGTTCGTCCGAAGACGTTTCTGGGTTTTCTTTTGGCCCGGTAAGTGCGGCCATAGCATTCATCATTTCCTGGAGCTTTTGCTGTTGCTCCTGAGCTTTGGTCACCGACCGTGTGAGCGGTCTATGACCTGTAGACGCACGGCGGTCTTCTTTTCCTGACGCCATGTATACGGTGTGGACCATCATGCCCTCAGACTTAGGGCATCTGGGCTTAGTGCCTTTGGCTGTCGTTGCAGGCTGGGGGATCTTCTCTGGTTTCCTCCTTTTATGAGCAGTGGAGCTTGAGGGGGCCGTTGAGGTGGGCGTCCAGACAGCCTTTCGTGGTTTAGCCTGGTGACCGGCTTCCGATTGGATTTTCAGCTTCTTGTGCTGGCGGGAGAAGTTTGGATCGATCATCGAATCTCGGGCCTGCCACCAAACCTTATAGATTTTGGAAGACAGCCGTTGAGGGGATCGGGGCTGCTCTGACTTTATCTCCACAACCTTTTTTAGTGGGGGAGGAGACCTCTTTAGCACCGCAGTAGGAGAATTCCTTCGCACCTTATTTAGCATCTCGAAGCTGTTCCCCGTTGGAACAGCAGCATTAACTTCCGCCATCGGGGCTGATGGAGTTAGCCCAGAGGGGGAGTTGCCCCCAGCCTTCCTTACTCGGCCCCAATGGCGACGTCGAGCGTGTCGAGCGGACGGCGTTGGTTCAGAGGTGAGAATGGCTTCGTCTTGCCCCCTGTGTAGGTGGGGGGTCGTTGCTGGTGTTAGCCTGTTAAAGACCGATGTCCTTTGGGTAGCAGGAGCGGGAGCTGAAGCCGTCAATCTTGTAAAGACCGACTTTTTGGCTGGGGAAGCCGCCTTGGCGACTTCAGGAGCAGGACCGGTCACTTTCTTAGAAGCAGCCTTCTCTGGGATTGTAGGCCCCTTGATGGGTCCACAGGATTTCTGGCCCAATCTAGAGAAGACCGAGGCGCTGATGTTGGGCGACCCGTTGAGAGGAGCTGCAGCAGGGGTAAGACGATCAAAGACCGACTTCTTGAGAGCTTCCTTTGTCAGCACCGGCGCCGTAAAGCTTGTCGGTGGGAGCATAGTACCAAAGAACAATCCGGTAGTGGCCTGAGTCACCTGGTCCACCGGTATTGTGAATAACGAAGCGGCTTGGGGTCCGTAGGCTATACCTCCTGGCGAGGCAGAGCGTTGGTCGCAATTGCAGTCCGAGCAGTTGGAGCATTTCGCGGAAGTAGAAGCCATCAATCCTTTGCTTTCTGCAATGAGCAAGACGCCAAGTCTTAGTATCTCGAAACCCAAGGGCAACCATTAGTGAACCGCGATTGGTTCGCGAATCACGACACAAGAAGTGTGGAGTGGAAAGAGGAAGAGGTCCCACCGGGCGTTCCAGAATCTGTTCCCCTCCGAACGGCGGCCGAGACGCGGGACGTCTCACCTGAGGTTCGGGGCAGATGCTAATTGGTGCTATCCGTCCATCTCTCCGAAGATGCCAAGTTGATTTATGGCACCGTGTATCGAAGGTCTGAATGGATGCGTCCGATGTAGCAGACTTCGTCAGATTCCCCCTCGCTTGAGGGTTTTTTTGATTGTGGGGACGCTCTTCCCTGCAGGCGCAAGCCCCTGCAGTTAATTACGCTACCGCGTCGCGGTAACAACTTTCTCCTTCTCCAGATGGTCACTTCGTGTCGTGTGTGTTTATTTTATGTTTTGTTGCCCGTGGATTATTTACGGACACCGAGTTATGTCGTCGCCCGTAGGGCGTGAACTAGTCCAAATCCGTATTATCTTAGATTTGGGTTTGGGGGTTTGGTTTGAGGATACGTTAGCCATATTTCAAGGCCAAGATCAACTCAAACGTTTGTTAAGGATACGTTAGTCTAACCTGAGACTAAGATCAACTTAACGGGACCGTTTAGATCCGACAAAAGAGCATTTGGGCTCCATTGTTCCAGTTTAGGGACATAGTGGTCCATTCAATGTATGGCAGTCGGGACCCGTCACCTCTCTGACGACGTTGAAGGATTACAACGACAGATGTCAGAGGAGTTCAGAGATGTACCCTTGAACCGGAGTTAATTGGGGGAATCTATAGTCCAGTTTGGGACTAAAGTCTGTTTGAAAGGTTTAAGGATACGTTAGCCGTATTTAAGGCTAAGATCAACTTAAACGGGATCGTTTAAATCCAACAAAAGAGCGTTTGGGCTCTATCGTTCCAGTTTAGGGACATAGTGGTCCATCGCTAGTTTAAGGACATTGCGGTCCATGGGTAGTTTAAGGACATTGCGGTCCATTGTTAGTTTTAAGACATCTCGGTCAAGGTTAAGGACGTCGTAGTCTATGGGTTTAAGGACCCCACAGTCCATTGTTAGTTTTAAGACATCTCGGTCAAGGTTAAGGACGTCGTAGTCCATGGGTTTAAGGACCCCACAGTCCATATCAATGTGTGGTCATCGGGACCCGTCACCTCTTTGAAGACGTTGAGGGATTACAACGCCAAGTATCAAAGGAATGAAGAGATGTACCCTGGAACCAGAGTGGATTAAATAGTCTTTGGCCCAATTTGGGATCAAGACCAATTAATTATGTTATGATCCCATTAGCCCAGTTAATTACGAATTGAGGACTTATGGCCAGTTTGGGCTAAGTCCAATCATGTCTGGGACATCGGCCCTCCTGTTGGTCCCTTGAAGGAGAGGCTTTGCCTCTGGCCATTTAGCCAATTGGGCCAATGCCTAGTGTTAAACACTAAAGACCAATCAGTGTTGAACACTGAGAATGAGGTTGATAAGTCAGTGTTTAACACTGGAAGATAGTTGGTGTCAACACCAGCAACAAGGCCTTCAAATTAGTGTTAAACACTAAAACAGACCAGTGTTAAGCACTGGCAACAGAAATCCCAAATTAGTGTTGAACACTAAGGTAATCAGTGTTGAACACTGCAAATAAATTTCTTTGCTTAGTGTTGAACACTAAGGCCAAACAACGTTTTAACACTGAATTCAGGGGTTCCAATTTAGCGTTAGACGCTGAGGCAAGAGGGGTCACGTGGTAGCACGTGAGAGCGCCCTCCCTTCGTTTGTTCTGCTGAGAAGATCGCATCTTTTGGAGCATCACGTGTCATCACGTGACGGGTGTTTGAATGGAGTATGTTAAAGCCTCTGCCAAGGGTCATGTGGGTCACGTGAGGCACTGCCTCAAAGGGCTTTCTGTAGATCTTTTGGGGGGGTCACGTGGTGACACGTGACCCTGCTTTTCTGTAGTTGTTTAGAAGATCTGTTAATCCCTTTCAGGAATTAAATTCCTCGTAGGGTTGAACCCTAACAATAATTTCAGAGGAATTAAATTCCTAGTTCCTTTTGAAGAGTTGAACTCTGAATTTTTTGTAGGAATTAAATCCCTCATATATGTGAAGAACTGAATAGGGTTAAGCCCTAATAAAAGCTTTAAGGAATTAAACCCCCACTCTCTGTTAGAGAATTATTCTGGGGAATAAGATTAAGGGAATTAAATTCTTGTTGTTTTACCAGAACTAAGTTCTTAACTAGGGTTAAACCCTGATTCTTTTCATTCTGAAGGAATTAAATTCCCATAACACAGGGTCAAACCCTAATTTTATTTTGAAGGAATTAAATTCCTATAGTTCTGTGAGAATTAAATTCTCGTGCTTCCATTCCCTCTCTATGCTTTGGATCTGCATGGCAGGATCTCAACCCATTGAGAATTAAATTCTCAACTCAAGGGGAGATGTGCACTTTACAGATCCTCTATCAAAGAGAGAAGAAATATGTCCTTCTGTTTTATATCAGAGTTAAACTCTGTTGAGAATTAAATTCTCTTTTCTTTCAATGAAACCTTCCCTTTCTTACCTAGGGTTTTCTTTTGCAGAAGATCCAAATTCCTCTAAAGTATCAAGGCTCTCTCTCTTTTCTTCCCTCTGCATCTATCCCTTTTTGTGTGTCTCTTGGCTCCTATTTATAGGAGAAGCAGCCGAGTCAATCAGTTTTTGACGAATCTTTCATTGAGAGATTTGATTTGTATCCATCATTCGTTTTGGACCTTTGGATTATTAGGTGAATTTTATTCACCATTGGATTTTAAATCCAGAGATTCTCCTTTGTTATTTCGGTTAGATTTTACGGGGAAATCTTCCCAAATTCGAGATTTTCCCACAGATAGATGATATTTAATCACCTTTAAATCTTTAATTCAATCGGTTGCTTTTGGAAAGATTTGAGAGGTCTTTTCTCAGAATCTAATTCTGTTAACAAATGGGCTTTGAAGTCGGTCACGTGTGGCCACGCGACCCTTGGTCATGTGTGGGCATGTGACCCCCCTTGGAACGAGCCCTCTTCTTTCTTTTTGCGCTCTGCTTTCTGGTCGCTGCTTAACCGTCACGTGCCACCACGTGACCCCTGGTCACGTGTAAGCACGTGACCCTCGTCTGGAGCCTTTTTCTTGGTTTAACCGGAGAACAAATCTGCTGCTTTTGATTATCACGTGCCAACACGTGACCCTGATCACGTGGGAGCACGTGACCTCTTCTGAAGCCTTTTCCTTGATTTGATTAGGGAACCGGTTTGCCTTTGAAGCCATTTTTAATTGTCACGTGCCAACACGTGACCCAGGTCACGTGGGAGCACGTGACCCTTTCTGAAGCCATTTTCTTTGATATAGTCAGGAAGCTGAATTTGCCTTGCCGATGCTTTTAGATGTCACGTGCCAACACGTGACTGCTGGTCACGTGCTAGCACGTAATGCCTCCTTCGTAACTTTTCCTGATTTTAAATCAGGAAACAACCTTGTGTTCTAGTGGATTTTTCCACCTGATCGCCGGGCATGTTTGAAGATCTTTCAGCATTCTTTTCGTCTTGACTGAAAGAGCGACCTCCCATGGAGCTGCTTCTATAAAAGAACATGATGCTCCCGATGTGTCCACCTTTTTAAGAGCGTGCGGCTAGGGTGGGTTCACTTTCCAGTTCACGGACAGTGCGAATTTGCCTTGTTGGTATTGGTCCTCAATCCAGCCTTTGAAGACGAAACAATCTTCGATCGGATGGCCTACTTCTCGGTGGTAAGGGCAGTAATTAGGATTGTTGGCCTCACCGGGTTGCAATGGGCGTTTCGGATCCGGCAAGGTGACGAGCCTGTTGCGCACCGCCAACTCGAACAGTCTCTTCGTTTTATCCCGTGGAAACGAATAAGGACGTCCCAGTCTCTCCTCGAGGGATTGGCGTGAACGCGCGTTGCTTTGGCGAACAACCGGGTTTAAGTTGCTCGGCTGTTGTTGGGTATTGGCGACAAAGGTCGCTTTCCCTTTACCCTTTTCGTTCCGCGGTTCTGTCTTTGAAAAGGAAGGCTTATGACCCATCTGATCCATTTGGGCCAGCTTATCAATCAGGGTCTGAAAGGTAGTCGGCTTGAAAAAAATCATGAACTGGGATATGGTCGCCTGCGAATCAAGGGTACCTACGAACATGCCTGCTGCAGGCTCTTCTTCGATGCGCTGCTCGCACTTCGACCATAGATTTCGCCATCGTATCGCGTACTGGACCCATGTCTCACCCGACTTCACTCTGGCATTAATTAATGCTGTGATTGGGGTGCGTCCGCTAGCGCTCGTGAAACGTTGGGTGAACATCAATTCCATCTCCGTAAAAGTTTTGACGGAGTCGTTGGGCAGCTCTGAATACCACTCAAAGGCCGTTTCCGCCAAGCTGCCGACGAACTGACGATGTAACAATTTGTCGTCACCTCCGGTATTGCTGCAGAGAGCCCTGAACTGAGCGACATGTTGTTGAGGATTGCCTGTTGTTGGGGTCGAAAATTGCACCCCGGTTGACCAAGTCAAAGTCAAGGTCAACCCCAAGCCCAGTGGGCCCAAGCCCAGATCAAGTGGGCTCATGCCCGAGTCGATCCCGAACATGAAGCGGCCGGCCTCCCCCATGTTGAAATAAAAAATCATGTAATAAATAATTTTGATGTAATTTTTTATACATGAATGGGCATAAAGCCAAATTTTTGTAAAGCCCATGGCTTATGTGCAAAAAGAAATAGCACATGAGCCATGGGATGGGCAAAATGCCATTTTGTAAAGCCCAAGGGGCTATGTGTAAATGTGTAAGCCTATATAAGGCAACATGATGATGAATAAAGGAGACACTTTTTCATTCCCCCCAAAAACTAGGGCCTGTGCCTCTTTCTCCTTCCTCAAGATTCTAAAAGCTTCTTCTTTCTTTTGAATTAAATCAAGAGTTTTACTCTTCCTTTTCCAAAACTAAATAGTTTTTCACCACAAAACCCACAAAAGGGAACTTGGATGTGTCATTAGATCTCAAAAAAATGGAGATTTTTAAGCCCCCCCATTTTCCAAGATCCGGCCAAACGACAGGAAGAAGAAGAAGACCCATCTCCAGAAACCCCCACTTTGGGGAAGATCCAGGGCTCAAGGGGAGAACCCCCTTCATCAGCTTCAAAATATCCTAGAGTTTAACTCCTCAAATATATATATATACACATATATACAAAATAATAAGTGCTCCTTTCTGGGAGTACAACTCCCATTGCAGGGACCAAGTCCCTTTTGACTCCCGAGCGCCCACGTGCCTGGCACGTGAGGCACTAGCGCCCTTGCGCTCAAAGCGCTAGCGCCCATGTGCCTGGCACGTGGGGCGCTAGCGCTCTTGCGCTCAGAGCGCTAGCGCCCAAAACGCTAGCGCTCGAGTGCCCACATGCCTGGCACGTGGGGCACTAGCGTCTGAGCGCCCATGTGCCTGGCATATGGGGCGCTAGCACTCAAAGCGCTAGCGCTCTGGCGCTAGCGCCCGAGCGCCCAAAGCGCTAGCACCCTTGCGCTCAAAGTGCTAGCGTCCAAAGCGCTGGCGCTTTTTCCCACGCATCCTTTGGATGCCGTTTCCCTTTATATATATATATATATATATATATATATATATACACACACACACACATACATATACACACTCTACACTAAAAATAGCTCCCCCGGTAGAAAAAATTTCTAACGGGGCGCTGCCCCGCACCCCCACAAGGGGGCCCGTAAAAACTCTGCGGGGCCCCCGATATATCCAAAATCCCTTCAAAACACAACACTGCATATTGAGTTCGCATGACCAGTTTAACCCGTTAATCGGAGGTTCTCTCGCTCCAAAAGCGAGGGGTAATTAACAGCAGCTTAGTCCGCAGCTGCCGGAGATTCGGATCCCCACAATCAATAAACCCCGGCCTACCCTAGGCAGGAGGAATCTGTAATGCACCTGACAAGCGCGCGCGTATTCCCATCTCAATGGGGTGACGAAAAACACCCTACACCTGTCCCCTTGTATATGTGAAACTTAGGAATCGTGTATCCTGGTGGATACTTGATCTGATCGTACCATCCTGGATATGGTCGCCCAGTTCTGACGACTTGGCCGTTTTCTTCATTCACTTGATGAGCTCATATTTGTTGAGCTATATAATCATCGAGCATGGCTTTGGAGATGGTCTCCTCCTTGGCTGCTGACAGAGCCGGCAGAGGATTTGATATCTCTCCTCTATCATCTTCAATTATTACTGGAGGATTTTCGGCTGGAGGGTCCGGCTGGATCATCATGCCTACCATATCTTGGAATAGGAGGGCCATTTGTTTTATGTTGGCCGCTTGTTCCGCAGCCTCTTTGTCCTTCTTCTCAAGTATTCTCCGAAAGAATTCAGCATCTGTTTCCTGCTCACGACGCTTCTTCGATGATATCTCCGGGCTTGTTTTTGGTCCCGTGAGTGCGGCCATAGCTGTTAGCATCTCTTGGAGATTTTGTTGTTGTTGCTCCTGAGCCTTAGTCACTGATCGCGTAAGCGGTCGATGACCTGTGGAGATACGGCTATTCTCTTTTCCGGATGCCATATAGACGGTATGCACCACCATGCCCCCAGACTTAGGGCGTTTAGACTCAGTGCCCTTGACATTTGTCGAAGACACGGGGATCTTCTCTGGCCTTCTCTTTTTGTGGACTGGTGATGTCGAGGGGGCCGTTGCAGTGGGCACCCAGATAGACGATACCTTCTGTGGTACAACAGAGTGGTCCTTTTCTTTCCAAACCTTTACCTTCTTCGATCGGCGGGAGTAATCTTGATCAATCACCGAGCCTTGGACTTGACGCCAGACCTTGTAAATTTTAGAGGACAGCCGCTAAGGGGGCTTCTCCAGCTTCACCTTTGTAACATTTTCCACAGGTGGAGGAGACTTTTTCAGCACGGCAGTTGGCGAATTCCTGTACACCCTGTTAAGTAGTTCAAAGTTGTTCCCAGTTGGAACAGCGGCATCAACTTCTACCGTTGGAGCTGGCGGAGTCAGTCCGGAAGGAGAGCTGCCCCCAGCCATCCTCACTCAGCGCCAGTGGCGACGTCGAGCATGGCGTGCGGCCGGAATCACCTCCGCTGTTGGATGAGCTTCATCATGCCCCCTGCTTTGAGGAAAGGCTGTTATTGGTGCTAGCCTGTCGAAGATTGACGTCCGTTGAGAGGGGATAGTCAGTCTTGAGAAGGCCGACTTTCGAACAGGGGAAGCAGCCTTCGTGGCTTCGTGTGGAGTAGGAGCTGAAACGGTCAGTCTTGTGAAGACCGACCCTTTAGCAGGAGAAGTCGCCTTGACGATTTCAGGAGCAGGAATGGCTATCCGCTTCAGGATGGCCGCTTCAGGTATCGCGGGCTTCTTCATGGGCCCACTTGAGCTTTGGCCCAGTCCGCTGAAAACTGAGGCGCTGGACTTGGGCGACCCGTTGAGAGGGGCCGCGGTAATTGTAAGCCGATCAAAGACCGACTTCTTTGGAGCTTCGTGCGACGGCATCTGAACGTTGAAACTCGTTGGTGGGATCATGGTCCCGAAGAATAGCCTAGTGGTGGCTTGGGTCACCTGTTCCACTGGCATCGTGAAAAAGGAGGCCGCTTGGGGCCCATAGGTTACTCCTCCAGATGAGGCGGAACGGGAGTTGTTGTTGCAGCTGGAACGGTTAGAGGCCATTGATGTTGTTTTTTCTGCAAGGGAGCAAAACCAAATCTTAGTACCTCGAACACAAGGGCAACCATATAAAACCGCGATTCGTTCACGAACACGACACACGAAGTGTGGAGTGGAAAGAGGTAAAGGTCCCACCGGGCATGCCCGAATCTGTTCTCCGACGAAAAGACGCGACCGGGACGTTGGGACGTCTGGCCTGAATTTTGGGGGGGCAGATGCTATTTGGTTTTATCCGTCCATCTCTCCGAAGATACCAAGTTGATTTATGGCACCGTGTATCGGAGGTTTAGACAGATGCGGCCGTTGTAGCAGACTTTATCAGATTCCCCCTCGTTTGAGGGGGTTTTGATTGTGGGGACGCTCTTCCCTGCAGGTGCAAGCCCCTGCATTTAATTACGCTACCGCATCACGGTAACAACTTTCTCCTTCTCCAGATGGTCACTTCGTGTCGTGTGTTTTATGTTTTATTTTTGGTTGCCCGCGGATTGTATACGGAGACTAATTTATGTTGTCGCCCGTAGGGCGTGGATTAGTCCAAATCCGTATTTTCTTAGATTCAGGTTTGGGTTGGGTTTAAGGATCGTTACTCTCATTTGAGGATCAACTTAAACGTTTGTTAAGGATTCGTTAGTCTAATTTTAGACTAAGATCTACTTAACAGGATCATTTAGATCCAACAAAAGAGCGTTTGGACTCTATTGTTTTAGTTTAGGGATATTGCGGTCCATAATTAGTTTAAGGACATCACGGTCCAGTTTAAAGACATCATAGTCTGTAAATTTAAAGACATCATAGTCTATGAGTTTAGGGACCTCACAGTCCATAAAGGTTAAGGACATCATAGTCCATGAGTTTATGGACCTCACAGTCCATAGAGGTTAAAGACATCATAGTCCATGAGTTTAAGGACCTCATAATCCATAGAGTTTAGTTTAGGGACATTACGGTCCAGTTTAAAGACGTCTTAGTCTGTTTGGTTTTGGTTCAAACCGTTTGGGGATGCACCAAAAGTTATCGGGACCCTCCATCTCTCTGAAGACGCTGAGGAATTACAACGACATGTATCAGAGGTATGAAGAGATGTACCCTTGAACCAATGTTGGTTGAAAGGCTCTGGGTTTTGCTTTGAATGTCATATGAGATGATCAACTTTGGAAGACAAGAGTGTATTTGAGGTTCAATCCAAAGGGGATCCTGCCTCTGGAAGACTTAGCTAATTTAGACTAAGATTGGCTCGAATATAGTGTTAAACACTAGAGTACAATCGGCTATCACGTGCTCCCACGTGATGCACTTAGAATAGTGTTAAACACTAGGGATAAAGCGCACAAAATAGTGTTAAACACTAAAAAAAGAAACGCTCACGTGGGGTCACGTGAGGCGCTTGAGTATTGGGCCAGACTTCTCTTATTTTATTCTCAGAATATGCATATAAGTGTTAAACACTTGATTTCCACGATTATCACGTGTGGACACGTGATGGTGCCCATGCATTGGGTATCAATTCCTCAGATTTCCCCCATTTGCTCTTTTTTTTAAAAAAGGGGTTTGTCAAGGGGTCACGTGGAGACACGTGAGGCGCCCACAGTTTGTTCTACTCTTCTTATTTTGAGGAGTCTGTTCATGGGTCACGTTGGAGCACGTGACCTGATCTTATTCGTTCTCTTTTGATCATTGAGGCGGAGGGTCACGTGTTGCCACGTGATCATGTTAGGTACTTGATCTTTTTACGTGCATGGAGAGATAAATCCCTTATTGAAGAATTAAATTCTCTTATAGGGTTAAACCCTAATTTTCTTTAGAGCAATTAAATTCCTATATGTTCGAAAGAATTAAATTCTTTAAACTCAATTCTCCCTCTAAGTTTTGGATCTGCATGGCAGAATTTCCCCGATGAGAATTAAATTCTCAACTTATGGGGAGATCTGCTTCTGAAGATCTATTACCTTGAAGAAGAACCGAGTTCTTATATTAAAGGGTTAAACCCTATCTTTTTTGGAGGAATTAAATTCCTATGTGCTTTGTGGGAGAGTAAAATTCTCTGAACTTAGGTCCTCCCTTAGGTTTTAGATCTGCATGGCAGAATCCCCTCAATGAGAATTAAATTCTCAACTTATGGGGAGATCTGCTTCTGCAGATCTTCAACTAAAGGAAGAACTAAGTTTTTATTCAGAAAAGTTAAACTCTTAGTTTAATAATTAAATTCTCTTTTTGTTTTGTGGGAGCTTATAGAATAATCTCTTTCCGGCTCTTACCTAGGATTTCTTTCTTTTCTGAAGAGATCTTCTTTTTGGAGAATTAAATTCTCTTCTTTTTTCTTCTTTTTTCTCTCTGTTGTTGTATTTATCCCTTTTTTTTTATCTCTCCCTCTTTTTCTTCCTTCTTGGCTCCTATTTATAGGAGAAAGAAAAGAATCAGGTTGTTTAGTCAATCTTTCATTGAAAGATTTTGATTGATTTTATAACCAACATGATCTTTTAGATCACTCGGTGAATTTCATTCACCAATGGATTTTTAATCCAAAAGATATTTTTGTTTGTTGTTCCTGGCAAATTTTAGGAAAAATATTTCCTTATATAGAATCTTTCTATAAATTGATGATTTTTATTCATCATTGGATTTTCAATCCAACGGTGTTCCCTTTTACAGAATGCAATCTTTTTTGTTTGGAAATATCTAGGAAAATATTTTTCCAATTAGGGTTTTTAATTCCCTTTTATTAGAATTTAATTCTATTAGTTCAGAGGGTTTAGGAGTCTATCACGTGTTGGCACGTGACCCTACTTTATAAAGCATCTAATTAGAATTTAATTCTATTAGTTCAAAGGGTTCAGGAGCCCATCAAGTGTTGGCACGTGACCCCGCTGATACAGTATTTAATTAGAATTAGTTCAGAGGGCTCGGGAACCCATCACGTATTGGCACGTGACCCCACTGATTAAGCATTTCCAATTGTTTATTTTATTCAGCGTCTATAATCTTTGCCTGCAAAAGGTCACGTGTCCACACGTGAGACTCGGTCACGTGTGGGCACGTGACCTCCCTCCCCCCTTTGGGGGTTTTCCTTGCTGCTTTTAATTATAATTTTAATTCTATTAATTCAGTGAGTTTAAGAGCCCATCACGTGTAGGCACGTGACTTTAAAATTTAGGCATTCACACACAGATAGAATCAACCTATAAAAGGTTACGTGTTTGCACATGAAGCCTCATCACGTGTGAGCACGTGATGCCCCATTTAGGGTTTTCCTTGCTGCTTTATTCGTATTTTATTCAGTTTCCATGAGGGAACAAAATCCTAAAAAGAAAAGAATATGGGAGAAGGGAGAATAGCTCAGGCCGCCCGCTCAGCCGGGATCTCGCTCCGCTCGACGCCATCGCCGAGGACCAAAACGGCAACCTCAGGCTCGGCTCTTCCACTAGCAGCCTCGCCTCCTGCAGCCATCTCGACGCCTCCCCCCTGCGGCGCTTCCTCGGTGAGAGGGAACCTAGCGCGGAGCTCGCCGTTCGCGAACTCCGGCACTGATTCCTTGACGACATCGAGGACTTTTTGCCACCCGATGGCCGTAGATTCGGCGAGATCAAGATAAAATTGATCGGACGCCTTATATTCTTCCACGGCCTTCACCGCCCGACTCTCAGCAAGCTACGCCGCCTCGCTCTCGGCTAGCTACGCCGCCTCCAAAGCCGTCCGAGCATCCTTCTTGAAGGCGTCCCTCGACCTTTTCATGGAGTTGTAAAGGATGTTCGTCTCCTCCATCTTGGCTTGAATAGCCCGGTTGGATTCGGAGAGAAGGCGGTGGGACTCCTTCAGCTTGGAGTTTGTCAGCCCCTCGGCGACCAATCTCGAGTCAAGAATGGCCGCTTTCTCCTCCGCCTGCTGCAATAGGAGGCGAAGTTCCTCCTCCTGTGAGGAGGATTCGCCCGCCTTCTTCATGGCCGAGGCTACCTTCTCGGACTCCATGGCAACGAGAAGAGCACAGTGATGAAAGACCTGAGGAAGACAGCAAACATGTTAGAAAACTGAAACCGAGAAAATATAACTTAAAATTTTTTAAAGGAAAGGCTAGATATCGACCTGAACGGCCTCCTGCGCAATTGCGGCCACCTGGGCCTTCATGGTTTCCCCGGGAATCTTCGTCCCGGCTGCCGCCTCCATGTCCGCTAGCAAGCTGTCGGCCACGGATAGCCCCGAGGGCACTTCAATGCAGAAATCACCCTCCTGCACTGGAAACCCGGTAGGGGGCGGCCGAGAGACCACCCGCTTCATTCTCTTAAGGGGGACCTCGGCGGGCTCCTCCTCCTCCTCCCTCGCTCGGGGCGCCGGGTCCTGCACGTGCTTCTGACCTCCCCTCACAGCGCTCCTCCCGGACCGAAGGTGTTGCGGAAGGTTTGGCTGGAGGTGTTGGCCTCGGGGCCGAGCTCGGACCAGGGCGGGACGAGCTTGCGCCCCGGCCTTCTTTCCTTGGGCCTTCACGGCCATGGCAGCCATGATTTTTGATCGGTCCATGGGCTCTGTAAAAAAGAACACACAAAAAAAAGGTGGTTAGTGATTGATTCTGAATTTGGAAAAGAAGTGTTTAGTAAAAGTAGTAACCGCAATAAAAAAACGGTTTCGCTTGTAGCTAACCGAGATGAGTACAGGTCGTCCTAAGAGAAACGCCGGACCTTTTACTTGCTTTAGACGAGTTGATTGAAATATGAATGGTTTGTTCTAGATCTATGATATATGGGTGTAGAATTTATGAAGAAGAGGCTTGTAGGGTTCATAGAATTTGGTAGTAATGGATGATTAATTAAAGATGACTCTTTTTTAGCTTTTAATAGATTTAAAACTAGATCGATAGTGATGAATGAAGATTAGGGTTTTTGGAGGGAATAGGGTTCCCACTCTTAACCCTTATCTTTTCATTGACCTCTATTCATGTTTAGCCTTTACCAAAACAATTGTTAATCTAATCTCAAATCGCGGTCAAGACTATAAATAAATTGGTAGCGCGCCCGATAAGGATGTTAACAATTATTTTGCTAAAGTTTATAAATTTTAAAAGATGTAAAAGAAGTTAAGAGATTTTATCATCCATTGATCTACCCTAATTCTAGAAACCCTATCAAGCGAGAAATTACTCACGCATGATTGAGATAGAAGAGAAGATGAAGAAGGAGATCATAATGTAAATGCAGAAAGTAATGCAGAAATTAAATGCAGAATGCAAAGAACTATACTAAAAATCTACTTTTTTATTAATCAACTATCATTTACAAATACGTCAAATTTTTGTGTACAAGAACCCTAGTTTATGCTCCCGATCTCTGTTCTCATTGGAAGTAGATGAACAGCTGATGATCAACCTGGATGCATGGATCGCTTAAGACCTATTGATCTCTTCGGTTTTTGATGATGTAAAAGGTGATGCTTTTAGTGATTTATTTTCGAGATAATTTTCATCTGAAGCTCTCGGTCCTTTAAATAGCCCTAGAAGCAGAAACCCTAGATCCTATGTGTTAGGATTTGTTATTGTGATCACCCCCAAAAAATCCCAGATCCAACGGCCACAATATGGTCGCAGATCCGCCGCCGCGGTTGGGCGGTGGTTTGGAGAGATTAGGGTTTGAAACTTCTTCTACTGTTTGGCGTTGACACGTGGAGATCTTTGTGATGTCTGGATTCTTCAAATCTTCTTCTGAGTCTCTGCCATTCATGATTTTACGATTTGGTTCAACTTTATCAGCAGATTTTATTCCCTACATCTCGGATCTCCTGATCTCCACATCTGAGCTCATATCTGCACAATATCTCAAGTCATAGTGTTAGTAGTATTTGTTATTATTTTGAAATATTATCCTAACCATTTTATATGATACAATATTTTAAGAATATTGATTAGGGATATTTGATATGATATGCATATTTTAATTATTAATAGTTCACATAAATATTTTATGCATATATTTTCCTTCATAATGTTAAGTATAGTGTAGAAACATATGATAAAGAATATTTTACAGATAAACCCACATATGTTCCATAATTACAATAAACACTTTTAAGTACTTTACAAAAGTAAGGAAAATGTTCCATCAAATGTGCAATATTTTCGACTGAACAGTTAGCGACACTGAAATGGCAAAGGAAATTTAGTAAAGTCTAAACAGATCTTCGAAAGCCTTGACTTACCCAGGAAACGCGTAGGACTGAGCCCAGCCCAGCTCAGTACCTGCTCGGAAAGCAGGACGTCAGCCCGCTGGATCGGTTCCCACTGGGACACCACCCTCGCCTCGGGGGAGGTCGATTACTTTGACCTCGGGCAGTCGCCCTGTGCCACTGTGTAGGCACAGGCCAATCCTCACCCTCCGGTAGCTCGACGAATACATACTTCTCCTTCCATTCATGAATGGATGAAGGGACGACCACTACCCCCGACCCGGCTGCCCAACCCCTACGTTATTTAAACGAAAAATACACCCATCTCGACTCTTCCTTGCTGGTGACGAGGTGATTTTTATAACAAAGAAAAGACACAAGGAGGGTTAAACTAAAAGGGATCTGATCAAGTTTTAACCAGACCAGAAACCCAAGGAGAATTCTCCACGAGTTCGGCGCTAGCTGGCCCGGGGCTAGACGGAAGCAATGAAGCACCTCATAAACCGCGAGTGAGAAGGGCAGACGCATTCCTGCCCGGAACTCTTCCAGGTACAGAGAAATCTACTTGTCCTGCACCTGGTCTTCCCGCTCACCCTCTCTAGCTAAATGGAGTGAATAGCTATAGGGGATATGGAACCGAGCCCGAATGTCGGAAAGCTTGTCTAGACTCTTCAAGAAGAGGGAACATCACGGGTGTTCGCGATGCGCACCATGCGAGACCTTGTCGCCGCCCGACGGCGAGTGACAAGGGCGGCCCTGACTATAGGGACGAACCCGACACAGAAGACGAAGAAGAAGAAGAACCCTCTTGGCTATCTGAAGCCGAAAAGGAGGAAGACCCACTGGGCTCGGCCCCAGCAACAGGAGCCTCATCGTCCGACTCTACCCTTACTGTTAGTGATATGTATGCCCTAGAGGCCATTATTGTATGATATAGTGGATGCTTGGACATATATATGGAGGACTTTCTTGCTCGACATGATAGTATGCTATCTGGTTGTCTTTATCTTAACATGTTCACTGGTATTATATACCGTCTCTCATATACATGTTGATAAAGCCTTCAGGATGTTGGCTTGACTATCAGGACTATAATGCGGATCATACTACTGGGACCTGGGTAGTCCGCAAGCACATCCTTCAATTGTTCCTAATCGAGGGAATATTAAGACAGGGCATCGATATTCCAGAGTAGACTAGTGTGTACGTTTCTTGACCCTGTATAGGGCGATGGTTGATCCCATATCCATTGGTGTTTGACATCAAAGATTGTACACAGGTGCTAATTAGAGAATGGGTACACCGAACACGACTCGCCGAGAACTCCTAGTTGGTACTATACCTATCGTCAAATAGCAGTTCTCTGGTGACACTGGTACAGGTTAGTTTGTAGACCTGAGATCGTCATAGAGTCTTGTGTGGCTCCCACTGTGCTTTGATTTCCTCCCTACCACGGCTCAAAGGAGTCATGCAAACAGGTGGATTTTGGGTACAGTCCCGAGTCACATAGAGGCAATGAGCGATAGGAGAGGTTTCGTCTCTCCCGGTATTGGGGGTTGATGTTGCGCTGTGCTCGATTGGCTATAACTGTAAGTCCCTGGCCAGGGCTGTTGATTAGATTTACTGGTAAGTGTTATCAGTTGTTTCTCATACCGTTATAAGCCTTACATCGGCATGACTAATCAAGTTATTGGGGTCTGACGATTCCACCCCCAGACTCGATATGCGACATATCAGACGAAGAGACCGGACTGTATGGTAAGTGTTACTTATAGGCTTCATGGGAGTTTGGACAAGCTTACTTGTTGATCTTTTAATCGATCAATACCTGGGTAGTCGTTATGTACTGCTAGTACCGCTGACGGCTTGTGGGTGACTGATGAGATCATCACCTACTGCTGGCGTATTGACGAGTCTTTAGAGTCCCACACAGAAGTTTCCTGGTTCAAGCGAAACGAACTAGGGAACATATGCTGATAAGTGCGTAGGCCTGATTAAATACGAGTATGTGATACCGTATTGTAATCTGGCAGTTATCTGTTTTCAAGTTAGGTTATATGTGATATAACCAGATTATTGAATCAAGTATTGATTTGATAATGTGATATACAGATAAATGATATTAGTCGGTTATATGTGATATAACCGGATTATTAAATCAAGTGTTGATTTGATAATATGATATATATTTATATTTGATATAATTATATATTAACTAATATTATTAGCGCACTAACTATTCTTCATAATATATATATTAATATATATGATATATATATTATTTAAAGCATGGTTTTATTTTCTATTTTTAGAAAATAGAATTGAGGTGGAAAATGAAGAGGGATGGGGAAGCATGGCTTTATCTAATATTTTATTTCTCTTGATTTACTATTGAAGCATGGCTCTATATTTTAATGTGTGGATATTGGATGCTTCAATGAGTGAGGGTTATTAGAAGAGTCATTCTTCTCTTATTCCAACACTTAGTGTTTTTCTTCACTTGAGCTCTTTAGCTCTCTTCTTCATCTTCCTCTTCATGTTTCAAGTCCCAACCTCTCATATGTGATGTAAACCATGGGGCTTGAATAACATCTAGTGAGCTAAAAAAAAACCTACTCACCATCCTACACTTGATTAGCGATCAAGTGTAGCGCGTTTCCTTCTCTAAAAAGTTTAGTGAAGAGATAGCTTGGATTGGTGGACTTCGGGTGGTTCATCTTCGGCATGAAGGTCATCGGAGGAGATTCGTTCAACTTTCAAGTGGAGCCTAGTGGAGTCGCGTGGACTACAACCCAGAGCATTAGAAGAGAAGGACACGGTCTACAAAGGTTGTAGTTTTCTTCTCTTAGCTAGTTTTTGTGATATCATCATAGTTAACCCTAATATTCTAGTTAGATATTGGTAAATGTTCATTAACACCTCTAAAATTTGAAAATTGCATGTGTGATGCCCGTTTGAACCCTACCGGGGTGCTAGCAAACACTTTCATGGTATCAAAGCCAAGATAGAACATTTGGGTAGGTCTTTGCGACGTTAAAGTGTTCGATCGAATTTTCGAGACCGGGTTTTGTGAAGTTTCTGTCGTTTTTTTCAAATGTTGAAATTTTGGTGATTAAAATTATGCAGAAAATCGTGCAGGCTTTTTTATGAAACCCCAGAAAATTCAAACCCCTAACCCTTTCAAACCACCGCGGAACCGCTCGGCTGCGAGTATCTCCCTTTCAGTAACCTGGGACAGGAGTCCAAACCCTATTTTGACCGCAGTTTCACTGCACTTTTTTGAAGTCACGGGTTGAATTTTTCTGTGCTGCTCTATTGGTAAATTTGGCACTTTCTGGATGTTTTTAATGATGCTCAAGTTGTTGAGGTCTCTGGAATTTGTTGGTGTTCGATAAATCGATTGAAATGTTTAATGTTGTATAGTTCTTAATAATATGTGATACAATATTTAGAATCCAAATAATTAGTTATGTGAAAACCGGTTAGTATTTTGTAAATCTAGTGTTTTAGTCTCGTTTAATCGATTGCCACGAAGTTTCGATTCGGATCGAAAATCTGTCGCAATCACGTATCGTACGCGAATACCTGTCGAATAACTTTATTAGGTAGCCACGCCCCATAGCCCCGACCAAGTGACTGTAGGAGAACCCCGTTGCCAAAAGCATCCACTCAGGTGCTCACGGCCACGGTGTTCCGCCTAAGTGCACTTCGTCGACGGCATCGGGGGTGCGGCCATCTACTAAAGTTTCCGACAAGCATTCGATCGGGTAGTCAGGAATCTTGTTGAATTGCCCGACTAAGTTATTGAAAAGTGTTTTCGATTTGAGACTAAAATGCAAGGTTTATAGGTTAGGCATGAAATTCGGAATATGAGATGTTCCGGGTTTATGATGTCTAAGGAAATACAGATTCTAATTATTGTACTTTTTCATTTCTTTTTTGCGACCGTAAGTGTAATATGTGGGGTATCCTAAATCTCGTTGCTATATGTCAACCGAATTTAGGATACGCGTATTTACTTACTTTGATGACATGTGATATTATATGTTGCTGTGATATGTTATATTGGATTGTCGTGAATGAATAGCCGGGGGTTTTATATGAGATGAGAGTTTTACAATTTTTATTCATGTAAAATTTGTATGTAATATTCTTTTATTGGGACACTTCCGGGTTGAGGATGATGCCACCATTGATGTATATTATTTACTTTTCCGCATTAGGATAGACTCAAGGCAGGGAGCACAAGTAACCGGGTTCTGGAGTCCGGTAGTGTTCCCCTCCGAACGGCGGCGCGACGCGGGGACGTCTTGCCTGAGATTCGAGGTAGATGCTAATTGGTGCTATCCGTCTACCTATCCGAAGATGCCAAGTTGATTTATGGCACCGTATATCGAAGGTTTAAACGGATGCGTCCGATGTAGCAGACTTCGTCAGATTCCCCCTCGCTTGAGGGTTTTTTTGATTGTGGGGACGCTTTTCCCTGCGGGCGCAAGCCCCTGCAGTTAATTACGCTACCGCACTGCGGTAACCACTTTCTCCTTCTCCAGATGGTCACTTCGTGTCGTGTGTGTTTATTTTGTGTTTAGTTGCCCGTGGATTGTATACGGAGACTGAGTTATGTCATCGCCCGTAGGGCGTGGACTAGTCCAAATCCGTATTATCTTAGATTTGGGTTTGGGGGTTTGGGTTTAAGGATACGTTAGCCTCATTGAGGACTAAGATCAACTTAAACGTTTGTTAAGGATACGTTAACCTAGTTTTTAGACTAAGATCGACTTAACGGGATCGTTTAGATCCAACAATAGGGCAATTAAGGGAGCCATGTTGTTTAGTTTAGTGACGTTGCGGTCAATAGGTAGTTTAAGGACATTGCGATCCAATGTTGGTTTTAAGACGTTGCGGTCATGGTTAAGGACATCATAGTCCATGGGTTTAAGGACCCCACAGTCCGATGTTAGTTTTAAGACATCCCGGTCAAGGTTAAGGACGTCATAGTCCGTTGTTAGTTTTAAGACATTCCGGTCAAGGTTAAGGACGTCATAGTCCGTTGTTAGTTTTAAGACATCCCGGTCAAGGTTAAGGACCTCATAGTCCATGAGTTTAAGGACCCCACAGTCCGTATCAATGTGCGGTTGTCGGGACCCGTCACCTCTTTGAAGACGTTGAGGAATTACAACGCCAAGTATCAAAGGAGTGAAGAGATGTACCCTTGAACCAAGGTAGATTAAATGATCTTTGGTCCAATTTGGAAACTAAGATCAATTATTATATTATGAACCCATTGGCCCAGTTGAATTTGAATTGAGGACTTATGGCCATCTTGGGCTAAGTCCAATTGTGTTTGGGATATTGGCCCTCTGTTGATTCATTGAAGAAGAGGCTTTGCCTCTAGAAACTTAGCCAATTGGGCTAAGGCCAGTGTTTGAACACTAGAGACCAACAGTGTTGAACAATGGTATTGAGATTGACAAACTGGTGTTAATACCAAAATACAATCAGTGTTACATACTAGCAACAAGGCTTTCAAATTAGTGTTAAACACTAAAGCAAATCAGTGTTAAACACTGGTCAGAGAGATTTCAAATTAGTGTTTAAGCACTAAAGCGAATCAGTGTTAAACACTGGAAATAGAGATTTAATTTAGTGTTAAACACTGCAAAATAGAGTTTTTCAATTAGTGTTACATACTAAAGCAAATCAGTGTTAAACACTGGATACAGAGGTTTCAATTTAGTGTTAAACACTAAGGCAAGAGGGGTCATGTGGTAGCACGTGAGAGCGCCCTCCTTCTCTTTATTTGTTCTGCCGAAAGTATTGAATACTTTGGAGCATCACGTGCTGTCACGTGATGGGTATTTAAGTGTTTGTCTGTTAGAGCTTCTGCCAAGGGGTCACGTGGGGCACGTGAGGCATTGCCTCAAAGCCCTTCTCTGTGGGACTTTTCAGGGGTCACGTGGTAGCACGTGACCCTGCTTCTTTGCATGTTTGTTTATCTTTTAGGAATTAAATCCTTCATAGGGTTAAACCCTAGCTATTAGATTCCCACTTTCTTTTTGAAGAATTATATTCTCAGATGGAGTTAAACCCCGACTTTTCTTCTGTTGGAATTAAATTCCTGATGTATGTGAAGAACTGAATTCTATCCTAGGGTTAAACCCTAATTTCTTCTTTCTTGAGGGAATTAAATTCCTGTTATTTTGACAGAATTAAGTTCTTAACTAGGGTTAAACCCTGGTTATGTTCATTTTGAAGGAATTAAATTCCTATAACATAGGGTTAAACCCTAATTTTATTTCAAAGGAATTAAATTCCTATAATTCTGTGAGAATTAAATTCTCAAACTTCCATTCCCTCTCTATACTTTGGATCTGCATGGCAGGATCTCAACCCAATGAGAATTAAATTCTCAATTCATGGGGAGATGTGCACTCTGCAGATCCTCTACTAAAGAGAGAACTAAGTTCTTCTTTTTAATATAAGAGTTAAACTCTTTGAGAATTAAATTCTCTTTTTAAAAGCCTCTCCTTTCTTACCTAAGGTTTTCTTTTGCAGAAGATCAAATTCTTCCAAAGTCTCGAGACTCTATTTCTCTCTCTCTATATGTCTCTCCATTTTTTGTTCTTTGGGCTCTTATTTATAGGAGAAGGAAAAGAATCAATCAGTTTTAGTAAATCTTTCATTGAAAGATTTGATTTGTCTATTGAGAGATTTGATTTATCTTTATCATTCATCTGGGCCTTTGGATTATTAGGTGAATTTTATTCACCATTAGATTTTAAATCCAAAGATATCTCTTTGTTATTGCGGTTAGATTTAAGGGGGAAATCTTTCCAAGTCCAAGATTTTTCCATAAATTGGTGATATTTAATCACCTTTAGATTTTTAATCCAACGGTTCCAAATAATTCTTTTCCACTTTGGAAAGACTTGAGAGATCTTTTCACAGAATTTAATTCTGTCATAAAAATAAGGCTCTTGAAGCTGGTCACGTGTGGCCACGTGACCGTTGGTCACGTGTGCGCACGTGACCCCTGGTCACGTGTAGGTACGTGACCCCCCCTGGAATGGGCTTCCCTTCCTTCTGCGCTCTGTTCTTTGCCGCTGCTTGGTCATCACGTGCCAACACGTGACCACTGGTCACGTGTTGCACACGTGATGCCTTTTCTGGCGCTTTTTTCTTGATTTACTCAGGGAACGAATGTGCCTTGTGCCGCCGGTTTTACATGTCACATGTCAACACGTGACCGCTGGTCACGTGCTAGCACGTGATGCCTCCTCCGTAGGTTTTCCTGATTTTAAATCAGGAAACAAATGCCGCCACAGCGTTGTTCTCACGTGTCAGCACGTGAGTGCAACGCTGTCACTTTTGTGACCGTTGGATCCATCTAGGGAATCAGGGAGATGAAGCGTTTCCATCACATCCTATAAATGCCCATGTCCTTTTCAGATGAGCCTTCACTTTGCTCATCTACTTCTTTTGAGAACTTTTTCCCTTGAGAATTTAATTCTCGTTTCCAGAGCTTAGTTCTCTGTCTCAAACATTTCCAGAGTTTAACTCTGTTGAAGGATCCTTTTTCCTCAGGTGATGATGTTGAACGGTCGAAGCACCTTCATTTTAAAAGAACTCTCTGGATTTTAAATCCACATTAGGGGTTTTACCTCTTTTAATATGAACCCATTTTTTTTCGAATTTATCAACGAAAATAGGGAACCATTTAATCTTCGAACAATGGATCTCCTAGGGTTCACTTGATGCTTTTAGGGAGATGATGAGATCCGTTGCCTCTTTTTAAGGAATTTAATTCCGTTTGAAGAAAATGTTTCTGGGAATTTAATTCCCTTCTCTTAATAAGGAATTTAATTTCTATGAAGAACTCAGTTTCTTCACATGGAGGCTTCTTAGGGCTTCCTTGCCCTAGGTTGTCCTTCTGTACTCAACGGAGAAGACGCTTGCAATGATGTCTTGTCTGGGAATTTAATTCTCTTGATCCTGTGTGATTTGTTGCAGAGTCCAAGGTGGATTTTTTAGTAGGAGAATGTGTAGGGTCATTTAAGGCCCACTATTTATTTAATTAGAATATCCCCCTTGTCTCATTATAATTGCTGTGTCTCATCATCAACCAGCCGTCATCTTGATTTCGTGGGACCCCCATGTTTTGTAACTAATGGTCCTACCAAACAAGTCTCTGTCGCTTTTTTCAACTGTCTTCATATATCTATGCTCATATGTGTGTGTGGATATATATATATATATGTATATATATACACATATATATACATATTGCTGGCTCCACTTTTAACAGTTTTCCTTTACTTTGTTTCAGGTGCGATGGCTTCTGTTCCGTGCTTTCCCTTCACTCGCTCGGAGGCTGATTTTCCTCAGTCACCATCTGATGAGGAAGCGATGGCGATGATCCGGGCTCATGACCCGAACTGCACCAACTTACTTCTATGGGGAACTTGGTACAGCCATATTATCCGGGGCCGCCGGAGTTTCCTCTGTGAAGTGCCGATAGAGCCCACTTTCCCATTTTTGCCGATGGATCCTCCGAGGACGGTTTTCGCTGTGGAGATGCCAAATTAGACCCCGACGGGACGGCTTGAGCCTTCGACGACCGATATCCCGAACCATCCAATCCCCGCTATAGATATCTTGGGACGACGCATTTGCCAGGGTGAGGCCCACCCATGGGGGCAAATTTATAAGATAGGGCTCACTTCTCGACACCCTACGGGCTACCTCCTCTGGGCTCGCTATATCCTTGCTACCCATCGTGCGCGGCTGCAGAAGGTCAAGCTTTACCAGGCAATATATGCGTCACTCTTCCATTATCAGTCCCCGCATGTCTGGTGGGTTAAGGCGTTCTTGAATCAATGGAATCTCCCCACCAACACTTTTCTTCTCGGGGACAGAGAAGTCTCGATCTCTTTGGGGGAGTTCTATGAGATCTCGGGACTGCCAATTCGAGGGACGCTTTATGAGGAGTTGCTGCCCTCTGATGAATACGTCTTTGAACCCGAGCCCACACCGCTTGACGGCTTGTCTACTGAGAACGCCGTCCGCCACAAGCGTCCTAGCTTAATCAAGGTGATGGGTATCTTTGATCGTTTGTTCACCGAATCTGAAGAGCAGGGTGTTACTTTCAAGAGCTTCATTGCTTGTTTCCTTCGCGAGGGCGTCTTGTCGAAGTCAGCTCCAAAGTTTGCAAACATTAAAGACCCTTTTGGGTTTGGTCCGACGAAGCTGCCGACTAATGAATCGGATCTACCGCAATATTACATCCCCATAATGTCACCGACGTCTTTCGAATCCATTGCAGCTCCGGCATGGATGAGGAGACGTTCTTTGTTGGGTTTATCAGCGTCTGGCTCAGCTGGTTCGTCATTCCTATGCACCGCCGCTTTATGAGAGTTTCGGTCGTTTATCCGGCTCACTGTATTGCTGAGGGAACGTGGCTGGCCATTGGCATCCCGGCATTGGCGCATCTTTACCACGGGTTGGGTGCTGCAGCTAACACTTCCACCCCCGGCGTAGATGTGGTAAATTTTTCGCTTCATTACTTTACGTCTTGGATCGAAATGCACGTCTTGGGTGCTTTCGCCATGCATCAAAGGCCCGCATTCTACGACGCCTATACCTTCCCGCGGCTTATGCGATTGGTGGATGCATCTTCTACTGACCCGACTCAATTCAGGGCTATTTGGACGTTGATTTCTCCTTACGCTACTGTTGGCGGGTTGGTATTTAATGATCGGGTGTTATCTTCTTCCGCGGGTTCAGCCCAGCCGCTTTAGGATCGGTCGATAGACAACGCGCCCTTTTTGAAGCCTCGGGAAGCCGCACGCTTATACGCAATCAGACCGGGTTACTTGGTGTTCCGTCAGGACAGTGCGGCTCTCTTCATGCGGTACAATCCGCATCGCTTTGCCCGGCAGTTTGGCTATGATCAGGGCGTCCCGTTTGAAGCTTTCATAGTCGCGCCGGTTCCTTCGCTCGAGGCCGTCCGAGATGCCGCCCACCACTTTGTGAGGCTGAACACCGGTTCTCAGTTCATGATCCCCGATGGTGATTACATTCCCCGATGCGTGGGGTCGTTCACGGGCCGGTATCTCCATCGGGTGAACCCGATTATTATTGAGGAGAGAAGGGTGCTTCTTGGCCACGGTGCCCCTATTCAGGTTCCGGTCACGGGAGCTGCGCTGCGACCGTGTGCCCCAGTCCGCTTTCCCCTGAGGGATACCGGCGCTGCGCTTATTCCTGGAGAGTCGGGAGTAGATCTTACTTCAATAGCTGGTATGCCCCTGGGTACTCGATCACGGGGTAGACGGGCTCCGGTAATTGTACCACCACCCGAGGCAGCACCACTCTCCGTGGCGTCGATGATGGCAATGTCATCTCCAGTTGTGGCGCCGAGTGAGGGTGGCAGGGCTGAGGTTGTTGAGGGTGTTGAGGGCGATGTGGGTCGTCGCCGTACTAAGGCTTCGCGGGGAAAGAAGCGGTCGTCCTCGGCGACCGGATCTGGGTTCAAGCGTCGAAGGAAGGTTGCTACTAACTTGCTCGACTCTTTAATAGAGTCTGAGCCCATTCTTGAAGATGAACCGTTGGCCCTGCAGGAATCAGATGCTGGGCTACTTTTCCCAGGTTCGGCGGCTGAGGAAGCCGCACAGTTGGCTGAGGCTATAAGGCGTTCCAAAGACGCGTCTCATAAAGCTAGGGTTCCGAAGAAGCCCTATCCCGCTGTAATCTTTTACGAAGACCCCTCGTGGATTCGGTGGCGGTTTATCGGTCCTTTGGAGGAATGGGGGGAAAGGGCCCTGAAGCAGGCCGCTTCAGAAGACGCAGCGGACGCACTTTCTTTGTGGACCGGCGGTCATGAGTCTACCCTTGAACCTCTGCGAGCACGTCTCCTTGAGAAGGAGCAGCGGCTTGAAGAAGCCATATTGAAGGCTTCTTTGCGCATCGGTACGTTGTTGTTCTTTTTTGTAGTTTTTCAGAGTATTTATGCCTGTATATATGTATCCTTATTCTTATGTGAATTGTGCAGAATCTTCGACGCTGGGGGAGCTCCCTACGGGCTCGTTGAAGCTAAAGCCTGTCGAAATTCCCGATGAAGCGTTGCTCGATGTGGAGGGGGCTGATGAGGCTGCTCCTCTTGCAATAGAGCCTCCAGTGGCAGTTCCTGATCACGAAGCGCTTGCTCCTTTAGGGGAGGCTCCTTTGGTGGTTGTCGCCCCAATGACTCTTCCTGAAGGTGGCCCAGAGGCTGAGAGAGAGGTAGTCGGGACTACCCTCCCTTTGTTGGAGCCCGATGTCACGGCGGAGGCCGTTGAAGCTGCAATCCCCCCGGCTCAGAATGGGAGGAGTGTTGAAGGTAACCTTCTGAATTTTAAATTAGCAACCTTTCCGTTGTCTGAACTCTTTTGTTTTCTCAGAATTACGCGAGCTGGCGGCCTCTATTGCCGATCTGTCTCCCCGGCAATCCTTTCAGCGTCTGCTGGAGATGGCAGCTCCGCAGGCGATATCTCCCCAACGCATCGTCCTCTCATCCGGACAAGGTTGGTGTCGTCCATCATTTCTCATAGCATCGTTGTTATTTTGCGTATTGACATTGATGTTTTCTACAGTTTTGGAGGCCGATGACGAGGATGAGGTCCTCGAAGGGCCAGGGGAACCTTCAGCTCCTACTTGCATGACCGTAGGTGAGTGACATTTCGGTATAGTCTGACTTGTTCCTTTGCTTAAGAGTTTTACTGACATTTTTCAAATCTGAACAGCCTTGCCAGCCCCCATAGCGTTGGAATCGCGTATCGCCATGCCGCCCGGTCCTTATGCTCTGCGAGCTTCAGAACGCTTGGCCCAATTGAGCCTTGTCTCCTTGTCATCTTTAATTGAGGAGCTTCGTGCTGGCAGCGCAACCACAGCTGAAGCATTTGCCGCCGAAGCTAACGGTTCTCTTCCTTTTCTTGCCACCTACCACGGCGAAGAGGTGGTGGGAGTTTGGGTGGAGTTCTGTCAGCAGGTGGAGGCTTTCTTGCACGCCCTAGAGTGTTCCCGCCTTTCCTCGGAGGCCATGGCTGCAAAGGCGGACTTGCGGAGGCTGATAAAGCGGTGCACGGCAAACATGGTATCATGCGAGAAGAGGCTCGGTCGCAAATTCTCAGAGAGGGAGCTGGCCTCTAAGGCGTTGAACGAGCTTCAGGCCAGCCTCACAGCCAAAGCCAACAAAGCGTATGAACTCTTGCAGGTGCTTCAAGAGTCTATCAAAGAGGTGGTGGCTCTCGATAAAGCTGCCGTATTCATTCGCGAAAGGGTCGAGGCTCACAAGGCCACTGAGAAAGAGCTCGAAGGCAGGCTCGCTTCGTATCAGGCCCAGCAGGCTCAGGCGGAGGCTCGTCTTCTGGCGATCTTGAATCATGAAGCTATGGCCCAGCAAAATCAAGACGAACTGGCAAAATTGCTAAATCGTCCGCCGGCTTAAAAACTTGTATCTTTTCCTTTCTTTTTTGTACATACTCCTGAATGAGAGTATTTTCTTTTTGTTCCTTCATGAATTGTACTTTGTATTCATTTTGGTCTATGAATAAAGACACATTTTTCTTCTCAATGGTGCGTCTCCTTTTTATTGAATGTGTTCTGCGGACAATTTATCTCGGTCTCTTTGCAGGACAGCGATGGCTTAGAATTCAGGGTTAAGGTCTGCCTCCCAAGACTTTTGAGCTTTACGAGCCGTGAGGGTCTCATAAAGAGTTTTTCTCCCTACAGGTCGAGAAGATCCCGTAGGTGTAAGTTCTTCTTAAAAATCGTGAGGATTCTTAAGCGGGTTTTCCCTTGAGAGTCGTAAGGATCTCACAAGAGAGTTTTCTTCCTTACAGGTCGTGAGGACCTGCAAGTGCTGGATGTGGTCGCCCTTATCCGTGTTTCACGGGGGTCAGGGGTTGCTCAGAGTATCGTAGTTTAAAGACGTTGCGGTCAAGGTTAAGGACGTCATAGTCCATGGATTTAAGGACTCCACAGTCCGATATTAGTTTTAAGACATCACGGTCAAGGTTAAGGACGTCATAGTCCGTGGATTTAAGGACTCCACAGTCCGATGTTAGTTTTAAGACATCACGGTCAAGGTTAAGGACGTCATAGTCCATGGATTTAAGGATTCCACAGTCCGATGTTAGTTTTAAGACATCACGGTCAAGGTTAAGGACGTCATAGTCCGTGGATTTAAGGACTCCACAGTCCGATGTGTGGTTGCGGGGACCCGTCACCTCTTTGAAGACGTTGAGGAATTACAACGCCAGGTATTAAAGGAGTGAAGAGATGTACCCCTAAACCAAGGTGGAATCAATATAGATTCAGGGTGGTTGATTGTTAGTTTTAAGACATTACGGTCGAGGTTAAGGACGTCATAGTCCGTGGATTTTAAGAACTCCACAGTCCGGTGTTTGCTCTGGATGCTTCACACGGGTTCACTGCCGTGCTTGGCGAGGACCAGGCTCCGCTCTGGGCGTTTTTCCGCGGGGTCAAAGAGTGACATTATTCGCGTTCCACGTAACCAGGAATTTCGCACTAGATGCTTCACACGGGTTCACTGCCGTGTTCGGCGAGGACTAGGCTCCGCTCTGGATGCTTCACACGGGTTTACTGCCGTGCTCTGCGAGGACCAGGATCCGCTCTGGACGTTTTCCACAGGGTCAAAGAGTGACGTTATCCGCGTTCCACGTAACCAGGAATTTTGCACTAGATGCTTCACACGGGTTCACTGCCGTATTCGGCGAGGACTAGGCTCCGCTCTGGATGCTTCACACGGGTTCACTGCCGTGCTCTGCGAGGACCAGGATCCGCTCTGGACGTTTTCCACGGGGTCAAAGAGTGGCGTTATCCGCGTTCCACGTAACCAGGAATTTTGCACTAGATGCTTCACACGGGTTCACTGCCGTGCTCTGCGAGGACCAGGATCCGCTCTGGACGTTTTCCACGGGGTCAAAGAGTGACGTTATCCGCATTCCACGTAACCAGGAATTTTGCACTAGATGCTTCACACGGGTTCACTGCCGTGTTCGGGGAGGACTAGGCTCCGCTCTGGATGCTTCACACGGGTTCACTGCCGTGCACTGCGAGGACCAGGATCCGCTCTGGACGTTTTCCACGGGGTCAAAGAGTGACGTTATCCGCGATCCACGTAACCAGGAATTTTGCACTAGATGCTTCACACGGGTTCACTGCCGTGTTCGGCGAGGATTAGGCTCCGCTCTGGATGCTTCACACGGGTTCACTGCCGTGCTCTGTGAGGACCAGGATCCGCTTTGGACGTTTTCCACGGGGTCAAAGAGTGACGTTATCCGCGTTCCACGTAACCAGGAATTTTGCACTAGATGCTTCACACGGGTTCACTGCCGTGTTCGGCGAGGACTAGGCTCCGCTCTGGATGCTTCACACGGGTTCACTGCCGTGCTCTACGAGGACCAGGATCCGCTCTGGACGTTTTCCACGGGGTCAAAGAGTGACGTTATCTGCGTTCCACATAACCAGGAATTTTGCACTAGATGCTTCACACGGGTTCACTGCCGTGTTCGGTGAGGACTAGGCTCCACTCTGGATGCTTCACACGGGTTCACTGCCGTGCTCTGCGAGGATCAGGATCCGCTCTGGACGTTTTCTACGGGGTCAAAGAGTGACGTTATCTGCATTCCATGTAACCAGGAATTTTGTTGATGGTATCTGTATTTCACAGAGTTGGGATTTGACTTTCGGTGATCAGTATATCACCGAGCCATGGAACTGGGAGTTGCCGCTGTTTCGCTTCACTTGGCGTGGCATCCGTTGTTACGAAACGAGTGTTGAGATGATCTCTGGGTCACTTGCGGCCCGTTGAGATTTGGCTTCTTCTTATGATGAGACCTGGGGGAAGAGTATGGTCACTTCTTTGTTTACGCCCTTGGATTGTATACAGGGTGTGATGTAACATCGCCTGTAGGGCATAAATTAAAAACTTTTGTTTTATTTTATTTCTTTTCCCGCGATGCTCTATCATTTCAGCTTTTATGTCGCGAAGGTCGCGATTGCCCTATCATTTCGGCTATTTTTCGCGGTGCCCAATCATTTCGGCTATTTATTTCATTTTTACTCGCTGCTTTTTATTGCGAGTTGCCCCATCATTTCGGCTATTTTGCGTGCATACATCTTTACTTGCTGATTTTTATTGCAAGTTGCCCCATCATTTCGGCTATTTCGTATGCACGTGCAGCCTACTGGTTTTTCGCCATAAACCTGAAATTAGACACCGATTTCGGCATTAGCACCGCTACAACTGGGATATGGCCAGGAGCGAATCATCATCCGCCTCTGTCGATGTTGAACAAAGGTGGCTTAGCAAGCAGGGTTAGGGTCCTGTCGACTAAGGCTTTTGACTTCATGAGCCGTAAGGGTCTCACAAAGGTATTTCTCCCTACAAGTCGTAAGGATCTCGTAGGTGTATTTTCTCCCTAAGAATCGTGAGGATTCCTAAGTGTATGTTCCTCTGTAAGTCGTAAGGATCCTACAAGAAGGCTTTCTCCTTATAAGTCGAGAGGACTTATACGGGTTGTTCACCATAGGGACATACCCCTAGTCAAGGGTGGGACTTTGCTGGGGAAATGTTTATTCGTGCCCGTGGATTGTGTACAAGGGTCAGTATGAGCTGCTTGTAGGGCATTGTCGAAGGTTATGGGGGATTTTGCTTAAGTACATGTTTAGGTCTCTGTGACTTAAGACTTTCAAGTCTTATGAGCCGTGGGGGTCCCATAAGAGAGTTCTCCTTGCGAGTCGTGAAGATCTCGCAAGTGTATTTTCTCCTTAGGAATCGTGAGGATCCCTAAGTGTGTTGCTCCCTTGTGAGTCGTAAGGATCTCATGCGGGTGGTTTCTCCTTACAAGGTCGTGAGGACCCTGCGAGTGTTCTTTAACGAGATTGCGCCCTTTCGGGTTTTCACAAACACTCGCCGGTAGTCCTGCTGTTTTTACTCACGGAGCCCTTTCGGGTTTTCATCCATGCCCATTTTGCTTATGGACATACCGTTTTTTTTGTTTTTTTTTGTTTTTACGAGATCGCACCCTTTCGGGTTTTCACGAACACTCGCCGGTAGTCATGCTTTTTTTACTCACGGAGCCCTTTCGGGTTTTCATCCGTGCCCATTTTGCTTATGGACATACCGTTTTTTTTTATATTTATTTTTTTTTTATAATTTTTTTTATTCATCTCATCAGCCTAAGGATGTTGCGGTAGTAGTTTTAAGGACATTTCGGCCCGTCATTAGTTTAAGGACGTTCCGGTCCGACGTTTGTTTAAGGACGTTTCGATCCGACATTAGTTTAAGGACATTTCGGTCCGTCGTTAGTTTAAGGACGTTTCGGTCCATCGTTAGTTTAAGGACGTTCCGGTCCGTCATGGAGAGGGTCGGCTACTACTTATAGAGCTTGAGCTTAGGAAGATAGCGAGCGGACATAGTCGTCGTCATCCATCATTGACCTAGGCTGTGGCTTATTAAGCGCAGTATTTCTTTAGGAAGCGGCCGTTTATTCGCCTGAAAGGCCTTTCACCGTGCATGTCCATGAGTAGATAGGCTCCACCCTGGTAGACCTTGTCTATGATGTACGGGCCTTCGTAGTTCGGCTCGAATTTTCCCCGCTTGGCGCGATTGGGTATCATAGGCCTTTTGACCACTAGCACAAGTTCGCCTTGGCGGAATGTCCTTGGCCTGGTCAATCTTTCATACGAGCGCGTCATTTTCGCTTTGTAAGCCTCCAGGTTCTGTTGTGCTATGAGCCGTGTTTCATCAAGGGCATCAAGCTCTTCTAGCCGAAGGTGAGCATTTTCTTCGCTCGTCAACTCGCAGTGGACTACCATTCGTAGAGAGGGTAGCTCTATCTCAAGGAGGAGCACTGCTTCCGTACCGAATACCAATGTGTATGGCGTCGTGCTCGTGGCCGTCTTGAACGTAGTTCGATACGCCCAAAGAGCTTCTTGCAGTCTCTCATGCCAGTCCTTCTTGTTTCGGGACACCGTCTTTTTTATGATCTTTGTCAAGGTCTTGTTGAAGGCCTCAGCTAGACCGTTAGCTCGTGGATTATAAACCGAAGAATACCTCCAGTCTATATTGTGTTGTTGCGCGAAGCGACTGACCTTGTGGCTTCTGTAAGCTGGCCCGTTATCGGAAATGATCCGTCGCGGAGTTCCAAACCGATAAATGACGTGCGTCTTGAAAAAGTGGAGGATATTCTCCGTCTTCACTTCCCTCAGTGGTGCTGCCTCCGTCCATTTGAAGAAGTAATCAGTCGTCGCCAGGATGAAACGATGTCCTCTAGACGATGCTGGTTCGATGGGGCCAACTATGTCAGTCCCCCACATTTCGAACGGCTAGCTAGCCACCGTTGGATGTAGTGGATTTGGATGCTGGTGAATGAAATCCCCATGGATTTGGCATGAGTGGCATTGCTTCGCATATTCGAGGCAGTCCTGGATCATCGTGGGCCAGTAGTAACCCATCCGTTAATTTTTAACTTCATCTTCGGGCCTGCTTGATGAGAACCACATATTCCATCATAAACTTCCTGAACGACTCTTTCTGCTTCGTCAGGTCCTAAGCATCTCAGCCATAGAGAATCAAACAATCTCTTGTATAAAGTATCGTTGACGAAAGCGAAAGATAGAGCTCGTTTCATGAGCTGATGTCTTGATGACGCTTCTTCGGGCATTCGGTGGGAATTAAAGTAGTCTATGAAGACTTCCCTCCAGTCCTCGGCCTTCTCACGGTCTTTTATTTATAGGGTTGTCTGCTCAGTCGCTCCCTTTTCTTCGGATGATTCCGGAGATATTTCTGCTGGGGCGAGCACTCGACGGCTTTGTACCACGATTCTGACGTCATCGAGGTTCTCGTCAGCTAGTTCTTTAGCGAGCTTAGCTAACGCGTTGGCTTTGCTATTTTCCGCGCGTGGTATGCTTTCCAAAGTGTAGGAGGGAATTTGGGTCAACAGTTGTTGCACCTTTTCACCGTACTTTACCAACACCGGTTTGCACGTTTGGTAGTTGCCGTTTACTTGACTAACGACCAGTTGAGAATCCCCGTATATGAGGAGGTTTTCAATTCCCATGTCAATGGCGATCTCGAGGCCTGCTATCAAAGCTTCGTATTCAGCTTCGTTATTCGTCCTCGGCTCTGTTAAAGAGAAAGCGAAGCGCATTATCCCTCCCTGTGGAGTCACGAAGATAAGGCCCCACCCCCGACTTGATTATAGGGGTGCTTTGTTTGCGCTTCTTCACGAAAGATGCTCCATCGAAATAAAGCTCCCATCGGGTATCACCACCGTCGATTGCATCAAACGCATGTTCGTCCGGCAAATCGCAATTTAGAGGAGAACCGGCGGGTACTGGATGCTCAGCAAGGAAGTCGGCGATGGCTTGGCCTTTCACTGCCTTAAAAGGCTGATAGGTTATTGAAAACTCCATCAAGAGCAGGGCCCATTTAGCGAGTCTCCCTGTCAATATGGCCTTTGACATTAGATATTTGAGGGGGTCCACCTTTGATATAAGACGGACTTCATGTGCCAATGCATAGTGCCGGAGTTTTGTTATTGCAAAGATTAACGCCAGGCAATGTTTCTCGATAGGGGAGTAATTGCTTTCTGCCCCCAGAAAAACTCGGCTTAAATAGTAGAGCGCTCTCTCCTTCCCTTGGTCGTTTTCTTGCATCTATAATGCGCCTAAAGAACCCTCAAGGGCTGTTGTATAAAGAATAAGGGGCTTTCCCTTGACGGGAGCAGCTAACACCGGCGGGTTCTGCAGGTACTGCTTGATCTCATCTAGCGCGCTCTGGCATTTTTGGTCCCAGACGAACGGGGTTCCCTTCTTCATCAGGTGGCTGTAAGGACGGCACTTGCCTGACAGGTTGGCGATAAACCGCCGGATGTACGTGAGCTTCCCTTGGAGAGACCGCAATTGTTTGAGAGTCCTTGGCGGTGGCATTTCCATAATCGCCTTGATCTTAGATGGATCTATTTCGATACCTCGGTGTCGGATGATGAATCCCAGGAATTTACCCAAGGAGACTCCGAACGCGCATTTGAGGGGATTCATCTTCAAATTATATTGCCGAAGGCGTTGAAATACGGTCTTCAGATGCTCTAAATGCTCTTCGTATGACATGCTCTTCACTACGAGGTCGTCGATATAGCACTCGACGATTTCATGTATGAGATCATCGAAGATCTTTGTCATGGCCCTTTGATAGGTAGCACCGGCGTTCTTTAAACCGAAGGGCATAACTTTGTAGCAGAATATACCCAAAGGAGTTCGGAAAGCAGTGTGCTTCTGATCTTCGGGATGCATCTTTATCTGATTGTACCCTGATGAACCGTCCATGAAGGAGAAAACCTCATGAGTGGACGTATTGTCTATCATCAGTTCGGTGACCGGCACTGAGAAATCGTCCTTCGGGCAGGCTTTATTGAGATCTCGGAAGTCCATACATATGCGCACTGTCCCGTTTTTCTTCATTACCGGGACGATGTTGGCGACCCAGTCAGGATATTGTACCTCATGGATAAACCCAGAATCGATCAGCTTCTTGACTTCGGCGTTAATGCTCATCTCTAGCTCAAGCCGCATCCTTCTCGGCGCCTGTTTGACTGGCTTGATATCCAGGGATATTGCTAATTTATGCATAGGAATCTCTGGATCTAATCCTGGCATCTCGGAATAGTTCCACGCGAAGCAATCTTTATGCTGTAGAAGCACGTCTTTTAACGCAGCCACCCTTTCTTCAGATAGCAGCTCGCTGACGAATGTCGGTCGCGGATCATCTGCCGACCCCAACTCAATCTTTTTGAGGTTATCTGCAGTAGTATGTATGCCATCTTCCAGCTCTTTCGGTGCTGGTGGAAATTCTGAGAATACCTCGTTGTCATTGTTTTCGAAGCACCAAGGGAGGTCATCCATATTCTCGGGCTCTCCTTTTGATTTCGTTACCATATAACAGGTACGAGCTCGCTTCCAAGACCCATGTAGATCTGGTTCTGCTCTTGCGGTTTTGGGTTCGTGCTTTTGTGGCAGTGCTACTGTTCAGCTGCTGGATAAAGCAAACCTACCTTGCTGGTACTGGTCTTCGACCGAGTTCTTGAAGGTAAAGCAGTCTTCGATGGGGTGTCCTGTGGCTCGGTGATAAGAGCAATAGCCAGGATGAGAAACTTCGTTAGCTTGCTCAGGATGCTTAGACTCCGGAAGTGTGATCATTTGATGTTTTATAGCGAGTTTGAGTATCTTCTTCGTCTTGTCTCGAGGGAAGGAATACGCTCGACTCATCTTCTTTATGAGGGACGAGTCCGGACCGCGCAATGCACGATCACATGACTTTTTAATCCTGTGTCGTTGTTGTCGACTTCTTTTTCTGCTTCTTGACTTACTTCTGCCTCTGCGTCGGGCCTTTTGCGCGACGGGTTGACAGGGAGGAGCATCTTCGTCTTTTGCAGCCTATTGAAACAGACGTTGCATCCTGGCCTTCTCGTAGACGGCCATCTCGCGGTTGTGGTCTTCCCGAGCCTTTTGACCCGCTTTCCTGATAAGTTTGTCCATTCGCTCTTCAAACGACGGACTCGGCGCTTCGCTCGCGGGATCCAGTTTTGACGAGGGGTTAGCATCTCCCGACAGGGCATCCTCTTCCTCATCGAAGTTATATATGGCGTAGCTACCGTGGACTCGTTCCCGTTTCCCGGATCTCACATATCCAAGCCCGAGCGTTTCCATTCTCCCGTTGGGAAATTTGCGCTGAGTTCCAGGGACGTCCCAAATCCTGTTGTAGAATCGAGTTTGTTGAATAGTCTGTTTTAAGGGTACCCCTTGGCGCTTCAATAGTCTTTTTAGTCCGTTTGTGTAATATCTGGGCAAACTGATGGGTTGAAGCCTGTCAAGTATAGAATCCGCGCCATGCCAGATCTCTTTCTCTACTCTCGTTTCCGAGGATCGATAGAATAGGATCACCTTCTCACCCTTTCGCCTAGGAGGGACGTAAAATGTCTGCAGGTCCTGCACATTGTAAGCTTGAAGTGTGTCGAGATCCTTGTAGTGTTCCTGCGGCACCATGGTGATTTGCAAACTCTGATCATCGCCAGGGGATGCTTGTATTGACGGGCGACTGGAGAACACGGCATTAACCTCATCTTCCGAGTCACTTCCGAAGATCAACATAAGGGCGGACGGTCCCGGGTTGTTGCGTCGGGACGGACCAGCGTAAACTATCTCTTCTTCTTCTTCGGTATCGCTCCCGAAAACGGGGATGGTGGCGGCGGCTTTGTTCTCCGGTTTGTGACACCTTTCTGTATCCTCGAAATCTGGCAAAAAGTACTTTGCATCTTCGTACTTGCGGACTTTGTTCACGGAAAATGGGTTCAGCTCACCTGTTACGGTATACTCGAAACCATCCTTAAAGTACTTCATACACTGATGCTGTGTAGAAGGGATGATGTTGTACTCGTGTAACCAAGGGCGACCGAGCAAGGCGTTGTAGCAGGTATTGGCGTCAATGACGTGAAACTTAATATCCGTGACAAGCAGCCCGAAACGTAGTGTTAATATCACAGATCCGAGAGTCCGTGATGACTGGGAGTCGAAACCGGAGATGGTAATTTTGTCACGAGCGAAGTGCTGCACGCTCATGCAGATTTCCTTCAACACCCGAACATTAAGGAGATTGACGAAGGATCCATTATCCACGAGGATCTTGCCTATCTTGATGTCGTGGCAATATCCGGAGACGTATAGGGGACGGTTGTGGTCGCACGTCCCGAGGAGAAGGTCTTCGTCACCAAAAGTGACATCGGCCGTGTGCACTTCCTCCAATTCATTCTTCATCTTTTCTTCAGCCATGAAAGCTTGGAACTGCTCGGGTTCTTGTAACGCCTTGATTAATGAATCTCGCGCTTCTTTTGATAATAGGAGGGCATCGAGAATGCTGAGCTGAGAAGGTAGCTTCCTTAGGTGCGCTAGGATGTTGTAGTCCACCTTACCCTTCCTGGGAGGGTCATTGGCAGTCAACTCTTTCATGACTTGGTCATCTAAGGCGATATCCTCAGCGACCTTTTCCTTACCCTTATCTTTTCTATTCGCGGGCCCGAGATTCTTTTCCGGGAGCGTGTGATTGCGCAGCTGAATGTTTTTGCAGGCCTCTGGTTCTTCTTCTTTCCCTAAAAAGGATTCTTTAAAGAGAGGGTCTAGAGCCATTTCTTCATCAGAGTCGCTCCCAAAGGTGAGAACTTGCGATCCTCCGGCGTCGACCATGTAACAGTTGCCGGTAGTTCTTTTGTGCCTGTCGGTAGTACTTCCCTGCTCCCGACGAGTTCTGTGTTTCATACGCTTAAAATGTTGCCGGTGAGCAACATATCCTTGCCACTATATCCTGAAAGCGTCGCACTCCTCCGTAGGGTGTGAAATTTTCTGATGATATGAGCAATAATTAGGGTGCCTCTCCGCCCCATCGAACGTGTTCTCTTCCGAGAGTGGTAGCTTCATCCCCATCGACATGGCTTTGGCGAACCTTTTCCTCGTCTTGAATACGTTTTTATTCGCATCGGATATCTTTTGATCTGGCGGGTGTGCTTCGACTCTTTCGTTTGGTCGCTTGCGTTTGGCTCCTTCCGATGCGGCCATCTTACGCTCCCGATCGGCTTTGCTTTTCAACCGAATCTCGTCTAGAAAGGCGTCGATCATTTCATCTGTTGGCCATATAAGTTCTGGCTCAGGCGGTGCCCTCAGTTTCTCAGTGCCAGGAGTTTTCTCATCTTCCGAGTGGGAAATCACATGACAACTCGCCACATATCCCTCGGATTCATCTGACGAGCTCTCTCCATCATCTTCCCCCTGAAAGACGTGGTTGAGGAACTCTTGCAGTGTGACGGTAATTCGCGCCTTTTGATTGTACTCCTCCAGCTCGTCAATCTGTTTCTATAAATCCGTGCGCTTGTCTCCAGGCTTCACGAGCTTCTTGGAATTCTTCTTTTTCTTCGAAGATTTTGACGGTTGGGTGTGAGTACTTGGGCCATCACCACCGATTCTTGTAGTTGGACGCGGCTTCAGCATCCCTTCGATAATTTGAGGTTCAAGCGGATTCTTCCATTCGACCGCCGGGCACACATGAAGATCACTCAGCATCCTTTTGGTTTTGGCTGATAGCACGACCTCCCATGGAGCTTCTTCAATAAAGGAACAGGTTGCCCCCGGTGTATCTGCTTTCTTAGGAGTATGCGGCTGTGGCGGGTTCACCTTCCACTTTTCGGACAGTGCAAACTTTCCCTGAAGGTATTGATCTTCAATCCATCCTTTGAAGACAAAGAAATCCTCAATCGGATGGCTTACCGTTTGATGGTAAGGGCAGTAATTGGGGTTATTCACCTCAGTGGGTTGTGGCGGTCGCCTTGGGTTTGGCAAGTTTATAAGCCTGTTGCGTACCGCCAGCTCGAATAACAGTTTCGTCTTGTCCCGCGGGAACGAGTAGGGACGCTTCATCTTCTCATTATAATACCGCCGTCTTTCTTCCAACTGATCCACCAGCTTTGAGGCACTGGGTTGCTGCTGAGCATTCACGACGAAGGTTGCCTTCCCTTTACCCTTGTCATTCCGGGGTTCTGGTTTCGGGGGATACGGTCTGTGACCCATCTGGTCCATCTGGGCCAACTTGTCGATCAAAGCCTGAAACATGGTTGGCTTAAAGAACATCATGAACTGGGAGATAGTTGCATGAGGGTCTAGGGTTCCCATGAACATGCCCACCGCGAGCGCTTCCTCGATGCGCTGCTCGCATTTCGACCACAAATTTCGCCAGCGTATAGCATACTGGACCCACGTTTCACTTGGTTTCACCTTGGCATTAATCAATGCCGTTATCGGAGTGCGTTCGCTGGCGCTTGCGAATCGCTGAGTGAATAGCAACTCCATTTCGGTGAACGTCTTGATGGAATCGTTCGGGAGTTCCGAATACCATTCGAACGCTGTTTCTGATAAGCTGCCCACGAACTGGCGAAGCAACAGTTTATCATCACCGCCGGTGTTACCGCAAAGGGCCCTGAACTGGGCAACATGTTGGTGGGGATTGCCAGTCCCCTTATACACATGGAATTTCGGTATTGTATAACCCGGCGGATATTTGATTTGGTTGTACCAGCTTGGATATAGTCGCCCCGTTTTTACGACTTGACCAGCTGCCTCAGTCGCATGATGAACCCGGATCTGCTGGGCTATATAGTCGTTCAAGTCAGCCTTGGAGATTGTCTCCTCCTTGGCCGTTGAAAGAGCCGGTGGTGGATTCGACGTTTCTCCTCTAACATTTTCGAGGACGGTCGGGGAATCTTCAGCGGGAGGATCTTGTTGAATCATCATCCCAACCATGTCTTGAAATAAGTGGGCTATTTGCTTTATATTGGCCGCTTGTTCCGCAGCCTCTTTATCTTTCTTTTCCGGCGTCGGTTTCCTGTTCTTGCTGCTGATCCGAGGACGCCTCGGGGCTTTCTTTCGGCCCAGTAAGCACGGCCATTGCGATCATCATTTCCTGGAGCTTCTGCTGTTGCTCCTGAGCTTTGGTTACCGACCGTGTAAGCGGTCTATGACTTGTAAACGCACGGCTGTCTTCCTTCCCCGACGCCATGTATACAGTGTGGACCATCTTACCCCCAGCCTTAGGGCGTCTGGGCTCAGTGCCTTTAGCTCTCGTTATAAGCCTGGGGATCTTTTCCGGCTTCCTCTTTTTATGAGCAGTGGAAGTCGAGGGGGCCATTGAGGTGGGCACCCAGACAGCTTTTCGTGGCTTAGCCTGGTGACTGGCTTCCTGTTGAATTTTCAGCTTCTTTTGCTGGCGGGAGAAATTTGGATCGATCACCGAGTCTTGGGTCTGCCGCCAGACTTTATAGATTTTGGAAGACAGCCGTTGAGGAGATTGGGGTTGTTCTGGCTTTTATTTCCGTGGCCTTTTTTAGCAGAGGGGAAGACCTCTTTAGCGCCGCGATAGGAGAATTCCTACGCACCTTATTCAGCATCTCAAAGCTGTTCTTAGTTGGAACAGCAGCATTAACTTCTGTCGTCGGGGCTGGAGGAGTTAGCCCAGAAGGGGAGTTGCCTCCGGCCTTCCTCACTCAACGCCAGTAGCAACGTCGAGTGTGTCGTGCTGATGGAATCGGTTCGGTGAGGGCGATAGCCTCGTCTTGCCCCTTGTGTAGGTGGGGGGTTGCTGCTGGTGTCAGCCTGTTGAATACTGATGTCCTTTGAGAAGCAGTATCCAATCGGTTGAAAACAGTCTTCTGAGCAGGGACAGGAACCGTAGCAGGAGCCAGAACCGTTAGTCTTGTAAAGACTGACCCTTTGGAAGGAGAAGCCGCCTTGACGACTTCAGGAGCAGGGATGGTTATCCTCTTCGGAATAACCTTCTCTGGGATTACAAGCTTCATTGTGGGCCCACAGGAATTTTGGCCCAGTCTGGCGAAGACCGAGGAGCTGGAGTTGTACGACCCGTTGAGAGGGGCCGTATTAGCTGTAAGCCGATCGAAGACCGACTTCTTAGGAGCTTCCGGTGTTGGCACAGGAGCGGTGAAGCTCATTGGCGGGAGCATGGTCCCGAAAAACAATCCTGTGGTGGCTTGAGTGACCTGTTCCATAGGCATTGTGAACAGCGAAGCAGCTTGGGGCCCGTAGGCTATACCTCCTGGCGAGGCGGAGCGCCGGTTGCAGTTGCAGTTGGAGCATTTCGCACAAGTGGAAGCCATTGACTCTTTGCTTTCTGCAATAAGCAAAATGCCAAATCTTAGTACCTTGAAACCCAAGGGCAACCATTAGCGAGCCGTATTTGGGTTCGCGAACACGACACACGAAGTGTGGAGTGGAAAGAGGAAAAGGTCCCACCGGGCATGCCAGAATCTGTTCCCCTCCGAACGGCTGCGCGACGCGGGGACGTCTTGCCTCAGATTCGGGGCAAATGCTAATTGGTGCTATCCGTCTACCTCTCCGAAGATGCCAAGTTGATTTATGGCACCGTATATCGAAGGTTTAAACGGATGCGTCCGATGTAGCAGACTTCGTCAGATTCCCCCTCGCTTGAGAGGTTTTTTGAATGTGGGGACGCTCTTCCCTGCAGGCGCAAGCCCCTGCAGTTAATTACGCTACCGCACTGCGGTAACCACTTTCTCCTTCTCCAGATGGTCACTTCGTGTCGTGTGTGTTTATTTTGTGTTTAGTTGCCCGTGGATTGTATACGGAGACTGAGTTATGTCGTCGCCCGTAGGGCGTGGACTAGTCCAAATCCGTATTATCTTAGATTTGGGTTTGGGGGTTTGGGTTTAAGGATACGTTAGCCTCATTGAAGACTAAGATCAACTTAAACGTTTGTTAAGGATACGTTAGCCTAGTTTTTAGACTAAGATCGACTTAACGGGATCGTTTAGATCCGACAATAGGGCAATTAAGGGAGCCCTGTTGTTTAGTTTAGTGACGTTGCGGTCAATAGGTAGTTTAAGGACATTGCGGTCCAATGTTGGTTCTAAGACGTTGCGGTCAAGGTTAAGGACATCATAGTCCATGGGTTTAAGGACCCCACAGTCCGATGTTAGTTTTAAGACATCCCGGTCAAGGTTAAGGACGTCATAGTCCGTTGTTAGTTTTAAGACATTCCGGTCAAGGTTAAGGACGTCATAGTCCGTTGTTAGTTTTAAGACATCCCGGTCAAGGTTAAGGACCTCATAGTCCATGAGTTTAAGGACCCCACAGTCCGTATCAATGTGCGGTTGTCGGGACCCGTCACCTCTTTGAAGACGTTGAGGAATTACAACGCCAAGTATCAAAGGAGTGAAGAGATGTACCCTTGAACTAAGGTAGATTAAATGACCTTTGGTCCAATTTGGAAACTAAGATCAATTATTGTATTATGAACCCATTGGCCCAGTTGAATCTGAATTGAGGACTTATGGCCATCTTGGGCTAAGTCCAATTGTGTTTGGGATATTGGCCCTCTGTTGATTCATTGAAGAAGAGGCTTTGCCTCTAGAAACTTAGCCAATTGGGCTAAGGCCAGTGTTTGAACACTAGAGACCAACAGTGTTGAACAATGGTATTGAGATTGACAAACTGGTGTTAACACCAAAATATAATCAGTGTTACATACTAGCAACAAGGCTTTCAAATTAGTGTTAAACACTAAAGCAAATCAGTGTTAAACACTGGTCAGAGAGATTTCAAATTAGTGTTTAAGCACTAAAGAGAATCAGTGTTAAACACTGGAAATAGAGATTTAATTTAGTGTTAAACACTGCAAAATAGAGTTTTTCAATTAGTGTTACACACTAAAGCAAATCAGTGTTAAACACTGGATACAGAGGTTTCAATTTAGTGTTAAACACTAAGGCAAGAGGGATCACGTGGTAGCACGTGAGAGCGCCCTCCTTCTCTTTATTTGTTCTGCCGAAAGTATTGAATACTTTGGAGCATCACGTGCTGTCACGTGATAGGTATTTAAGTGTTTGTCTGTTAGAGCTTCTGCCAAGGGGTCACGTGGGGCACGTGAGGCATTGCCTTAAAGCCCTTCTCTGTGGGACTTTTCAGGGGTCACGTGGTAGCACGTGACCCTGCTTCTTTGCATGTTTGTTTATCTTTTAGGAATTAAATCCTTCATAGGGTTAAACCCTAGCTATTAGATTCCCACTTTCTTTTTGAAGAATTATATTCTTAGATAGAGTTAAACTCCGGCTTTTCTTCTGTAGGAATTAAATTCCTGATGTATGTGAAGAACTGAATTCTATCCTAGAGTTAAACCCTAATTTCTTCTTTCTTGAGGGAATTAAATTCCTGTTATTTTGACAGAATTAAGTTCTTAACTAGGGTTAAACCCTGGTTCTGTTCATTTTGAAGGAATTAAATTCCTATAATATAGGGTTAAACCCTAATTTTATTTCAAAGGAATTAAATTCCTATAATTCTGTGAGAATTAAATTCTCAAACTTCCATTCCCTTTCTATGCTTTGGATCTGCATGGCAGGATCTCAACCCAATGAGAATTAAATTCTCAATTCATGGGGAGATGTGCACTCTGCAGATCCTCTACTAAAGAGAGAACTAGGTTCTTCTTTTTAATATAAGAGTTAAACTCTTTGAGAATTAAATTCTCTTTTTAAAAGCCTCTCCTTTCTTAACTAAGGTTTTCTTTTGCAGAAGATCAAATTCTTCCAAAGTCTCGAGGCTCTATTTCTCTCTCTCTCTGTATGTCTCTCCATTTTTTGTTCTTTGGGCTCCTATTTATAAGAGAAGGAAAAGAATCAATCAGTTTTAGTAAATCTTTCATTAAAAGATTTGATTTGTCTATTGAGAGATTTGATTTTTCTTTATCATTCATCTGGGCCTTTGGATTATTAGGTGAATTTTATTCACTATTGGATTTTAAATCCAAAGATATCTCTTTGTTATTGCGGTTAGATTTAAGGGGGAAATCTTTCTAAGTCTAAGATTTTTCCATAAATTGGTGATATTTAATCACCTTTAGATTTTTAATCCAACGGATCCAAATAATTCTTTTCCACTTTGGAAAGACTTGAGAGATCTTTTCACAGAATTTAATTCTGTCATAAAAATAAGGCTCTTGAAGCTGGTCACGTGTGGCCACGTGACCGTTAGTCACGTGTGCGCACGTGACCCCTGGTCACATGTAGGCACGTGACCCCCCTGGAATGGGCTTCCCTTCCTTCTGCGCTCTGTTCTTTGCCACTGCTTGGTCATCACGTGCCAACACGTGACCACTGGTCACGTGTGCACACGTGATGCCTTTTCTGGAGCTTTTTTCTTGATTTACTCAGGGAACGAATGTGCCTTGTGCCGCCGCTTTTACATGTCACGTATCAACACGTGACCGCTGGTCACGTGCTAGCACGTGATGCCTCCTACATAGGTTTTCCTGATTTTAAATCAGGAAACAGGTGGGAGACCATCTCGAGAAGTCGAGACAGGGTCTCCTAACTCTAGAATTGGCAGGGTTGCTTGCCACTCACGTAGGGGTCTAGGGATGTGGAATTGGCTATTCATCATGACCGTGGAATCCATGTTTTTCATTATTGGCTTAATTTAAAACACGAACCTCCTAATATATCCAATATTTCATATGTTGACTTCTGCTGCTTGGTTCTGTGATGTGATCATATAACTGCGTGAGACGAATGCTTTTATATATATGATATATAATAAACGTTGCTTATGTTTTGCACCCGTGCTAGTCCAGCCCCGCTCTGCCGTTAGTTAAGTAGTCTAACGGTGCATGACGGGGTCCCGTGGCGAATGCGGATGGTATAAGCGTACGTTCTATTTTCGTTTCATTTTCTGTGATGTTTAAGAAACATTAAATGATGGGACTTCATTAACGAGATTAATGAAAAGAAAAGAAATCTAAAGATGTTGTAGAATCAAAAGTTTTTAAAAAGGTAGCTCTAGTTCTTACTTTGCATAGTGGTATTCCTTGATGAATATCCAGCACCTCATTCGATGAGGAAAGAGCCGAGATCCCTTCACCGGGAGTGACCTCTTTAGCAAAAGCTAGTAAAATCTATTCGGTTTTTTTTAAAACTATTCGATTTTAAAAACGGAGTTTAAACCACTCCTTTTCAAAATCACTAGATTCTACAATGATATCAAGTTCATTATGTTAAAGATTTTCTTAAAACCAGTAGTAGCCCTCCGTCATTTCAGATAAGTACTATTTAGTATTCGTGCTACGTTTGTTGACCATAACCAAGGCGTAGTGTGCGGTAGATAATTAGTGCTTATCTACAGCATGTGATGCGATTGGATTAGGGTAGTCATACGGCTTTGTTGACCTTAACCAAGGGTCGTACAGATGGGTTTAATTCAATCAAGAAATGACGGGTTGAACTTGGTTAGCGCTTATGATTTGTTGACAAAAAACAGATATTGGGAATTTCAATTGTTGAAATTTGCAATGAAATTGCATACCTTCTATATGATAGTTGGATCCCGATACCCACTGCGAATAAGAGTTATCCTAGGATATTTTTGCACTTTATAAATAGCTAATCCAGTAGGTGTCTAGAAAGGTGTCAACGGGGCTATGCCTCTAGGGAAATGAGTTTTATTTTAATTAGGTCCACGCGAAACCTTTCTCGGAGTACCGACACTGGCCTGGCTGACCGGTTAGCGAACTTGTAGAATTTAATTAATCCCAGCTAATCTTACCTTTTAGGGTTTGAAGGAAGATTTGATAAAAACAGTGGGAGCCATCATGATTAGATAAAATAATAACCAATCTAATCTTGCAAATAGCGCACGCAAAAGTGATTATCCTTCTCTCTCTCCTGGTAGCGACCAATGACATGCCTTAATCAAGATAATAATATGGATGTATTGACCGAACCCACTTATTATACTGGGTTAGGTTCCGCTCAATCTTATGATTGTCATAAGTCTAAGCAAGGAATAGGGGAATATTCGGATTCCCACGCCATCCAAACGAAGAATAAGCATATTGATGCATCGTCTTCGGGTGTGTTCGTAACCGAGAACTATTTCTCAGTTTGCTCTACGTCCTTTGTATTAGATACTGGATCAAGATCCCACGTATGTAATTTGTTACATGGGCTAAAAATGAGGTAGAGAACTAGGAAAGGGTGATATGTCTCTAGTAGTAGGGAATGGTGCAATTGTTGTAGCCAAAGCAGTTGGCGAATATCACCTTGTATTACCAAATGGTAACACAATGATTCTGAGCGACTGTTATTTTGTACCAAAAATATTGTGAATGTTTTCCTAAATCAAGTGTTGATTAGGTATGGTACGTTGTATAACGATATATATGTTCTAAATCAAACTACAATTCTAAGTATACAGAACACACACAAGAGGAACAGTTCAGAAATGAACGAAGACTTCTTGTGGTATTGTATGCGACAAAACTAGCTGAGTTGCATAAGGATGCATATTTGAATCCGTTCGAATTTACATCTTATGAAACTTGTCAGTCATGTCTTAAAGGCTAGATAACCAAATCTCCGTTTACTGGACACGGAGAAAGAGCTACTGAACTCTTGGGACAAATACATAGTGATGTATGCGGTCCTATGTCTACACATGCCAGGAATAGTTCATCGTACTTTATTACGTTCACCGATGATCTCTCAAGATACGGACATGTGTTCCTATTGAAACACAAATCTGAATTTTTTGAGAAATTCAAGGAATATAAGTACGAAGTTGAGAACCAGACGGGTAAAAATATTAAAATCCTTCGATTTGATCGGGGAGGAGAATACTTAAGCACGGAATTCAGAGACTACTTAAAAGAGAATAGGATTCTCTCTCAGCTTACTCCGTATACACTATAGCACAATGGAGTTTCGGAGTGGAGGTACCGCATGTTCCCCGCCGAACACAGAGACGAGATCACGTGGGTTCGTCTTGCCTGAATTTCGAAGGCAGATGCTATTTGGTGTTATCCGTCCACCTCTCCGAAGATGCCAAGTTGATTTATGGCACCGTATATCGAAGGTTTAGACGGATGTGGCTGATGTAGCAGACTTCGTCAGATCCCCCCTCGTTGAGGGGTTTTTGATTGTGGGGACGCTGATTAGTCGAATTTATTGCATCTTTTAACCGGTAATTTCCCTATCATTTGCATTCATATAGAAGTGTTCGGCATTCATATAACACATATTAGCAAAACAGTCGTAAAATATCAGATTACATGTGTTAGACCTTAAAACCGGTATTTCTAGGGAAATTGATTGCATTTTATAGCATGGCATCATTCCTATATATCGCAACTTGTGTTTCGAAGTCCGTGCAGGAAATTCCAAAAGAACGGTCAAATTTACACTGCTAAAAGATACGCCAACTCAAGGATTTTGGAATCTGGTAATGATCTAAAGGGAATTCAGGAATTCAACATATCATAAAATACAGAAGAAGACATCATAAGCCAACACCAGAAAGATGCAGCCCCAAGGAGCCAAAATGGCCGCGGAACCGCGGCCTAAGCCGCCTTGTGCCGCGGTTCCGCGGCGGTCTTGCCTCTTCAACCCATCTGCTTGGCACCACAACTCTTCACTCAGTGTGTACACCTCAGAAAACCTATGCAAATTCCAGAAAGCCCTAGAACATTCTGCCAGATCAGCAAACCTTGAGTTCCTTCACTAAACTAGCTTCTATTCTAGAACTTTCTCCCTAAACCCTAGCTTAAACCCTAAGCTAAGCTCCTAACTACCTACTTCTAGAAGCCTCTCAACAAACTTTTGGAGGGAAGTTCCATTTCAAATCCAAAACCTAAGGTTTGGGAAACCTATAAATAGAACCCTAGGCTCACTTGTAAAAGGATCCCATTTTTTTAGAATCTTAGAGAGCTAGATCCCAATCTCTCCAATTCTTCATCTTTCCCAAATTCCACCCACAAGTCTAGTGACAAGGCTTGTGTCAAAACCCTAACCCTAATCCAATCTACAAATACCCAATTCAAGATTCATGGAGTTCAAGCCAAGCAAGTCTTCTATAACCCTTTAGAAGCAAAGCCGGACTTCATCGAAGCACGAGGTCGAAGCAATCCAAGACTCAAGAAGCCGAGCGATGCAAGATTCGACGAGCAAAGTTCCTTCCTCTTGTAATTCTTGAGAGTTGTAACTTCTTGTTGATGTAATAAAGGTGAAGATTCTTTAAACTTGTTTACATTTTAATTCTAGCATCATGATTTCATTTCAATTCTTGAATGCATTCTTTGTTATGATGTGTGAATAAACTCCGCTCGTGGAGGAGTCGAAATGATCGTAGAATGATGATGTTGATAAATCTTTAAACGTTTTCTTAAGTCCTATAGCGATTGTAAATTCTTGAAAATAGAATGATCGATGATCTAGATCGATGTGAAATGGGTTCTTGATTCTTTTCGCACGATCTAGAAAATCAACGATCGATCATTGGATTTTCAAGAAGCTATCTAGTGAATTTGATTCATCGAAAGGACTAATGATAGGACGAAGAACCCTAATTCTTCGCAAGATCCTTAAACCTCGATCAATCGACATCAAGTTAGCATCAATTCGTTAATGGATAAGAAACGTTAATCTTTAGTCTTCATCACATCTATAATCTAATCGATTCCTACGAGCTTTACTTCAAATCTTGAAACCCTAAAGTGATTGGAATTCTTTCGAAACTCGATTCTCGATGTTTATCATTTTCTTGATTCTTGATTAGAATAGTGACACTTAAAACATTTGATAAAATCTTGAATCATGTTTTCTTTTCTTTTCTATTAACTTTTCAATTCAAACAAATCAAAATACGAACGAATCGCACAATCCCTGTGGACGATCCGCACTTACTAACGCGCTACATTTCGACACCGTTACTGATTGCGGTCAAATAATTCTTTGGTTGTGATTTCTTTACAATTTTCATACTACACAATCCGAAATCGTTACGATCAAATGACGCCGTTGCCGGGGATCGCGCGCTAATTCGTTTTATATTGAAGTTTGAATTGAAAGATTTATTCCATTATATTGTTTGAGATCAAAATTCGCACAAACCCTAAACGATTTGTTGTGGTTTATTGCAAGGAGATCTGGAGCTTGCTGTGAAATTGAAGTAATTTTTGGAATATACCAGAGAGCTGTGGGAGTCTACAGAAGCTCCCTGGTGAATTTTGGTGAAGAGATCCTACTAACCGACCGCGGAAGCACGGCATTAGGGACCAATTGCGGCGGAACCGCGGCATTTTGGAGGGATCTTTGTGCAAAAGTTCCTCAGGTGACTTCTTACCTTCTCCTCTCTCCTCTTTTTAGCTCCAACTAACAAATTTCTGCTGGCTTCTTTGCAAAAATCGCAGCGCCGCTAAAAAAGCAAAATTAAATTTGTGCGTGTTTTTGTTTTGTGGTTGTTTGCATAACAAATACGGATATTAAGGGGCACGACCAAATCCAAATTAGGTGGGGAGTTCATTACCCTTCCTAAGCCCCAAAAATCACAAACTTGCGTCCGCATTTACCCTCATTAACTAAAAAAGATCTAGAGATAACTCTAAGGACCGTCGCGCTCACTTAGGACAGAAGAAGGCCGTGGGTAATTCATTGCTTATCCGCGTTTTCTTGTGGTGTCTAAGGCAAGTGTGTCGAAGGCTAGTGGTTATTAATTTGGCCCACTACTTACGTAGTGGAGTACCTTCCCACTTACCTGGCACTTACCTGGCCACAGGGGGACAAAGAGGCAGTGGAGGATTCTATCCTGCGACTTGTTTTTTGGCAGTTAGGAGCGGTCTAGAGCCGGACCTAGGTGACCACTAGATTCTAGGGTTTTGCTTGTTGCATTTTGTTGTGTCGCATCATTTTTTTTCAAAAATCCGTCCCTTTTTCAAAGCAAACACCGCATTCATTCATTTCCCCTAATTATAAGTCACGCTGCCACTTGTACTAACCCTTTTTAGTACAAGATAGGCTGGACACGGGATTCTAGTGCCCGTTTAGTCCGCGTCTCTCCTATCGACTCCGAAGTCGATATTTCTCCATTTACTTTTCCTTTACCCACTACCACACCCACACTGATGGACCCTACTCCATCAAATTTCTTTACCACTACCCTGCCGCCGTCTGTTGGTGCGCAGAATCCACCCCGCATCTCTCTCCAGGTGAGGTGCTACCCCATTCGAGGTCCTCTTTCGACCTGCTTATCCACACCACCAGCCAACGGGGATAACTTTGAGATTAAGCCCCAGTATATCAATCTTCTACCCAAATTCCACGGTCTCGAGTCTGAGGACGCATACATGTTTATCACGAAATTTGAAAATGTATGCACAATGATGGGTACGTCACAACTTTCTGTGGATGCTATGCGTCTACGACTTCTTCCATTTACTTTGTGCGATATAGCCGAGAAGTGGCTATATAACACTACCGCACATTCCATCACGAATTGGGAAGAATTCGTCGCGGCATTCCTTAAGAAATTTTACCCTATGCAAAAGACAGCTCAAATCCGTAGCGAACTGAATCAATTTACCCAGCTTCCGACTGAACCATTCTCTAAATGCTTTGAACGTTTCAAGGATCTTTTGGTTCAATGTCCTCATCACGGCATCCCAAGATGGGATCTTTGCCAAATCTTATATGAGGGCATTAACCCAAACACTAAACAGAACCTTGAGAACATGTGTCAAGGTACTTTTATGACTAAGGATGATGGAGAGGCATGGAAATTTTTAGAAGAGTTCGCTGAAAAGTCACTACAGTGGGAGAGTGGAACCCAACCATTGAATAGGGGTGGCGTACACCAAATAGATGTGTCCATAGGTGTTCGAGCTGAGATGGCAGCAATGCAGAAAAAGCTCGAGGCTATGGAACACAAATTTGCAGCAGCCTCCCTAAACCCAATGTCGCTCCACAAAACTGTTTGTGGGTGCTGTTCTGATCCGTCTCACTTAACGGAAGAATGTCCATTAAACTCTGCGTTTCAAGGTCACGAGCATACCAATTCCGCATTTCAAAGACCTAGAAACGATCCATATTCTTCCACGTACAATCAGGGTTGGAGGAATCACCCGAATTTTGCTTGGAACCAAAACCAATCTCAAAACACGGTTCCAAACCAAAATAATTTTCAAAGGGCTCTTCCTCCACAACAGCAACCTCTTCAACTCACTCAGCACCCCTACCAGTCACAAAATTTCCAAAACCAGGTCAACACTCCTGCACAGTCTAATCCTATGACCTGTTCTGACGAGTTCTCTCAATTCACTCAAACCATGAAATCACTTTTGTCAAATTTCATAGAGGTCTCGGCTGATGTTAGATCTTCCGTCAGTGAGATAAAGAAAAACTCAGCGTCCCAAGCTGAGAGTATCAGATCGATGGAAGCTGAAATCGCACGACTCAAAGCCGAAATGAGTGCGAGAGAAAAAGGGAAACTTCCTTCTCAACCCCTACCGAATCCTGGGTATTACAATGTCAATGCCGTCACAACGTTGAGATCAGGAAGGGTGTTGAATAACCATGTTGGGGAAGAAGTTGATGATATTGGAAATCATATCAACACCCCGGCTGAGACCTTCCCTCACACACATACTTCTCCTTCTGATCCTTGTTCTTCTACCACACCACCTTCTCACGAGCCAATTCTCCATTTCCCTCTAGGCTCGACACCTCAGTATAGCTCTTCTAGTTCTCCACAGACTATCCCCGCTCCTCTTTTGGGATCTCGTCTACCCCCTCTTCCTTCTCCTTCTCCTATGATGGACCCGGCACTCATTGCTAAAGCACCTTACCCGAATCGGTTAAGGGCTAACAAAACGAGTCCACATATGGAGAAAATTATGGAAATGTTTAAACAGGTTAACATCAACATCTCTCTCCTAGATGCGATTCAACAAGTCCCCGCTTATGCGAAAATTCTTAAGGACTTGTGCACTAGGAAGAGGAAGACTCAAGTGCCAAAGAAGGTCTTCATGTCTAATAATATTAGCACTACTTTTATCCCCCAGCTACCAAAGAAACGAAAGGACCCAGGATGTCCTACGATATCAATTTCTATTGGGGGTAAAAACATAAATCGTGCTCTTTTAGACCTTGGCGCAAGTGTTAACCTACTTCCTTATTCTGTATACGAGCAGCTAGGGATTAGAGAGTTAAAACCTGCTCACTGCACTCTCCAGATGGCAGACCGATCAATCACCAAATCTCGAGGTGAACTAGAGGATGTGTTGATAAAGGTCGGGGAATTTGTATTCCCCGTGGACTTCATTGTTCTCGATACACAACCTGTAGCAAACCCCCGGAGCCAAATTCCGGTGATTTTGGGTCGACCTTTCCTTGCCGCTTCCAATGCTGTAATTAACTGTAGAAATGGTTCAATGAACTTATCATTTGGAAATATGACCATTGAACTAAACATCTACAAAATTGGAAGTCAGCCATCAGAACCCTCTGCTCATATTCTCGATGTGTGCTCTGTCCACGAGATCGTTCCTGAGAGTTGCGGAGTTGATGAACTTTGCTTTATAGATCTCGACGACACTACCACATCACTATTTGACCTTGCACATGATCTTAGTGAGGACACATTTCCCACACTTGAGTCCGACACTCCTGACTTATCACCACCCGAGTCTGTATCTTTCACAGGCTCTGAGCTTCTTTGTAACTCCAAAAATCATTTGATGATCCCACCTTCTATTATTTCTCCGCCCACATTAGATCTCAAAATTTTACCTTCTCACCTTAAATATGCATATTTTGGTGAGAATGAGTCTTTACCGGTTATCATATCCGCTTCTCTAGCATCAAAGCAAGAGAATGCACTTTTATCGGTATTGAGATCTAACAAGGAGGCGTTTGGTTGGACCATGGCGGACATCAAAGGGATTAGTCCCTTGATTGTCGAACATCATATACATGTGATGGATGATGCCAGACCAACCCGAGAACCACAGAGACGGTTAAATCCCGTCATGAAGGAAGCGGTGATGAAAGAGATCGTCAAATGCCTAGATAATGGTATTATATACCCAATCTCCGATAGCCAATGGGTGAGTCCAATACATGTCGTCCCTAAGAAATCCGGCATCACTGTTATTACCAATAAGGCGAATGAGTTGATTCAGACACGCGCCCAAACTGGGTGGCGTGTATGTATTGATTACAGAAAACTCAATGCCGCCACGAGGAAAGACCACTTTCCTCTACCATTTATTGATCAAATGCTGGAACGCTTAGCGGGACGAGAGTATTATTGTTTTATGGACGGATACTCAGGCTATAATCAGGTCCCCATCGCCAAAAAAGATCAAGATAAAACCACTTTTACTTGTCCTTTTGGTACCTTTGCTTACAGTCGCATGCCCTTTGGGTTATGCAATGCTCCCGCTACCTTTCAGCGGTGTATGATGGGGATATTCTCTGATATGGTAGAGAATTTCTTGGAGATTTTTATGGACGACTTCTCGATTTTTGGAGACTCTTTTTCTGATTGCCTATCGAATCTTGACGCTGTTCTTACTCGTTGCAAAGAGAAGAACTTAACCATGAACTGGGAAAAATGCCATTTCATGGTCCAAGAGGGAATTGTACTTGGACATGTTATTTCTCGAAAAGGCATTGAAGTTGATAGAGCTAAGATAGATGTCATTCAAAACCTTCCTCATTCCAAAAGCGTCAAGGACATTCGATCATTTCTTGGCCATGCGGGCTTTTATAGGAGATTCATAAAGGATTTTAGCAAAATTGCTAGACCCTTAACTCTTCTCTTGGCCAAGGATACGACCTTCCATTTTGACTCGGATTGTGAGGCAGCTTTCGACTCACTAAAACACTCCCTCACTACAGCCCCCGTTCTATCGTCTCCAGATTGGGACTACCCCTTTGAGCTAATGTGTGATGCATCTGACTTTGCAGTTGGTGCAGTCTTAGGACAGCACATTGAAAAGATGCCACACGTGATCTATTACGCGAGTAAGACCCTGAATGATGCGCAAATCAATTATACAACCACTGAAAAAGAGCTTTTGGCGGTTGTATTTGCATTAGAAATATTCAGGCCTTACTTGATTGGCTCACCAATAGTTGTGTACACTGACCATTCCGCCTTAAAACATCTTCTGGCGAAGAAAGATGCAAAAGGTCGACTAATATGTTGGATCCATCTGTTACAAGAATTTGATCTTGTTATCAAAGACAAGAAAGGATGTGAAAACGTTGTAGCCGACCATCTTTCACGCATCTCTTCTTCCCCTGTGACCTTGCCGATCAATGATTCGTTTCCTGACGAACAACTCTTGAGCGTATCCAATGAACCTTGGTTCAGGGATATTGTGAACTATCTTGTCACAGGACTTATACCCAGCGATTGGTCAAAACAGGACAAATACCGTTTTCTATCCCAAGTAAAACACTTTTACTGAGATGATCCATATTTGTTTAAATATTGTCCTGACCAGATCATTTGCCGGTGTGTCCCGAATGAAGAGTTCAAGAGTGTTCTTTCTTTTTGTCATGATCAGGCCTGTGGGGGTCACTTCGGTCCTAAAAAGACGGCGGAAAAGGTCTTGCAATGCGGATTTTATTGGCCAACCTTATTCAAGGACGTATTTGAGCATTGAAAAACCTGTACACAGTGTCAGTACACGGGTAGAATTTCCCGGAGAAACGAGATGCCTCAGCAACCCATCTTAGTTGTTGAAATATTCGATGTTTGGGGAATTGACTTTATGGGTCCCTTTCCCAACTCCTTTGGGAATTTGTACATACTGCTTGCGGTTGATTACGTCTCCAAGTGGGTAGAAGCCATTCCATGTCGCACTAATGATAAGAAAGTTGTCATTAAGTTCTTAAAAGAGAATATCTTTTCGCGATTTGGACACCCACGCGCTATCATTAGCGATAACGGGACACATTTCTGCAACAGATCTTTCGAGACTCTGATGCGGAAATACAGAATCAACCACCGACTTTCTACACCCTATCATCCCCAAACGAGCGGGCAGGCTGAGATTTCAAACAGACAGATCAAACTAATCCTGGAGAAGACTGTTGCTAAGAATAGAAAAGATTGGTCGACCAAACTGACGGATGCTCTTTAGGCATTCAGAACTGCATATAAAACCGACCTAGGGATGTCTTCATATAGGATAGTGTTTGGAAAGGCATGTCACTTACCAGTCGAGATAGAGCATAAAGCATTGTGGGCTATTAAGGAAATCAACTTTGACTTAAACCTAGCCTGCAACTTTCGGAAGCTGCAACTAAATGAGCTAAGCGAACTCCGCGATGAAGCTTATGATAACGCTGTAATTATAAAGAATAGGACTAAGGTTTTTCACGATAAAAACATTTTGAGGAAAACATTTTCACCTGGTCAACAAGTCCTTCTTTATGATTCACGACTACACCTTCACGCGGGTAAGCTTCGATCTCGGTGGAAGGGACCTTTTGTTGTGCGGTCTGTATACCCGCACGGGGCAGTAGAAGTAGAAAATGTTAAAAACGACACATTTTTCAAAGTGAATGGACATAGACTAAAGCTGTATTTTTCCACTGACCCCACGGAGGAGCTCTTATTCTTACAAGAGCCAGTTTATTTGGATTAAAATTCCTCCGTCTCACCTTCATGTCCTATTTATCGCTGCATCATTTTTTTGAATGAAGGTGAGTGAAAAGAATAAGTTTTGGGGAAGTTCTTCACTTATATATTTTCCCCCGCTAATAATTCCCCCCAGGCTTACAGTTTTTGTAAGTATAGCGGTTGGCAACAGTGAGGACACTGTTGAGAACAAGTTTGGGGGAGGTTTGTGCTTATTTTTGCATCATTTGCATATCATCTGCATAAGCACAAAACATTTCTTTTAAAAAGAAAACCTATAAAAATTTAAAAATTTTCAAAACCCATAAAAATTTAAAAATTTTCAAATATAAAAATATTTTAATATTTAAACTTTTTTGTACATAAATAAGATAATAAAAGTTTAGATAGTGAACAATTACATCCATGAGATTAGAAAAATTTAAGAAAACTAAGAAAATTAGAAGTTTTCTTATACGAACTAGTAATAAGTAGTTATGAGCCGTTGTCCCAAGGGTTAGTAAGATGAAGGTAGTCACTAATCTGTGGATAAAACTAAGTCTGAAAAATAGTTTCTACTCTGGAAGCCAAACATTTTGAACGTTGCTACCCTGCTATTCGCACTTACACACGTCTTGAAGCCTGGGATAGTAGAGGATACCTTGAAATGCTCTTGTCTTAAAGCCGATGTATGAAGGAAATAAAATAAAAGAAATGAATAAAAAAATAAAGTGGTGAGAAAAATGGACACTGGTTTTGTTATCACCGAGGGCAATAAAAAAAATTTATAGCGAGGGTGCCTTTTCACCTAGTGCCCTAAGGCCAACTGGTCTGGGAGTCACTGCTATGCCTGAGGTGGTGCAAGACGAGGAAAATACACCAAATAAGCAAGCACATGAGTAATCGGTCGGTTAGTACCTCAAGAAGTATTAACGGTCGCATGAAAGTGTGTGAGCAATCTCATCTAAATATTCATTAATTAAAAAGTACTGAGGCTGATGGGCAAGAGTATGATAGCTTGAATTGAATTCTCCGGGTGTAGGGATGTCCTTTACACACACGCAGGGTGATATGATCGATGTTTGGAAGAAAGATAGGAATGAAGAATAAGACGATGTTTTATTGAGGGAGGACGTGATTTCTAACATCTTTTCATAACTATTAAGATAGGGCTCATGACAACCGAAAAGCTAGCTTAGTTGGAAACCCTAATTTTCAAGGCTTTTCTTCTACAATTCTTTTCTTTAAATGTAATATTCATGATCTTCCTTTTATTATTGGATTTTGTGGGTGCAATCCACTGAAAACCCTCAGGAGACAACACTCCTCCTACTAGGGACACCTAGAGGTTTAAAGGTTTGTTGCACGTGCTCAATGCAATCGTGTTGCCTACGAAAGTGTGCTAGTTAGTTTTTCTCTTTTTTTATTTTCTCCTTCTCTTTTTAATAAAGTTCGCTCGAGACGATCGAAATTAAGTTTGGGGGAATTTGATTAGTAGAATTTATTGTATCTTTTAACCGGCAATTTCCCTATCATTTGCATTCATATAGAAGTGTTCGGCATTCATATAACACATATTAGCAAAACAGTCGTAAAATATCAGATTACATGTGTTAGACCTTAAAACCGGCATTTCTAGGGAAATTGACTGCATTTTTAGCATGGCATCATTCCTATATATCGCAACTTGTGTTTCGAAGTCCGTGCAGGAAATTCCAGAAGAACGGTCAAATTTACACTGCTAAAAGATACGCCAACTCAAGGATTTGGAATCTGGTAATGATCTAAAGGTAATTCAGGAATTCAACATATCATAAAATACAGAAGAAGACATCATAAGCCAACACCAGAAAGATGCAGCCCCAAGGAGCCAAAATGGCCGCGGAACCGCGGCCTAAGCCTCCTTGTGCCGTGGTTCCGCAGCGGTCTTGCCTCTTCAACCCATCTGCTTGGCACCACAACTCTTCACTCAGTGTGTACACCTCAGAAAACCTATGCAAATTCCAGAAAGCCCCAGAACATTCTGCCAGATCAGCAAACCTTGAGTTCCTTCACTAAACTAGCTTCTATTCTAGAACCTTCTCCCTAAACCCTAGCTTAAACCCTAAGCTAAGCTCCTAACTACCTACTTCTAGAAGCCTCTCAACAAACTTTTGGAGGGAAGTTCCATTTCAAATCCAAAACCTAGGGTTTAGGAAACCTATAAATAGACCCCTAGGCTCACTTGTAAAAGGATCCCATTTTTTTAGAATCTTAGAGAGCTAGATCCCAATCTCTCCCATTCTTCATCTTTCCCAAATTCCACCCACAAGTCTAGTGACAAGGCTTGTGTCAAAACCCTAACCCTAATCCAATCTACAAATACCCAATTCAAGATTCATGGAGTTCAAGCCAAGCAAGTCTTCTACAACCCTTTAGAAGCAAAGCCGGACTTCATCGGAGCACGAGGTCGAAGCGATCCAAGACTCAAGAAGCCGAGCGATACAAGATTTGACGAGCAAAGTTCCTCCTCTTGTAATTCTTGAGAGTTGTAACTTCTTGTTGATGTAATAAAGGTAAAGATTCTTTAAATTTGTTTACATTTTAATTCTAGCATCATGATTTCATTTCAATTCTTGAATGCATTCTTTGTGATGATGTGTGAATAAACTCCGCTCGTGGAGGAGTCGAGATGATCGTAGAATGATGATGTTGATAAATCTTTAAACGTTTTCTTAAGTCCTATAGCGATTGTAAATTCTTGAAAATAGAATGATCGATGATCTAGATCGATGTGAAATGGGTTCTTGATTCTTTTCGCACGATCTAGAGAATCAACGATCGATCATTGGATTTTCAAGAAGCTATCTAGTGAATGTGATTCATCGAAAGGATAAAGGATAGGACGAAGAACCCTAATTCTTCGCAAGATCCTTAAATCTCGATCAATCGACATCAAGTTAGCATCAATTCGTTAATGGATAAGAAACGTTAATCTTTAGTCTTCATCACATCTACAATCTAATCGATTCCTACGAGCTTTACTTCAAATCTTGAAACCCTAAAGTGATTGGAATTCTTTCGAAACTCGATTCTCGATGTTTATCTTTTTCTTGATTCTTGATTAGAATAGTGACACTTGAAACATTTGATAAAATCTTGAATCATGTTTTCTTTTCTTTTTTATTAACTTTTCAATTCAAACAAATCAAAATACGAACGTATCGCACAATCCCTGTGGACGATCCGCACTTACTAACGCGCTACATTTCGACACCGTTATTGATTGCGGTCAAATAATTCTTTGGTTGTGATTTCTTTACAATTTTCATACTACACAATCCGAAATCGTTACAATCAAATGGCGCCGTTGCCGGGGATCGCACGCTAATTCGTTTTATATTGAAGTTTGAATTGAAAGATTTATTCCATTACATTGTTTGAGATCAAAATTCGCACAAACCCTAAACGATTTGTTGTGGTTTATTGCAAGGAGATCTGGAGCTTGCTGTGAAATTGAAGTAATTTTTGGAATATACCAGAGAGCTGTGGGAGTCTACAGAAGCTCCCTGGTGAATTTTGGTGAAGAGATCCTACTAACCGATCGCGGAAGCGCGGCATTAGGGACCAATTGCGGCGGAACCGTGACATTGTGGAGGGATCTTTGTGCAAAAGTTCCTCAGGTGACTTCTTACCTTCTCCTCTCTCCTCTTTTTAGCTCCAACTAACAAATTTCTACAGGCTTCTGTGCAAAAATAGCAGCGCCGCTAAAAAAGCAAAATTAAATTTGTGCGTGTTTTTGTTTTGTGGTTGTTTGCATAACAAATACGGATATTAAGGGGCACGGCCAAATCCAAATTAGGTGGGGAGTTCATTACCCTTCCTAAGCCCCAAAAATCACAAACTTGCGTCCGCATTTACCCTCATTAACTAAAAAAGATCTAAAGATGACTCTAAGGACCGTCGCGCTCACTTAGGACAGAAGAAGGCCGTGGGTAATTCATTGCTTATCCGCGTTTTCTTGTGGTGTCTAAAGCAAGTGTGTCGAAGGCTAGTGGTTATTAATTAGGCCCACTACTTACGTAGTGGAGTACCTTCCCACTTACCTGGCACTTACCTGGCCACAGGGGGACAAAGAGGCAGTGGAGGATTCTATCCTGCGACTTGTCTTTTGGCAGTTAGGAGCGGTCTAGAGCCGGACCTAGGTGACCACTAGATTCTAGGGTTTTGCTTGTTGCATTTTGTTGTGTCGCATCATTTTTTTTCAAAAATCCGTCCCTTTTTCAAAGAAAACACCGCATTCATTCATTTCCCCTAATTATAAGTCACGCTGCCACTTGTACTAACCCTTTTTAGTATAAGATAGGCTGGACAGGGGATTCTAGTGCCCGTTTAGTCCGCGTCTCTCCTATCGAATCCGAAGTTTTGAGCGCCAAGGCTCTTCTTTTATGCAACTTAGATCAATTTGCGTCCTGATAATTAAATTCTCTTTTTATAAGAGACTTTGTCTCAAGGTTCTAAGAACAAAGCTCTTATTTTATAGGAGATGTTTCAATCTCTTATTTTAGTGAAAAGTTTTGCATTTATGGATCTGTGATCCTAAAAGAATTGAATTATTCTCCCCCCCTTTTATAATGAGATGTTCATGATCTCTTTTTATGAATGACCTTAGTCTTATAGATCTATGATCTGTGAGAAGAATTATGTTCTTCTTCTTATTTTATGATGAGATCTTTTGATCTCTTTGTAAAAGACCTTGGTCTTGTAGATCTATGATCTTAAAGAAAGAAGTGAATTCTTTTTTTTAATATGAGATGATTTCATCTCTCTGTTCATTTTTTTTTTACCTTGAAGAAAATCTTCTTCTTCTACCGAGAGCTTGGCTCTTCTTTCTTTGAATTTCTCAAAGTTTGGGGGAGTTCCTCTCTATCTTTCTCCTTGAGACTGGAAGTCTTGGGGCCTTTATATAAGGCGAGCTGATTTGTTCAATCAGTTAAGGAGATCTTTTCTCCAATTGATATGGGGATTTCCCCACCGTTGGATCTTTGATCTAAGGGCTTCTATTTTATAGAAGGCAATCTTCTTATTTTTGACAAGATTGGGAAATCTTTCCATACAGAATTTATTCTGTATTTTGGTGATTTTTTACCACCTTTGGATCATTGATCCAACGGTGCTCTGATTTACAGAGCACAATTTTTTTGTTTGGAAAGATTTTGAGGAATCTCTCCTTAACAGAATTTTATTCTGGTTAATTGATGATTTATTATCTTTATTAGATCTTTGATCTGACGGTGGGGAGCTTTTATTTCCAGCGCTAGCGCACCCGTGCTTTGCACATGGTGCGCTGCTTAGAGTGCAACGTACTTAGCGCTAGCGCACACGTGCTTTGCACGTGGTGCGCTGCTTAAGTGCAGCGCTCTTAGCGCTAGCGCACACGTGCTTTGCACGTGGTGCACTGCTTATAAAGCAGAGCTCTTAGCGCTACTATGAAGCGTTGCTTCATTTCAAAATTTGAAATTTGAACAGACCTTTGCTCTGATTGGGGGAAACAAATGCCCCCCTACCGTTGCGCTCACGTGGCCCACATGTGAGTGCAGCGGTGGTAGCATCTGCGCCCTTGGATCAACTCAGAAGTTGAAACGGCATCTCAGTGCCTATAAATAGGACCCTTGGCCTTTAGGATGATTTCTGTTCATCTTCATTTATGAGAATTTTTATTCTCTTTCAGAGCATAGCTCTTCATTTTAAGAACCTTCAAGAGTCAAAACTCTGCCAAATTTTTGTAAGATTTGAACTTTATCAATAGAGCTTTGCTCTTCCTCAGATCATAGATCTCAAAATGTTTTTAAGGTTTTACCCATTAACAGAGCTTTGCTCTTCATAGATCTTAGATCTAAAGAAAACCCTTTTAGGGTTTCATTAACAGAGCTTTGCTCTCATAGATCTAAAGAGATCTTTTTTGGGGTTTCTTAACCCATTAACAGAGTTTTGCTCTCTTGAATAATGGAGATTTGTTAATCTCTTATGAAGAACTCTTAAGAGTTTGTTCATGGATCTTGAAGATCTCAGAATTTTAATTCATTAAAAAAAATTATTTCAATTTTTTCTGATGGGTTATTCCATCATTTTTACAGAGTAAGGCTCTTGAGGAATTTTTATTCCTTCATCATTAGAGTTGACAGATGTCACTCTGCCACAGAGCATTGCTCTCAAGGGGAGATTTACTCCTTAGCCCGAGGGGTTCTCATTGAATGAGAATCAATTGAGGATTTGCTCATTTTAATGACAGTCTCATCAAATGATGAGACTGTTTTATTAATGATGAACTGTCATCTAGATTATGTGGGTCCCCTTTGGTCCATTTTCACTACATTGCAGTGTGGTACGGATTTAAAGTACCTAGTAACAGAACTTAAACTATAGCATTGGCGGATGAAAATTTGTTCTTTTCCGCGCAGGTACTATGTCTTTCGATACTTCCTTCCAGTTCGTCCGTTCGGAAGGCGGATTTCCTGAAGCGCCCGTTGACTGAGAAATTTTTGTACTGATTAAAGAACATGACCCGGAGCATAAGAATCTTCATTTGTGGGGAACATGGTATAACCAGATCATCATGGGTCGGCGCAGCTTCTCTTGCGCAACACCTTCAGAAGCCATCTCGGCGATTCATTATGCCGACGTACCCCCGGTGAACTATGCCGTGGAGGTGGTTAATTGGACTTCAGAGGATTGTCTTTAGCCCTCTATGGCTGCAATACCTGTACAACCGCCGATAGCTTTGGACATTCTAGGGCGGCGTATATGCCAGGGCGAGTCGCGCCCTTGGGGACAGCCATACAACATAGGCCTGACTCCCCGTCACTCAGCTAGATATCTGCAGTGGGCCCGATACATCCTATCGGCAAAGAAGTCAGAGTTACTGAGGCTCGGGTTGTACCCCGCGATCTATGCTTCCCTGTTTCAATATTCCCCACCTCCGGCCTGGTGGGTCAAAGCCTTTTTGGAACAGTGGAACGTTCCAACTCATACCTTCCTTATGCTAGATCGAGAAGTTTCCATCACTTTGGAAGAGTTTGCGGATATCTCCGGCTTGCCTATCAGAGGGGAGCATTATGAGGAGATCTTGCCCCTGATGAGTATATTTTCGCTACCCGACTGGTGATGACGGGTCTAAACCCAGAGAATGCCATTCAGCACCGATTCCCGAGCTTGATCAAGGTGCTAAACATTTATGAGGGCTTATTTCTTGAATCTGGAAGCCATGGGGTTAGCTTTGCGGACTTCATCGCCCGTTTTCTCCGCCCAAAAGCTTTATCGCAATAAGATGAAAGGTTTGCCAAACTTGATGATCCTTTCGGCTTTGGCTTGAATAGCCGGCCAATATTGGAAGCTGATCAAAAGAGTTTCTTTCTTCCAAAAGTCGCGATCGTCCCCTTTTCAGAAATTGCCGCTCCGGGCATCGATGAGGAAGCGTTCTTTCTAGGGTTCCTCGGTTTGTGGTTAAGCTGGTTCGCGCTTCCCATGCACCCTCGCTACATGAGGCCGTCTGTCTTTTACCCAGCTCATCGGATAGTTGAAGGGAGACAGGTTGCTGTTGGGATTGCCGGGCGGGCTCATTTGTATCACGGCCTTAGTTTGGCGGCCGACACTACTCAACCGGGAGTGCAGCCCGTGAACTTCCCGATGCATTATTTTACTTCATGGCTCGAGCTGCATGTGCTCGATGCTTTTGGAATGCACAAGCGGCCTCATTTCTATGAAACTTGCAATTTTCCACGGATCATGTGGCTTGTCAATGCTTCCATTGTGGAGCCAAGTCAGTGAGAGGCTCGGGGTGTAATTCTTCGCCCACGTACCGTCGGGGACGGCATGACCTTTGTTGATAAGGTTATGACCATCGGTAAGGAATCCGCTAAGACGGTGCAGCCGTTGCGGGACACCTTTAAGGACGGAGCTTCTACCTTGAAAGCTCGGGAGATTCTCCATTTGTACTCGATCAGGCCGGGATACTTGGTGTTCAGGCAGAACGACTCGGCTTTGTTCATGAGGTATAACCCCCACCATTTTGCCCAGCAATCAAGCTATAATCAGGGCGTCCCGCTCGAGGCATTCTTGGCAGAACCGATTTATACTGAAGAGGGTATCCGGAGCGCTTTGCACCACTTCATGCGCCTAAACACAGGGTCATATTTCTTCATTAATGAGCCAAGTTGTGTTCCGAAAGTCCTGAACGTATACGTGGCGTGGTATCAACACACGATGGGTGTCGTCATTAGGGAGGAAAAGAAGTTGTTGTTCGATCGTAAGGGTGCAGCCCCTGTCGGTAATCCAGCCATCCCTTTGAAGCAATGGACCATCGTTCGTCCTCCTTTGAGAGAGGTTGCTTCGGTTATGGTCCCGAGTGATGTGCCTGAGCTACCGATGCCCCGTGATCCTGTGAAAGAGGTGACTGTAGCGTCTCCCGAATTTGGTGTGGGTTCAGATATCGGGACTCGTCATCCTAAGGTGCCCACCAAGCATAAGCTTGTGCAAGCGGCGATCGGTGCTCGCTCGTAGAAGAAGAAGAAGAAGAAGTCGATTCTTTCTACAGACGTTGTACTCGGCCAGGAGCCTCATGCTCCTTATAGCGAGGGCCTGAGCGAATATGGGACCAACGAGGGTCTATTCATGGCGCCAGATGATACTGATCTGGAGGCTGCCATCGCAGCTTCCGAGCGTCTAACTAGCCACAAAGCAGGACTGATCATCCTCGCACAATCAAGTAAAATTCAACCGTATCTTTTTGCTGTTATGTTTTTGTTATCATGTTTTGACTGACACTCCTTCTTTAACAGGCATTTCCACTGAAGAGGCTCTCGCGGCTTCCCTCAAAACTTTTGAGGAGGAAGAGAGGCTTCGTGCTTCGCTGGTCCTTGGTATATTTTGGCTCATTGTGCCTTCATTCCCCTTTCTTATGGGTAATCTGACCCATTTTTCATCTCATCGCAGGGACTACCTCGACTCAGGTCATCCCCAGTACAGTGCCAATCCCACAGGGTGATGCGGAGATGCTTCCAGGGCCAGCTATCGAAGTCCCGGCCTTCCCAGCATTGCCAAAAGAGGCTTTACTTAAGCAACCGATGACGGACGCCATAACGGCTCCAGAGGTAGCTCCTGGCGCGGACGATGACGTCTCCTTGACGAAGGTCCTGAGAAGATCAGCTCTCACAGCCCAGGTGGAAAGGAAGCGCAGGAGGTGTACAGCAAGAGAACGTAACACCGCCTTGGCCATAGGTGCAGGCTCGAGCGCTGCTTCTCCTGTCCCTGCTTCTTCAGAGGGTGCTCCGGTTGCCCTGTCTATTGCTCATAGACAGGCGATTGTTCCCCTCCGAAAGACGGCGCGACTTGACGTCTTGCCTGAGATTCGGGGCAGATGCTAATTGGTGCTATCCGTCTACCTCTCCGAAGATGCCAAGTTGATTTATGGCACCGTGTATCGAAGGTTTAAACGGATGCGTCCGATGTAGCAGACTTCATCAGATTCCCCCTCGCTTAAGGGGTTTTTTGATTATGGGGACGCTCTTCCCTGCAGGCGCAAGCCCCTGCAGTTAATTACGCTACCGCATCGCGGTAACCACTTTCTCCTTCTCCAGATGGTCACTTCATGTCGCATGTGTTTATTTTGTGTTTAGTTGCCCGTGGATTGTATACGGAGACTGAGTTATGTCGTCGTCCGTAGAGCGTGGACCAGTCCAAATCCGTATTATCTTAGATTTGGGTTTGGGGGTTTTGGGTTTAAGGATACGTTAGCCTCATTCGAGACTAAGATCGACTTAAACGTTTGTTAAGGATACGTTAGTCTAGTTTTCAGACTAAGATCAACTTAACGAGATCGTTCAGATCCGACAAAAGAGCAGTTGGCTCTATTGTTCCAGTTTAGGGACATAGGGGTCCATTATATGTATGGCCATCGGGACCCATCACCCCTCTGACGACGTTGAAGGATTACAACGACAGATGTCAGAGGAGTTCAGAGATGTACCCTTAAGCCAAAGTTGATTGGGGGATCTAGAGTCCAATTTGGGACTAAAGTCTGTTTGAAGGTTTAAGGATACGTTAGCCATATTTGAGGCTAATATCAACTTAAACGGGATCGTTTAGATACGAAAATAGAGCAATTAAGGGAGCCCTGTTGTTTAGTTTAGTGACATTGCGGTCAATAAGTAGTTTAAGGACATTGCGGTCCACTGTTAGTTTTAAGACGTTGCGGTCAAGGTTAAGGACGTCGTAGTCCGTGGATTTAAGGACTCCACAGTCCGATGTTAGTTTTAAGACATCACGGTCAAGGTTAAGGACCTCATAGTCCATGAGTTTAAGGACCCCACAGTCCGTCGTTAGTTTTAAGACATCCCGGTCAAGGTTAAGGACCTCATAGTCCATGAGTTTAAGGACCCCACAGTCCGTATTAATATGTGGTCATCGGGACCCGTCACCTCTTTGAAGACGTTGAGGAATTACAACGCCAAGTATCAAAGGAGTGAAGAGATGTACCCTTAAACCGAGGTAGATTAAATAATCTTTGGCCCAATTTGGAACCAAGACCAATTAATTATATTATGAGCCCATTGGCTCAGTTGAATTTGAATTGAGGACTTATGGCCAGCTTGGGCTAAGTCCAATCATGTTTAGGATATTGGCCCTCTGTTGGTCCATTAGAGGAGAGGCTTTGCCTCTAGACACTTAGCCAATGGGGCTAAAGTTAGTGTTAAACACTAAAGATCGATCAGTGTTGAACACTGAGAATGAGATTGACAAGTTAGTGCTTAACACTAAAAGATAGTTAGTGTTAAACACCAGCAACAGGGCTTTCAAATTAGTGTTTATACACTAAAACAAATCAGTGTTAAACACTGGCAATGGAGATTTCAAATTAGTGTTTAACACTAAGGCAGATCAATGTTAAATACTGGAAACAGGGTTTTCCAGGTTGGTGTTCAACACTAAGAAAGTCAGTGTTAAACACTGTAAATAGATGTTTTCTAAATTAGTGTTTAAACACTAAGAAAATCAGTGTTGAACACTGGATGTAGAGGTTTCAATTATAGTGTTAAACACTAAGGCAAGAGGGGTCACGTGGTAGCACGTGAGAGCGCCCTCAATTCATTTTATTGTAGCGTTCCTAGGCACACTATAGAGGTCTCACAAGGCATCAACCATGCCAATTTCAAATTTTATGGGTGCCGAGAAACCCTAATACGGATCGTTGACTAGAAGTTTAGGCGATATACGAATCTAGTTAACAACTTAACTAAAGATAAGAACCTACAACCTTTGTAGATCCGGATATCCACTTCCTTGGCTCCACGTAGGCGTCCTCTCGCTGTCCATCTCGAATCCTGGACTCAATCGTCGGCTTGATCGGAGAAATGGGCGGACTAGGTCGTCGGCTTAGTGCCGAAGATGATCTACGTCGAGGCATCACAAGTTCAAGCTCCGACTTCACAAATTTGTGAAACTTGTGAAGAAAACACCCAAAACAACTTGGCAAGTGGTAGAGGGTGAAGAAATAGGAGGTGGGTTCACTTTAGAATTGGATTTCTTACTTTAGAACTCAAGTTGCCATTGATGGTATCAAGCTTTCTTGAAGAAGAAGATGATGAAGAAGAAAGAATATGATAAGTTTCTTATTTTTAAAAATGAAACTAATATGAATACTTATCATATACTAACCATGGTCAAGTGTAGAGATTAAACTAAGGTTAGTTGGAATGGTTAGGGTTAAGGATGAGATAAGAATGGTGGACTTTGTCAAAGCTTCAAGAAGCTTCAACATAGAAACAAAATAAGCCACCATTCTTAATAAAATCCAAAATGAATAAATAAATAAATGAATGAATGAAAAAGCAAAACCCTAATCATCTCTTAACCATGGTTTAATCCTTTACACTTAACCAAAGGATCAAGTATCATCAAACATGATACAAATATGTGCACAAAAATATATCACATATACAATGTGCATCAAGTGAGAAAATCCTTTTAAAATGAACCAATACTAGTTAATGCAAAGTAATATATCAAATATATAATTATACACTAAATCATTAAATCAACACTTGATTTAACGATCCGGTCATATCGCATATAACCGACTAGTATCTTATGTATCGGCTTATCGAACCAATCCTTGATTCGATATCTAGGTTATATCGCATATAACCAATCGATACATTCATCACGAGAATTGAATACGGTATCACATACACGCATTATTCTCGGTCCTGCACATATCTCATATGCACTCCTATTTCATTTCGCTTGAGCCAGGAAACCTCTGTGTAGGACTCTAAAGACTCGTCAATACGCCGGTAGCAGATGATGATCATATCAAGCACCCACAAGCCGCAAGCGGTCTGCTAAACGTAACGGCCATCCGGGTATTGAGCGATCAGAAGATCGACGAGCTAGCCCGCTCACACTCCTGTGAATCCAACCAGTAACACTTACCGTACAGTCCGGTCTGTTCGTCTGATATGTCGCATATCAAGTCTAGGGGTGGTAAACGTCAGACCCCAATAACCGATAAGTCGTGCCGATGTGAGGCTCATAACGGGTCGAGAAATTACTGGTAACACTTACCAGCAAATCTCTGATCAGCCCTGGCCAGGGACTTCCCTGTTACGGCCAATCGAGCACAGCGCAACATCAACCCCCAATACCGGGAGAGACGAAACCCCTCCTATCGCTCATTGCCTCCATGTGACTCGGGACTGTACCCAAAGACCATCGTTTTGCACGCCCTCATGGACGTGGTAAGGTGGAGATCAAAGCACAGTGGGAATCACACAAGACTCTATGACGATCTCGGGTCTACAGACTAACCTGTACAAGTGTCACCTGAGAACTGCCATCTGACGTGAGGTATAATACCATCTGGGAGTTCTCGGCGAGTCCGTCCAGTGTTCCCAGTCTCTACTGAGCACCCGTATACCATCTTTGATGTCAAACACCAATGGATATGGGATCATCCATTGCCCATCTCATGGGTCGAGAAGCGTATACGCTAGTCTACACTGGTATATCGATGTCCTGTCTCGATACACTCACGACTAGGGACCTTGAAGGATGTACTTATGGACTACCATGTCCCCACTAGTATGATCTGCATCATAGTCCAGGTAGTCAAGTACACATCCTAAGGGCTTTATCAACATGTAACTATAAGACAGTTTAAAGAGACAAGTGTACATGTTAAGATAAAGAGTAACCAGATAGCATACTATCATATCGAGCAAGAAAGTCATCTCTATATATGTCCAAGCATCCAATATAATATACATCATCTGTACAATACTGGCCTCTAGGGCATACATACAACTAACAATCTCCCACTTGCACTAGGGCCAGCTGCTGTAGTATCGCATACCGAGCATCCCGAAGAGTCTCTCAAACTGTATCTGGGGAATGGCCTTCGTGAGTGGATCCGCCGTGTTGTTCTTCGTGTCAACCCTCCTGACCTCGATCTCCCGGCGATCAACTATCTCCCGGATCAGGTGATACCGCCTCAGAATATGCCTGGATCGCTGATGGGACCTGGGTTCCTTGGCCAAAGCCACCGCTCCATTGTTATCGCAATACAAAGGTATTGGATGCTCAATGGATGGAACCACTCCAAGTTCAGTAATGAACTTCTTGATCCAGACAGCCTCTTTGGCAGCATCGTTGGCAGCGATGTATTCAGCCTCCATCGTTGAGTCTGCCACGGTTTCCTGCTTGGAACTCTTCCAGCTAACCGCCCCTCCGTAAAGGGTAAAGACAAAGCCCGACTGCGACTTAGAGTCGTTCTTATCACTCTGGAAGCTCGAATCGGTAAAGGACTCCACTTGGAGTTCTCCGTTACCATACACCAAGAGCATCTCTTTAGTCCTTCGCAAGTACTTGAGAATGCTTTTCACAGCTGTCCAGTGATTCTCTCCAGGATCAGCTTGATACCTGCTCACTACACTCAGTGAGTATGCTACATCGGGTCTGGTACATAGCATCGCATACATGATAGAGCCTACAGCCGAAGCATAGAGTATCCCTTGCATGCGAGCTCTCTCCAAATCAGTCTTGGGAGACATCTCTTTGGAGAGAGTGACTCCAGAGATCGTGGGCAAGTTCCCACGCTTGGATTCTTCCATACTAAACCTCTTTAGTATGGTGTCAATGTACCTGGATTGGGACAATCCCAAAATTCGTTTGGATCTATCTCTATAGATCCTAATTCCCAATATGCAGGAGGCATCACCAAGATCTTTCATTGAGAATCTTTGTGATAAGAAGAGCTTGACCGATTGCAGCATAGGAATATCATTTCCTATCAAGAGTATGTCGTCCACGTACAATACGAGGAAGATAACCTTACTCTCTGCCACCTGCTTGTAAATACAAGGTTTATCTGGGTTTTTGACGAAATCAAACTCTTTGATAACGACGTCAAAGCAGATGTTCCAACTCCGCGATGCTTGCTTTAATCCATAAATGGATTTAAGCAGCTTGCACACCTTCCCGCTGCTCCCACTGTCTACGAAGCCCTCTGGCTGAGTCATGTACACGCACTCTTCTAAATCACCATTTAGAAAGGCGGTCTTAACATCCATTTGCCAGATTTCGTAGTCATGATACGCAGCGATGGCAAGCATGATTCGGATGGATTTAAGCATAGCCACTGGAGAAAAGGTTTCGTCATAGTCCACACCTGGTCTTTGACGAAAACCCTTTGCTACAAGTCTATCTTTGAAAGTCTCCACTTTCTCATCTACACCAAGTTTTTTCTTAAAGATCCACTTGCTCCCAATGGGTTTTACCCCTTCAGGAGCAACTTCCAAAGTCCATACTTTGTTGGTGTACATGGATTCCATCTCGGACCGCATAGCATCCAGCCATTTCACTGAGTCCCCACTCGTGATGGCTTGCTCGAAGCTAGTTGGGTCATCATCCTCCATGATGCAATCCTCACTACCACCATCAATGAGAAAACCGTAGTATCTCTCAGGTGGACGAGAAACCCTACTAGATCGGCGAAGAGGCTGGGGTTCGTCGGGTACTACCGAATCTTCTGCTTCCACTAAATCTTCAGTTATAGTTTGTGTTTCTGGAACTTCTTCCAGTTCTACCTCAGAGCCACTAATCTCTTTTGCAAGAAATTCATTTTCTAAAAAGGTGGCATGTTGAGCAACAAACACTTTTTGTTGTTCACTGTGGTAGAAAAAATATCCATTTGAATGTTTAGGATATCCCACAAACTTATATAGAACTGACCGTGCCTCGAGTTTGTCTGGATTTTGCCTTTTGACATAGGCCAGACAACCCCATATCTTAACTCGTTAAGACATGGTCTCTTCCCACTCCATATCTCATATGGTGTGGTAGGTACAGATTTAGTTGGAACTTGATTCAATAGGTATGCTGTTGTCTCAAGCGCATACCCCCAGAAGGAAATAGGTAACTCAGCTGTACTCATCATAGAGCGCACCATATCTAATAGGGTGCGATTCCTCCGCTCCGATACACCGTTGTGCTGTGGTGTATAAGGAGGAGTAAGCTGAGAGAGAATCCCATTCTCTTTTAGATAATCTAGGAACTCATTGCTTAAATATTCTCCTCCTCGATCAGATCGAAGGATCTTAATACTTTTGCCTGTTTGTTTTTCTACTTCGTGCTTATATTCTCTGAATTTCTCAAAAGCTTCAGACTTGTGTTTCATCAGGAACACATGTCCGAATCTAGAGAGATCGTCAGTGAATGTAATGAAGTAGGAAGAACCGTTCCTGGCATGCGTAGACATGGGACCGCATACATCACTATGTATCAGTCCTAAGAGTTCATTAACTCTTTCTCCGTGTCCACTAAACGGAGCTTTGGTCATTTTTCCTTTGAGACATGAATGGCAAGTATCATAAGATGATAATTCAAAAGAATTCAAATAACCATCCTTATGTAACTTAGCCAGTCGTGTCGCATTGATGTGACCAAGTCTACAGTGCCACAAGTAGGATTCGTTCATTTCTGAACTTTTCCTCTTGTGTGTGTTTTGTATATTGAGGATTGTATTCTGATTTAGAATGAATATGCCATTATGTAACGAGCCTGATGCAATCAGCTTTTGATCTTGGAATATGTTCATAACATTATCCTTTACTACAAAATTATATCCTTCTTTACTTAATAAAGAAACTGATATAATGTTGCACATCATGTTCGGTATATAATAGCACTCATTTAGAATCAGTGTATTACGACTTGGCAATACAAGATGATATTCGCCAACAGCTTTGGCTGCAATACTTGCACCGTTCCCTACTTGAACGGAATGATCACCTTTTCCCAGTTCTCTACCTTTACGTAGCCCATGTAACATTTTACATATATGGGATCCTGATCCGGTATCCAATACCCAGGACGTAGGGTGAACTGAGAAACAGTTCTCAATAACTAACACACCTGAAGAAGATGCATCAACATGCATGTTCTTTTGGGCGGCGTGAGTATCCAGATATTCTCCTATTTCCTGTTCATTCTTATAACTCTTATAAGAAAGAACGGGTCCAACGTTCCCCTGCACAGTATAACATGCGGGTTCAGTCAATACATCCATATTATTATCTTTATTAGGGCATGAAATGGTCGCTACCTGGAGAGAGAGAGAAGAAAACACTTTAGCGTATGCTCGTGCAAGATCAGATTGGTTATTATCTTATCTAATCAGGATGGCTCCCACTATTTTTATCAAATCTTCCTTCAAACCCTAAAAGGAAAGACTAGCCGGGATTAATTACACACTACAAGTTCGCCAATCTTTCAGCCAGGCCAGTGTCGGTACTTTGAGGGAGGTTCCCCGTGCTTTCGCACGAACCTAATTAATGTAAACCTCGTTTTCCCATAGGCGTAACCCCGTTGACACCTTTCTAGACACCTACTTGATCGGCTAATTGTAATGTGTAAAACTCTCCCAGGAGTAACTCTTACTCACAGCGGGTATCGGGATCCAACTATCTCATAGAAGGTATGCAATCTCATTGCAAATTTCAACACTTGAAATTCCCGATAATATTTTGCCCCTAGTGTGCCATGACCTTGACAGAGGTCAACAAACCATAGTGCACTAGTCAAGTTCAACCCGTCATTTCTTGATTGAATCAAACCCACTCGCACGACCCTTGATAGAGGTCAACAAGGTCGTATGAATACCCTAATCCAATCTGCATCATATGCATAAGCAGATAAATACTAGTTAGCTACCGCACACTACGCCTTGACAGAGGTCAACAAAGGCAGCACGAATACTAAACAGTTCTTATCTGAAATGACGGAGGGCTACGACAGGTTTTTCTGAAAACCTATTGCGTAATGAATTGATATCGTTGTAGGATCAAATGAAGTTTTAAAATGGAGTGATTTTGAGGCTTTTCTAGTTTTGCTAAAGGGGTCACTCCCGGTGAAGGGATCATCGGCCCTTTCCTCGTCGAATAAGGTGCGGGATATATCATATATATCACTATGCAAAACAGAAACTATAGAAGCAATCAAAAAACAAACCGAGTGTGTAGCATCTGCCAGTTATTGCTAAAGGAGTCACTCCCGGTGAAGGGATCTCGGTCCTTTCCTCATCGAATAAGGTGCAGGATATATCACATATACCTCTGTGCAAAGCAAGAACTGTAGCTACCTGTTTTATTTAAAATTCGATTCTACAACATCTTTGGTTTCTTTTCTTTCATTAATCACATTAATGAAGTCCCATCATTTAAATACCTAAACATCACAGATAAATACGACGTACACTTATGCCATCCGCATTCGCCTCGATGTCCCCTCGTGCACCGTTAGGTTAGGTAACTAACGACAGAGCAGGGCAGGGCTAGTGCGGGTGCAAAACATAAGTAACGTCTATATAATATATCATATATACTATATATTGTATCTATCACAGAACATCACATGATCACATCACAGATATCGCAGCAGAAGAAACATATGAAACATTGGATATACTAGGACGTCCGTGTTTTCAATACGAGCCAGTATAAAACACGGATTCCACGGTCGTGATGAATAGCCAATCCCACACCCCTAGACCCCTACGAGAGCGGCAAGCAACCCTGCCAATTCTAGGGTTAGGAGACCCGGACTTGACTCCTCGAGTTGGTCTCCCACTGGACCCCAGAACCCGGTTACTTGTTCTCCCCTCCTTGGGTCTATCCTAGTGCAGAAAAGTAAATAATATACAAAGGGTGACAACTTCCGCAACCTGGAAGTGCCCCAATAAAAGAATATTACAAACAAGTTTTTACATGAATGAAAATGAAAAACACTCATCTCACATAAAAAACCCCGGCTATTCGAACACGACGATCCAATATAACATATCCAGCAACACATAACATCACATGTCATCAACGTAAGTAAATATGCGCATCCCAATTGTCGTTGACATATAGCAACGAAACCGGCGATATCACATATTACACTTACGGTCACAGAAAAGAAAGTGTAAAACTACAACAGTTGGAATCCGCAACCTCTTTAGACATCACATACCTAATCAAATGAAATACTTAGACATCACATGCCTAACAGTTATAAACCCCGCATTTTAGTCCCATTATCGAAAACTCTTTTCAATATCAAATGAGACTAAACCGCTAGATTTATAACATTCATTCAATTATCTCATAACTGTTTGTGAATTCCAATTATTGTATCACATTCCGGATAAATAGAATATATTAAACTTTCCGATCGAACATTCGAACACCCAAGTTTTCCCGAAACCGTTCAATACATGAAATAGGTTCAAAGACATTCACTTCATGCCTCAGTACCAACGGTCCAGCCGTAGAAGGGTCAAGCCAACGCCTCACATGTGGCACGCCGTACTGCCCCAAACCCGAAGGTTCAAAGGGCAGTTCAAGATGGTCACATAATCGAGTTAAGGTTTGTTGTCTTCTAGAGGGACCATCGCGTTACTTGCACTACTCAGAACGTCCTTAAACCACAGAAAAATCCAACACTTGAAAATTTTCCGGCAGGGGAAAAGTTGGGTATTTATATCCGGTCGAACTTTTTAACATATTCTAAAATTATCCGGAAAGCCACATAGACAAGATTTGATAATCCGATCGAATCGTCGATTACCAATACAACCCCAGAACACTCAACTCTTGAGTCAAATTAAAAATTCCCAGAAAATTCAGAATAATAAAATAGTAATTACTGTGCAAAACGGGAGTATTGATGTCATCAAATTGCCGCGGAACCGCCGCAGAAGCCAGGCTTCTGCCGCGGTTCCGCCGCACTATTTACTGTTCATAGGATAAATTTTGCATCGTAATTCTTAGATTTCCCTGCTGAATTTTTTAAGCATTTTTAATATGGAAAAAGCCCAGATTTTAGAAAAAGTCCAGAGAGCATATCGGGAATTAGGGTTTCGGTTCGATCGGGTTTCAAACGTCGTCTAGACTTCGCCTAAGGCTCTAGCTAGGTTCTGATACCACTGTAGGGTTCCTAGGCACACTATAGAGGTCTCACAAGGCATCAACCATGCCAATTTCAAATTTTATGGGTGCCGAGAAACCCTAATACGGATCGTTGACTAGAAGTTTAGGCGATATACGAATCTAGTTAACAACTTAACTAAAGATATGAAGCTACAACCTTTGTAGATCCGAATATCCACTTCCTTGGCTCCACGTAGGCGTCCTCTCGCTGTCCATCTCGAATCCCGGACTCAATCGTCGGCTTGATCGGAGAAATGGGCGGACTAGGTCGTCGGCTTAGTGCCGAAGATGATCTACGTCGAGGCATCACAAGTTCAAGCTCCGACTTCACAAATTTGTGAAACTTGTGAAGAAAACACCCAAAACAACTTGGCAAGAGGTAGAGAGTGAAGAAATAGGAGGTGGGTTCACTTTAGAATTGGATTTCTCACTTTAGAACTCAAGTTGCCATTGATGGCATCAAGCTTTCTTGAAGAAGAAGATGATGAAGAAGAAAGAATATGATAAGTTTCTTATTTTTAAAAATGAAACTAATATGAATACTTATCATATACTAACCATGGTCAAGTGTAGAGATTAAACTAAGGTTAGTTGGAATGGTTAGGGTTAAGGATGAGATAAGAATGGTGGACTTTGTCAAAGCTTCAAGAAGCTTCAACATAGAAACAAAATAAGCCACCATTCTTAATAAAATCCAAAATGAATAAATAAATAAATAAATGAATGAAAAAGCAAAACCCTAATCATCTCTTAACCATGGTTTAATCCTTTACACTTAACCAAAGGATCAAGTATCATCAAACATGATACAAATATGTGCACAAAAATATATCACATATACAATGTGCATCAAGTGAGAAAATCCTTTTAAAATGAACCAATACTAGTTAATGCAAAGTAATATATCAAATATATAATTATACATTAAATCATTAAATCAACACTTGATTTAACGATCCGGTCATATCGCATATAACCGACTAGTATCTTATGTATCGGCTTATCGAACCAATCTTTGATTCGATATCTAGGTTATATCGCATATAACCAATCGATACATTCATCGCGAGAATTGAATACGGTATCACATACACGCATTATTCTCGGTCCTGCACATATCTCATATGCACTCCTATTTCGTTTCGCTTGAGCCAGGAAACCTCTGTGTAGGACTCTAAAGACTCGTCAATACGCCGGTAGCAGATGATGATCATATCAAGCACCCACAAGCCGCAAGCGGTCTGCTAAACGTAACGGCCATCCGGGTATTGAGCGATCAGAAGATCGACGAGCTAGCCCGCTCACACTCCTGTGAATCCAACCAGTAACACTTACCGTACAGTCCGGTCTGTTCGTCTGATATGTCGCATATCAAGTCTAGGGGTGGTAAACGTCAGACCCCAATAACCGATAAGTCGTGCCGATGTGAGGCTCATAACGGGTCGAGAAATTACTGGTAACACTTACCAGCAAATCTCTGATCAGCCCTGGCCAGGGACTTCCCTGTTACGGCCAATCGAGCACAGCGCAACATCAACCCCCAATACCGGGAGAGACGAAACCCCTCCTATCGCTCATTGCCTCCATGTGACTCGGGACTGTACCCAAAGACCATCATTTTGCACGCCCTCATGGACGTGGTAAGGTGGAGATCAAAGCACAGTGGGAATCACACAAGACTCTATGACGATCTCAGGTCTACAGACTAACCTGTACAAGTGTCACCTGAGAACTGCCATCTGACGTGAGGTATAATACCATCTGGGAGTTCTCGGCGAGTCCGTCCAGTGTACCCAGTCTCCACTGAGCACCTGTATACCATCTCTGATGTCAAACACCAATGGATATGGGATCATCCATTGCCCATCTCATGGGTCGAGAAGCGTATACGCGAGTCTACACTGGTATATCGATGCCCTGTCTCGATACACCCACGACTAGGGACCTTGAAGGATGTACTTATAGACTACCATGTCCCCACTAGTATGATCTGCATCATAGTCCAGGTAGTCAAGTACACATCCTAAGGGCTTTATCAACATGTAACTATAAGACAGTTTAAAGAGACAAGTGTACATGTTAAGATAAAGAGTAACCAGATAGCATACTATCATATCGAGCAAGAAAGTCATCTCTATATATGTCCAAGCATCCAATATAATATACATCATCTGTACAATACTGGCCTCTAGGGCATACATACAACTAACATTTATTCTGCCAAAAGTATTGAATACTTTGGAGCATCACGTTCTGTCATGTGATGGGAATTCTGGTGTTTGTCCGTTAAAGTTTCAGCCAAGGGGTCACGTGGTAGCACGTGATAGCGCCCTGTTTACCTTTATTTTGTTCTACAGATAAATGTTTAACACTTTTAATTCTGAAAGCCATCACGTGTGGGCACGTGATGAGGGCCTGCGCTTTGATCTGTTAGAATGTTCATTAGGGGTCACGTGTCGACACGTGAGGGCGCCCTAAAGCTCTTTTCTGTTTCTTTTCAGGGGTCACGTGGTGGCACGCGACCCTATTCCTTTGCCTGTTTGAAGATGTGTTTATCTTTTTAAGAATTGAATTCTTCATAGGGTTAAACCCTAGCAATAACTTTAGAGGAATTAAATTTCTACTTTCTTTTGAAGAATTATATTCTTAAATAGGGTTAAACCCTCATTTCTTCTTTCTTGAGGGAATTAAATTCCTGTTAATTTAACAGAACTAAGTTCTTAACTAGGGTTAAACCCTGATTCTGTTCATTCTGAAGGAATTAAATTCCCATAACATAGGGTCAAACCCTAATTTTATTTTAAAGGAATTAAATTCCTATAGTTCTGTGAGAATTAAATTCTCAAGCTTCCATTCCCTCTCTATGCTTTGGATCTGCATGTCAGGATCTCAACCCATTGAGAATTAAATTCTCAACTCAAGAGGAGATGTGCACTTTACAGATCCTCCACCAAAGAGAGAACTATGTTCTTCTATTTTATATCAGAGTTAAACTCTGTTGAGAATTGAATTCTCTTTTCCTTTCAAAAAGCCTTCTCTTTCTTATCTAGGGTTTTCTTTTGTAGAAGATCCAAATTCCTCCAAAGTATCAAGGCTCTCCTCTTTTTTTTATGTATCGATTCCTTTCCGCCTGTCTTTTTTTTCTGTGTGTCTCTTGGCTCCTATTTATAGGAGGGGCAGCCGAATCAATTAGTTTTGGTGAATCTTTCATTGAGAGATTTAATTTGTATTCACCATTCGTTTTGGACCTTTGGATTATTATGTGAATTTTAATCACCATTGGATTTTAAATCCAGAGATTCTCCTTTGTTATTTCGGTTAGATTTTAACGGGAAATCTTTCCAAGTTCAGGCTTTTTCCATAGATAGGTGATTTTTAAGAATCTTTAAATCTTTAATTCAATCGGTTCCTTTGGAAAGATTTGAGAGGCCTTTTCTCAGAATTTAATTCTGTTAACAGATAGGCTTTGAAAGCCGGTCACGTGTGGCCACGTGACCCTTGGTCACGTGTGGGCACGTGACCCCTTTGGAACGAGACCTCTTCTTCCTTTTTGCGTTCTGCCTTCTGGCTGCCGCTTAGCCGTCACGTGCCACCACGTGACCCCTGGTCACGTGTGAGCACGTGACCCTCGCCTGGAACATTTTTCTTGATTTGATCTGGAAATTGAGTCTGCTGCTTTTGAGTGTCACGTGCCAACACGTGACGCTGGTCACGTGGGAGCACGTGACCTCTTCTGAAGCCTTTTCCTTGATTTGATCAGGGAACCGATGTGCCTTTGAAGCCACTTTTAAATGTCACATGCCAACACGTGACCCTGGTCACGTGGGAGCACGTGACCCTTTCTGAAGCCCTTTTCTTTGATGTAGTTGGGAAACTGAATTCGCCTTGCCGATGCTTTTAGATGTCACCTGCCAACACGTGACTACTGGTCACGTGTGAGCACGTGACCCTTTTCTGAAGCCTCTTCCGTAGGTTTTTCCTGATTTTAAATCAGGAAATAAATGCCCCCACAGTGTTGTTCTCACGTGTCTGCACGTGAGTGCAACGCTGTCACTTTTGTGACCGTTAGATTCCTCTAGGGATTTGGGGAGACGAAGCGTTCCCATCACCTCCTATAAATATTGGGGTCATTTCAGAGACGCCTCCACTTTGCTTGTCTTCCTCCTTGCAAACTTTTTTCTGAGAATTTAATTCTCTTCTTCCAGAGCTTAGCTCTCTGTCTCGAAACCATCTTCAGAGTTTAACTCTGTTCAAGTGACCCTTTTCCTCAGGTAATGTTCTTGGACAAACAGTGAACTTTCACGTTCCTCTGGATTTTAAATCCAAAACAAGGGTTTTTACCCCTTTTTTAACAAAGAACCCATTTTTTTCTTCGAGCTTTTTTAACCAAAGTATGAACCCATTTTAGCCTTCAAAAGTAGATCTTTTAGGGCTTAGACGATGATCCATGGAGTTTAACTCCGTTTACAGAAAAAATGCTTTTGGGAATTTAATTCCCTTCTCTTAATAAGGAATTTAATTTCTGTGAAGAACTCGGTTTCTTCCTATGGGGGCTCCTTAGGGTCTCCTTACCCCTAGGTTGTCATTCTGTAATCAATCAGTGGAGAAGAAGCTTGTAATGATATTTTCCCCTAGGGAATGTCCATAGTCCACTACCCATCTAGACAAGTGTTCTTTTTGATTGGCTTGTCCACTATATTCTCATAATATTTTTTTTTTATTTCAGATACTATGGCTGACCATTGGTATGATCTTGACGAGATCATTTCTTATGGAAACATTCGCGCGTTGGGCCGCAGCCAGAACCAGGAATTCACTGACGCTCAGTGTGCCGAGATCATGGGCCGCTTCTACGAGTATAATGGACAACTACTCCCCCGTCGCTCTTCTCTTTTGAGGCTAATCGTGCTGGCGATCAGGGAGGCACTCCCTTTATTTTGTACTAGTGTGCCACTTAGGGCATTGGAGGCCGCCGAAGATAAAGTCCACTCGGTGTATCTGATGCACTTGATCTCAAAGAGAAGGCGAGACAATCTTATTGATCTCTTGCATCAGATTTTTCAGCAATCAGCCATACTTGCCGCCTACCGGAGGGTAGAGGACCCCGACGCTTGTGATCGTGAGAGAAAACATACTAGGGCGGTTCGAAATGCATGGAAGATCTTGGACAAAGCTACGTTCGAGTTCCTCAATCCATGCCCCGCGTCTGAGGTTCTACCGTTGTAATTGTGTCCTCTTTATTTTGTATGAACTTCTCAAAGTATGAATGATAAGTTTTATTATGTTTTTCCATGTTTGCATGCCTTTCTCTGGGATTTTATCATTTTGCTACTGTTGTTGTTGATGCTTTTAATATGCAGGGTGCTACTCCATTTTTTTAGTGCACATCAAGTTTGGGCCTCACGTGTTCTGCACGTGGGGTCCCTTGATGGGGCTGTTCACAAAATTTTCCCATGCCATATTTTCAGTGCACAATATCAGATGCAGAAAAAGGGCCTTGGAAATAGTTCCATCTCCCTGATTTTCGATACCTTTCCTTTTTTGGGCCTTGGAAATAGCTTCATCATGCAAGATTTTCCGTGCATAGCACTTAATGCACCCTTTTATATCTGAGGCAATGGCTTTCCTTTTCTCTTCACAGAGAACTTTTATTCCCATTTTAACGCGATTTAATTCGAGAACAACTAAGTGCCATGGCCTGCAACCGTCCACACGCTCGTCGGCAGCCATGGGAAGTTCCTATCGAGGAGATGATCCCCCGCTTTGCCGCCCGGTTGGTGGATCCACTCCTTACGATGATGAATGCGACTCAGCGATGTATGAACTCTCGATCCGTAGGGGGTCTCCCCTCCCAATGGGTTCCCTCTGGCTCCGGATGATCCTCACGGCCGTGCTTGCCGACATTCCTCCTCACCCGGCAGAGATGACCCTGGCGATGCTTGATGCAGCTGAAGAGAAGCTCGAGGGTTTTCACGAAGCGTGCTTGATTACTCAGGCTTTGAAGGACTGCTCGATTCACCTGTTGAGCCAAATAAGGGCCCGGCGAGCTATTATGTTTGCTTTCGCGGACGAACATGGCACCAATCGATGGGGAGCGACTCCTCGCGAGAACCGCCGCTTTGATGTGCTGGAGAGAGCGGAGAGAGAGATGGAGAATTTTGTTCTTTTCTTTGTTAACCCTTGTGCTACTGATCCCCTGTTTGGTGACCTTTTCCCGCTAGCGTAGAATATTTAAATTAGTCCCTTTTTTTGTATGCTTTATGTTGAACTTCCGTGTAGGCTCGGTACTCGTATGTATGTTTTCGCTTGCATGAATAAACTTTGTGTTCTTTTTACGAAAACTTCCTCTGATTATCAACATTGTCATCATGTCGCATGCACATTAAAGCCTCGAATTTTATTTCTTTTTCGGATGTTCATATGATTGCGAACACATGCTCGATAAGATAAACATCGGAAATTTTCTCGTTGCTTTTCATACCAGGTGATGTGAGCGCGTTTTAGATCGATTATTGCTGTCGACCGGAAGCCCATTTATGTGGTCTTGAGCGTGTATATCCCGTTTCCAAGGTTGCGGTCACGAAAGTGAGCTTACATGGCCTGATAGGGCGACACGTGGCGAACATATTGTTGTACGAGAAAAAGGGCTCGGCCATAAATTCTCGGAGAGAGAGCTGGCTTCTAAAGCGCTGAGCGAGCTTCAGGCGAGTCTTACTGCCAAGGCCAACAAAGCGTATGAGCTCTGGCTGATGCTTCAAGAGTCCATCAAACAGGTGGTGGCTCTGGATACAGCTGCTACGTTCACTCGTGAAAGGGTTGAGGCCCATAAGGCCACCGAGAAAAAGCTCGAAGCTCGGCTTGCTTCGTATCAGGCCCAGCAGGCACAGGCGGAGGCCCGCCTTCTGGAGATCTTGCGTCATGAAGCCGTGGCTCAGCAACAAAACGATGAGCTGGTAAAATTACTACACCGCCCGCCGGCTTGAGGACTTGTATATTTTCCCTTTTTTTGTACATACTCATGGATGAGAGTATCTTCTTTTTGTTTCTTTCATGAATTGTACGTTGTATCCATTTTGGTTTATGAAATAAAAGATACATTTTTCTTCTCAACGGTGTGTCTCTTTTCATTGAATGCGTTTGCGGACAATTTATCTTGATCTCCTTGCAGGGCAGCGATAGCTTAGGATTCAGGGTTAAGATCTGCTTCCTAAGACTTTTGCACTTTATGAGCCACGAGGGTCTCATAAAGAGTTTTTCTCCCCATGGGTCGAGAGGATCCCATAGGTGTAAGCTCTTCTTAAGAATCGTGAGGATTCTTAAGCGGGTTGTCTCTTGAGAGTAGTAAGGACCTCACAAGAGAGTTTTTCTTCCTTACAGATCGTGAGGACCTGCAAGTGCTGGATGTGGTCGCCCTTGTCCGTGTTTCACGGAGTCAGGGGTTTCTCAAGGCATCGTAGTTTAAAGACGTCGCGGTCAAGGTTAAGGACCTCATAGTCCGTGGATTTAAGGACTCCACAGTCTGATGTTAGTTTTAAGACATCACGGTCAAGGTTAAGGACCTCATAGTCCGTGGATTTAGGGACTCCACCGTCCGATGTTAGTTTTAAGACATCACGGTCAAGGTTAAGGACCTCATAGTCCGTGGATTTAAGGACTCTACAGTCCGATGTTTGGTTGCAGGGACCCGTCACCTCTTTGAAGACGTTGAGGAATTACAACGCCAGGTATCAAAGGAGTGAAGAGATGTACCCCTTAAACCAAGGTAGAATCCGTAGGGAATCGGGGTGGTTGATCGTTAGTTTTAAGACATTACGGTCGAGGTTAAGGACATCATAGTCCGTGGATTTTAAGGACTCCACAGTCCGGTGTTTGCTCTGGATGCTTTACACGGGTTCACTGCCGTGCTTGGCGAGGACCAGGCTCCGCTCTGGGCGTTTTCCGCGGGGTCAAAGAGTGACATTATCCGCGTTCCACGTGACCAGGAATTTTGCACTAGATGCTTCACACGGTTCACTGCCGTGCTCGGCGAGGACTAGGCTCCGCTCTGGATGCTTCACACAGGTTCACTGTCGTGCTCTGCGAGGACCAGGATCCGCTCTGGACGTTTTCCACGGGGTCAAAGAGTGACGTTATCCGCGTTCCACGTAACCAGGAATTTTGCACTAGATGCTTCACACGGGTTCACTGCCGTGCTCGGCGAGGACTAGGCTCCGCTCTGGATGCTTCACACGGGTTCACTGCCGTGCTCTGCGAGGACCAGGATCCACTCTGGACGTTTTCCACGGGGTCAAAGAGTGACGTTATCCGCGTTCCACGTAACCAGGAATTTTGCACTAGATGCTTCACACGGGTTCACTGCCGTGCTCGGCGAGGACTAGGCTCCGCTCTGGATGCTTCACACGGGTTCACTGCCGTACTCTGCGAGGACCAGGATCCGCTCTGGACGTTTTCCACGGGGTCAAAGAGTGACGTTATCCGCGTTCCACGTAACCAGGAATTTTGCACTAGATGCTTCACACGGGTTCGCTGCCGTACTCGGCGAGGACTAGGCTCCGCTCTGGATGCCTCACACGGGTTCACTACCGTGCTCTGCGAGGACCAGGATCCGCTCTGGATGTTTTCCATGGGGTCAAAGAGTGACGTTATCCGCGTTCCACGTAACCAGGAATTTTGCTGATTGTATCCACATTTCACGGGATGGAGGTTTGACTGTTGGCGATATGTATACCACCGAGCCATAGAACTGGGAGTTGCCACTGTTCCGCTTAGCTTAGCGTTGTGTCCGTTGTTACGAGACGAGTGTTGAACGATCTCCAGGTCTCTTTTGTCCCGTCGAGACTTGGCTTCCTCTTTTGATGAAACCTGGGGGAGAAGTATGATCCCTTTTTTGTTTACGCCCTTGGATTGTGTACAGGGTGTGATGGAACATCACCTGTAGGGTATAAATTAAAACTTTTTATTTTATTTTATTTTATTTTATTTCCGTGATGCTCTATCATTTCAGCTTTTATATCGCGAAGGTCGCGATTGCCCCATCATTTCGGCTATTTTTCGCGGTGCCCAATTTTCGGCTATTTATTTCATTTTCACTCGCTGTTTTTTTTTATTATTGCGAGTTGCCCCATCATTTCGGCTATTTTTTTTATTTTCACTCGCTGTTTTTTATTGCGAGTTGCCCCATCATTTCGGCTATTTTCCATGCATACATTTTTACTTGCTGCTTTTTATTGCAAGTTGCCCCATCATTTCGGCTATTTCGTATGCATGTGTGGCTTGCTAGCTTTTTTGCCGCAAGCTTGGATTTTAGACACCGATTTCGGCATCAGCACCGCTGCAACTGGGATGTTGCCAGGAGCGAATCATCATTCGCCTCTGTCGATGTCGAACAAAGGTGGCTTAGTAAACAAGGTTAAGGGTCCTGTCGACCAAGGCTTTTGACTTCATGAGCCGTAAGGGTCTCACAAAGGTATTTCTCCCTACAAGTCGTGAGGATCTTGCAGGTGTATTTTCTCCTTAGGGATCGTGAGGATTCCTAAGTGTATGTTCCTCTGTAAGTCGTAAGGATCCTATAAGAGGGTTTTCTCCTTATAAGTCGAGAGGAATTATAAGGGTTGTTCACCATATGGACATGTCCCTAGTCACGGGTGTGACTTTGCTGGGGAAATGTTTATTCGCGCCCGTGGATTGTATACAAGGGTCGGTATTGAGCCGCTTGTAGGGCAATATCGAAGGTTGTGGGGGATCTGCTTAAGAACAGGTTTAGGTTTCTGTAACTTAAGACTTTCAAATCTCATGAGCCGTGAGGGTCCCATAAGAGAATTCTCCTTACGAGTCGTGAGGATCTCGCAAGTGTATTTTCTCCTTAGGAATCGTGAGGATTCCTAAGTGTGTTGCTCCTTTGTGAGTCGTAAGGATCTCACGCAGGTGGTTTCTCCTTACAAGGTCGAGAGGACCTTATAAGTGTCTTTTAACGAGGTTGCGCCCTTTCGGGTTTTCACAAACACTCGCCGGTAGTCCTGCTGTTTTTACTCACGGAGCCCTTTCGGGTTTTCAACCGTGCCCATTTTGCTTATGGACATACTGTTTTTTTTTATTCTTTTCATTTTCTTTTTCTCCTTTTTTTTTACGAGGCCGCGCCCTTTCGGGTTTTCACGAACACTCGCCGGTAGCCCTGCTGTTTTTACTCACGGAGCCCTTTCGGGTTTTCATCCGTGCCCTTTTTGCTTATGGACATACCGTTTTTATTTATTATATTTTTTTTTCTCGTCAGCCTAAGGATGCTGCGGTATTAGTTTAAGGACGTTTCGGTCCGCTATTAGTTTAAGGACGTTTCGGTCCGTCGTTAGTTTAAGGACGTTTCGGTCCGGCGTTAGTTTAAAGACATTTCGGTCCGTCGTGGAGAGAGCCGGCTACTACTTATAGAGCTTTGAGCTTTAGGAAGCTGGCGAGCGGACATAGTCGTCGTCATCTATCATTGACCTAGGCTGTGGCTCATTAAACGTAGTATTTCTTTAGGAAGCGGTCGTTTATTCGCCTGAAAGGCCTTTCACCGTGCATATCCATGAGTAGATAAGCTCCATCCTGGTAGACCTTGTCTATGATGTACGGGCCTTCATAGTTCGGCTCGAATTTTCCCCGCTTGGCGCGATTGGGGATCATAGGCCTTTTGACCACCAGCACGAGTTCGCCTTGACGGAATGTTCTCGTCCTGGTCAATCTTTCATACGAGCGTGTCATTTTTGCTTTGTAAGCCTCCAAGTTTTGTTGTGCTACGAGCCGTGTTTCATCAAGGGCATCAAGCTCTTCTAGCCGAAGGTGAGCATTTTCTTCGCTCGTCAACTCGCAGTGGACTGCCACTCGTAAAGAAGCTAGCTCTATCTCGAGAGGGAGTACTGCTTCCGTACCGAATACCAATGCGTATGGCGTCGTGTTCGTGGCCGTCTTAAACGTAGTTTGATATGCCCAGAGAGCTTCTTGCAGTCTCTCGTGCCAGTCTTTCTTATTTCGTGACACCGTTTTCTTCATGATCTTCGTCAAGGTCTTGTTGAAGGCCTCGGCCAGACCGTTAGCTCGTGGATTGTAAACTGAAGAATATCTCCAGTCTATATTGTGTTGCTGCGCGAAGCGGCTAATCTTATGGCTTCTGTAGGCCGGCCCGTTATCGGAGATAATCCGCCGTGGAGTTCCAAACCGATAGATGACGTGCGTCTTGAAGAAGTAGAGGATATTCTCTGTCTTCACTTCCCTCAGCGGTACTGCTTCTGGCCATTTGGAGAAGTAATCAGTTGTCGCCAGGATGAAACGATGTCCCCGGGACGATGCTGGTTCGATGTGGCTGACTATGTCAGTCCCCTACATTTCGAATGGCCAGCTAGCCACCGTTGGATGTAGTGGATTCGGATGCTGGTGGATGAAATCCCCGTGGATTTGGCACGAGTGACATTGCTTCGCATACTTAAGGCAGTCTTGGATCATCGTGGGCCAGTAGTAACCCATCCGTTTAATTTTTAACTTCATCTTCGGGCCTGCTTGATGAGAACCACAGATTCCGTCATGAACCTCTTGAACGACTCTTTCTGCTTCGTCCGGTCCTAAGCATCTCAGCCACAGAGAATCAAACGACCTCTTATACAGAGTATCATTGACGAAAGCGAAAGATAGAGCTCGTTTCATGAGCTGATGTCTTGAGGATGCTTCTTCGGGGATTCGGTGGGACTTAAAGTAGTCTATGAAGATCTCTCTCCAGTCCTCAGCCTTCTCACAGTCTTTTATTTGTAGGGTTGTTTGCTCAGTCGCGCCCTTTTCTTCGTATGACTCGGGAGATATTTCTGCTGGGGCGAGCACTCGACGGCTTTGTACCATGATTTTGACGTCATCGAGGTTCTCGTCAGCCAGTTCTTTAGCGAGCTTGGCTAGCGCGTCTGCTTTGCTATTTTCCGCCCGTGGTATGCTTTCCAAAGTGTAGGAGGGAATTTGGGTCAATAGTTGTTGCACCTTTTCGCCGTACTTCACCAACTCCGGTTTGCACGTTTGGTAGTCGCCATTTACTTGACTAACGACCAGTTGAGAATCCCCGTATATAAGGAGGTCTTCAATTCCCATGTCGATGGCGATCTCGAGGCCCGCTATTAAAGCTTCGTATTCGGCTTCATTGTTCGTCCTCGATTCCATTAAGGAGAAAGAGAAGCGCATTATCCCTCCTTGTGGGGTTACAAAGATAAGGCCTACTCCCGACTTGACTATAGGGGTACTTTGTTTGCGCTTCTTTACGGAGGACGCTCCATCGAAATAGAGTTCCCATCGGGTACCACCGCTGTCGATCGTGTCAAACGCATGTTCGTCTGGAAAATCGCAATTCAGAGGAAAATCAGCCGGTATCGGATATTCAGCGAGAAAGTCGGCGATGGCCTAGCCTTTCACTGCCTTGAGAGGTCGATACGTTATCGAGAACTCCATCAGGAGTAGAGCCTATTTAGCGAGTTGGCCCGTCAATATAGCCTTTGACATCAAATATTTAAGAGGGTCCACCTTCGAGATGAGACGGACTTCGTGCGCCAACGCATAGTGCCTGAGCTTTGTTATCGTGAAGATCAACGCCAAGCAGTGTTTTTCAATGGGAGAGTAGTTGCTTTCTGCCCCCAGCAGAACTCGACTTAAGTAGTAGAGTGCTCTCTCTTTTCCTTGATCGTTCTCTTGTGCCCATAATGCGCCTAAGGAACCTTCGAGGGCGGTCGTATAAAGAATGAGGGGTTTTCCCTTGACCGGCGCAGCCAACACTGGAGGGTTCTGCAGGTACTGCTTGATCTCGTCTGGTGCGCCTTGGCATTTGTGATCCCAAACGAATGGAGTTCCCTTCTTCATCAGGTGGCTGTAAGGACGGCACTTGCCTGAAAGATTGGCGATAAACCGCCGGATGTATGTGAGCTTCCCTTGGAGAGACCGTAACTGTTTGAGAGTTCTTGGCGGAGGCATTTCCATGATCGCCTTGATCTTAGATGGATCTATTTCGATACCTCGGTGTCGGATGATGAATCCCAGGAATTTACCCGAGGAGACTCCGAACGCGCATTTGAGGGGATTCATCTATAAATTATATTGCCGAAGGCGTTGAAATACAGTCTCAAGATGCTTTAAATGCCCTTCGTATGACATGCTCTTCACTACGAGGTCATCGATATAGCACTCGACGATGTCATGTATGAGATCGTCGAAGATCTTTGTCATGGCCCTTTGATAGGTAGCGCCGGCATTCTTTAGATCAAAGGGCATAACCCTGTAGCAGAATATACCCAAAGGGGTCCGGAAAGCGGTGTGCTTCTGGTCTTCGGGATGCATATTTATCTGATTGTACCCTGATGAACCGTCCATAAAGGTGAAAACCTCGTGAGTGGACGTGTTATCTATCATTAGCTCGGTTACCGGTACTGGGAAATCGTCCTTCGGGCAAGCTTTATTGAGATCCCTGAAATCCACGCATATGCGTACCGTCCCATTTTTCTTTATTACCGGGACGATGTTGGTGATCCAGTCGGGATATTGGACTTCTTGGATAAATCCAGAATCGATCAGCTTCTTGACTTCGGCGTTGATGCTCATCTCAAGCTCGAGTCGCATCCTTCTCGGCGCCTGCTTGACTGGCTTGATATTCGGGGATATCGCTAATTTATGTACAGCAATCTCCGGATCTAATCCTGGCATCTCGGAATAGTTCCACGCGAAGCAGTCTTTATGCTGTAGGAGCACGTTCTTTAACGCAGCCACCCTTTCTTTAGATAGCAGCTCGCTGACAAATGTCGGTCGCGGATCATCTGCCGATCCCAACTCAATCTTCTTGAGGTTATCTGCAGTAGTATGTATGCCATCTTCCAGTTCTTTCGGAGCTGGCGGAAATTCTGAGATCACCTCATCATTGCTGTTCTCGAAGCACCAGGGAAGGTCATCCATGTTCTCGGGCTCTCCTTTTAATATCGTAATCGTGTAACAGGTGCGAATCCGCTTCCAGGACTGAGGTGGATCCGGTTCTGCTCTTGCGGCTTTGGGTTTGTGCTCTTGTGGCGGCGTTACCCTCCAGCCGTTGGATAAAGCGAATCTGCCCTATTGGTACTGGTCCTCGACCCAGTTCTTGAAGGTGAAGCAGTCTTCGGTAGGATGTCCTATGGCTCGGTGATAAGAGCAATAGCTCAGATGAGAAGCCTTGTTAGCTTGCTCAGGGTGCTTAGATTCTGGAAGTGCGATCATTTGATGTTTTATAGCGAGCTCGAGTAACCTCTCCGTCTTGTCTCGGGGGAAAGAATACGCTTGACTCATCTTCTTCATGAGGGACAAATCCGGACCACGCAACGCCCGATCACACGACTCTCTAATCCTGCGTCGTTGGTGTCGGCTCCTCTTTCCGCTTCTTAATTTATTTCTGCCTCTACGTCGGGCCTTTCGTACAACGGGTTGACAGGGATGAGCATCTTCGTCTTTTGCAGCCTGTTGAAACAGACGTTGCGTCCTGGCTTTCTCGTAGATGGCCATCTCGCGGTTGTGGTCTTCCCGAGCTTTTTGACCCACTTTCCTGATAAGCTTGTCCATTCGTTCTTCAAATGACGGACTCGACCCTTCAATCGCGGGATCTAGTTTTGATGAGGGGTTGGCATTTCCTGACAGGGCATTTTCCTCCTCCTCGAAGTTATATACGGCGTAGCTACCGTGGATTCGCTCCCGTTTACCGGATCTCACGTATCCAAGGCCGAGCGTTTCCATTCTCCCGTTGGGCAATTTGCGCTGAGTCCCAGGGACATTCCAAATCTTGTTGTAGAACCGAGCTTGTCGAACAGTCTGTTTTAAGGGTATTCCTTGGCGCTTCAATAGCCTCTTTAGTCCATTTGTGTAATATCTGGGCAAACGGATGGGTTGGAGCCTGTCGAGGGTAGAATCCATACCGTGCCAGATTTCTTTCTCGACTCTTGTTTCTGTGGATTGGTAGAATAGGATCATCTTTTCGCCCTTTCGCCTGGGAGGGACGTAAAACGTCTGCAGGTCCTGCACATTGTGAGCTTGAAGTGTGTCGAGATCCTTATAGTGTTCTCGCGGCACCATGGTGATTTGCAAACTCTGATCATCGCTGGGGGATGCTTGTATTGACGGCCGATTGGAGAACACGGCATTAACCTCATCCTCCGAGTCACTTCCGAAGATCAACATGGGGGTGGACGTCCCCGGGTTGTTGCGTTGAGACGGCCCAGCATAAACTATCTCTTCTTCCTCTTCAGTATCGCTCCCGAAGACGGGGATGGTGGCGGCGGCTTTGTTCTCCGGCTTGCGACACCTCTCTGTATCCTCGAAATCTAGCAAAAAGTACTTCGCATCTTCGTATTTGCGGACTTCGTTCACGGAAAATGGGTTTAGCTCACCTGTTACGGTATACTCGAAACCATCCTTGAAATACTTCATACACTGATGTTGCGTAGAAGGGATGATGTTGTATTCATGTAACCAAGGGCGACCGAGCAAGGCGTTGTAGAAGGTCTTGGAGTCAATGACATGGAATTTGATGTCTGTGACGAGTAGTCCGAAGCGTAATGTTAGTATCACGGATCCGAGAGTCCGTGACAATTGTGAATCGAAACCGGAGATGGTAATTTTGTCACGAGCGAGGTGTTGCACACTCATGCAGATTTCCTTTAACACCCGAACGTTAAGAAGATTGACGGAGGATCCATTGTCAACCAGGATTTTGCCTATCTTGATATCATGGCAATACCCGGAGACGTATTGGGGACGGTTGTGGTCGCACGTCCCGAGGAGAAGGTCTACGTCACCGAAAGTGATGTCGGCCGTATGCACTTCCTCCAGTTCATCCTTCATCCTTTCCGCGGTGAGGAAGGCTTGGAATTGCTCAGGTTCTTGTAACGCCTTAATTAGTGAATCTCGTGCTTCTTTTGATAATAGGAGGGCATCGAGAATGCTGAGTTGAGAAGGTAGCTTCCTTAGGTGCGCCAGGATATTGTAGTCCACCTTACCCTTCCTGGGAGGGTCTTTGGTAGTCAGCTCTTTCATGACTTGGTCATCTAAAGTGATATCCTCAGTGACCTTTTCCTTTCCCTTATCTTTTCTATTTGCGGGCCCGAGATTCTTTTCCGGGAGCGTGCGATTGCGCAGCTGAATGTTTTCGCAGGCCTCCGGTTCCTCCTCTTTCCCTAAAACGGATTCTTTAAAGAGAGGGCCCAGAGCCATTTCTTCATTTGAGTCGCTCCCAAAGGTGAGAACTTGTGACCTTCCGGCGTTAACCATGTAACAGTTGCCAGTGGTTCTGTTGTGCCCGTCGGCAGTACTTCTTCATTCCCGACGAGTCTTGCGTTTTATGCGCTTAAAATGTTGCCGATGAGCAACATATCCCTGCCACCATATCCTAAAGGCGTCGCACTCCTCCGTAGGGTGTGAAATTTTCCGATGATATGCGCAATAATTAGGGTGCCTCTCCGCCTCTTTGAGCGTGTTTTCTTCCGAGGATGGTAGCTTCATTCCCATTGACATGGCTTTGGCAAACCTTTTCCTCGTCTTGAATATCTTCTTGTCTGCCTCGGGTGCCTTTCGATCTGGCGGGAGTACTTCAACTCTTTCGTTCAGTCGCGTGCATTTGGCTCCTTCCGATGCGGCCATCTCACGCTCCTGATCCGCTTTACTCTTTAGACGAATCTCGTCTAGAAAGGCGTCGATCATTTCATCTGTTGGCCACACAAGCTCTGGTTCAGGCTCTGTCCCCAGTTTCTTAGTGCCAGGAGTTTTTTCATCGTCGGTAAACGAGTGGGAGATTACGTTACAACTCGCCACATATCCCTCGGATTCATCCGACGAGCTTTCTCCATCATCTTCCACCTGAAAGATGTGGTTGAGGAACTCTTGCAGCGTGACAGGAGTTCACGCCTTTTGATTGTACTCTTCCAGCGCGTCGATTTGCTTCTGCAAGTTCGTGCGTTTGTCTCCAGGCTTCACGGGCTTCATAGATTTCTTCTTCTTTTTCTTCGAAGATTTTGACGGTAGGGCATGAGTACTTAGGCCATCACCACCGCTCTTTGCAGTTGGGCGCGGCCTCAGCATTCCTTCAATGATCTGGGGTCCCAGCGGGTCCTTCCATTCGACTGCCGGGCACGCACGAAGGTCTTTCAGCATTCTTTTGGTTTTAGTTGACAGCACGACCTCCCATGGAGCTTCCTCAATAAAAGAACAGGTTTCCCCCGGTGTATCTGCTTTCTTGGGAGTATACAGCTGTGGCGGGTTCACCTTCCACTTTTCGGACAGCGCAAACTTCCCCTGGAGGTATTGATCTTCAATCCATCCTTTGAAGACGAAGCAATCCTCAATCGGATGACTTACCGTTTGATGGTAAGGGCAATAGTTAGGATTATTCACCTCAGTGGGTTGTGGCGGTCGCCTTGGACTTGGCAAGTTTATAAGTCTGTTGCGTACTGCCAACTCGAATAACCGTTTCGTCTTGTCCCATGGGAACGAGTAGGGACGCTTCATTTTCTCATTATAATACCGGCGTCTTTCTTCCAGTTGATCCGTCAGCTTTGGGGCATTGGGTTGCTGCTGGGCATTCGCGACGAAGGTTGCTTTTCCTTTACCCTTGTCACTCCGAGGCTCGGTCTTCGGGGAAGACGGTCTATGACCCATTTGGTCGATCTGGGACAGCTTGTCGATTAGAGCCTGGAATGTGGTTGGCTTAAAGAACATCATAAACTGGGAGATAGTTGCATGAGGGTCTAGGGTTCCCACGAACATGCCCACTGCGGGCGCTTCCTCAATGCGTTGCTCGCATTTCGACCACAAATTCCGCCAGCGTATAGCATACTGGACCCAAGTTTCGCCTGGTTTTACTCTGGCGTTAATCAATGCCGTTATTGGAGTGCGTTCGCTGGCGCTCGCGAATCGCTGAGTGAATAGCAACTCCATTTCAGCGAACGTCTTGATAGAATCGTTCGGGAGTTCTGAATACCATTCGAACGCTGTTTCTGATAAGCTACCCACGAATTGGCGAAGCAACAGTTTATCATCTCTGCCGGTGTTACCGCAAAGGGCCCTGAACTGGGCGACATGTTGGTGGGGATTGCCGGTCCCCTTATACACGTGAAATTTCGGTATTGTATAACCCGACGGATATTTGATTTGGTCGTACCAGCTTGGATACGGCCGTCCCGTTTTGACGACTTGACCAGATGCCTCAGTCGCATGATGAAACCGAATTTGCTGGGCTATATAGTCGACCAAATCAGCCTTAGAGATTGTCTCCTCCTTGGCCGTTGAGAGGGCCGGCGGTGGATTTGACGTTTCTCCCCGGTCGTCTTCAAGAACGATTGGGGGATCCTCAGCGGGTGGGTCCTGTTGGATCATCATTCCTATCATATCTTGGAAGAGAAGGCCCATACGCTGTATGTTGGCTGCTTGTTCAGCAGCCTCTTTGTCCTTCTTCTCCAATATTCGGCGAAGGAACTCAGCGTCGGTTTCTTCCTCCTGGCGTTCGTCCGAGGATGTTTCTGGGTTTTCTTTTGGCCCGGTAAGTGCGGCCATAGCATTCATCATTTCCTGAAACTTTTGCTGTTGCTCCTGAGCTTTGGTCACCGACCGTGTAAGCGGTCTATGACCTGTAGACGCACGGCCGTCTTCCTTTCCTGACGCCATGTATACGGTATGGACCCTCATGCCCCCAGACTTAGGGCGTCTGGGCTTAGTGCCTTTAGCTGTCGTTGCAGGCTGGGGGATCTTCTCTGGCTTCCTCCTTTTATGAGCAGTGGAAGTTGAGGGGGCCGTTGAAGTGGGCACCCAAACAGCCTTTCGTGGTTTAGCCTGGTGACTGGCTTCCTGTTGGATTTTCAGCTTCTTGTGCTGGCGGGAGAAGTTTGGATCGATCATCGAGTCTCGAGCCTGCCGCCAAACCTTATAGATCTTGGAAGACAGCCGTTGAGAGGATCGGGGTTGTTCTGGCTTTATTTCCGCAACTTTTTTTAGTGGAGGAGGAGACCTCTTTAGCACCGCAGTAGGAGAATTCTTTCGCACCTTATTTAGCATCTCGAAGCTGTTCCCAGTTGGAACGGCAGCATTAACTTCCACCGTTGGGGCTGGTGGAGTTAGCCCAGAGGGGGAGTTGCCCCAGCCTTTCTTACTCGGCGCCAGTGGCGACGTCGAGCGTGTCGAGCGGACGGCGCTGGTTCGGCGGAGAGGATGGCTTCGTCTTGCCCCCTGTGTAGGTGGGGGGTCGTTGCTGGTGTTAGCCTGTTAAAGACCGATGTCCTTTGGGTAGCAGGAGCGGGAGCTGAAGCAGTCAATCTTGTAAAGACCGACTTTTTGGCCGAGGAAGCCGCCTTGGCGACTTCAGGAGCAGGACCGGTCACTTTCTTAGAAGCAGCCTTCTCTGGGATTGTAGGCCCCATTGTGGGTCCACAGGAGTCTTGGCCCAATCTAGAGAAGACCGAGGCGCTGGTGTTGGGCGACCCGTTGAGAGGGGCCGCGGCAGGGGTAAGACGATCAAAGACCGACTTCTTGGGAGCTTCCTTTGTCAGCACCGGAGCGGTGAAGCTTGTCGGCGGGAGCATGGTCCCAAAAAACAATCCCGTGGTGGCTCGAGTGACCTGTTCTACGGGCATTGTGAATAACGAAGCAGCTTGGGGTCCGTAGGCTATACCTCCTGGCGAGGCAGAGCGTTGGTTGCAATTGCAGTCCGAACAGTTGGAGCATTTCGCAGAAGTAGAAGCCATCGATTCTTTGCTTTCTAGGGTAAGTAAGACGCCAAGTCTTAGTATCTTGAAACCCAAGGGCAACCATTAGCGAACCGCGATTGGTTCACGAATCACGACACACGAAGTGTGGAGTGGAAAGAGGAAAAGGTCCCACCGGGCGTGCCAGAATCTGTTCCCCTCCGAAAGACGGTGCGACTTGACGTCTTGCCTGAGATTCGGGGCAGATGCTAATTGGTGCTATCCGTCTACCTCTCCGAAGATGCCAAGTTGATTTATGGCACCGTGTATCGAAGGTTTAAACGGATGCGTCCGATGTAGTAGACTTCGTCAGATTCCCCCTTGCTTAAGAGGTTTTTTGATTGTGGGGACGCTCTTCCCTGCAGGCGCAAGCCCCTGCAGTTAATTACGCTACCGCATCGCGGTAACCACTTTCTCCTTCTCCAGATGGTCAATTCGTGTCGCATGTGTTTATTTTGTGTTTAGTTGCCCGTGGATTGTATACAGAGACTGAGTTATGTCGTCGCCCGTAGGGTGTGGACCAGTCCAAATCCGTATTATCTTAGATTTGGGTTTGGGGGTTTTGGGTTTAAGGATACGTTAGCCTCATTCGAGACTAAGATCGACTTAAACGTTTGTTAAGGATACGTTAGTCTAGTTTTCAGACTAAGATCAACTTAACGGGATCGTTTAGATCCGACAAAAGAGCAATTGGCTCTATTGTTCCAGTTTAGGGACATAGGGGTCCATTATATGTATGGCCATCGGGACCCATCACCTCTCTGACGACGTTGAAGGATTACAACGACAGATGTCAGAGGAGTTCAGAGATGTACCCTTGAGCCAAAGTTGATTGGGGGATCTAGAGTCCAATTTGGGATTAAAGTCTGTTTGAAGGTTTAAGGATACGTTAGCCATATTTGAGGCTAAGATCAACTTAAACGGGATCGTTTAGATCCGAAAATAGAGCAATTAAGGGAGCCCTGTTGTTTAGTTTAGTGACATTGCGGTCAATAAGTAGTTTAAGGACATTGCGGTCCACTGTTAGTTTTAAGACGTTGCGGTCAAGGTTAAGGACGTCGTAGTCCGTGGATTTAAGGACTCCACAGTCCGATGTTAGTTTTAAGACATCACGGCCAAGGTTAAGGACCTCATAGTCCATGAGTTTAAGGACCCCACAGTCCGTCGTTAGTTTTAAGACATCCCGGTCAAGGTTAAGGACCTCATAGTCCATGAGTTTAAGGACCCCACAGTCCGTATTAATATGTGGTCATCAGGACCCGTCACCTCTTTGAAGACGTTGATGAATTACAACGCCAAGTATCAAAGGAGTGAAGAGATGTACCCTTAAACCGAGGTAGATTAAATAATCTTTGGCCCAATTTGGAACCAAGGCCAATTAATTATATTATGAGCCCATTGGCTCAGTTGAATTTGAATTGAGGACTTATGGCCAGCTTGGGCTAAGTCCAATCATGTTTAGGATATTGGCCCTCTGTTGGTCCATTAGAGGAGAGGCTTTGCCTCTAGACACTTAGCTAATGGGGCTAAAGTTAGTGTTAAACACTAAAGATCGATCAGTGTTGAACACTGAGAATGAGATTGACAAGTTAGTGCTTAACACTAAAAGATAGTTAGTGTTAAACACCAGCAACAGGGCTTTCAAATTAGTGTTTATACACTAAAACAAATCAGTGTTAAACACTGGCAATGGAGATTTCAAATTAGTGTTTAACACTAAGGCAGATCAATGTTAAATACTGGAAACAGGGTTTTCCAGGTTGGTGTTCAACACTAAGAAAGTCAGTGTTAAACACTGTAAATAGATGTTTTCCAAATTAGTGTTTAAACACTAAGAAAATCAGTGTTGAACACTGGATGTAGAGGTTTCAATTTTAGTGTTAAACACTAAGGCAAGAGGGGTCACGTGGTAGCACGTGAGAGCGCCCTCAATTCATTTTATTCTGCTAAAAGTATTGAATACTTTGGAGCATCACGTTCTGTCATGTGATGGGAATTCTGGTGTTTGTCCGTTAAAGTTTCAGCCAAGGGGTCACGTGGTAGCACGTGATAGCGCCCTGTTTCCCTTTATTTTGTTCTACAGATAAGTGTTTAACACTTTTAATTCTGAAAGCCATTACGTGTGGGCACGTGATGGGGGCCTGCGCTTTGATCTGTTAGAATGTTCATTAGGGGTCACGTGTCGATACGTGAGGGCGCCCTAAAGCTCTTTTCTGTTTCTTTTCAGGGGTCACGTGGTGGCACGTAACCCTATTCCTTTGCCTGTTTGAAGATGTGTTTATCTTTTTAAGAATTGAATTCTTCATAGGGTTAAACCCTAGCAATAATTTTAGAGGAATTAAATTCCTACTTTCTTTTGAAGAATTATATTCTTAAATAGGGTTAAACCCTCATTTCTTCTTTCTTGAGGGAATTAAATTCCTGTTATTTTAACAGAACTAAGTTCTTAACTAGGGTTAAACCCTGATTCTGTTCATTCTGAAGGAATTAAATTCCCATAACATAGGGTCAAACCCTAATTTTATTTTAAAGGAATTAAATTCCTATAGTTCTGTGAGAATTAAATTCTCAAGCTTCCATTCCCTCTCTATGCTTTGGATCTGCATGTCAGGATCTCAACCCATTGAGAATTAAATTCTCAACTCAAGGGGAGATGTGCACTTTACAGATCCTCCACCAAAGAGAGAACTATGTTCTTCTATTTTATATCAGAGTTAAACTCTGTTGAGAATTGAATTCTCTTTTCCTTTCAAAAAGCCTTCCCTTTCTTACCTAGGGTTTTCTTTTGCAGAAGATCCAAATTCCTCCAAAGTATCAAGGCTCTCCTCTCTTTTTTATGTATCGATTCCTTTCTGCCTGTCTTTTTTTTTCTGTGTGTCTCTTGGCTCCTATTTATAGGAGGGGCAGCTGAATCAATTAGTTTTGGTGAATCTTTCATTGAGAGATTTAATTTGTATTCACCATTCGTTTTGGACCTTTGGATTATTATGTGAATTTTAATCACCATTGGATTTTAAATCCAGAGATTCTCCTTTGTTATTTCGGTTAGATTTTAAGGGGAAATCTTTCCAAGTTCAGGCTTTTTCCATAGATAGGTGATTTTTAAGAATCTTTAAATCTTTAATTCAATCGGTTCCTTTGGAAAGATTTGAGAGGCCTTTTCTCAGAATTTAATTCTGTTAAGAGATAGGCTTTGAAAGCCGGTCACGTATGGCCACGTGACCCTTGGTCACGTGTGGGCATGTGACCCCCTTGGAACGAGACCTCTTCTTCCTTTTTGCGTTCTGCCTTCTGGCTGCCGCTTAGCCGTCACGTGCCACCACATGACCCCTGGTCACGTGTGAGCACGTGACCCTCGCCTGGAACCTTTTTCTTGATTTGATCTGGGAATTGAGTCTGCTGCTTTTGAGTGTCATGTGCCAACACGTGACGCTGGTCACGTGGGAGCACGTGACCTCTTCTGAAGCATTTTCCTTGATTTGATCAGGGAACCGATGTGCCTTTGAAGCCGCTTTTAAATGTCACGTGCCAACACGTGACCCTGGTCACGTGGGAGCACGTGACCCTTTCTGAAGCCCTTTTCTTTGATGTAGTTGGGAAACTGAATTCGCCTTGCCGATGCTTTTAGATGTCACGTGCCAACACGTGACTACTGGTCACGTGTGAGCACGTGACCCTTTTCTGAAGCCTCTTCCGTAGGTTTTTCCTGATTTTAAATCAGGAAACAGCGATACGCGCGGCTCGGGAGGCTGTTGAAAGGCCATCTCAAGGTAACGTAACTCTGGGTCTTGTTATTAAAGTTTGATCCTCAGATTCTCATACATCATACCCTGCAGGGCCGAGTCCTGATGAGGAAATGGTAGGTGAGACGGCGGCAACCACTGAGCCTGAAGTGGCCACTCTTTCTCAAGAGTCTGGAACTGCCCCAATTGCCACTCTTTTCCCTTGCGGTTCCTTGCCGTTGCCAGGCGCTGCGAGTATCACGACGACTCTCATGGAGTCGGGGGATGAAGCTACGGGCGGCGAAACCATTCCAATGGAGGAGGGTGAAGCATTCGCTGCACCTAGTGACGCCCTTGTCGCGGTTTCGACCGGCGACTCTTCAGGTAAATTTTGGGTCGTTTCTTTCCTTTTCATTCTGCAATCCCTTTCAATCTCTTCTGACAGTATTTCGCTTGTTTCTAATGCAGGTGTGGTGAGCGTTGAGGTTGTGCCACCTGAAGAAGCACCACCAGCTGCCGCTCTGACGGTCGCTGTCCCTTCGTCTCCTCTTATATCTTCTCAAATGTTGGAAGGTATGGGTTTGTAATTAATTTAAATTAGGGGCAACATCTTCCGTATACTGACCATGTATCATCATGATCTTGCAGGAGTTCTCTTTGATCACCTGTATCAGGTGCTGAACCCGCACTTCCCCTTCTAGTCGGAGATTAGTTTGCCCGCTGGTGCCGGTGAATATCTTTTCTAACCGACGTCCTTTCTTTTCTTTAATGAGCAGCTATGTCGTTGCTAATTCTTCTTTGCATTACTTGTAGCATTACAAATTGAAGGAGGGGACGAGGGTATCGTCGCGCCACCGGTACTCCCAGCTCTGCCCCCTGTTTTAGCCGGTATAGTAAACTCCATTGTTCATATACCTTCTCCATTTCTTGAGCCGTCATTTGACTATGATTTGTTTTGTAGCGGTGACACCGACTCCAGCTCTGTTCGAGTCTCGAATCATAATGCCAACAGGGCCCTTTTCCAGACATCCATCTTCAAAAGGCGCCGTGACCAGTCTGCGTATGTTGAGCGATTACATCGAGGAGCTTGACGCGGAGGCCCCTACATTCGCTGCAGATTTTACTGACGAGGTTAATCCAATGCTGGCGATGCTCGTGAACTTCCATAGCAAGGGCGTCGTTGAGTCTTGGGTTAATCATTGCAGGAAAATTGAGGCCTGCTTGCATGAGCTTGAGCTCGGACGTCCTGCTCCCGAGGTCCTGGCTGTGAACTCCCAACGGGCTGCGTGGGTCGAGCAGAGCACTCCCTACCTCTGTCATCTTGAACAAGAAGCGGCCTTGAAGCGTAAGGAGCGCGAGAAGACTTCAAGCGAATCTGCCCGGCTGCATGTTCAGGTTGACGCAAATGTTGTACAGCTGAAAGCTATCTTTGAGGGCCTTCTACGATGTATTTCTGACGGGCTAACGCTGAGGCAGAAGCACGACCTCACCGAGCGAGATGCGCAGAGTCGTGAGGCAGCTCAGCGGGTCATCGATGAGCAACTTTCATCTTATTTGCAGCAACGGGATCAGGTTGAAGCGGAGTTGGCCGCGGCAGCTGACCGTGAAAAGGGGCTGAGGGGAGTGCACGAGCAACTGACTGGTTTATTGAAAACACCTCCCTCCCAATAGTTGTTTTTGTAGATTGAACACTTGTAATCTTTGAATAATATGTATCCATTTTTTATTCTTTCATATAATTCAACTTGTACTCTATTGAATTCGTGAATAAAAGATACACATTTTCTGTCCTACTGTTTCTTTCTTCTCTTTGCCGTGTCATTGCCATGTGGTTTTAGCAAGTGTGGCTTGTAGATAGTAAGTGACGGTCCATCTTAGACTCTTTGCAGGGTAACGATGGCCTAGAAAACAGGTTCAGGTCTGCTGCCTAAGACTTTTCAATTTTATGAGCCGTGAGGGTCTCATAAAGGATTTTCTCCCTACGAGTCGAGAGGATCTCGTAAGTGTATTTTCTCCTTAGGAATCATGAGGATTCCTAAGTGTGCTTTCTCTTGAGAGTCGTAAGGATCTCACAAAAGAATTTTCCCTCTTACAAGTCGAGAGGACTCGTAAGTGGTTGTTTCCCTCCTTGTCGAGATTCGACTTTGGAGAGTGTGGTCCGTGAATAGTATGCAAAAATCCATTTTGGACCGACTTGCAGAACCCTAGTGCTTAGGAAACAGGTCCTTATCCCCATTGCCTAAGGCTTTTCCCTACGAGTCGAGACGAATCGAGAAGTTCTCGCAAAGACACTAATTTCCTCATGAGTCGAGACGAATCGAGAAGTTCTCGCAAGAATGTCCTAACGTCACAGTTAACATCTGCTCTTTACGACAGAGGTCCGTTAGGGTCTGTGGTATTAGGTCTTTGTCCGTCATACCGTCGCGTTGGCTGATGTATTCCTCGATAGGCAATCTTGTTGTTCGAGTGGCCTTGCGACTGTCGTGTCTCTGATCCCTTCGGGGGCTGGACAAGACATCTTCAAGCAATCTTCCTAGGCAGTTTGACCGTCGGAACAGCAGGCGTTAGGAATTTTTCCATGCCGCTTTTTACTTGAGGTTAGGCTCAGTTTGGGGAGCCCCGATGAGTCATAACCACTCCGCGCTGGTGTGGGATGATCTCCGATAATCTTTCAGGTTTTATTTGAATTGCCATCAAGACCCTGAAGTTAGGAATTTGGCCTTTGCTTCGTTTGCTGGCATTGCGTCTGCTGTATCGAGACGAATGTCGCGGTTGTCTCTAGGTTGTTAGTGAACCGTCGAGGTTTGGAACTAGAGATTTTGTCATGGCTCCGTTGTTTGATTGTCGCGTCTGAATCCTGCTGGAGGAAGAACGCTGTGGTGACATCTTGTCTGCTGTATCGAGACGAACGTCGAGGTGGTGACAACTCCGCGCTGGTGTGGGATGATCTCCGATAGTCTTTCAGGTTTTATATGAGTTGCCGTCAAGACCCTGAAGCTAGGAATATTGCCTTCGCTTCGTTTGCTTTGGCGTGTCCAGATCCTGTTGGAGGAAGAACGATGGGGTGACATTGCGTCTACTGTATCGAGACGGGCGCCGAGGTGGCCTCTAGGTTGTTGGTGAACCGTCAAGATTAGGAACTAGGGACTTTGCCATGGCTCCGTTGTTTTGACCCTGGGTTGACATTGCGTCTGCTGTAACGAGACGAATGCTGAGGTGAAGCTAGGATTTTTCCATCACTCCGCTTTGTTTCAACCGTGAGGTCTTTCGGTGACGTTGCATCTGCATCCGGCTGGACTGCGAAGGAACGCCGTTGTTGATATTGCGTCTGGTGTAACGAGACGAATGCTGAGGTGAAGCTGGGATTTTGCCGTCATTCCGCTTTGTTGACCATGGGGTCTTTCGTTGACGTTACATCAGCATCCTGCTGGACTGTGAAGGAACGCTGATTGAATGAAATCTCGGTGTGTCGGTAGAAAATGTATAGAAATCACAACCAAAGAAATTTTTGACCGCAATCAATAACGGTGTCGATGTAGCACGTTAGTGAATACGGATCGTCCGCAGGGAAAGTGTGATCCGATCGTAATTGAATTAGATGAATTGAAAATTAAAGAGAAAAGAAAAGAGAATTCGATTCAAGATTTAAAAGTGAATTTCAAGAATTATCAAAATCTAGATCTAATATCAAGAATACTCAAAATCAAGAATCGAGAATCATCCAATTGAGTTAGTTATCAAGATTTGTAATGAGGCTCGTAGGAATCGATCGAATCGATAGTGAGGATGAAGACTTGTAATTACGTATTCTTATCCTTTGATGATTTGTTGCTAGATCGATGACGATCAACGAGAATTAGGGATCTCTTGCAGAAACTAGGGTTTCATCATCTATCCCTTGTCCTTTCGTTGATTTTCATTCACATTCTAGCCTCTAGGAAATTCAAACATCGATCGTTGATCACTAATTAAGAGCGAAAACATTCAAGAAAGTATCTCGCTCGAAACTAGGTCGTCGATGATTCAATTTACTAGAGTTTACAAAACTCATAGGACTTAAGAATCGTACAAGAATCTAATCATCATCAACTTTCAATTTTCTCGATTCCTCCACGAGCGGAGTTTTTACTCAAGTATCATATCAAAGAAAACAATCAAGAATTGAGATCTCATCACAATGCAAGAATGTAAAGAAAGCAAGATAAAGAAATTTCACCTTTATTATTCATCAATTCCGTTACAATTCGCTCAAGAACTACAAGAATTGAGGAAAGAACTCGATTGTCGAATTAGCTTCGCATCGTCTCCGTGAGTCGCGGATCGTCTTGGATCACTTGCTCGGTTGAAGATCGGCGTCACTTCTAAAAGGTTGAAGGCTTCTTACTTGAATTGTACTCGGAGATCTTAAACTGATCAAATTGTGTCAATCAATTTGATTTGAATTTTATTTGGATCTATAATTTTCCCTCCACTTTCCTACAACCTCAAACCCTAGATCTAGATCTCTTTTTATAACCCCCTCTCCTTTTCAATTCAAATTCAAATTTCCCTCCAAAATGAACTACTTTTCCCTCCAAAATGAACAACTTTTCCCTCCAAAATGAACCACCTCATTTGAATTTTCCCTCCAAAATGAACCATCTCATTTGAATTTTCCCTCCAAAATGAACCACCTCATTTGAATTTTCTCTCTAAAATGAGGATGTTAGAAAGAATCTTCTAGAAGAAGTTTGTTGAAGGGAATATTCTAGAATGAGCTTGTTACAAGGAGGCTTCTAGAAGAAGGTTGTTGGAGAGAACCTTCTAGAAGAAGTTTGTTGGAAAGAATATTCTAGAATGAGGAATATTCTAGGGTAAGGTTGTTAGGCCGAGCCTTCTGGATAAAGCCACGTGGTCATCTGGAGTCTTCTGGAAGCATTGGCCGTTATGAGAAAGCACGTGACGAAATGTGAAGCGATGACGTCACCATTGCGCCGCGGATCCGCCGCCAATAGGGCCCTACGGCCGCGGATCCGTGGCTCTTTAATAGCCTTGGGGCATGAAACTTTCAGGTAATTCTAGTGCTGCCTTTGTGGCACTTTTCTGATGTGTGGAATCTCATATTTCTTTCTTGATTTCTGCCAGATCTCAGGTCAGAGACTTGACGTATTTATATCAGCACTTTTTATAGTTTCGGCTCTTTTCCTGGAATTTCCTGCACAGATTCTCGAGACAAGTGTTGCGCTATACAAAGATGATGCATGCAATGATAAACACTCAATTTCCCTCATAAATATCGGTTTTAATATATAACACAAGTTATTTGGTATTTTACGGATGTTCTGCTAATATGTGCTATATTTATTCCGAACACCTTTAGATGAGTGCAAATGGTAGGGAAATTGATGTGTTAAAAATGCAATATTTTCGACTAATCAAATTCCCCCAAACTTATTTTTGGTCGTCTCGAGCAAACTGTTTTATTAAAAAGAGAAGGAGAAAATAAAGAAAAAGAAAAACTAACTAGCACACTTTCGTAGGCAACACGATTGCACTGAGCACGTGCAACAAGCCTTTAAATCTCTAGGTGTCCCTAGTGGGAGGAGTGTTGTCTCCTGAGGGTTTTCAGCGGATTGCACCCACAAAATCCAATAATAAAAAGAAGACCGTGAAAGTTACATGTAAAGATAAGAATTATAAAAGAAAGACTTTGAAAATCAGAGTTTCCAACTATACTAGCTTTTCGGTTGTCATGAGCCCTATCTTAATAGTCATGAAAAGAAGTTAGAAATCACATCATCCCTCAATAAAACATCATTTTTATTCTTCATTCCTATCTTTCTTCCAAACATCGATCATATAACCCTACGTGTGTGTAAATAACATCCCTACACTCGGAGAATTCAATTCAAGCTATCATACTCTTGTCCTTCTGCCTTAGTACTTTTTAATTAATGAATATTTAGATTTGCTCACACATTTTCATGCGACCGTTAATACTTCTTGAGGTACTAACCGACCGATTACTCATGTGCTTGCTTATTAGGTGTATTTTCCTCGTCTTGCACCACCTAAGGCTTAGCAGTGACTCCCAGACCAGTTAGTCTAAGGCACTAGGTGATGAAGCACCCTCGCTATATTTTTTTATTGCTGCCTTGGCGATAACAAACCAGTGTTCATTTTTTTATTCACCATTTTATATTTTATTCATTTTTTTTAAATTTCCTTCATACTTTGGCTTTTAGACAAGAGCATTTCAAGGTATCCTCTACTATCCCGAGTTTCAAGACGTGTGTAAGTGCGAATAGTAGGGTATCAACGTTCAAATGTCTGGCTTCCAGAATAGGAACTATTTTTCAGACTTATTTTTATCCTCAGATTAGGGACTTTCTTCATCTTACTAACCCTTGGGACAACGGCTCATAACTACTTATTACTAGTTCGTTTAAGAAAACTTCTAATTTTCTTGGTTTTCTTAAATTTTTCTAATCTTTTGGATGTAATTTTTCGCTATCTAATCTTTTATTATCTTATTTATGTACAAAAAAAAATTATTTTTTATTTTTGAAAATTTTTAAATTTTTATAGGTTTTTAAATGTTTTGTGCTTATGCAAAGTATATGCAAATTATGCGTAAATAAGCACAAATCTCCCCCAAACTTGTTTTCAACAGTGTCCCCACTGTTGCCATCCGCTATATCTCAAAAACCTGTAAGCATGGGAGGAAATTTATTAATGGGGGCAATAAATATGATCGTGAAAATCCTCCCCCAAACTTATTTTTGGCTCACAATTTTCAGTAAAAATTTTCTTTTCAGGAGCCAGATTATACCCCCCCAAACTTGAGTTAAACAATGTTAAGCTTTGAAAATCACAAGAGGGGGTCAAAATTACTGGTCAATACCAAGCTTTGCAAAGACCGAAGATCAACACAAACCATTCGAAAATTTTATCAATGTAGTGCTCAGGTTGGTGGAAGAACAAGTTGAATGGAGCCAGAAAGAAGTGGGGAAAAGGTAAGTGGTGGAATAGAATGTGTTTGCGTCTCGTTTTGGAGAGACGACTCGGTGTATGTGATGGATTACTCGCATTCTTTTTACAATCCAGAAGAAGGGGTGGAGATTCAATTTCTTTGTATTGAGGTGGATTCATCTCAACACCCATGTCATTCAAAAATGCGAGTTCTTCAGCGAAAATTTCCTCAAAAGTCTCATCAATACCCCGAATAATAATGTCATCACAAAGCACGGGGTGATCTTCAGACTCTAAAAACAGTTCATAATCAGTGTTAGTTGTTGACCCGGACAACTCGATGGAAGAGTCCGTATGTGTATGATACATAGTTGGGTCAAACAATAACATATGAAAAGAGTCAAGATCAGTATCATGAGGATCGTCAAATTCGCTGCTGTCGACATCCATTAATTCGACAGAACAGACCTGAGCAGTAGGTTCGGAGGGTACACTTCCCAACTTGTAAATGTTCAGCTCAATCGACCTATTCCCGAAGGATAGGGTCATAGAGCCATTACGGCAGTTGATTATAGCATTGGAAGTGGCCAAAAAGGGACGACAAAGGATCACCGGAATTTGATTCCGTGGGTTTGTTACAGGTTGTGTATCAATTACAATAAAGTCCACAGAGAATACAAATTCCCCGATTTTTATTAACACATCCTCCAGTTCACCTCTAGATTTGGTGATTGATCGGTTGGCCATCTGGAGAGTGCAATGGGCTGGTTTTAACTCTCCGATCCCTAACTGCTCGTAAACCGAGAAAGGAAGCAGGTTAACACTTGCGCCAAGGTCAAGTAGAGCACGGTTAATGTGTTTATCCCCGATAGAAATGGAAATAGTAGGATAGCCAGGATCCTTACGTTTCCTCGGTAATTGTTGGGGAAAGGCTGTGTCTACTGTCTTTGCCATGAAAATCTTCTTGGGCACTTGAGTCTTCCTCTTCCTAGTGCACAAGTCTTTAAGAGTTTTCGCATAAGCGGGGACTTGTTGGATTGCATCTAGAAGAGCGATATTGATGTTAACATGTTTCAAGATTTCAGTGATCTTCTTCATTTGTGGACTTGGTCTGTTTCCCCTTAACCGATTAGGGTAAGGAGCTTGAGCAATAAGGTCGGGGTCCGACATTGGAGAAGATCGTGTGGGTGGGAACGATCTAAAAATATGAGTGGGGATCGTTTTCGGTGGACTAGAAGAGATGGGCTGAGGTGTTGAGCCTTGGGGAAAACGGAGAATAGGCTCAGAAGAAAATGGTGGGGTAGACGAACTGGGGTCAGAAGTAGAAAAAGAAGTGGAAGGAAAAGTCTCAGTCGAGGTATCATCGATTGATTTTTCATTATTATCAATCTCCTCACCAACATGATTGTCAAGCACTCTTCCAGATCTCAACGTGGTGATTGCATTCACATGATGTGAATAGCCAGGATTGGGTAAAGGTTGATCTGGAAGTTTCCCTTTCTCTCTTGCACTCATTTCGGCTTTTAATTGTGCAATTTGTTCTTCCATCGATTTTATAGTCTCATTTTGAGAGACAGAGTTTTTCTCGATTTTATCGATGGAAGACTGAAGATTTGCCGTAACTTGCATGAAATTTGTCAAAAGCAAATTCACGGTTTGTGCGAGTGAAGAGGATTCATCAGTCCCGGTCAACTGCAAAGGATTATTTGGTGCAGGTGTGTTGACAGGATTTTGAAAGTTTTGTGCTTGGAAGGGGTGCTGACTTAATTGAAGTGGTTGCTGTTGTGGTGGAAGAGCCCTTTGGAAGTTGTTCTGGGTTGGAACCGTGTTTTGAGTTTGTGATTGGTTCCAAGCAAAGTTAGGGTGATTCCTCCAACCCTGATTATATGTGGAAGAAAATGGATCGTTTCTAGGTCTTTGTTGGAAAGCAGAATTGACATGCTCATGACCTTGAAACGGAGAATTCAATGGACATTCTTCTGTAAGATGTGATGGAATAGAACAGCATCCACATACAGTTTTTGAGAGTGACATTTGATTTAGGGCTGCAGCTAAAAATTTGTTTTCCATAGTTTCGAGTTTCTTTTGCATTGCTGACATTTCAGCTCTAACTCCTATGGAAACATCAGATTGGTTATTGCCACCCCTAGACAATTGACTTACACCCTCCCACTGTAAAGATCTTTCAGCGAAATCTTCTAAGAATTTCCAGGCTTCACCATAATCTTTAGTCATGAAGGTGCCTTGACACATGGATTCAAGGGTCTGTTTTTTGGTAGGATTAATGCCCTCATATATGATTCTGCACAGATCCCATCTAGGAATTCCGTGATGTGGACATTGAACTAACAGATCCTTGAAGCGTTCAAGACACTTTGAAAATGGTTCATTTGGAAGCTGGGTGAATTGATTTATTTCGCTACGGACTCGAGCTGTTTTATGATTGGGGTAGAATTTCTTTAGGAATGCTGCGACGAATTCTTCCCAATTTGAGATGGAATGTGCGGTTGTGTTATACAGCCACTTCTCGGCTATATCGCACAAGGTAAATGGGAGAAGACGAAGATGCATAGCATCCACAGAAAGCTGTGAAGTACCCATCATTGCGCATACATTTTCAAATTTGGTAATAAAGACATATGCGTCTTCAGACTCGAGACCGTGATATTTTGGTAGAAGATTGATGTATTGGGGTTTTATTTCAAAATTATCCCCGTTGGCTGGTGAAATGGTGAGACAGGTCGAAAGAGGACCTCGCATAGGATAACATCTCTCTTGGGGAGAGATGTGGGGTGGATTCTGCGCACCTGCGGGCGACGGCAGAGTAGTGGTAAAGAAGTTCGATGGATAACCGTCCATCAAAGTGGGTGTGGTGGTGGGTAAAGAAGAAGTAAATGTAGAAATACCGACTTTGGGGTCGATAGGGGGAACGCGGACAAGACGGGCACTAGAATCCCGTGTCCAGCCTATCTTGCACTAAAGGGTTTAGCACAAGTGGCAGCGTTAAAATAATTAAGGAAAATATGGATTGGTGTTTGTTTTGAAAAAGATAGGGATTTTTGAAAAATGCAAATCACAAACAATGCACAAGCAACCCTAAAATCTAGTGGTCACCTAGATCAAGTCTCTAGACCGCTCCTAGACTTCCAGAAGACAAGTCGCAAGATAGATCTTCTACTGCCTCTTTGTCCCCCCTGTGGCTAGGTAAGTGCCAGGTAAGTGGGAGATTCACCACTACGTAAGTAGTGGGCCTAATTAAGTAACCCCTTGCCTTAGACACACTTGCCTTAGACACCACAAAAGAAACGCGGATAAGCAATAGATTACCCACGACCTTGTCTTGTCCTAAGTGAGCGCGACGGTCCTTAGAGTCATGTCTAAATATTTTTTTAGTTAATGAGGGTAATGCGGATGCAGTTTTGTGATTTTCGGGGCTTAGGAAGGGTAATGAACTCCCCACCTAATCTGAATTTGGTCTTTGCCCCTTAATTTCCGTATTAAAAATGCAAACAACCAAAATCAAACACGCGCAATTTTTTTATTTTTGTGGCGCTGCGAATTTTTGCAAAGAAACCTGCAGAAATTGGTTAATGGAGCAGATCGAGAAAGAGATAAGAAAGTTAGAGAGGACCTGAGAAGTTTTGGAACAGTGATGCCCTAGGCCCACCATGGATCCGCCGCAAGAAGTGCCCTATAGCCGCGGAAACGCGGTCAGGTATAGAGATCACTGCACAAATTTTTTTGCAGAAGCTCCTGTTCACTCCCTGAGCTCTCTGGAATATTCACAATATTTTTCCTCTTGCTCCACAGATTCCAGATTTCCTCGCAAAAAATCACAACGAATTGATTAGTGTTTGTGCGAATTTTGATCAAAAAATTTTGATGGAATAAATTTTTCAACTCAAATTTCAAAAACGAACAAATTAGCACACTATCTCCGGCAACGGCGCCATTTGATTGACTGATTCTCGGTTCGTGTCGGTAGAAAATGTATAGAAATCACAACCAAAGAAATTTTTGACCGCAATCAATAACGGTGTCGATGTAGCGCGTTAGTGAATACGGATCGTCCGCAGGGAAAGTGTGATCTGATCGTAATTGAATTAGATGAATTGAAAATTAAAGAGAAAAGAAAAGAGAATTCGATTCAAGATTTAAAAGTGAATTTCAAGAATTATCAAAATCTAGATCTAATATCAAGAATACTCAAAATCAAGAATCAAGAATCATCCAATTGAGTTAGTTATCAAGATTTGTAATGAGGCTCGTAGGAATCGATCGAATCGATAGTGAGGATGAAGACTTGTAATTACGTATTCTTATCCTTTGATGATTTGTTGCTAGATCGATGACGATCAACGAGAATTAGGGATCTCTTGCGGAAACTAGGGTTTCATCATCTATTCCTTGTCCTTTCATTGATTTTCATTCACATTCTAGCCTCTAGGAAATTCAAACATCGATCGTTGATCACTAATTAAGAGCGAAAACATTCAAGAAAGTATCTCGCTCGAAACTAGGTCGTCGATAATTCAATTTACTAGAGTTTACAAAACTCATAGGACTTAAGAATCGTACAAGAATCTAATCATCATCAACTATCAATTTTCTCGATTCCTCCACGAGCGGAGTTTTTACTCAAGCATCATATCAAAGAAAACAATCAAGAATTGAGATCTCATCACAATGCAAGAATGTAAAGAAAGAAAGATAAAGAAATTTCACCTTTTATTATTCATCAATTCAGTTACAATTCGCTCAAGAACTACAAGAATTGAGGAAAGAACTCGATTGTCGAATTAGCTTCGCATCGTCTCCGTGAGTCGCGGATCGTCTTGGATCACTTGCTCGGTTGAAGATCGGCGTCGCTTCTAAAAGGTTGAAGGCTTCTTGCTTGAATTGTACTCGGAGATCTTGAACTGATCAAATTGTGTCACTCAATTTGATTTGAATTTTATTTGGATCTACAATTTTCCCTCCACTTTCCAACAACCTCATACCCTAGATCTAGATCTCTTCTTATAACCCTCTCTCCTTTTCAATTCAAATTCAAATTTCCCTCCAAAACGAACTACTTTTCCCTCCAAAATGAACAACTTTTCCCTCCAAAATGAACCACCTCATTTGAATTTTCCCTCCAAAATGAACCACCTCATTTGAATTTTCCCTCCAAAATGAACCACCTCATTTGAATTTTCCCTCCAAAATGAACCATCTCATTTGAATTTTCCCTCCAAAATGAGGTTGTTAGAAAGAATCTTCTAGAAGAAGTTTGTTGAAGGGAATATTCTAGAATGAGCTTGTTACAAGGAGGCTTTTAGAAGAAAGTTGTTGGAGAGAGCCTTCTAGAAGAAGTTTGTTGGAGAGAATATTCTAGAATGAGGAATATTCTAGGGTAAGGTTGTTAGGCCGAGCCTTCTGGATAAAGCCACGTGGTCATCTGGAGTCTTCTGGAAGCATTGGCCGTTATGAGAAAGCACGTGGAGAAATGTGAAGCGATGACGTCACCATTGCGCCGTGGATCCGCCGTCAATAGGGCCCTACGGCCGAGGATCCGCGGCTCTTTAATGGCCTTGGGGCATGAAACTTTCAGGTAATTCTACTGCTACCTTTGTGGCACTTTTCTGATGTGTGGAATCTCATATTTTTTTCTTGATTTCTGCCAAATCTCAGGTCAAAGACTTGACGTATTTATATCAGCACTTTTCATAGTTTCGGCTTTTTTCCTGGAATTTCCTGCACAGATTCTCGAGACAAGTGTTGCGCTATACAAAGATGATGCATGCAATGATAAACACTCAATTTCCCTCAAAAATATCAGTTTTAATATATAACACAAGTTATTTGGTATTTTACGGATGTTCTGCTAATATGTGCTATATTTATTCCGAACACCTTTAGATGAGTGCAAATGGTAGGGAAATTGATGTGTTAAAAATGCAATATTTTCGACTAATCAAACGCCGTTATTGACATTGCGTCTGCTGTAATTAGACGAATGCTGAGGCGGCGCTGGGATTTTGCCGTCACTCCGTTTTGTTTCGACCATGGGATCTTTCGTTGACGTTGCATCTGCATCCTGCTGGACTGCGAAGGAACGCCGTTGTTGACATTGCGTCTGCTGTAACGAGACGAATGCTGAGGTGGCGCTGGGATTTTGCCGTCACTCCGCTTTGTTTCGACCATGGGTTCTTTCGTTGATGTTGCATCTGCATCCTGCTGGACTGCGAAGGAACGCCGTTGTTGACATTGCGTCTGCTGTAACGAGACGAATGCTGAGGTGGAGCTGGGATTTTGCCGTCACTCCGCTTTGTTTCGACCATGGGGTCTTTCGTTGACGTTGCATCTGCATCCTGCTAGACTGTAAAGGAACGCCATTGTTGACATTGCGTCTGCTGTAACGAGACGAATGTCGAGGTGGAGCTGGGATTTTGCCGTCACTCCACTTTGTTTCGACCATGGGGTCTTTCGTTGACGTTGCATCTGCATCCTGCTGGACTGCGAAGGAACGTCGTTGTTGACATTGCGTCTGCTATAACGAGATGAATGTCGAGGTGGTCTCTAGGTTGTCTGTAAACCGTCGAGATTTGGAACTAGGGACTATGCTGTGGCTCCATTTCGTTGTGTCGCTTCCGTGCCCTGCTGGCATGAGGAGGATCACCGTTGCTGATTTTTAGGCTGTAGATATTGCCGTTAAGATTTGGCTCTCTTTCTGATGGAGCCTGGTAGGATGAAATGGTTCCCTCTTTGTTTGCGCCCCTGATTGTATACAGGAATCGATGTGATCTTACCTGTACGGCAAAATTTTCATTTCATTTGTATAAATTTTTTATTTTCTTTCCGCGATGCTCTATTATTTCAGCTTTTTTGCCCAATCATTTCGGGTATTTTTCGCGGTGCCCAATCATTTCGGCTATTTGTTTTATTTACTCGATACTTTTTATTGCGAGTTGCCCAACCATTTCGGCTATTTCGTATGCATATATTTTACTTGCTGATTTCATTGCAAGTTGCCCCATCATTTTGGCTATTTCATATGCCTTTATGGCTCGCTGACTTTTCGCCGCGAGTTTGGGATTTGATACCGATTTAGGCATCAACATCGCTACAATTGGGACATTGCCAGGAGTGAATCATCATTTGCCTTGAAAGGACTTGGAATTTGATTCCGATTCAGGCATCAACATCGCTAACACTGGGACATTGCCCAGAGCGAATCATCATTTGCCTTTGTCGGTTCGAACAAAGGTGGCTTAGCAAACAGGGTTAAGATCCTGTCGACTAAGCCTTTTGACTTTATGAGCCATAAGGGTTTCATAAAGGTGTTTCTCCCTACGAGTCGTGAGGATCCTGTAGGTGCGTTTTCTCCTTAAAAATCGTGAGAATTCTTAAGTGTATGTTCTCTTATAAATCGTAAGGATCTTACAAGAGTGTTTTCTCCTTATAAGTCGAGAGGACTTACAAGGGTTTGTTCACCGTGCGAGCATATCCCTAGTCACTGGTGGGACTTTGTTAGGGAAATGTTTATTCGCGCCCGTGGATTGTATACAAGGGTCAATATTGACACTTGTAGGGCAGCATTAGAGGTTGTGATGGCTTAAGAACAGGTTCAGATCCCTGTAGCTTAAGGCTTTTGAATTCTATGAGCCGTGAGGGTCTCATAGGGGAATTCTCCTTACAAGTCGTGAGAATCTCGTAAGTGTGTTTTCTCCTTAGGAATCGTAGGGATCTCTAAGTGTGTTGCTCCCTTGTGAGTCGTAAGGATCTTACGAAGGTGGTTTCTCCTTGCAGGGTCGAGAGGTCCTTGCAAGTGTCTTTTAACAAGATTGCGCCCTTTCGGGTTTTCACAAAACTCGCCGGTAGTCCTGCTGCTTTTACTCACAGAGCCCTTTCGGGTTTTCATCCGTGCCCATTTCGCTTATGAACGTACCGTTTTTTTTTGGATGCTGCGGTCCGTCGTAGTTTATAGACGTCTCGGTCAACAGCCAGTTTTAGGACATAGTGATCCATCGTTGGTTTAAGGACGTTTCGGTCCGTCGTTAGTTTAAGGACATCTCGTTCCGTCGTTGCCGTATTTGAGGCGCATTTCTAGTTTACGGACTTTTCGGTCCATGGGGCTTTCTCTATGAATGAGCACGATGCCCCCGGCATGTTCATCTTTTTCGGATCATGTGGTTGTGGCGAGTTCATTTTCCAGTTTTCAGACAGCGCGAATTTGCCCAGTTAGTATTGGTCCTCAATCCAGCCTTTGAAGACGAAGCAATTTTCGATTGGATGGCTTACTGCTTGGTGGTAAGGGCGGTAATTAGGATTGTTGATATCGCCTGGCTGCAACGGACGTTTTGGATCTGGCAGATTGATGAGTCTGTTGCGTACTGCCAGCTCGAACAGTCTACTCGTTTTATCCCGGGGAAACGAGTAAGGACGTCCCAGTCTCTCCTCGAGGGATGGGCGCGGACGCACGTTGTTTTGGCGAACAACCGGCTTTAAGTTGCTCGGTTGTTGTTGAGTATTGGCGACGAAGGTCGCTTTCCCTTTCCCTTTTTCATTTCGAGGTTCCATCTTCGAAGGAGATGGTCTATGACCCATTTGAGCTAGCTTGTCAATCAAGGCCTGGAAAGTAGTTGGCTTGAAGAACATCATGAATTGCGAAATGGTCGCCTGCGAATCAAGAGTACCCATGAACATGCCTACCGCAGGAGCCTCTTCGATGTGTTGTTCGTACTTTGACCATAGATTCAGCCACCGTAATGCATACTGTACCCATGTCTCTCCTGGCTTCACCTTGGCATTGATCAATGCCGTGATTAGGGTGCGTTCGCTAGCGCTCGCAAAACGCTGGGTGAATAGCAGCTCCATCTCTGCAAATGTCTTAACAGAGTCATTTGGGAGTTCGGAATACCACTCAAATGCCGTCTCTGACAAGCTACCAACAAACTGGCGGAGCAGTAGTTTATCATCACCTCCAGTGTTGCCGCAAAGAGCCCTAAATTGAGCGACGTGTTGGTGTGGATTTCCCGTCCCCTTATATACGTGGAATTTGGGGATCATGTATCCCGGTGGGTACTTTATTTGGTCGTACCAAGCCAGATAGGGTCGTCCAGTTTTAATAATTTGCCCAACCGCTTCATTCGCCTGATGAACTCGTATCTGTTGGGCGATGTAATCATCCAGGGCAGCTTTTGAGATAGTCTCCTCTTTGGCTGCTGAATAAGTCGGAAGAGGGTTTGACGTTTCCGCTCGGTCGTCTTCGAGGATAATCGGAGGATCTTCGGCTGGAGGATCCGGCTGTATCATCATCCCGACCATGTCTTAGAAGAGAAGCGCCATTCATTTTATATTAGCCGCTTGTTCTGCTGCTTCTCTGTCCTTCTTTTTGAGGACTCTGCAGAGGAAGTCAGCATCGGTTTCCTGTTCATGACGCTGCTCTGATGACGCCTCCGGGCTTTCTTTTGACCCAGTGAGTGTGGCCATTTGCGTTAGCATTTCCTGAAGCTTCTGTTGCTACTCCTGGGCTTTTGTCATGGATCGCGTAAGCGGTCGATGACCCTAGAGATACGGCTATCCTCTTTCTCGGATGCCATATAGACAGAATGTACCACCATGCCCCCAGACTTGGTGCATTTAGATTCAATGTTCTTGCGATTCGCCGCAGACACCGGGGTTTTCTCCAGCTTTCTCCTCTTGTGAGCGGTCGAAGTTGAGGGGGTCGTTGCAGTGGGCACCCGAGTAGCTGTCGCCTTCTGTGGCTTGACAGGGTGGTCCTCTTCTTGCCGAACCTTTATCTTTTTCTGTCGGCGGGAGTAATATGGATCAATCACCGAGTCTTGGACTTGACGCCAGACCTTGTAAATTTTAGAGGACAGCCGTTGAGGGGGCTGCTCCGGCTTTGCCTTTGTGATCTTCTCAACAGGCGGATGAGACTTTTTTAGCACGACAGTTGACGAATTCCTGCGCACCCCGTTAAGTAGTTCAAAACTGTTCCCAGTTGGAACAGCAGCATCAAGTTCCCCCATTGGAGCTGGCGGAGTCAGTCCAGAAGGGGAATTGCCCCCAGCCTTCCTTACTCGGCGCCAGTGGCGACGTCGAGCATGTCGTGCGGCCGGGATCACCTTCGCTGTTGGATCAGTTTTTCCATGCCCTCTGTTATGATGAGAGTTTGCTGTTGGCGCCAGCCTGTCAAAGACAGATGCTTGCTGAGAAGGAATGGACAATCTTGAAAAGGCAGATTTTCGTGCAGGGGAAACGGCCTTGGTTACTTCACCCGGAGTGGGAGCTGCAATGGCCAATCTTGTGAAGACCGATCCCTTAGCTGGAGAAGCCGCCTTGGTGACTTCAAAAGCAGGAATGGATATCCACTTTGGGATAACCTCTTCAGGAATTATGGGCTTCTTCACGAGGCCCTCTGAGCTTCGGCCCAGTCTGTTGAAAACTGAGGCAGTGGACTTGGACGACCCGTTGAGAGGGGCCGCAGTAGTTGCAAGCCGATCAACGACCGACTTCTTGGGAGCTTCTTGCGATGGTACAGGGACGCTGAAGCTCGTTGGCGGGAGCATGGTCCCGAAGAATAATCCAGTGGTGGCCTGATTCATCTGTTCCACCGGCATAACGAAGATGGAGGCCGCTTGGGTCCGTAAGTCACTCCTCCGGACGGGACGGAGTGAGAGTTGCAGTTGCAGTTAGTGCAGTTTGAAGCCATTGATCTTTTGTTTTCTGCACGGAGCAAGACACCAAATCTTAGTACCTCGAATCCAGGGGAACCATGTCAAACCGTGATTCGTTCACGAAACATGATGTAACACCCGAGCCCAATACTACTATTTTCTGTTATTGGTTGAGCATTAGATATTACTCATTTCATTTATCTTGCTTGTTTGGGGTCTTACTGTAAAATTTTATCTGGCTAAGTCATTCTGCATATAACAAATTTTAGCACCTAAAATAAAATTGAAAATATTCATCTTGGCCTACTTGACATCCTTAGCCTCATGGTAGCGTCCGTGCATTGTGTTCTCGTCCCGTTCAGTGAAACGGGCGAGTTTGGATGGCTACGTGCACGTGCGTGTGTCCGTTTTGGGAGTATACTTTTTAATCATAAAACATTTCATTTTAAAATTTGGAACCCGCTTAAAATCCTATTATTTGAATTTCGAATTTTTGGACCCAACCCGGGCGCAATTTGGAAATGTTTCATTTGGCGCCAAAATCCCAAATTTTAATATTATTAAAACCATCGCATATATTTTTCTAACTAACCTGATATCTTACTGTTCATTACCTATCTTTTAAATCTTTAAGTTAACCATATAATATTTTTACAATCTTTTATATCCTTCTTAATTTATTCTCTCAGCCAATCACAACCTCCCCTTTAACCCCGTGGGCCCTACTTTCTCTCTCTCTCTCCCTCTCCCTCATATATTCTCTCGTACTTCTCTTTATCATTCTTTCTCTTCTTGCTTCATGTTCCGTTTTTCATTTTTTTAACTGTTCTTTTGTTGCCGGAATTTCGTCGTGCCGGTGACGCTTCTCGACGTTCCAGTGAGGTACCCCGACCCGTGTGGTTTCTTTGTTCATCGTTTGGGTTCATTCCGTGAACCGTGCGCCCGTCGTGAGTTTTTCCCGCCGACGGTTAACGTTCCGTTTTCCCGATTCGCGATCCATCGAGGCAAGTTAATCTTGCTACATGCTATATAATTCATTTTTATACCTATTTAAATAAATGCCATACCTATAGTTTAAATCTAGTGCCCCATGTTTAATTTTATAACGTTTCGATGTTCCGTTTGCATCCGTTTATATCATATTAAATCTAGATCATGAAAACTTATCTTGTGACATACTAGATTAAATTATACTGCAACCATATCATTTAAAATATATATCGTCGTAATATTTATTATTATTATCTTTAATTAGTTTATAATCTTCATTTTATAATGTTATACATTTGAAAATCTTATAATTTACACATGAAACGTCGTTGAAAAATCGGATATGATAAATCTGAAATTTACTGTACACCTTATCTTATAAAATTCATTATAAATCATAGAAAAATCATTAGTATACGTTCTTTAGTTCGTTACGAAGCTAACTCAAAATACTATAAATCTATGAAATATTTACTTCCAAAATAAATTGTTTAAATAACGTAAAATGCAAGTGAAAATGTCTCCAAACTGCTGTCCAGGAAAATTCCAGCAGCAAACTTTCAACTTCGAATATTCATAACTTTTTGTAGGGACAACCTGAGATGCTTATACTTATAAAACTGAAAACATTATTGAATTATCTTTGTTTTGGTATAAGACACGTCCCTTTTGGAGAACGTTTGTTATTTTTTAGCTATTTTACAAATTAGGGTGACGCTGAATTTCTGAACGGAACCTTCTTGTGCATGGTTAATCAATACCACTTTTATTGTTATTAATCGCTTTGAATATGCTATCCATATTAATATGATTATATCAATATTTATATCACATATTGCTTTGTTGTACATCCCACATTACCATTTTATAGTTTTATAACTTTTCGGATACCCGTTTGCATCCATCGCATTTAAGATACATATAATTGCATCCATAGATCACATTACTACATAATAATGTGATATTAACACTCCATGTTTAATAAATTGCATCCTAATTAATATTGGAACTATAAATGTAACCCTAATCGATAACTGTGCATCCATATCCTTAAAATTATATCTATGTGCATATCATATTACATGTTCCAGTTTATAGTTCTGATAGTACTCATGCTTGTTTATTAATACACATGCTTATGTTAGTTTGATTATGAGCACCCACATGACATCTTGTGCTTCCTGACATGACCTGTTACACTTCCTACTTGATACACTTGACATGGTACCGTTTACTGTTGACTTAACCTGATGTACCATGACCCGACCTGTTACCTGATCTCGTGCCTAATGCCAACAAACCTGACATGTTGTTCTCATGGACCATTCCTGTTGTCTATCCAGACAAAACCTGCTGTTACCTGATCCTGTGTTGGCATTAGTTCTTGATTACTGAATTCCTGACCTGACACATATAACTTGGGGGTATGGGGAAATCAAAGGTGAAACCGACTTGTAACTCAACAGTTCGATACCTGTTCTGATCAGTCTTACGGGCTAGGCCAGCCCCGGAGTGATGATGCTGACATCACTCATCCATCCTGCTACTTGTTACTGCCTAGCGGCACGTCTCGGATTCAGCCCCGAGAATCTTGACCGTGGTCCCGGGCACGCACGGGATACTATTGAGTTACATCGACGAGTCATCAATTGATTTCAAAGACTTTAGAATAGAAAACCTGATAGAACAGTTTAGTTACCCACTGCACACTACCCTGCACTGCTTGATTCACATTATTTGCTACTCTCGTTTTATTCATGTTTATTTTGCATTGCCTGTTACAATGTCCATATTATATACTTGATGACATGACGCGCTGACGTCTGGGTTTTGCATGGCCCAGATTCTGTACCGCTGTCGCAGTCCGAGCAGGAGTACTTCAGCCAGCAGGTTGAGCTGTGAGGTGTTAGTATTAGTTAGTTTTATTTCCTGCATTTTTATTTCCAGATGTGAGCCCGCATTATGGGACGTACTTTTCTATTTTGTATTGGATCATTTGCTTCCGCACTTATTTATTATTGACTCTTGTTATTCTGGATTTGGACATGTGTTAGATAGTTTTTATCTTGTTCTTGATATCTCTACAGCCGTAATGTGACTGTGGATAGATACTTCCTACCCACAGGTAGCATGGTTGGCTATGTCACGTGCCTAATCTTGTGTACTCTGGGAAGCGGGGCGTGACACATGACACACGAAGTGTGGAGCGGAAACAGGAAAAGGTCCCACCGGGCGTACCAAAATATGTTCCCCGCCGAACACAGAGACGAGATCGCGTAGGTTCGTCTTGCCTGAATATCGAAGGCAGATGCTATTTGGTGCTATCCGCCCACCTCTCCGAAGATGCCAAGTTGATTTATGGCACCGTATATCGAAGGTTTCGAAGAATGCGGTCGATATAGCAGACTTCGTCAGATTCCCCCTCGTTGAGGGGTTTTTGATTGTGGGGACGCTCTTCCCTACAGGCGCAAGCCCCTGCAGTTAATTACGCTACCGCATAGCGGTAACCACTTTCTCCTTCTCCAGATGGTCACTTCGTGTCGTGTGTGTTTATTTTGTTTTTGGTTGCCCGTGGATTGTATACGGAGACTAATTTATGTTGTCGCCCGTAGGGCGTGGATTAGTCCAAATCCGTATTTTTCTTAGATTTGGGTTTGGGTTTGGGTTTAAGGATACATTAGTCTCATTTGAGACTAATATCAACTTAAACGTTCGTTGAGGATACGTTAGTCTAATTTTATACTAAGATCTACTCAACGGGATCGTTTAGATCCAACAAGAGAGCTTTTGGGCTCTATCGTTTAGTTTAAGGAAATTACGGTCGATTACCAGTTTAAGAACATGGTGGTCCAAGGTTAAGGACATCATAGTCCGTGGGCTTAAGGACCCCGTCCAAGGTTAAGGACATCATAGTCCATGGGTTTAAGGACCCCACAGTCCAAGGTTAAGGACATCATAGTCCATAGGCTTAAGGACCCCACAGTCCAGTTTAAAGACGTCATAGTCTATGAAATGTATGGTTGTCGGGACTCGTCACCTCTCTGAAGACGTTGAAGGATTACAACGACAAATATCAGAGGAGTGAAGAGATGTACCCTTGAACCAATTTTGGTTGGGAGATCTGTAGTCCGATCGGAACTAAGATCAAGGATTTATGAGCATATGGGCTCAATTAATCTGAATGAGGGGTTTATGGCCAACTTGGGCTCGGCCCACTCAGTTAAAATGTTAAACATTTGACAATGCTGGGCATTGATTTGAGTTCTGACAATATTTTTGTCTTTTATTGAATGCTGAGCATTCATCATAGCTCTAGGGATTTATTTATAGAACAATTTATGTTCTTTTAGCGCATACGTGCGCAGCACGTGGCGCGCTTAGCGCTTTGCGCCAGTCAAAGAGCGTAGAGCGCTTCTGCTGGGTAGCGCACACGTCAGGAGCAAGTGGTGCGCTTGGCGCTGAGCACCAGATTATGAGCGCAAAGCGCTATTTTATGAGCACAAAATGCTATTTGTTCATTAGCGCACACGTGAGGAGCACGTGGTGCGCTTGGCGCTTTGCGCCAGTCTATGAGCACGGTGCGCTATATTTGGAGCGCTAAAGCTCTTTAAAATTAAGAGCGCCAAGGCTCTACAGCGCTTTGCGCTAGACGTGGAGCGCTGAAGCTCTTTTAAATTAGGAGCGCTAAGACTCTTCGGTTAAGTGGCGCACACATGAGGAGCACATGGTGCGCTTGGCGCTATGCGCCAGTTTTGAGCGCAGAGCGCTTCTTTAAATTTGGAGCGCTAAGGCTTCTTTTAGATTAAGAGAGCTATGGCTCTACAGCGCTTTGTGCTAGATGTGGAGCGCTGAAGCTCTTTTAAATTAGGAACGCTAAGGCTCTTCTTTTATGCAACTTAGATCAATTTGCGCCCTGAGAATTAAATTCTCTTTTTATAAGAGACTTTGTCTCAAGGTTCTAAGAACAAAGCTCTTATTTTATAAGAGATGTTTCAATCTCTTATTTTAGTGAAAAGTTTTGCCTTTATGGATCTGTGATCCTAAGATAATTGAATTATTCTCCCCCCCCCCTTTATAATGAGATGTCCATGATCTCTTTTTATAAAAGACCTTAGTCTTATAGATCTATGATCTGTGAGAAGAATTATGTTCTTCTTCTTATTTTATGATGAGATCTTTTGAACTCTTTGTAAAAGACCTTAGTCTTGTAGATCTATGATCTTAAAGAAAGAAGTGAATTCTTCTTTTTAATATGAGATGATTTCATCTCTCTGTTCATTTTTTTTACCTTGAAGAAAATCTTCTTCTACCGAGAGCTTGGCTCTTCTTTCTTTGAATTTCTCAAAATTTGGGGGGTTCCTCTCTATCTTTCTCCTTGAGACTGGAAGTCTTGGGGCCTTTATATAGGGCGAGCTGATTTGTTCAATTAGTTAAGGAGATCTTTTCTCCAATTGATTTGGGGATTTCCCCACCGTTGGATCTTTGATCCAAGGGCTTCTATTTTATAGAAGGCAGTCTTCTTGTTTTTGACAAGATTGGGAAATCTTTCCATACAGAATTTATTCTGTATTTTGGTGATTTTTAACCACCTTTGGATCATTGATCCAATGGTGCTCTGATTTACAGAGCACAATCTTTTTATTTGGAAAGATTTTGAGGAATCTCTCCTCAACAGAATTTTATTCTAGTTAATTGATGATTTATTATTTTTATTGGATCTTTGATCTGACGGTGGGGAGCTTTTAGTTCCAGCGCTAGTGCACCTGTGCTTTGCACGTGGTGCGCTGCTTAGAGTGCAGCATACTTAGCGCTAGCGCACACGTGCTTTGCACGTGATGCGCTGCTTAAGTGCAGCGCTCTTAGCGCTAGCGCACACGTGCTTTGCACATGGTGCACTGCTTATAGCGCAGAGCTCTTAGCGCTGCTATGAAGCGTTGCTTCATTTCAAAATTTGAAATTTGAACAGAGCTTTGCTCTGATTAGGGGAAACACCGCACCGTATTAGATATGGTGTATGATGAGTAATGCTGAGTTACCTATCTCCTTTTGGGGTTATGCACTTGAGATAGTTGCATTCCTATTGAATAATGTTCCGGCCAAATCCGTGCCTACCACTCCATATGAGATATAGAATGGGAAGAGACCATCTCTTAAACGAGTTAAGATATGGGGTTGTCCGGCCTATATTAAAAAGCAAAATCCGGACAAGCTCAAGGCAAGGTCAGTTCTGTGCAAGTTTGTAGGATACCCCAAGCATTTGCGAGTGTATATCTTCTATAACACCGAGGAACAAAAAGTGTTTGTTTCTCGACATGCCACATTTTTAGAAAAGGATATTTTTGTGAAAGAAATCAGTGGCAATGAGGTAGAACTCGAAGAAGTTCCAGCTATACAAACTATAACTAACGATTTAGTGGAACTGGAGGATTCAATAGTCCCCAACGAACCTCAGCCACTCCGCAGATCTAGTAGGGTTCCTCATCCACCTGAGAGATACTACGGTTTTCTCATAGACGGTGGGAGCGAGGATTGCATCATGGAAGATGATGACCCAACTAGTTTCGAGCAGCTGTTCAGACTATAATATTGTATTATTCATTCCCCTATTCTTATTCTTTTTATAAATAAACAGGTACTCTTGACGCACTTTTGATACATGTTACAGGATACAGGGCTTGGATGCGAATACAGTGAAAAAGACGAAAGCTGATACAGAAAAGGGACCTTTGACGAACAAGTAGACGGATCCTAGTCAAGCCTAGTCGAAGAACAGTGCAAGGTCCAAAATGTCAAGTGAACGGTTAAAAGATCGCTACAAGTATTCACTGAAACATCTGGAGGAGAATAAGAAGCCCAACAAAGAAAATACATATAAAAATAAAGAGCACAAGAACCCGTGAACCAAGTCCAAAAAGTTCAGGGCCCAACTCCATTCTTTGGCCGCGGAACCGCGGCCAAACCCAGCCTGGCGCCACGGTTCCGCGGCCATATAAGGCCCGTGTCGGTGCAATTTTTCTGTGCTGTTGTGTCGGTGCAGATGTTAGGATCTTTCGAGGGTAAATCTGTAATTTCATGTCTACGAGAGTCTGTAACCCTAGTTTTTATATTTTCCTATAAATTGTATTTCCAGATCTGTAAAAACCTATGCCTCTTTTCAATCAATAAAATTCAGAAGTTCTGCGAATTATATTCATATCTGTTCTTCTTGCTTGGAGGGAGCCATCGAATTAGTAAGTAATTTTATTTCTGTTCCTTTAATTAAAATGTTTTCTCATCCCCTAATGAGCGAGTAATCTCCTCGCTTGTTAGGGTTAGCCTTAGGGAAAGGGTTGAGAGATGAGATCTCTCACCCCTTTCAATGCCACATTCACTTAAGAGTTAAAACTCCATGCATGCATGCACAACCGCTCCCTACGGTATCCTACCCCTCGAGGTAACGATGAACCGTAGTATAAAGGGCCGGTTGCGCGTGTTTTCCATGGGGATTAGGGTAATTATCAACAAAGGAAGGATGCGAATCTAGAGGAAGAAACATCTTCCCAAAAGATTCGGAACCACTTTATTGACAATTACCGTAACATCTAATAGATCTAAAAAAGAAGGCATTGAAAGCGGTGAAGAAAAACGTTAATCTCCAAAACTTCCCCTAAGCCTAACCCTAGCAAGACTTTTAATTAAATTAATTAGATCCAGTTTTCATAGATTTTTATAAACCAACCAAAACGACACTTTGAATCAACTCGTTAAAACACATAAAAGGAATTTACCCATCTCTGTGGATCGACCCGTACTCACCGGCTAGCTGCGAAGCGACGCCGTTTCTGATTGCGGTTACAAATATTTTTGATCTATCTTTTAGAAAGCGCAAGCACGCTAAATCAAATCAATCAAATGGCGCCGTTGCCGGGGATGGCGTAATATTTCTTTTTGTGAATTTTCGAGTTGATATAAATTTTAAAAGAAATTATAAAAATCTGAAAATATAAAAAAAAATACAAAAATTATCAATTTTTGATCTGTTTGAAGGGTGTATCTTTTGAATCTTGCAGGAACAGCGACGAATCGCGGATCTGAAATTTTACAGAGGGCAAAACAGAAAAGTACATATAAGAACAGAGAGGAACTGAAGGTACAGAACAGCAGAAAATTTTTCAGAGACCGATCCCACCAGGAGACCGCGTTTCCGCCGCAGAAGTGGGCCCCACGCCGCGGTTCCGCCGCGCCTTGGCCACGTCAGCGCATCATTTTTATATGGTTTGCTCTCTTTTCCTCCCCTCTACAACCTCCATATCTCTGTCTGTAAAAATTTTCTGCAGGACGTCTTTGCGTAAAAAGTCTTTCTCCCCCTTCTAAATAATAGATTTTCTGCAGGTTTCTTTGCGCCGCGCTAAAAATTGATTGCAAGTGAAATTTTATTGTTTTGCATAATTTAACCGGACTCTAAGGGGCTAATTGACCAAACTCAGATTGGGTGGGGATTTCATCACCCTTCCCAGGACCCCAGAAAACATCTAAAGCATTTTGCATCGACCACAATTAATTAAAAAAGACTAGACTCAGACCTAAGGACATCGAGCTCAATAGGAAAAGGACTAGTATAGGCATCGACCGTTTATCCTAACCGACATTGCGGTGTCTAGGCTGGTGGTTATTAATTAGGCCCACTGTAGTGGTGGTTCCTTCCCACTTACCTGGCCGTACTTGTCCGTGAAGAGGCGGTTTGAGGTCCTATTTCTAGCCCTAGTTAGGAGCTGTCTAGCGGACCTAGGTGACCCTAAATCTAGGCCTGATTGTGTATGTGTGGTTGATACATTTGTGTCACGAGTCCCATTTTCAAAACCTTTTTGCAAAACTCTCACATAAATAAAAATAAATAAATAAATAAAGAAAAATCTTTTCAAAACATGCAACTTGCCGCTAAGAAAACTTGCAACTCACTTCCATCACTTCCTCTCATTGACGTTATCGTACCCCCACATTCTGTTTTTTTTCCTTTTTTCTGACTACACTACTCCTTTAGTGTATGTCACTTTGGACTAGGGATACTGACGCCCGATTAGTCCGTGTTTCGTTGGTGCCGACCGACGAACCTTTCGACACCGAAGTCGAAATTCCCTCCATTTCCTTACCTCCATCTTCAAATTCTTTCACCGAAGGTATGTCGGGATTCAACCCCAACGATACCTTACCGACGGGAATGATTCCACCTCCGTTAGGTGCGAATAACCCGAACCTACCGCCTGTTGTAGCGCCCGCACGAGTTGCGCTCCAGGATCTCTTCTACCCCGTCCGCACTTCTTTACCCACATGTCTTTCACCCCCACCGGCAAATGGGGACAATTTTGAAATAAAACCACATTTCATCAATATGCTGCCAAATTTCATGGTTTGGAATCCGAAGATGCGTATATTTTTATTAATAAATTCCAAAACGTTTGCGCCATGATGAAGACAACCCAATTAAGTGATGACGCAATAAGGCTAAGGGTCATTCGTTTCACCTTATGTGACCTAGCCGAGAAGTGGCTATACAGCACCGCATCATATTCTATTAGAAATTGGGACGTGTTTGTAAGAGCTTTTCTGAAAAAGTTCTATCCTCATCACAAAACTGCTAGAATCCGAAACGAAATTATACAATTTTCACAGCTTCCTTCCGAACCATTTTGGAAGTGTTTCGAGAGATTTAAAGACCTACTTGTTCAATGCCCTCATCATGGGATCGAAAGTTGGCAACTCTGCCAAACATTATACGAGGGATTGAACGCAGCAACGAAGCAGTTGCTAGAAATAATATGTCAAGGTCATTTTCTCTCCAAGTCTAGCGACGAAGCATGGCAGTTTCTTGAGGATCTTAGTGAGCAAACAATTCAGTGGGAGAGTACCAAGACCATATCATCTTCTTCAGTTGGTCAATCTAGGGCAGGAATACATCAAATAGATATGTCGATTGCTATGAAGGCCGAGATGGCCTCACTTATGAAAAAGCTAGAAGCGATTGAGACCAAAATATCATCGTCTTCTCCTGCCCCTACTCTACCCACACGAATTGTTTGTGCTTGTTGTTCGAATCCGTCGCACCTAACCGAAGAGTGTCCTTATAATGCACCTATTCAAGGACAGGATCAAGTCAATGATGTATTCCAGCAACGACAAAGAAATGATCCGTACTCTTCAACATACAATCAGGGGTGGAGGAGTCACCCAAATTTCTCTTGGAACCAAAATCAACAAGTCCAAGGAAATAATAATTTTCAAAGACCTCCTCCTCCACAACAACAACAAGCACCTTTACAAACTCAAAACCAGCAACCTTTCCAACAACAACCTTATACAAATCAAACGAACAATTTAGTTCAACCAAATGATGATAAGGTTATCTCGCTCGAGAAAAGTCTAGAAGCATTTCTTAAGCAATCTACAGAATCCGCAGCAAGATTTGAAAGTTATGTTCAATCTTTAATGAATAATAATGCCTCACACGATCAAAGTATCAAATCTATTGAGGCACAAATTGCACAATTAACTGCTGCGTTGAGCGAGAGAGAAAAGGGAAATCTTCCATCTCAACCATTGCCAAATCCCGGTCACCCACAAAACGCATATCATAATCACAATGTGAATGCGGTGACCACGTTGAGATCCGGAAGAGTATTGCAAAATAATGTGGGAACTAGTGATGACATCCCCGCCGGTGGTTCTTCTTCTTCTTCTTCTTCTCCTTCGTCACCTTCCCCTGCTTCACTTTCTTCTTCACCTTTTTCTTTAGAGCCTATTCTCCACCCTTCACACGGCTCTACTTCTTCCAGCTCGAACGGACCCATTTCTCACAACACGAACACATCTACACCGGGATCCATTCCAATCCACAGTCTACTCCACAGACATTTGACTCAACTAATTTTCAAAATGCACCATTTCCAAACAGGTTGAGTCCTAATAAATCAACTGCACAAGTGGAAAAGATTGTGGAGTTATTTAAGCAGGTTAGCATAAATATACCTCTCTTGGATGCAATCCAACAAGTCCCTTCATACGCGAAAATTTTAAAGGGCTTATGCACCTCAAAGAGAAAAGCATCTCAAGTACCCAAGAAAGTGCTAGTGGCTAGTGCAGTGAGCAATGCTATTAACCACCATCAAACCCTACCCCAAAAATGAAAGGACCCCGGCTGTCCTACGATTTCCATCACAATTGGGGATAAGAAAATTAATCGAGCACTTTTAGATCTTGGGTCTAGTGTTAACCTGATTCCCTACTCCGTGTACGAACAATTAGGGGTTGGAGAGTTGAAACCCACTCGTTGCACTCTCCAAATGGCTGATCGATCAATCACCCATCCTAGGGGTCAACTAGAGGATGTGTTGATCAAAGTCGGGGAGTTCATATTCCCCGTTGATTTTATCGTTATGGATACACAACCTGTTGCTAACCCAAGAAACCAAATTCCGGTGATTCTCGGTCGACCATTTTTGGCCACTTCTAATGCTGTGATAAACTGTCGCAATGGCTCCATGACTCTATCCTTCGGGAAGATGTCTAGTGAGTTCAATATTTATAAGATGGGAAGTCTGCCCCCCATACCTAAAAGTAGTACACGAGAAGTTTGCTCTATTCACGAAATCACGCAAGAGGACTGCGAGCTTGAAAGATTTCTATTTGATGAAAACAGTTTTGACGCCACTAGTGCGTCCCTCCTTGAGCCTACCACCGTTGACACAACCGATATGGATTATGAATGTTTTACTTTTTCGGATGATGATGACTCACAGCCCGAATATGAGGCTTTTGAATTTTTGGATGAGTTAGTCGAGCCATCCGAATCGGTTGTTTGCGGTGATTCCGAACCTGTGTTAGAGTCCTTTGAGTTCGAGGTAGATTCTGCAATGATTCTTTCGCCTCCGAAACTCGAACTCACGCCCTTGCCGTCTCACCTTAGATATGCTCACATAGGTGAGAATGAGACCTTTCCCATTATCATATCGGCCTCTCTAGCCCTCGAACAAGAGAACGCCCTCTTAATAGTCTTACAAGATAGGCGGCAAGTTTTCGATTGGGCTATGGCGGACATCGAGGAGATAAGTTCCCTCATAATTGAATATCATATACACGTGATGGATGATGCCGAGTCAATAGAGGACCCACAGGAACATCATGGGGGTATTGTGGTGAGTCAACCTCCTTTAGAAGTTGAAATACCCCCATTTCTTTTAATAAGCTACGAGAATGCCAACATTCCACTGATTGCTGATCATTTACATTCTCGTTTTGATGCATCACCATCACCTGTATATTTACCTCCACACCTCCCATACCACTACTTCTATCTTCCCCAATTCTTTGTGGAGCGCTACAATTTATTCTCCCACCAACCAATACTCTTTACTGATAAAATTTTCAACTGGTTGGTGTTGGTCTATGCAAAGTTTGGCGATAATGTCTAACATAGTCTAAATGAAGTTTGGGGGAGGACCTTTTTGTATATATTTTTGTTTTTCTTAATACAAAATTGTAAATAAATAAACAGGGAAGTGCCGGTATTTTGACCCTCTTGGTTTAGTATGACAGTGAGGACACTGTCAAGTTCAAGTTTGGGGGTATGCTCGGTACGTCTTCTTCCTCGCACTCATTTATACATATTTTTGCATTTGCACACTTATTTTAAAACTCATAAAAATTTGAAAAATTTTAAAAACTATAAAAATCAATGTATTCAATTTTGGTCTCATCTGACTTGAGTTGACTAATGGGTTAACTAGTTAAGAGCAACTAGATCTTAGACTTAGTGAATTAAAAACCCTAAAAATAACATCCCTTAAAGTTTAACGCTAGAAAGTATATGCCTTGTAATTTATTTAGAAATAGGTAAATTTTGGGTTCACTTCTTGGGTTAAGTCAAAATGAGGAAAAAGTATTGATGTTCTTATTAGAGTATGAGTTTGAAAAATAGTTCCTAACTTAAGTCTAGATTCTAAAAATGTATACCCTATAATTTGCACAAGCACACACCTTGAAACTTGGAATAGTAGAAGAGACCTTGAAAGGCTCTTGTCTAAAGTCCTTAGTACAATGAAAATAAAAGAAAAAATTGTGAATAAAGAATAAAAAAAAATGGACACTGGTTTTTGTGATTACTTAAGGCTGTAAGAATAGAAAAATATTTAGCGAGGGTGCTTCATCACCTAGTGCCTTAGACCAACTGGTTTGGGAGTCACTGCTAAAAGCCTTGGGTGGTGCAAAAATTAGGAAGTATGCTTTTAAAGTGCAAACACATTTTGTAATCGGTCGTTGGTACCTCAAGAAATATTAACGGTCGCATGAAGGATGTGTAAGCAAAAATTCAATTAAAAATTCACGTATTAATAAGTACTTTGGACAATGGACAAGGGCGTGATTGCTTGAATTGAATTTCCAAGTGTAGGGGTGATCTATACACACACGTAGGGGTATGTGATTGGAATTTAGATAAGAGAAAGGAATGAAGAATAGAACTTGTATCCTTAGTAGAGTTGATAGAAATTCCTAAGTGGAGATGAAACCCTAGAAGGAAGACTTAAGAGATGCCGAAAGCTAAGTAGGTCTACATAACATATATAATCTTAAGTTAAATAATGAGGAAGCGTGAAGAATATGGGTGGATAATTTACAAGAAGAAGATAATAGAATTCCTTTTTAGAAGACCTAATGGGAGAACAAAAGTTAATGGGCCGAATTGATAGGATTTTGTGGGTGTAATCCGCTGAAAACCCTCAGGAGACAACACTCCTCCTACTAGGGACACCTAGAGGTTTAACGGCTTGTTGCACATGCTCAGTGCAATCGCGTTTCCCTGCGAAAGTGCGGTTAGGATTTTAGTGAATAAAAAGTAAGTTTGCTCGAGGACGAGCAAAAGGTAAGTTTGGGGGTATTTGTTCAGACTATAATATTGTATTATTCATTCCCCTATTCTTATTCTTTTTATAAATAAACAGGTACTCTTGACGCACTTTTGATACATGTTACAGGATACAGGGTTTGGATGCGAATACAGTGAAAAAGACGAAAGCTGATACAGAAAAGGGACCTTTGACGAACAAGTAGACGGATCCTAGTCAAGCCTAGTTGAAGAACAGTGCAAGGTCCAAAATGTCAAGTGAACGGTTAAAAGATCGCTACAAGTATTCACTGAAACATCTGGAGGAGAATAAGAAGCCCAACAGAGAAAATACATATAAAAATAAAGAGCCCAAGAACCCCTGAACCAAGTCCAAAAAGTTCAGGGCCCAACTCCATTCTTTGGCCGCGGAACCGCGGCCAAACCCAGCCTGGCGCCGCGGTTCCGCGGCCATATAAGGCCCGTGTCGGTGCAATTTTTCTGTGCTGTTGTGTCGGTGCAGATGTTAGGATCTTTCGAGGGCAAATCTGTAATTTCATGTCTACGAGAGTCTGTAACCCTAGTTTTTATATTTTCCTATAAATTGTATTTCCAGATCTGTAAAAATCTATGCCTCTTTTCAATCAATAAAATTCAGAAGTTCTGCGAATTATATTCAGATCTGTTCTTCTTGCTTGGAGGGAGCCATCGAATTAGTAAGTAATTTTATTTCTGTTTCTTTAATTAAAATGTTTTCTCATCCCCTAATGAGCGAGTAATCTCCTCGCTTGTTAGGGTTAGCCTTAGGGAAAGGGTTGAGAGATGAGATCTCTCACCCCTTTCAATGCCACATTCACTTAAGAGTTAAAACTCCATGCATGCATGCACAACCGCTCCCTACGGTATCCTACCCCTCGAGGTAACGATGAACCGTAGTATAAAGGGCCGGTTGCGCGTGTTTTCCATGGGGGTTAGGGTAATTATCAACAAAGGAAGGATGCAAATCTAGAGAAAGAAACATCTTCCAAAAGATTCGGAACCACTTTATTGACAATTACCGTAACATCTAATAGATCTAAAAAAGAAGGCATTGAAAGCGGTGAAGAAAAACGTTAATCTCCAAAACTTCCCCTAAGCCTAACCCTAGCAAGACTTTTAATTAGATTAATTAGATCCAGTTTTCATAGATTTTTATAAACCAACCAAAACGACACTTTGAATCAACTCGTTAAAACACATAAAAGGAATTTACCCATCTCTGTGGATCGACCCGTACTCACCGGCTAGCTGCGAAGCGACGCCGTTTCTGATTGCGGTTACAAATATTTTTGATCTATCTTTTAGAAAGCGCAAGCACGCTAAATCAAATCAATCAGCAGGCCATTACAAGTGGAGACTCTGCGAAATGGCTGGATGCTATGCGATCTGAGATGGAATCCATGTATACCAATAAAGTATGGACTTTGAAAGTTGCTCCTGAAGGGGTAAAACCCATCGGGAGCAAGTGAATCTTGAGAAGATAATTGGTGTAGATGGAAAAATTAAGACTTTCAAAGCTAGACTTGTAGCAAAAGGTTTTCGTCAACGACCAGGTGCCGACTATGATGAAACCTTTTCTCCAGTGGCTATGCTTAAGTCCATCAGGATCCTACTTGCTGTTGATGCATACCATGACTACGAAATCTGGCAGTTGCACGTCAAGGCCGCTTTTCTAAATGATGATTTAGAAAAGAGCGTGTACATGACACAACCAGAGGGCTTCGTAGGCAGTAGGAGCAGCGGAAGTGTATGCAAGCTGCTTAAATCAATCTATGGATTAAAGCAGGCATCGCGGAGATGGAACATCTGTTTTAATGAAGCTATCAAAGAGTGACTTCATAAAAAATGTAGATGAACCATGTATATAAAAGAAGGTAGTAGAGAGTAAGGTTGTCTTCCTCGTATTGTACATGGACGACATACTCTTGATAGAAAACGATGTTCATATGCTACACTTGGTCAAGCTCTTCTTACCACACAATTTCTCCATGAAAGATCTAGGTGATGCCTCCTACATCCTGGGGATAAAGATCTATAGAGATAGATCTAGACGGATGTTGGGATTGTCCCAATCCAGGTACATTGACACCATACTAAAGAGATTTAGTATGGAAGATTCTAAGCGTGGTAATGTACCCGCTTGTTCAGGAATCACTCTCTCCAAAGATATGTCTCCCAAGACTGATTTGGAGAGGTTTCGCATGCAGGGGATATCCTATGCTTCGGCAGCCGAGTCAATCATGTATGCGATGTTATGTACCAGACCGGATGTAACTTGCTCACTAGGTGTAGTGAGTAGGTATCAATCAAATCCCGGGAATAAATACTGGACAGCTGTGAAGAACATTCTTAAGTACTTGAGAAGGACTAAAGAGATGTTCTTAGTGTATGGTAATGGCGGACTCCAGATGGAGTCCTTTAACGATTCGAGCTTCCAGAGTGATAAGGACGACAGTAAGTCGGTCTCGGGTTTTGTCTTCACCCCCAGTGGAGGGACGGTATGTTGGAAGAGTTCCAAGCTAGATACCGTAGAACACTCGACGATGGAGGCTGAATACACGCAACCATTTAGCATAAATGAACTTGGTGTGGTTCCTACCATTTAGCATCCAATACATGTGTATTGTGATAACAATGGAGCTGTGGTTTTGGCCTAGGAACCTCGGTCCCATCAGCGATCCAGACATATTCTTAGGTAATATCACCTGATCAGGGAGATAGTAGATCTCTGGGAGATCGAGGTCAGGAGAGTTGATATTGAGGATAACATAGCAGATCCATTTACCAAGGCCCTCCCCCAGATGCTAATTGAGTGACTTTCTGGGATGTTGGGTATGAGATACTACAACAACTGGTCTTAGTGCAAGTGGAAGATTGTTAGTGATATGTATGTCCTAGAGGCCATTATTGTATGATATAGTGGATGCTTGGACATATATATGGAGGACTTTCTTGCTCGATATTATAGTATGCTATCTGGTTGTCTTTATCTTAACATGTTCACTGGTATTATTATACCGTCTCTCATATACATGTTGATAATGCCTTTAGGATGTTAGCTTAACTACCAGGACTATGATGCGGATCATACTATTGGGACCTGGATAGTCCACAAGCACATCCTTCAATTGTTCCTAGTCGAGGGAATATCAAGACAGGGCATCGATATTCCAGAGTAGACTAGTATGTACGTTTCTTGACCCTGTATAGGGCGATGGTTGATCCGATATCCATTAGTGTTTGACATCAAAGATTGTACACAGGTGCTAATTAGAGAATGGGTACACCGAACAGGACTCGCCGAGAACTCCTAGTTGGTACTATACCTATCGTCAAATAGCAGTTCTCTGGTGACACTGTTACAGGTTAATTTGTAGACCCTAAATCGTCATAGAGTCTTGTGTGGCTCCCACTGTGCTTTGATTTCCTCCCTACCACGGCTCAAAGAAGTCATGCAAATAGGTGGATTTTGGGTACAGTCCCGAGTTACATAAAGGCAATGAGCGATAGGAGGGGTTTCGTCTCTCCCGGTATTAGGGGTTGATGTTGCGCTATACTCGATTGGCTATAACTATAAATCCCTGGCCGGAGCTGTTGATGAGATTTACGGGTAAGTGTTTTCAGTAGTTTCTCATATCGTTATAGGCCTTACATCGGTATGACTTATCAAGTTATTGGGGTCTGACGATTCCACCCCCAGACTCGATATGCGACATATCAGACGAAGAGACCGGACTGTACGGTAAGTGTTACTTATAGGCTTCATGGGAGTTTGGACAAGCTTTCTTGTTGATCTTCTAATCGATCAATACCTGGGTAGCCGTTACGTCCAGCTAGTACCGCCGACGGCTTATGGGTGACTGATGAGATCATCATCTACTGCTGGCATATTGACGAGTCTTTAGAGTCCCAGACAGAAGTTTCCTGGTTTAAGTGAAACGAAGTAAGGCACATATGCTGGTATGTGTGTGGGCCTGATTAAATACGAGTATATGATACCGTATTGTAATCTGGCAGTTATCTGCTATCAATTTAGGTTATATGTGATATAACCAAATTATTGAATCAAGTATTGATTTGATAATGTGATATACAGATAAATGATATTAGTCGGTTATATGTGATATAACCGGATTATTAAATCAAGTGTTGATTTGATAATATGATATATATTTATATTTGATATAATTATATATTAACTAATATTATTAGCTTACTAATTATTCTTCCTAATATATATATATATATATATATATATATATATATATATATATATGAAGCATGGTTTGATTTTCTACTTTTAGAAAATAGAATTGAGGTGGAAAATGAAGAGGGGTGGGGAAGCATGACTTTATCTAATATATTATTTCTCTTGACTTACTATTGAAGCATGGCTCTATATTTTAATGTGTAGATATTGGATGCTTCAATGAGTGAAGGTTATTAGAAAAGCCATTTTTCTCTCATTCTAACACTTAGAGTTTTTCTTCACTTGAGCTCTCTAGCTCTCTTCTTCATCTTCCTCTTCATGTTTCAAGTCCCAACCTCTCACATGTGATGTGAACCATGGGGCTTGAATAACATCTAGTAAGCTAAACAAAACCCCTACTTCACCATCCTACACTTGATTAGCGATCAAGTGTAACGTGTTTTCTTCTCTAAAAAGATTAGTGAAGAGGTAGTTTGGATTGACGGATTTCGGGTGGATCATTTTCGGCACGAAGGTCATCGGAGGAGATTCGTTCAACTTTCAAGTGGAGCCTAGTGGAGTCGCGTGGACTACAACCCGGAGCATTAGAAGAGAAGGACACGGTTTACAAAGGTTGTAGCATTCTTTTCTTAGCTAGTTTTTGTGATATCATTATAGTTAACCCTAATATTCTAGTTAGATCTTAGTAAATATTCATTAGCACCTCTAAAATTTCAAAATTGTATGCGTGATGCCCATTTTAACCCTACCGGGATGCTAGCAAACACTTTCACTTACAACATCTACAGACTCCTCGGAGGAAGACATCTTACCTGATTCAAAGAAAAGAACTTACCGAGAAAAGATCAACAGAAGATCCGATCTAAATGGAGGTACGCCGGGCAATTTTCAACAACAAAGGAAATTGAAGCGAAGTGTTGGCCCTAGGATGGTCCCCTCCTATTTATACACCCCAAAGAGAATATCCTACGGACCAGATCGATTCCCGCCAAAACGAAACATCGCACCTAGCGGCAGTCGAAACTCCACGTGGCGATTGACCATTAGGGACGTCTCTTCGATCGCAGGAGTCAAAGACAGCCTGTCTCGCCCGCCAACCGACGTCCGACATGTGGCCCGTACCCAACTAACGAATCGACTGAAACGACGCCTCCTTTTTAAAGCGCAATCATTTCACTGATCCGCTGACGCCATCGGGGATACGCGTGAAAATTCAGGTGCACGGCGAGATGACACGTGGGCCCAAAGATCGAAACGACGCAACCGCCTAACGCCATGTCGTTCCCGGGCGATCCACATTATGAATCTTGGCACCAAACTGATCAGAGGAAAAACCAAACAGGCCACTCTCGACAGACCCATGAATAGGTCGGAATGAGAGTGGGGGGCTAATGATGATGCTCACAAGTGGCTTCTTCCTCAGATTACGACACGTGGCAGATGACGTGTTCCGAAGGCTACGGAGGTGGAATAAATTAGATGCATTAGGGGCGTTCTTCGGGACCTCGTCTCCGAGGACGCATCCAACCTTTCAGGAGACCTCCTTGAGTACTTTCCACCTTCACCTAGCAGACAGCCAACAGCTCGTCTTCGAGCCATCTGACAGGCCGAGCTTCCTCGGCCTCCCTGCTCGTCTCCGAGCAATCTGGCAGGCCGAGCTTCCTCGGCTTCTCCGATCAACCAAGAGCGCGGAACCCAAACGGCCCCGCAATGGCTCCGCGTATCTCGCCAAGACGAGATATCCGCCTCCATACGTTCCGCGTCCTACGCTAGCGTGTCACCCCATTAAGATACGCCATTAATGCGAGGATAACGCGGGGGCGTAACTGACGGCGATGATCTCGCGCCTGCTCGCTCCATGCGAGCACTATATAAACCCCCCTTTCAGACGACTCAGGTAACTCGAACTCATTCCAATACGCCGTTACTCTGCACTTATTTCTCGGCACTAACTTGATCGTCGGAGGGTCCTACGGTGGTCATCCATCCCAGGACTTCCTTTGCAGATAGCTCGGCGTCGACACCAACCCATTGAGATCCACATACTCAACAACTTCCAAACCAAATCCCAACCATTAAAGACCGTCATCACAGGATCGATGGAAGACAACATCTGAAGGAGATCACAGGCTCCATCAGTATCCAATTGAATGTAATCAAAATTTTGCTGCGAAACATTTTTGACTCGCAACTTATTTTTTAAGCAAATTATTTAAAATTTTCAAAAAATTACTACATAAAGCATTTATACACTTTTATGATTTTTAGCCTCTTTGAATTTGTATCCAATTGAATGTAATCAAAATTTTGAAGTTATGTCTTTATATTTTACAAATTACAACTATTGTTCACAACTCTACTTACCAAACATCGAGTCCTCTGACTGTTACCGTTTTAACCAAGGTTTCAATTAGATAAGGTTGCAGTTGACTTGACCTTTATTTTTTCATTTCCGTGTGAGTGTTTGTTACTGGACCTTTCATTTCAAGTTCTATTTGTAACAGCTAAACCTAACATGTCACCAGTGTACTCCTTCACCTGACACAATCTCAATTATGGTTTTGTCAAATTTGCACACACAACCTACCATTCTTAATACCATGTGGATGCAGCTCATTATACTTGCGTCGTTCCTAAGATGATTTGAGTGTATTTTCAACTTATAAATTTTTGGTATATCTGATGTTTTTAAATGTTACTACTTTCAAATGCATCATAGGTACTTCTCAAAGTGGTTTATCTAAATGGCACAGCGCCATAAATACTTGTCTAAATACTTGTCCATAACGTGTTTCTTAGAACCGAAAGGCTTTATTTCGATAGCTTATTATTATTATTATTTTGAAATCATTTTCATGGAAAACCTATCTCTGACAAATGGTCTTTCAGCAAGCTATGAAATGTTTCTTTTAGATATTCCTGTGTTTCCTTAATTTGTGTTACATCAGTTAAATAGGCCTTTCTTTTCAAGTTCTATCCATAATTATTTGAACTTAAAAATAACAACCCTAGTGAATGTTTGACTGGACACAATGGCTAACTATAGTTTTATTAATATATTTAAATACATTAAATGCTCTTGATGCCTTAAGGTGTTACCTTTATTCACCGTTGTGGATTTAACCTTTTGCTTGCCTCTTTTCTAAAAGGATTTGGAAATATTTTTTCATCTTCTTCAATTTCTAACTCCGTGCTTTCTATATATATGCTACTTCGTGCAAATGCATCATAAAATTCTTCTCGAAACGGTTTTTCAAATTGTTTCAGGCTCGTAAATGATTCTCTATAGCTTTTTTTAAATACCGTAAAATATTATTTCAGAACACTTTTTAGTAGTATCTTGAATTCAGTTCATGATCTTTTCACTTTGATAAAGGACCTTTCAGAAAGCTACCAAACTTTTTTATAATTGTAATTAGGTTGGTTAAGCATATTTATTAAGATCTTAATAAAACTTACCACATAAAGCATTTCTACACATTTATACATAAAAGTGCCTTATATTAAACCCTTTGAAATCAGATATGACAGATATGATTGGATGTTTTATCAAAATTTTGAAGTTCATAATATTTAACATGATATTTATATATTTGACATTGTATATGATTGGATATTTATCAAAAATTTTAAGTTGTTATCCTACAGTTTGTGTCCACAACTCTACTTCCTTCCATCGAGTCTTTGTCTGTAACCATTTTAACATGGATTTCATTCTGATAATCTTCCTACCGGCTTTATCTTTATTAAATTTTTTTTTGTTAATTTGTAAACATTTGTTAGTCGATCTTTCATTTCATGTTCCATCTATAACCAGCTATGTGTGACCATATCAATTCTTGCGCCTTTTCGACTGAACACGATCATGGTCATGGGTTGGTCAAATTTTTACTTTGGACACGGCCGAACTTTCTTGATACCTTTATTCTTTACTATTATCAACCATTGTGGACACAACAACTTATTTTACTTGCCTCTTTCCTACAAAGATTTACAACCATGTCTCAACATTTCAAATTCCAAATATCAGATTATACAATGTGACTACTTTCAAATGTTTCGCATAGTACTTCTCAAAGCGGTCAATCAAAAATATAACATATGTCAGCCGCATTATTTATTTTTTGTGGCATATCTTTCTTTGAGAGCCGAAAAGTTTTATTTAGCAAGATCTTTAGTTGAATTTTGAAAGCATATTCATGAAAAGCCTACTTTTGATAAAGAACCTTTTAGAAAGCTACAAAATGATTTTGGTTCTGTAGCAAATTTCATAAGATTTTAAAGGCTTAATTTTCACTATAAAGTGTCTCTACGCTTCTTTATTTAATGAAAGATTTTGGAAATTATCTTGGAATTTCCTAAGGGATCCATTCGAAGTCTCATATTCTTTAATTTTTGTGTACAGGTCTACTTACGTGCAATCGGTTCATTGCCATGTAAGTGTTAATAACCATGATTTTCTTATGATTATTCCAACTGGCTTAATTTTGTTACTGTCCTTCCAAGGGTTTCCAGGAGTTCGCCATGTTTTGTTATTAGGACTTTCAGTTTCACGTTCAATCTGCAGTCCTTATTCATGATTTTTTCGAGTTTGTTTTGAACTATTTTGATGCCTTATGGATTTAACCCATTTTACTTGCCTCTTTCCTTAACCGATTTTGAATTTTTTTTTCCTTTCATATTTTACATTTCTAGATCCGTGCTTTCCTAATGTACTTTCAAATGTGTCATCAAGTACTTGTAGAAAGCCTCGAAAAGGGTTTTCAAATTGTAGCCTCATAAATAGTTCTGTATTGCTTATTTCTTTTTATACTGAAAGGTTTTATTTCGAAAGATATATATTGTAGTCTCGTGAAACAATTATGATGAAATACCTACCTTTGATTAAGGACCTTTCAGAAAGCTAAGAAACATCTTTAAATCATAACTATTTGTGCCAATTTATAAAGATTTTAAAGAATTCTGTAAAGCATTTCTACATTTATAGTTATTGAAGTACGAGGAAAAATCTTTTGAATTGTGCGATTCTCAGATATTTTAAACCCTTCGAAATTGTATACAATGGTATCAAATTCTTGCTGCTCTGTCATGATATCCTACAATGTGTCCACAACTCTGATTTCCTACGTGAAAAGTTGTTAATATGTCATTCAGTACAAAGTTCTATCGATAACCAACTAAACTCGAGCATGCCCACCCTCGGGCTCCTTCTAGATGGCTCAATCATGTTTATGCTTTTATCAAATCAACCCTGAATCCACAACCAACTGCTCTTGATGCCTTGATTCTTTTTATCATCATCCACGGTCATGGCATGTGAAAAAGTTTCCATGAAAAAGTGCTAATAAATTTGTAAACCATAAATATTTTTTTGACCAAATTTTTCATAAGAATTTAAAATTATCACTCTATAAAGTGTTTCTACACTTTTTCATTTATGAAAAGATTCAAATTAAGCTTCAAAGCGCGAAATCTCAAAGATATTATATAAATATCAAATCATATAAACCTCCCTAGTTCTGTCATCCTACTGTTACATCTTGGAATTAAAACTAACAGAATCATTTATACAATTTATTTTTGCTATTCGTAATGATAGTTGCTACTAACTTTCTGTTAATACATTTTACCATTTTACCATCATAACCATGGTTATTTGACTCCTGTTTTATATTTAGTTTTTCTTCTGTAACACATGTAGGATACATGAATAATGCTATTTGTTCTGTTATAATTTTTTTTTTATCATCCACTCAATATTTTGATATAACTTTTGGAGGTGGTTGGATCTTATAGCAATGTAAATGAGGTAATTGTTTATAGTATCCATAGCCAGTGTTTAAATATTATCAAGTTTATATACCTTAGATTAGGCCTTTGAGTGGGTTCAGTTTGGGTCTAGGTTGTTTCAAACAGACTCATTTATTTTTTATGAGCTCATACCCATAATTTTATCCAAAGGATCTAAGGATGCGCTTGGTAGAAGGTAATCTAGATGGTAATTCTAGATTACCATGAAATATAACCATACTTGTTTAGGTGTAAAAAATATTTCTGAGAATATAAGATTACCATGGTAATCAAATGACCCCATTTCATGGTAATCCTATTCCTCCCAAATATGTGTCTATCTTAGATTACTACGAAATATTCTTGTCCAGCATGAATAAACCATGACCATTCGCCGCTGGTCTTCCTCACCGCCCGTATGCCCTGCCGACCGTTCGCCGATCGTTCACCAGCCGGCTCGCCGCCGATCGGACATTCGCTGCCGGCCGGACACCGGCCATCACCGATCGTTTACCGGTCGGTCCGCCGCCGATCAGATGTTGATCGCCTGCTGGCCGTAGTTCGTCGCCGGCCCGCTGCTAATCGTTCATCACCGGTCTCGCCGTCATCCACCGGCCCTCCTCCGACCTTGCCGTCAGTTGCACATATATATTACCTGAAATGATTAAAATATACCAAGCACGTTAATGCAAGATTCCTTAAAATTAGATAGCCGGTCATCTCATTCCCGGGAATGCGAGGATTCCCGGTAATCTTCAATTTCTTGTATCAAGCGCAACCTATATGGAATGGATCCAAATTTAGACATGTTATAATAATTGGGTCAGATCCGTGTATCCGGATCCATTTATCTACAATTTACTTTTACAAGAACATAATATACTTTAAAACTCATGAGTATATTCCACAGAATGACACATATTAGATAATGGATTAGAACCATGGATAACCTTATTTCTTATTTCTCAAATATGGGACTATGATAACTTGAAAACTAAAACTCACATCTAAAATAACTTTAATCTATACTCCAATTCTACTAGGATTACCTGTGAATTGCTTGTGCACATTGCACATTAAAGACAAGGGTTTTTCCTATAACAGACCCTTAAAACTTAGCTAATTATAAATACAACATCTGGAACTTACTATTTTTAAATACAATCTCTGAAGCTTCTTTGCTAATCAAATGGGACTTTCTGTCAACTTAAGTCCAGTTCATGCTTGGGTTAAGGCTCAATTAGATTAGTATTAAAATGATATATCATGATATACACCTAATTCTTTCAATTAAACGTCCAACTCTATAAGCATGCAGACTTCTTTTTCTTTCCTCAAATTCTGTAGGACTTCCCTCCAATGAATCTTCTTCTCTCAGTTGGAACTTGATGATGCTCAATATTGGTGATCCCCAGGATCATGACACGTGGCAGACGACGTGTCCAAGAACTCAGAAGAAAGGGCCTGCATGGAGCCGACCAGGCCACCCTTGTACCCGACCTGCAAGCACAAGCTGGCTCTCTTCAGAGCCCCTGAAAATTGGCCTTCTCGGCCTCTCAGCTCGCCCCCGAGCTACCGCAGGACCAAGACACCTCGGCTCCCCCGCTCGTTCCCGAGCTCTCCCGCCGAGGCCAACTCCCTCGGTCCCTCCGACCGACCAACTCCACCACTCACAGGCGTAACCGCCGCTCCGCGAATCTCGCCATGCGTGGATTCTCCGCCGGCAACATCCCACATTCCACGCCATCACGATCCCCATTAACGGGCGATCCGCTTGTTACGCGAGCATGACGTCAGGAGCGTAACTGCCGGCGAGATTCTCGCGCCTGCTGCCGCGTGCTACCGCCACTATATAAACCCCCATCACAGAGAGGTCAAGTAAGCAATTCTTTACACTTTTACGCCGTTACTCTGTTCGGATCTCGTGCTAACTTGATCGTCGGAGGGTCATCGGTGGTACCAAACCATCCCGGGACTTCTTTGCAGGTACTCGGCGCTAAACTCCTCAAATCACCAATCTCCTCAAAACCCATTGAGACCCACACATAACAGGAGATCACCTCCAAAATCCACCGGGAGATCGACGGAAGACAACATCTGACGGAGACCCGAAAAGGATCTCCATCAGTTGGCGCCGTCTGTGGGAAACGAAACTCCACAAAAAAAACAAAGTTGGCCTTCCGATCTCCATCCCCATGGCAAGCGATCACCCTGAAGATCCAAATACCGCCGCCACCTCCCCCTCACCGGAGGCGCGAGTGAACCTCCTCCGGCGAGCGTCATCAACGCCCTCGCCGGCCGAATAGACCGACACCCCCTCCCTTGACGGGGTCGCACAGAGGGGGCTCGCCACGGCTGCTCGAGGGCCATCTCGCCCAAGGATCTAAGCCCTCACTAAAAGGCAGCCCAGCAGCTACCCTGCTCGGCTATCCCTGGCGGGTAGCTTCCCTACCGTAACGCCAGGGATCAGAAAGTCCTCCCAGAGGCAGTCGAGCCCGAGGATCTCTCGCTCGGCTATCCCTGGCGGGTAGCTTCCCTACCGCAACGCCAGGGATCAGAAAGTCCTCCCAGAGGCAGTCGAGCCCGAGGATCCCTCGCTCGGCTATCCCTGGCGGGTAGCTTCCCTACCGCAACGCCAGGGATCAGAAAGTCCTCCCAGAAGCAGTCGAGCCCGAAGATCCCTCGCTCGGCTATCCCTGGCGGGTAGCTTCCCTACCGCAATGCCAGTGATCAGAAAGTCCTCCCAGAGGCAGTCGAGCCCGAGGATCCCTCGCTCGGCTATCCCTGGCGGGTAGCTTCCCTACCGCAACGCCGGGGATCAGAAAGCCCTCCCAGAGGCAGTCGAGCCCGAGGATCCCTCGTTCGGCTATACTTCAGGACAAAAGCCCTCGCCAAGAGGCACCGGACAGTAACCCTGCCCAGCCAAGGGTCCTTGGTAGGCTTCTTACAGCCCTATAGCTCTTCCCGCGCCAAGAACCAAAGTCCTCCCAGAGGTAGTCGGGTCCTTGCTCGGCTATCCCCGGCTGGTAGCTTCCTACCACAACCGACAGGGATCAAAGTCCTCGCCAAGAGGCACTGGGCAGCAACCCTGCTTGGTCCCCATCCTGAAGGATCGAAAGTCCTCCCAGAGGCAGTCGAGCCCGAGGATCCCTCGCTCGGCTATCCCTAGCGGGTAGCATCCCTACCGCAACGCCAAGTCCTCCCAGAGGCAGTCGAGCCCGAGGATCCCTCGCTCGGCTATCCCTAACGGGTAGCTTCCCCACCGCAACGCCAGGGATCAGAAAGCCCTCGCCAAGTGGCACCGAGCAGCTATCCTGCTCGGCCATCCTTCACAGGCCTCTCACGGCCCCTCCAACGTCAAGGATCAAAGCCCTCGCCAAGAGGCAACCGCGCAGCTTCACTGCCCGGTCATCTTTCGCAGGCCTCTCACGGCCCCTCCAGCGTTGAAGACCAAAGCCCTCGACAAGAGGCATCGAGCAGCTACCCTGCTCGGCCATCCTTCGTAGGCCTCAAACGGCCCCTCCAGTGCTGCTCGGCCATCCTTCACATGCCTCTCACGGCCCCTCCAGCGTCGAGGATCAAAGCCCTCGCCAAGAGGCACCGAGAAGCTACCCTGCTCGGCCATCCTTCGCAGGCCTCAAACGGCCCCTCCAGTGCTGCTCGGCCATCCTTCGCAGGCCTCTCACGGCCCCTCCGGCGTCGAGGATCAAAGCCCTCGCCAAGAGGCACCGAGCAGCTACCCTGCTCGGCAATCCTTCGCAGGCCTCAAACGGCCCCTCCAGTGCTGCTCGGCCATCCTTCGCAGGCCTCTCACGGCCCCTCCGGCGTCGAGGATCAAAGCCCTCGCCAAGAGGCACCAAGCAGCTACCCTGCTCGGCCATCCTTCGCAGGCCTCAAACGGCCCCTCCAGTGCTGCTCAGCCATCCTTCGCAGACCTCTCACGGCCCCTCCAGCGTCAAGGATCAAAGCCCTCGCCAGGAGGCACCGAGCAGCTACCCTGCTTGACTATCTCTGGCCGGCAGCTTCCTTACCCCACAACGCCAGGGATCAACCCCTCACCATGAGACCGCCGAGTTCCTTCCTGCTCGGCGTATCCCCAGCGGGCATCCTCCTGCCCATCAGACGCTGATGGTCTGAAGCCCTCATCGCGAGGCCGCCGAGTTCCTTCCTGCTCGGCGCATCCTCAGCGGGCATCCTCCTGCCCATCAGATGCTGATGGTTTGAAGCCCTCATCACGAGGCCGCCGAGTTCCTTCCTGCTCGGCGCATCCCCAGCGGGCATCCTCCTTCCCAGCAGACGCTGAGGATCTCAAGCCCTCATCGTGAGGCCGCCGAGTTCCTTCCTGCTCGGCGCATCCCCAGCGTGCATTCTCCTACCCATCAGATGCTGAGGATCTCAAGCCCTCATTGAGAGGCCGCCGAGTTCCTTCCTGCTCGGCGCATCCCCAGCAGGCATCCTCCTGCCCACCAGACGCTGATGGTCTGAAGCCCCCATCGCGAGGCCGCCGAGTTCCTTCCTTCTCGGCGCATCCCCAGCGGGCATCCTCCTGCCCATCAGACGCTGATGGTCTGAAGCCCTCATCACGAGGCCGCCGAGTTCCTTCTTGCTCGGCGCATCCCCAGCGGGTATCCTCCTGCCCAGCAGACGCTGAGGATCTCAAGCCCTCATTGTGAGGCCGCCGAGTTCCTTCCTGCTCGGTGCATCCCCAGCGGGTATCCTCCTGCCTATCAGATGCTGAGGATCTCGAGCCCTCATCGCGAGGCCGCCGAGTTCCTTCCTGCTCGGCGCATCCCCAGCGGGCATCCTCCTGCCCATCAGACGCTGATGGTCTGAAACCCTCATCGCGAGGCCGCCGAGTTCCTTCCTGATCGGCGCATCCCCAGCGGGCGTCCTCCTGCACATCAAACGCTGAGAATCTGAAGCCCTCTTCGCGAAGCCGCCGAACCCCTTCCTACTCGGCGCATCCCGGCGGGTAGCTTCCTACCCAACAAAGACAACTGACAGCCCGGGGACGCGTCCCGACGAAACCTTAGGAGGGAGCTCACCCCGGGCGGCCCGACAGTCCACTCCTGACCCGACCAGCTGGCTGGTCGGGACAGGAGTGGGGGTCTAATGATGATGCTCGATATTGGTGATCCCCAGGATCACGACACGTGGCAGACGACGTGTCCAAGAACTCAGAAGAAAGGGCCTGCATGGAGCAGACCAGGCCACCCTTGTACCCGACCTGCAAGCACAAGCTGGCTCTCTTCAGAGCCCCTGAAAATTGGCATTCTCGGCCTCTCAGCTCGCCCCCGAGCTACCGCAGGGCCAAGACACCTCGACCCCCCCCCCGCTCGTTCCCGAGCTCTCCCGCCGAGGCCATCTCCCTCGGTCCCTCCGACCGACCAACTCCACCACTCACAGGCGTAACCGCCGCTCCGCGAATCTCGCCATGCGCGGATTCTCCGCCGGCAACATCCCACATTCCACGCCATCATGATCCCCATTAACGGGCAATCCGCTTGTTACGCGGGCGTGACGTCGGGAGCGTAACTGCCGGCGAGATTCTCGCGCCTGCTGCCGCGTGCTACCGCCACTATATAAACCCCCATCACAGAGGGGTCAAGTAAGCAATTCTTTACACTTTTACGCCGTTACTCTGCTCGGATCTCGTGCTAACTTGATCGTCGGAAGATCCTCGGTGGTACCAAACCACCCCGGGACTTTTTTGCTGGTGCTCGGCGCTAAACTCCTCAAATCACCAATCTCCTCAAAACCCATTGAGACCCACACGCAACAGGAGATCACCTCCAAAATCCACCGGGAGATCGACGGGAGACAACATATGACGGAGACCCGAAAAGGACCTCCATCAGAACTCTTTCAAATCTGCAAGCTCATTTAAGCTGAGAAATCTCTAGCCCCAACTCTAACTTAAGATTAAAGTTTTAGTTGTTGTACAGTATACTTGTTATTTATGATTATGTGGTTTGTTATTGTGCATTGATTGCATTTAAAGGTAATTTACCAAAAACCACCTTCTGCTTTCACACTTTTATAAAAAAAACCATGTGGTTATTTTTTGACAAAAAGCTTCTATGTGGTTTGCTCCATTAGCGAAAACCCTAATGTGGTTTTGGAAAAAACCTAATATTGTTAATTTTTTAGAATGTTCTTGAACCATACCCATATATGACATGTACATGACTTGTAAAAGTATCTTTATACTCAAAATATCGTTCTCATTCTTTTATGACGACAACTAATAAAAAAAAGGAACTTTTCGAAATCGTAAGATGAGAAGGGTATTTTGGGTATAAAAAACACAAGTCATATACATGCTTATATGGGTATGGCACAAGAATATCCCAAAAAGCTGATGGTATTGAGCATTTTTTGAAACCATATGAGGTTTTTTCACTATTAGAGTAAACCGTATTGGGGTTTATCGTCAAAAAATAAATCACGGTTTTTCGGTAAAAGTGTGAAACCACAGTAACTTTTCATGAACATCCCTTTATTTTTCTTTTAAGTTCACTTGTAAATTATGTCCTTGTTTTCTCCTTCCCATTCATGCAATCTGTTTTGATTTCACTAACTATCATGCCTAGGTATTTTTTTTCTTTAAAAAAAATTGCTTCCATTGCTCTTAAGATTATATTCATGTTTAATTTCTTTTCATTCACTAATTACAATTTTAGGTATATTTTTCTTCAATTCATGTAACATGATTATTTGAAGAGAAGAATATAGGTAAATATGTCATTTTATGACCCCTTAATGGCTATTAATAATGATTTGATGGTTGGAAGTTAATCATACTATTATGTTGTACTGGGATGCATGTTTGCATGTTTTAGAATCACTGAAAAGATTTTAAAAAAATTAGTGGGAGAGACGAGAACCTGGTAACGAGGAGAGATGCAGAGATAATGAGAATATAAAAAATTTCGGTTGTGGGGAGTTAGTTACGGATGAATAGCAATAATAACCCTAATTTTTTCATATTTTATATTTTAGTTCAAGTTTAATATAAATCAAAATTACTAATTTTAGACACATCAACATTACTGAGAAGACAAAAAATTAGAGAGGTTTTTTTTTGCATGTACTCGTATACTGATCCTTTGGCATTAATATGGTAGAGATGAGCTTATTTGGTTAAAGTTATAATGTTTAGGGATTGAGTTTGAAAATAGTAAGTTTTAAGGATTGCGGAAAAAGGAGAAAACAGGACATTTTGAGATTTTTGAAATACGGGTACAAAATGGGGCAACCCGATGGGTAAACCCCTCGGTGCATGCAGATTCATCTGCCGGCATAAATGGTGGGGTATATTTTGATGACATGTGCTTTTTACCGATGGTTTAGTTCGTTGGTAAAGTTAGTGGGCATATAAACCCCAGCCTGGAGTATCAATTTTGGGCAATGATACAAATCTTTAACCATCACAAATTATACTGAACTTCATCGCTATTATAATAAGATATACCACTATTATAATCTCATATCGCAATCATTTTATATAAAAAAAGGAAAACAAAATACAATAGCACTAGCTAGCATAGTCACAAATTCGCCGTTCGGGAATAATTTGACGAGGTCGAAAATTCATATTCAGAAAACTATTCGGAAAATATCGGCAAGTATTCAGGAAATGTTCGAGAAATATTTCGAGCAAGAAATTAATATATGAGGCGCTGGGTTTTGATGTTGCGAATTTTTCGCTGTTTTTGCGAATTATTCGGTGTTTTTTCGAATAATTCACGAATTATTCGAAACGTTCGCCAACGGCGATTAAATTGGAGAATTAATCGGCCGATCAAAAATTTACGAATTATTCACGAATTCGCCGAATAATTCGCGAATTATGGGATGGCGCTCACCAAAATCAAGCTGAGAATAAACAGTTAATACCTAAATTGTCCCAAAAACACAAGATAAATGTTGCAATGTCAAGTACTGTATCAATACCATAAAACAATAAAATTCTAAATATAATCTAGTCAAACAATAACCGGGATATTATAAAACCAAAAGTAATTTACTTTTAGATATTTCATTTTTTCCTTTGCTATAGCATGCAAAATATCAGAAATTAAACAGAAATTCTCAGTGATGGAGGTTGAGATCTCTCTCAAATGTTGTCCTCCGTCGATCTCGTAGCGAGCGGTTTCGAGCGGTTGAGATTGGGTATGAGAGCTGTTGAGTGTGTGGATCTCAATGGGCTGGGGCTCCGTGTTCTCAGATCATAGGGGAGACCGAGGAAGCTCGGGTTGATGGATGGCTCGAAGACGAGCCGGGAGGCTGAGGAAGCTCAGCCCTGTCAGATGGCTCAGAGATGAGTCGGAAGGCCGAGGAAGCTCAGCCCTGCCAGATGGCTTGGAGACGAGTTAGGAAGCCAAGAAAGCTCGGCCTGTAGGACAGCTCGGAGATGAGCCAGGAGGCTAAGGAAGTTTGCTGGATTGCTCAGAGGTGAGCCGCTGGCTATTTGCTAAACGAATATGGAAGGTACTTAGGGAGGTCTCCGATAGGTCGGGTGCGTCCTCGGAGACGGGGTCCCAAGAAACATCCCCAAAGCATCATACTTACTCCAGCTCCGTAGTCCCCGGGACACGTCATCCGCTACATGTCGTGATCTGGGGAATTCCCACTTGTGAGTATCATCATTAGCCCCCCACTCTCGTTCCGACCTATTTATGGGTCAGGTCAAGAGTGGCATGTTTGGTTTTCTCTGCTCAGTTTGCTGCCGAGAATCATAGTGTAGATTGTCCGGGGACGATAAAGCGTTCAATAGTTGCGTCTTTTCGATCTTCAAGCCCACGTGACGTTTCGTCGTGCGCCTAAGTTTTCGCGCGTATCCCAAATGACGTCAGCGGATCAGTGAAATGGTTCGCTTTAAAGAGGGGGCGCCGCTTCGCTCGATTGTCAGTTGAGCTACGGGCCACGTGTCCGACGTTGGTTGGCGGATGCGACATACTGTCTCTGCCTCCTGCAATCGAAGAGACGTCTCCAATGGTCGATCGCTACGTGGAGCCCCGACGGCCGCTAGGCGCGATGTTTCGTTTTAGCGGGAATCAATCTGGGCCGTAGGATGTTCTCTTTTGGGGTGTATAAATAGGAGGGGACCATCCTAGGGCCGACACTTTTTCTTAATTCTCTTTCATTGTTGAAGATTGCCCGGCGTACCTCCGTTTAGATCGGATCTTCTGTTGATCTTTCCTCGGTGAGTCCCTTTCTTTGAATCGGGTTGGATGTCTTCATCCGAGGAGTCTATAGATGTTGTAAGGGTAGAGTCGGATGATAAGGCTCCAGTTGCTGGGGTCGAGTCCAGTGGGTCTTCCTCCTCTTCGGCTTCAGATAGCCAAGAGGGTTCTTCTTCTTCTTCGTCTTCTGTGTCGGGTTTGCCCCCTAGAGTCATGGCCGCCCTTGTCACTCGCCGTCGGGTGACGACAAGGTTCCCAAGATGCGCATCAGGAACACCCGCGATGCGCCCTCCGTCTTGAAGAGTCTGGACGAGCATTCCGATATTTGGGCTCGATTCCATATCCCCTCTAACTATTCACTCCGTTTAGCCAGAGAGGGAGAACGGGTAGACCAGGTGCAGGGTAAGGAGATTGCTCTGTATCTGGAAGCATTCCGGGCAGGAATGTGTATGCCTTTCTCACCCGCGGTTTGTGAGGTGTTTCATTGCTTCCGTCTAGCCCCGGGCCAGCTAGCACAGAACTCGTAGAGAATTCTCCTCGGGTTTCTGCTCTGGTTAAAACTTGATCAGACCCCTTTCAGTTTGAACCTCTTTATGTCTTTTCTTTGTTATAAAAATCACCCCGGCACCAGCAAGGAAGAGCCGAGCTGGGTGTATTTTTCATTTAAAAAACATAAGGGTTAGGCAGCCGGGTCGGGGGTAGTAGTCATCCCTTCTTCCATCCATGAATGGAAGGAGAAGTCCTTCTTCGTCGGGCCACTGGAGGGCGAGGATTGGCATATGCCCACACAGTGGCACAGGGCTGATTGCCCAAGAGTGAAGCAGTCGACCTCCCCCGAGGCGAGGGTGGTGTCCCAGTGGGAACCGATCCAGCGGGCTGATGTCCTAGTTTCCGAGAAGGTACTAAGCTGGGCTGGGCTCAGTCCAACGCGTTTTTTGGGTAAGTTGGGGTTTTCGACGATCTGCTTAGACTTTTTCAAATTTCCTTTGCCATTTCAGTGTCGCTAACCCCCTTTTGTGTATCTTTTTTTGCTACCAGTCCGAGATCGCTCGCTATCAGATCAACGGAGGACAACATCTGAGGGAGATCTCAACCTCCATCAGTTGGCGCCGTCTGTGGGAACGCCTTTTCAGAAGCTTCTCCACCCATAAAATTGATCTTCCGCCCTCGACCCGATGGCGAGCGACAACCGCGACGATCCTAATACGAGCCGTCCCACCTTCCATAACGGAGGCGGGAGCGGTTCTCCTCCCCCTCCTAATGTCATCGGCGCCTTATATGCCTAGATCGACAGACTCACAGCTATGGTGGATGCACTCGTCCGCATTCAAGCAGTAGGCCCTATCCATCAAGCCTCGTCCCCGGGATAACGACGTCCGCAGAAGGACAGATGGGCAAGCTCAGTCCTTCGATTCCACTCACGCTCATCTCAGCATCACTGAGCGCCGGCATGCCGACTCCGGCAACCATAACCCGTACGCGGTGAATGATTCCATGACCCGCTGGATGTCGGAAAGCTCCATACCCCGATCTCAGGGGAAACTGGGTCGTCGCTCCGATGCCCACTGCACGCTCACACCCCCCGAGGAGGTGTCGGTTAGTTCGCCCGCTTCCAGACATGACCGACACCCCCACTCCCGCCGAAGCTGTGCAAATGGCGAACGTCGGGACTACTCAAGAAAGATCGCGCCCGAGGATTTAAGAAATGTGATAGAGCGGAATCAAAGCCGCACCATTGCACAAACCCGGAGCGGATGTAGCCACCATTCCGACTGTGTTGAATCCTCGAGGTACCACCACCGGCTCGAAGCCCTCGAAAAGAAAATCGAAGGCATACGATGAAATAGACATATGTCCGGCGAAGGGGCCAGGTATGCTGCCGATTCGCTCACGAAACCCTTTACAGAGGAGCTGCTGGACGAGCGCGTCTCGTCCAGGAACAAGCCGCCTAAAGTGGCCCTTTTCGATGGGAAGTCCGCCCCGAATGACCACTTGGACGCATTTATCGAGGGTATGAGCTTTCAAAATAACTCGGGCGTGGCCCAATGCTGAGCTTTTCCCACCACTCTAATCCTAGCTGGCCGGGACTAGTTCCGAGGGCTTGCGCCACACTCCATCTCAACCTTCGACGAGATAGCTACCCAGTTTCTCGGTCATTTCGTCAGAAACCAACGACAGAAAAGGACGGTCGACTACCTATTCACTGTCAAGAGCAGGGATAAGGAATCCTTCAAGGGGTACGTCACTCGCTTCTACAATGCCCTTCTGGAGGTTCCCGAGCACCGCGAAAAAACAGTTATCACCGTGCTAAGGTCGGGTCTTAGGCATAAAGAGTGGATCCGCTCTTTTGCATTAGCGCAACCTAAGACCATGGCCACAGTGAAAGTCTGGGCCGAGCGAGAGATCCAGCTCAAGTCCGAGTTAATTCAAACCTGCCCCGAGGCGACCAAGCGGACCGAAAGAAAAGAGACAGGGAAGAAAAAGAGAAGGTCGATCGTCCGAAACCTTACACCCTGAGGTTCCAGGAGTACACTCCTCTAAACATATCCCAGACCGAGCTGCTGAAGGAAGCTAAGGGCGAGAGGTTCTTTAAGCTCCCTCTAGTTACCCAAAGAGCAGGCAAGCGTCTTCGCGGTCCGTACCGCGCCTTCCACAACTCGTAAGGGCATCCAACTGAGAACTTCAAACAACTCCGTAACTACATCGAGGAGCTGATCCACTCCGGTCACTTAGCAAAATACCTACGAGATAAACGTCAAGTAGATAGGGGGCAAGCCGACCAACGCGAAGCTGGAGAGCTGACGATTGGGCAGATCATGGTCATCACCGACTAACCCAAGTCCAAGCAACAAGAACAGCCACCGAATCCGATCATTCAATGCAAGAGTTTAAACTGTATCACCGAATCTGTATTTTATTTAATAATAAAGATTCTTACTTCCCTGCAATCTGAACTACTTCTTTTATTTCCATGCTAAAACATCCCGCAAGGCCGGCGGATAGCTTTCTGCCCGTCAAGCAGAGACTGGCCCTTCACTCAAGTAATGAAGCTCGGATGTGCGTATAACTCCTCACGAGGCCAACGAGCAGATTCTTGCTCGGCCCATCCGCAGCGGATAGATTCCTGCCCAACAACGTTGTGGATCTAAAGCCCTCCTCACGAGACCGCCGAGTAGCCTCCTGCTCGACCCATCCGCAGCGGGTAGGTTCCTGCCCAACAAATGCTGTGGATCTAAAGCCCTCATCACGAGGCTACTGAGTAGCTTCCTGCTCGGCTCATCCGCAGCGGGTAGATTCCTGCCCAAAAATACTGTGGATCCAAAGCCCTCCTCATGAGGTCGTCGAGCAGATTCCTGCTCGGCCAATCCGCAGCGGGTAGATTCCTGCCCAACAACGCTGTGGATATAAAGCCCTTCTCATGAGGCGACCGAGTAGCTTCATGTTCGGCCGATCTGCAGTGGGTAGCTTCCTGCCCAACAAACGCTATGGATCTAAAGCCCTCCTCATGAGGCCGTCGAGCAGATTTTTGTTCGGCTCCATACGCAGCGGGTAGATTCATGCCCAACAACGCTGTGGATCCAAAGCCCTCATCACGAGGCGACCGAGTAGCTTCCTGTTCGGCCCATCCACAGCGGGTAGCTTCCTGTCCAACAAACGCTATGGATCTAAAGCCCTCTTCACTAGGCTGCCGAGCAGATCACTAATCGGCTCATCCTCAAGCGGGAAGTTTCCTGCCCTACAAACGCTGTGGATCTAAAGCCCTTCTCACGTGGCCGTCAAGCAGATTCCTGTTCGGCCCATCCGCAGCGGGTCGATTCCTACCCAACAATGGTGTGGATCCAAAGTCCTCCTCACTAGGCCACTGAGCAAATCACTGCTCGGCTCATCCATAATGGGTAGCTCTCTGCCCTACAAAGACGTGGATCCAAGACCCGCCGAACATACTCATGCTCGGCTCTCCCAAGAGGGAATCGAGAAACGCTGATCTATTTAGACTTGGCTATCGTTCGATTCATACTCGACGCACGATCATCACCTCGACTCCAGGGAAAGGGAGGATACCGACCTTCTTACATTTGGTTATCGCTCGATTCACACTCGATGTGCGATCGTCACCTCAAATCTAAGGAAAGGGAGGATACCGACCTTCCTATACTTGCTATCGTTCGACTCACACTAAATGCATGATTGTCACCTCGACCGGGTGCACATCGGCCTAACTTACGAGCTAAAAGTACTTGCAAGATGAAAAGAGTTACGAGCTAAAAGTGCTTGTAGAATGAAAACACATGATCAAAGAAAAATGTATGTGCTTTATTTACAATCAAGATTATATACAAGGTATTGTGGGCTCCTCAGCCTTACAAAAAATTCCTGGCAGCTTACAAAAATTCTAAAAGGGAAAAAAAAGAAGAAGGGGGAACAGCTCAGACCGCCCGCTCGGCTGGGATCTCTCCCTGCTCGACGCCATCGTCGGGGACCAAAACAGCGACCTCAGGGTCGGCGCTCCCACATGCAGCCTCGCCTCCTATAGCCAGCTCGGCACTTCCCTCTGCGGTGCTTCTTGGGCGAGGGAGAACTTTGCGCAAAGCTTGCCGTCGACGAACTCCAGCATAGATTCCTTGATGGCGTCGAGAGCGTTGTGCCATCCTACGGCCTCGGATTCGGTGAGATCAAGGTAAAATTGATCGGACGCCTTGTACTCCTCCACAGCCTTCGCCGTCCGGCTCTCAGCAAGCTTCGCCGCCTCCAAAGCCGCCCGGGCATCCTTCTTGGCGGCGTCCCTCGACCTTTTCATAGCATTGTAGAGGTTGTTCGTCTCCTCCAACTTGGCTTGGATATCCCGGTTGGATTCGTTCAGGAGCCGATTGGACTCCTTCAGCTTAAAGGTTGTCATCCACTCGGTGACCAATCTTGAGTCGAGGAGGGCCGCCTTCTCCTCCGCCTGCTGCAATTGAAGGCGAAGTTCTTCCTCCCACGAGGAGGATTCACCCGCCTTCTTCATGGCTGGGGCTACCTACTCGAACTCGATGGCGACGAGGAGGGCGTATTGCTGAAGGACCTGAGGAAAACAGCAAATATGTTAAAAGCCGAAACTGAGAAAATAAAACTTGAGGAATTTTTAAGAACGTTTAAATACCGACCTGAACCGCCTCCTGCGCTATTGCGGCCACCTGGGCCTTCATGGTCCCCCGGAGAATCTTGCCCCCGGCTGCTTACTCCATGTCCGCCAACAAGCTGTCGGTCACGGATAGCCCTGAAGGAATCTCAATGCAGAAATCACCCTCCTGCACTTGGATCTCGGTAGGGGATGGCCGAGAGACCACCTGCTTTTGTCTCTTGAGGGGGATTTCGGCGGCCTCAGACTCCTCCTCCTCCCTCGCCCGGGGCGCCGGGTCCCGTACATGCTTCTGACCCTCCACGGCGTTCCTCCGGGACTGGGGGCGCTGCGGAAGGCTTGGCCGGAGGAATTTGCCTCGAGGCCGCGCTCGGACTGGGTCGGGACAAGCTTGCTCCCCCGGTCTTTCTTCCTTGGGCCTTGGCGGCCATGATTTTTGATCAGTCCGTGGGCTCTGCAATAAAAGAATACACAAACAAAGGGGGGTTAGCGACACTGAAACAGCAAAGGAAATTTTGCAAAGTCTAAGCAGATCGTCGAAAACCCTAACTTACCTAAAAAACGTGTAGAACTGAGCCCAGCCCAGCTCAGTACCTGCTCGGAAAGCAGGACATCAGCCCGCTGGATCGGTTCCCACGGAGACACCACCCTCGCTTCGGGGGAGGTCGACTGCTTTGCCCTCGGGCAGTTAGCCATGTGCCACTGTGTGGGCACAGGCCAATCCCCGTCCTCCGGTAGCCTGATGAAGAAGAACTTCTCCCATTCATAGATGGAAGAAGGAACGACTACTACCCCCGACCCGGCCGTCCAACCCCTACGTTTTTTAAACGAAAAATACACCCAACTCGACTCTTCCTTGCTGGTGTCGAGATGATTTTTATAACAAAAAAAGTCACAAGGAGGGTCAAACTGAAAGGGATCTGTTCAAATTTTAACCAGACCAGAAACCCGAAGAGAATTCTCCACGAGTTCGGCGCTACCTGGCTCGCTCACCCTCTCTGGCCAAATGGAGTGAATAGCTAGAGGGGATATGGAATTGAGCCCGAATGTCGGAAAGCTCGTCCAGACACTTCAAGACGGAGGGCGCATCGCGGGTGTTCCTGATGCGCACCTTGGGAGCCCTTGTCGCTACCCGACGGTGAATGACAAGGGCGGCCCTGACTCTAGGGGGCGAACCCAACACAGAAGATGAAAAAGAAGAAGAACCCTCTTGGCTATCTGAAGCCAAAGAGGAGGAAGACCCACTGGACTCGGCCCCAACAACTGGAGCCTCATCGTCCGACTCTACCCTTACAACATCTAAAGACTCCTCAGAGGAAGACATCTAACCTGATTCAAAGAAAGGGACTCACCGAGGAAAGATCAACAGAAGATCCGATCTAAACGGAGGTATGCCGGGAAATCTTCAACAACGAAAGAGAATTAGGGCAAAGTGTCGGCCCTAGAATGGTCCCCTCCTATTTATACACCCCAAAAGAGAACATCCTATGGCCCAGATTAATTCCCGCCAAAACGAAACGTCGCGCCTAGCGGCTGTCGGGGCTCCACATGGCGATCGACCATTGGGGAAGTCTCTTCGATTGCAGGAGTCAAAGACAGCCTGTCGCATCCGCCAACCAACGTCGGACACGTGGCCCGTAGCCCAACTGACGATCGAGCGAAGTGGCGCCCTTTCTTTAAAGCGAAATCATTTCACTGATCCGCTAACATCATTGGGGATATGCGTGAAAACTAAGGCACACGACAAAACATCATGTGTGCTCGAAGATCGAAAAGACGCAACTACTAAACGCTCTATCGTCCCCGGACAATCCACACTACGATTCTCGGCACCAAACTGAGCAAAGAAAACCAAGCAGGCCACTTTCGACCCAACCCATAAATAGGTCGGAATGAGAGTGGGGGCTAATGATGATGCTCACAAGTGGGAATTCCCCAGATCACGACACGTAGCGGATGACGTATCCCGGAGGCTACGGAACTGGAATAAGTATGATACTTTGGGGATGTTCCTCGGGACCTCGTCTCCGAGAACGCACCCGACCTATCGGAGACCTCCCTGAGTACCTTCCTTATTCGTCTAGCAAACACCCAGTAGCTCTCCTCCGAGCAGTCCAGCAAGTAGCTCGCCTCCGAGCAGTCCAAGCTGTCCTACAGGCCCAGCTTCCTCGGCCTCCTGACTTGTCTCCGAGCTGTCCTACAGGCCGAGCTTCCTGGGCCTCCCGACTTGTCTCCGAGCCATCTGGTAGGGCTGAGCTTCCTCAGCCTCCCGGCTCGTCTCCGAGCCATCCGTCGAGCCGAGCTTCCTGTTCGGTCCATCCATACCAGGTAGATTCCTACCTAACAACACTGTGGATCCAAAGTCCTCCTCACTAGGCTGCCGAGCAGATCACTGCTCGGCTCATCCACAAAGGGTATCTCCCTTCCCTACAAATACATGGATCCAAGACCCGCCGAATAGACTCGTGCTTGGCTCTCCCAAGAGGGAATCGAGAAACACCGATCTATTCAGACTTGGCTATCATTCGATTCACACTCGACGCACGATCGTCACCTCGACTCCGGAGAAAGGGAGGATACCGACCTTCCTACACTTGGCTATCGTCGATTCACACTCGATGCACGATCATCACCTTGACTCCGGGGAAAGGGAGGATACCGACCTTTCTATACTTGCTATCGTTTGACTCACACTAGATGCATGATCGTCACCTCGACTGGGTGCACACCGGCCTAACTTATGAGCTAAAAGTACTTGCAAGATGAAAAGAGTTACGAGCTAAAAGTACTTGCAGAATGAAAACACATAAAAATGTATGTGCTTTATTTATGATCAAGGTTATATAAAAGGCATTGTGGGCTCCTCAGCCTTACAAAAAATGCCCGGCGGCTTACAAAAATTCTAAAAAGGGGGAAAAAGGAAGAAGGGAGAACAGCTCAGACCGCGCGCTCGGCCGGGATCTTTCCCTGCTCGACGCTACCGTCAGGGACCTGATTGAAGCGAGATTTTGTGCTTATACATTTTTTGTGATCAAAGAATTAACCGCAATCAATAACGGTGTCGCTTGGTAGCTAGCCGGTTGAGTACGGGTCGGTCCACAGGGAGATGGATTCCTTTTCTTTGTGTTTTAACGAGTTAAATCCAAAAGATTTTGGGTTTTATTTTTAGATCTAAGAATGAGATAAAAGTTTATAAAAAGCTTGCTAGGGTTAAGATTAGGTTAGTTTGGAAAATCAATTATTCGCACCGCTTTCTATGCCCTAATTAAGAACTTTTAGGTGTTAAGGTAATAGTTAACAAAGGAGATTAGCACGATCAGGAAGAAACTAGGTTTCTTTCTTTAGGTCCTTGTCCGTCCTTTCATAACTCTTACCCTAACCTCCATGGAAAACATACACAGCCGGTCTTTAACTATGGTATCACCGCTATCTCATGGGATAGGGTGTCGTAGTGAGCGGTGTGTGTATGTATGCATAGAGTCCTACTTTAAAATATATAACGGGCAAGAAAGGGATGAGAGATTTTCATCTCTCAAACCTTCCCTAAACCTTAACCCTAATAAGTGAGGAATTACTCACTCATTAGGGAATTGATAAACGAATTCATTTTTATGGTTTTCTTTTAATTAACTACGACAGATAAAAACAATTTATAACTACGGCAGATAAAAAATTTATAACTAGGCAGAAAAGAAATTCAAGATAAAAAAAACTTACTTCTTTATTGATGCACTCTTTGACGATTGCAAGGAATTGAAAATCTAAGATCTAGAAATTAAAAGAGGCATCTCAAAAGAGGCACCCAAAAAGAGGCACGAGAATTATTGGCCTTTTGCTCTCCTTTTTATAGATACAGGAAACCCTAGGTTACATTATGATCCATTCATAAATTTACAAATCTATCCTAGGAAGACCCGGTCAACGCACCGTCACCCCACCGTCAAAATGCACCGACACGTGCACTATATGGCCGTGGATCCGCGGCCAAAAGCCTTGTTTGGCCGCGGTTCCGCGGCCATTTGATGAGCTATTGGGCTCATTTCTTTAGGGCTGCTTCATGTTGCATTTTACTTCTGGTTTCTTCACTTGGTTTCTCAGAATATCTTCTATTTTCTTCTAGATTTTCACAGTGCAGAATGTTGTGGACTTTTACCGTTAGTTTCGTGTTGAAATCTTGAATCTTGTGCTGCCCTCATACGTTGTGCAATCGAACTGTTCATTGATCTTCATTTGTTCCTTAAACTGGTAGGCGGTATCATACAGATTCATCTATTTATTGGTCGTAGTCTCATATTTATAGCGTCTTTTCACCATTTTCACTGTATTTGTTCTGAGAACCTATAACCTGCAACTATTTAGCAGACATGGATCAAAAGCACCTATTTATTTGCAATATGATTAAGAATGGGAAATATAATAATGAAAATTTCTGATATGAACAAATACCGCCAAACTTATCTTTTGCTCATCCCGAGCAAAACCATTTTTATTCTCAACAAAATTCTAGCCTCACTTTCGCAGGGAATCGCGATTGCACTGAGCTCGTGCAACAAGCCGTTAAACCTCTAGGTGTCCCTAGTAGGAGGAGTGTTGTCTCCTGAGAGTTTTCAGCGGATACTACCCACAAAATCTGATCAATTTGGCCTATTGACTTTCATTCTTCAATTCGGTGTCCAAGCAAGAAATTCTATTATCTTCAACTCGGAAATTATCAACCCATATTTTTCACGCTTCTTTATCATTTAACTTAAGATAGTATATGTTCTGTAAATTTATTTAGGCTTTAGCATCTTTTGAATTTTTCTTCTAAGGTTCTATCTCAACTTAGGAATTTTTATCATCTCCACTAAAGATATAAGTCCTATTTTTCATTCCTATCTCTCATCCAAACCCCAATCATATACCCATACGTGTGTGTATGTATCACCCCTACACTTGGAAATTCAATTCAAGCTATTATACTCTTGTCCATCGTCTAAAGTACTTTTAATTGGTGAATTTTTAGATGAAATTGCTCACACATCCTTCATGCGACCGTTAATACTTCTTGAGGTACTAACGACCGATTACAAAATGTGTTTGCGCATTAAGGCATAATTCCTCGTCTTGTAATACCTAAGGCTTTAGCAGTGACTCCCAAACCAGTTGGTCTAAGGCACTAGGTGATAAAGCACCCTCGCTATATATATTTGTTATTTTACGCAGTCTTAAGTAATTACAAAACCAGTGTTCATTTTTTATATCTCTATATTCACACTTATAATTTTATTTTCCTTCACACTAAGGATTTTAGACAAGAGCATTTCAAGGTATTCTCTACTATTCCAAGTTTCAAGATTCGTGTGCAAGTTGTAGGGTATATATTTTCAGAATTTAGACTTAAGGTTCGGAATTATTTTTCAGACTTACACTTTAATAAAAATTTCAATACTTTTCCTTTATTTTGACTTAGCCCAAGAGGTGAACTCAAAATTTGCCTATTTCTAAGTAAACTATAAGGACATATATTTTCTACCGTTAAATTTTAAGCAAGGTTATTTTTAGGGTTTTTAATTTACTAAGTTTTGGGATCTAGTTTTTCCTAGCAAGTTAACCGTCTTGTCAAACTTAAATCAATTATGGCCAAAATTGAACTTTTCAATCTTTATAACTTTTAAAAAATTTCAATTTTTATGGGTTTTAAAATAAGTATGCAAATGCAAAAATATACTTATGAATGCGAAGGAAGAAGGCTTACCGAGCATACCCCCAAACTTAAACTTGACAGTGTCCTCACTGTCAGGCAACACCAAGAGGGTCAAAATTGTCGGCACTCCCCTGTTTGTTTGTTTTTTTTTATCTCTTTTTTTATTATTATTAACAGAAAAGGAAAACAAAATATATATATTGTTCCCCTCCGAACGGTGGCGCGACGGCGGACGTCTCGCCTGAGATTCGGGGCAGATGCTAATTGGTGCTATCCGTCCACCTCTCCGAAGATGCCAAGTTGATTTATGGCACCGTGTATCGAAGGTTTAAACGGATGCGTCCGATATAGCAGACTTCGTCAGATTCCCCTCACTTGAGGGGTTTTTGATTGTGGGGACGCTCTTCCCTGCAGGCGCAAGCCCCTACAGTTAATTACGCTACCGCATCGCGGTAGCCACTTTCTCCTTCTCCAGATGGTCACTTCGTGTCGTGTGTGTTTATTTTGTGTTTAGTTGCCCGTGGATTGTATACAGAGACTGAGTTGTGTCGTCGCCCGTAGGGCGTGGACTGGTCCAAATCCGTAATATCTTAGATTTGGGTTTGGGGGTTTGGGTTTAAGGATACGTTAGCCTCATTTAAGACTAAGATCAACTTAAACGTTTGTTAAGGATACGTCAGTCTAGTTTTTAGACTAAGATCAACTTAACGGGATCGTTTAGATCCAACAATAGAGCAAGTAAGGGAGCCCCGTTGCTTAGTTTAGTGACATTGCGGTCAATAGGTAGTTTATGGACATTGCGGTCCAATGTTAGTTTTAAGACGTTGCGGTCAAGGTTAAGGACATTGTAGTCCGTGGATTTAAGGACTCCACAGTCCGGCGTTAGTTTTAAGACATCACGGTCAAGGTTAAGGACGTCATAGTCCATGGGTTTAAGGACCCCACAGTCCGTTGTTAGTTTTAAGACATCTCGGTCAAGGTTAAGGACGTCATAGTCCATGGGTTTAAGGACCCCACAGTCCGTTGTTAGTTTTAAGACATCTCGGTCAAGGTTAAGGACCTCATAGTCCGTGGATTTAAGGACTCCACAGTCCGGCGTTAGTTTTAAGACATCACGGTCAAGGTTAAGGACCTCATAGTCCATGAGTTTAAGGACCCCACAGTCCGTATCAATATGTGGTCATCGGGACCCGTCACCTCTTTGAAGACGTTGAGGAATTACAACGCCGAGTATCAAAGGAGTGAAGAGATGTACCCTTAAACCGAGGTAGATTAAATAATCTTTGGCCCAATTCGGAACCAAGACCAATTAATTATATTATGAGCCCATTGGCTCAGTTGAATTTGAATTGAGGACTTATGGCCAGCTTGGGCTAAGTCCAATCATGTTTAGGATATTGGCCCTCTGTTGGTCCATTAGAGGAGAGGCTTTGCCTCTAGACACTTAGCCACTTGGGCTAAAGTTAGTGTTAAACACTAAAGACCAGCAATGTTGAACACTAGGAACAAGTTAGTGTTTGACACTACAAGATAGTTGGTGTTAAACACCAGCAACAGGGGGTTCAAATTAGTGTTAAACACTAAAACAAATCAGTGTTAAACACTAGCATCAGAGATCTCAAATTAGTGTTAAACACTAAGATAATCAGTGTTAAACACTGGTGACAGAGATTTTAATTTATTGTCGAACACTAAGAAAATTAATGTTAAACTCTGTTAACAGAGATTTAATTTAGTGTTAAACACTAAGAAATTCAGTGTTAAATACTGCAAGAAAGGCTCTTCGATTACTGTTGAACACTGAGGCAAAACAGTGTTAAACACTGGATTCAGAGGGTCCAGTTTGGCGTTAAGCACTAAGGTAAGAGGGGTCACGTGGTAGCACGTGAGGGCGCCCTCCCTTTATTTGTTCTGATGAGAATATTGAATACTTTGGAGCATCACGTGCTGTCACGTGATGGGCGTTTAAGTGTTTGTGCGTTAAAGCTTCTGTCAAGGGTCACGTGGGTCACGTGAGGCATTGCCTCAAAAGCCCTTTTCTATGGATCTTTCGGGGGGTCACGTGGTAGCACGTGACCCTGCCTCTTTGCAATTTCTGATTAAATTCTTCATTAAATCCCCATTTTTCTCTGAAGAATTATATTTTCAGATAGAGTTGAACTCTGATTTTCCTGTAGGAATTAAATTCCTCATATATGTGAAGAACTGAATTTTATCATAGGGTTAAACCCTAATAAAAGCTTTAGAGGAATTATATTCCCATTCTCTTTTAGAGAATTATTCTTAAATAGAGTTAAACCCTAATTTATATTCTGAAGAATGAGATTCTGTCATAGGGTGAAACCCTAATTTCTTCTTTCTTAAGGGAACTAAATTCCTGTTATTTAGAACTAAGTTCTTAACCCTGATTCTGTTCATTCTGAAGGAATTAAATTCCTATAATATAGGGTTAAACCCTAATTTTATCTCAAAGGAATTAAATTCCTATAATTCTGTGAAAATTAAATTCTCAAATTTCCATTCCCTCTCTATGCTTTGGATCTGCATGGCAGAATCTCAACCCAATGAGAATTAAATTCTTAATTCATGGGGAGATGTGCACTTTGCAGATCCTCTACTAAAGAGAGAACTATGTTCTTCTTTTAATATAAGAGTTAAACTCTTTTGAGAATTAAATTCTCTTTTAGAGGCCTTCCTTTTCTTACCTAAGATTTTCTTTTGCAGAAGATCCAAATCTTCCAAAGTCTCCAGGCTCTATATTTCATTTTTTTTATCTCTCTTCCTCTGTCTCTCCCCCTGTGTTTCTCTTGGCTCCTATTTATAGAAGAAGAAGCAGAATCAATTAGTTTTGATGAATCTTTCATTGAGAGATTTGATTTGTATTCATCACTCATCTGGTCCTTTAAATTATTAGGTGAATTTAATTCACCATTGGATTTTAAATCCAGAGATTTTCCTTTGTTATTTCGGTTAGATTTTAAGGGGAAATCTTTCCAAGTTCAAGATTTTTCCATAGATAGGTGATATTTAATCACCTTTAAATCTTTAGTCCAATCAGTTCCAAATAATCATTTACCTTTGGAAAGATTTGAATGATCTCTTCAGAATTTGATTCTGTTAAATAGGCTTTGAAAGCCGGTCACGTGTGGCCACGTGACCCCTGGTCACGTGTGGCCACTTGACCCCTGGTCACGTGTGGCCACATGACCCCTGGTCACGTGTAAGCACGTGACCCCTGGAACGAGCTTTTTTCTTCTTTCTGCGTTCTGTCTTCTGGCCGCTGTTCAACTGTCACGTGCCAACACGTGATCTCCGGTCACGTGTGAGCACGTGACCCTTTCTGAAACCTTTTCTTCGATTTAATCAGGGAATTGAATCTGCCTTTGCCGCTGTTTTCAAATGTCACGTGCCAACATGTGACTGCTGGTCACGTGCTAGCACGTGATGCCTCCTTCGTAAGCTTTCCTGATTTTAAATCAGGAAACAAATGCCCCCACAGCGTTGTTCTCACGTGTTTGCACGTGAGTGCAACGCTGTCACTTTTGTGACCGTTGGATTCCTCTAGGGATTTGGGGAGATGAAGCGTCTCCATCACATCCTATAAATACCCATGTCCTTTCAGAAGAGCCTCCACTTTGCTCATCTTCTTCTCTTGCAAACTTTTCTGAGAATTTAATTCTCTTCTTCCAGAGCTTAGTTCTCTGCCTCAAACTTTTCAGAGTTTAACTCTGTTCAAGTGACCCTTTTTCTTCAGGTAATGGTGATCGAAGCACCTTCATTTTGACAAAACCCTCTGGATTTTAAATCCATATCAAGGGTTTCACACCTTTTTTAACAAAGAACCCATTTTTCTTCAAGTTTTTTAACCAAAATATGAAACCACTTAACCTTCATCAGTAGATCTCTTAGGGTTTAGATGATCTTTAGGGAAATAATGGTGATAATCCATGGAACTTAACCCCGTTCACAGAAAACATTTTTCTGGGAATTTAACTCCCTTTTTCTCAATAAGGAATTTAATTCCTACGAAGAACTCAGTTTCTTCATATGGAGGCTTCTTAGGATCTTTTGGCCCGAGGTTGTCCTTCTGCAATTAATGGAACAGAAGTTTGCAATGATATCTTCTTAGGGAATTTAATTCCCTTGATCCCGTTTGATTTGTTGTGGAGTCCAACGTAGATTTGTCTTCTGGGGGATGTGCAGGGCCACTTGAAACCTACATTTTATTAATGAGGGTATCCCCTTTGTCTTATTACAACTGCTTGGTCTCATTATTAACGAGCCGTCATCTTGATTCTGTGGGGCCCATGTGTTTTGCAGCCAGTGGTCCCAAAAAGAGTCTACTGTTGTTTTCTTCAATAGTCTTCATGTTCACGCATGGATATATATTGCTGACTTTGCTTTTAACGGTCTTCTTTCATTCGATTTCAGGTGCGATGGCTTCTGCTCCGTGTTTTCCCTTTACTCGTTCGGAAGCCGCTTTTCCTCAATCACCATCCGATGAGGAAGCGATGGCGATGATCCGGGCTCATGACCCAAACTGCACCAACTTGCTTCTATGGGTAACTTGGTACAGTCATATTATCCGGGGTCGCCGGAGTTTCCTCTGCGCAATACCAACAGAGCCTACTTTCCCATTCTTGCCGATGGACCCTCCGAGAACGGTTTTTGCTGTGGAGATGCCCAACTGGACTCCAACGGGGAGGCTCGAGCCTTCGACGACCGGTATCCCGAACCATCCGATCCCGACTATAGATATCTTGGGGCGGCGTATTTTCCAGGGTGAGGCCCACCCATGGGGGCAGATTTATAAGATAGGGTTTACTCCTCGACACCCCACGGGGTACCTTCTCTGAGCTCGCTATATCCTTGCCACCCATCGTGCGCGGCTGCAGAAGGTCGGGCTTTATCAGGCAATATACGCGCCACTCTGCCATTATAAGTCCCCGCATGTCTGGTGAGTTAGGGCGTTCTTGAATCAATGGAATCTCCCCACCAACACTTTTATTTTAGGAGATCGCGAGGTTTCGATTTCTCTGGCAGAATTTTATGAAATCTCGGGATTGCCAATCAGGGGTACACTGTATGAGGAGTTGTTGCCTCCTGACGAGTACGTCTTCGAGCCCGAGCCTGCACCGGTTGATGGCTTGTCTGTTGAGAACGTCGTTCGCCACAAGCGTCCCAGCTTGATCAAGGCGCTAGGTATCTTTGACCGATTGTTCACCGAATCTAAGGAGCAGGGCGTTACTTTCAAGAGCTTCATTGCCTGCTTCCTTCGTGAAGATGTCGTGTCGAAGACAGCTCCGAAGTTTGCTAATGTCAAAGACCCCTTTGGGTTTGGTCCGAAGAAGCTGCCGACCACTGAATCGGATCTACCTCAATACTATATCCCCATCATGTCGCCGATGTCTTTTGAGTCCATTGCAGCACCCGGTATGGATGAGGAGACGTTCTTCATGGGGTTTGTCAGTGTCTGGCTCAGTTGGTTCGTTATCCCTATGCATCGCCGCTTCATGAGAGCCTCAGTTATCTACCCGGCTCATTGTATTGCTGAGGGGACGCGATTGGCTATCGGCATCCCGGCGCTGGCGCATCTTTACCACGGGTTGGGCGCTGCGGCCAACACTTCTAGCCCTGGCGTAGACGTGGTGAATTTTTCGCTTCATTACTTCACATCCTGGATCGAAATGCACGTGTTGAGGGCTTTTGCTATGCATCAGAGGCCCTCATTTTACGATGCCTACCCCTTCCCACGACTTATGCGATTAGTGGATGCTTCTGCCGCCGACCCGACCCGACCCAATTTGGGGCTATTCAGGTGCTGATTTCTCCTTACGCTGCCGCTGGCGGGCTGTTTTTTAATGATCGGGTCTTGTCTATTCCCTCGGGTCCAGTTCAACAACTCTGGGACCAGTCAAAAGACAACGTACCTTCTTTGAAGCCCCAGGAGGCCGCACACTTGTATACAATTAGACCGGGCTACTTGGTGTTTCGCCAGGACAGTGCAGCTCTTTTCATGCGGTACAACCCGCATCGATTCGCCCGACAACTTGGATACGACCAGGGTGTTCCTTTCGAGGCTTTTATAGTTGCACCGGTCCCTTCGCTTGATGCCGTTCGCGATGCCGCTCATCATTTCGTGAGGCTAAACACCGGCTCCCACTTCATGGTCCCTGAAGCTGAGTACATGCCCCGGTGCGTGGGCTCGTTTATGGGTTGGTATCTCCACCGGGTCAGCCCAATTATTCTTGAGGAAAAGAGGGTGCTTCTTGGTCATGATGCCCCTCCTCAGGTTCTGGGGGCTAAGCCGCGACCGAGGGCTCCGGTCTGTTTCCCTCTGAGGGAGATTGGTACCGCGCTCATTCCGGGGGAGTCAGGGGTGGACCTTACTCCAACAGCTGGTATGCCTCTAGATTTCCGATCGCGGGGTAGACGGGCCCCAGTAGTAGCACCACCGCCAGTGGCAGCACCGCCCCCCGTGGCATCGACAATGGCTGTATCATCCTTGGTTGTGGCACTGAGCGAGAGTAATAGGGATGAGGGTGTCGAGGGCGATGTGAGTCGGCGCCGTCCTAAGGCTTCGCGGGGAAGGAAACGGTCATCCTCGGCGACCGGCTCTGGGTCTAAGCGGCGGAGGAAAGCGGCCACCAATTTACTCGATTCTTTGGCGGAGTCTGAGCCTATTCTTGAAGACGAACCATTGGCCTTGCAAGAGTCGGACGCTGGACTTCTCTTCCCGAATTCGGCCGATGAGGAAGCCGCACAGTTGGCCGAGGCCATACGGCGTTCCAAAGACGCGTCTCATAACGCCAGGGTTCCGAAGAAGCCCTATCCCGCTGTAATCTTTTACGAAGACCCTTCGTGGATTCGGCGGCGGTTTATCGGTCCTTTGGAGGAATGGGGGGAAAAGGCCCTGAAGCAGGCCGCTTCAGAAGACGCAGCGGATGCACTTTCTTTATGGACCGGCGGCCATGAGTCTACCCTTGAACCCCGACGAGCACGCCTCCTTCAGAAGGAGCAGCGGCTTGAAGAAGCCATATTGAGGGCTTCTTTGCGCATCGGTACGTTGTTGTTTTTTTTTATAGTTTTTCAGATTATTTACGCCTGTATATGTGTATCCTTATTCTTATTTGAATTGTGCAGAATCTTCGACGCTGGGGGAGCTTCCTACGGGCTCATTGAAGCTGAAGCTTGCTGAAATTCCCGATGAAGCATTGCTCGATGTGGAGGGGGCTGATGAGGCTGCTCTTCTTATGGTAGAGCCTCCAGCAGCGTTTCTTGATCAGGGAGTGCTTGCCCCTTTGAGGGAAGCTCCTTTGGAGACTACCGCTCCAACGGCTCTTCCCGAAGGCGGCCCAGAGGCTGAGATGGAGGTAGTCGGGACTACCCTCCCTTTGTTGGAGCCTGAGATCACGACAGAGGCCGCTGAAGCTGCTATCCCCTCGGCTCAGAACGGGAGGAGTGTCGAAGGTAACCTTCCACGTTTTGAGCTAGTAATCTTTCTGTTACCTGAACTCTTTTGTCTTTTCAGAATTGCGTGGACTGGCGGCCTCCATTGCCGATCTGTCTCCTCGGCAGTCCTTCCAGTGTCTTTTGGAAATAGCCGCTCCGCAGGCGATATCTCCTCAACGCATCGTCCTCTCGTCTGGACAAGGTAAGTGTTGTTCATCACTTCTCATAGCATCGTTGTTATTTTGCGTATTGACATTGATGTTCTCTACAGTTTTGGAGGCCGATGACGAGGTCGAGGTTCTCGAAGGGCCAGGGGAACCCTCAGCTCCCACTTACATGACTGTAAGTAAGTGACATTCCGGTATAGCCTTACTTGTTCCTTTGCTTAAGAGTCTTACTAATATTTTTCAACTCTGAACAGCCTTGCCAGCTCCAGTAGCGTTGGAATCGCGTGTCGTCATGCCGCCTGGCCCTTATGCTTTGCGAGCTTCAGAACGCTTGGCCCAATTGAGCCTTGTCTCCCTGTCGTCTTTGATCGAGGAGCTTCGTGCTGGCAGTGCAACCACAGCCGAAGCATTTGCTGCCGAGGCTAACGGTTCTCTTCCTTTTCTTGCCACCTACCATAGCGAAGAGGTGGTGCGAGTCTGGGTGGAGTTCTGTCGGCAGGTGGAGGCTTGCTTGCACGCACTTGAATGTTCCCGTCTTTCCTCGGAGGTCATGGCTGCAAAGGCGGACTTGCGGGGGCTGATAGCGCGGTGCGCGGCAAACATGACATCGTGCGAGAAGAGGCTCGGCCGCAAATTCTCAGAGAGAGAGCTGGCTTCTAAAGCGCTGAGCGAGCTTCAGGCGAGTCTTACTGCCAAGGCCAACAAAGCGTATGAACTCTGGCGGGTGCTTCAAGAGTCTATCAGGGTGGTGGTGACTCTTGATAAAGCTGCCACGTTCACTCGTGAGAGGGTCGAGGCTCATAAGGCCACCGAGAAAGATCTTGAAGGCCGGCTCGCTTCGTATCAGGCCCAGCAGGCTCAGGCAGAGGCCCGTCTTCTGGCGATCCTGAATCATGAAGCCGTGGCCCAGCAAAAGCAGGATGAGCTAGCGAAACTGCTAAATCGCCCGCCGGCTTGAAAAAACTTGTATCTTTTCCTTTCTTTTTGTAGATACTCATGGATGAGAGTATTTTCTCTTTGTTTCTTTCATGAATTGTACTTTGTATCCATTTTGGTTTATGAATAAAAGATACATTTTTCTTCTCAATGGTGTGTCTCTTTTCATTGAATGTGTTTTGCGGACAATTTATCTTGATCTCCTTGCAGGGCAGCGATGGCTTAGGATTTAGGGTTAAGATCTGCTTCCTAAGACTTTTGCGCTTTATGAGCCACGAGGGTCTCATAAAGAGTTTTTCTCCCTATGGGTCGAGAGGATCCCATAGGTGTGAGTTCTTCTTAAGAATCGTGAGGATTCTTAAGCGGGTTTTCCCTTGAGAGTCGTAAGGATCTCACAAGAGAGTTTTTCTTCCTTACAGGTCATGAGGACCTGCAAGTGCTGGATGTGGTCGCCCTTATCCGTGTTTCACGGGGTCAGGGGTTGCTCAAAGTATCGTAGTTTAAAGACGTCGCGGTCAAGGTTAAGGACGTCATAGTCCGTGGATTTAAGGACTCCACAGTCCGATGTTAGTTTTAAGACATCACGGTCAAGGTTAAGGACGTCATAGTCCGTGGATTTAAGGACCCTACAGTCCGATGTTTGTTTTAAGACATCACGGTCAAGGTTAAGGACGTCATAGTCCGTGGATTTAAGGACTCCACAGTCCGATGTTAGTTTTAAGACATCACGGTCAAGGTTAAGGACCTCATAGTCTGTGGATTTAGGGACTCCACAGTCCGATGTTAGTTTTAAGACATCACGGTCAAGGTTAAGGACCTCATAGTCCGTGGATTTAGGGACTCTACAGTCCAATGTTAGTTTTAAGACATCACGGTCAAGGTTAAGGACCTCATAGTCCGTGGATTTAGGGACTCCACAGTCCGATGTTAGTTTTAAGACATCACGGTCAAGGTTAAGGACTTCATAGTCCGTGGATTTAGGGACTCCACAGTCCGATGTTAGTTTTAAGACATCACGGTCAAGGTTAAGGACCTCATAGTCCGTGGATTTAAGGACTCCACAGTCCGGTGTTTGGTTGCAGGGACCCATCACCTCTTTGAAGACGTTGAGAAATTACAACGTCAGGCATCAAAGGAGTGAAGAGATGTACCCTTAAACCAAGGTGGAATCATTACGGAATCAGGGTGGTTGATTGTTAGTTTTAAGACATTACGGTGGGGGTTAAGGACATCATAGTCCGTGGATTTTAAGGACTCCACAGTCCGGTGTTTGCTCTGGATGCTTCACACAGGTTCACTGCCGTGCTCTGCGAGGACCAGGCTCCGCTCTGGGCGTTTTCCGCGGGGTCAAAGAGTGACATTATCCGCGTTCCACGTGACCAGGAATTTTGCACTAGATGCTTCACACGGGTTCACTGCCGTGTTCGGCGAGGACTAGGCTCCGCTCTGGATGTTTCACACGGGTTCACTGTCGTGCTCTGCGAGGACCAGGATCCGCTCTGGACGTTTTCCACGGGGTCAAAGAGTGACGTTATCCGCGTTCCACGTAACCAGGAATTTTGCACTAGATGCTTCACACGGGTTCACTGCCATGCTCGGCGAGGACTAGGCTCCGCTCTGGATGCTTCACATGGGTTCACTGCCGTGCTCTGCGAGGACCAGGATCCGCTCTGGACGTTTTCCACGGGGTCAAAGAGTGACGTTATCCGCGTTTCACGTAACCAGGAATTTTGCACTAGATGCTTCACACGGGTTCACTGCCGTGCTCGGCGAGGACTAGGCTCCGCTCTGGATGCTTCACACGGGTTCACTGCCGTGCTCTGCGAAGACCAGGATCCGCTCTGGACGTTTTCCACGGGGTCAAAGAGTGACGTTATCCGCGTTCCACGTAACCAGGAATTTTGCACTAGATGCTTCACACGGGTTCACTGCCGTGCTCGGCGAGGACTAGGCTCCGCTCTGGATGCTTCACACGGGTTCACTGCCGTGCTCTGCGAGGACCAGGATCCGCTCTAGACGTTTTCCACGGGGTCAAAGAGTGACGTTATCCGCGTTCCACGCAACCAGGAATTTCGTTGATTGTATTCGTATTTCACGGAACAGGGGTTAGACTATTGGTGATATGCGTATCGCCGAGCCATGGAACTAGGGGGTTGCCGCTGTTCCTCTTTGCTTGAAGTTGTGTCCGTTATTATGAGACGAGTGTTGAGATGATCTCTAGGTCATTTGCGGCCCGTCGAGATTTGGCTTCTTTCTTTGATGAAACCTGGGGGGGAGTATGATCACTTCTTTGTTTACGCCCTTGGATTATATACAGGGTGTGATGTAACATCACCTGTAGGGCATAAATTAAAACTTCTCTCGTTTTTTTTATTTTATTTCTTTTTCCCGCGATGCTCTATCATTTCAGCTTTTATATCGCGAAGGTCGCGACTGCCCTATCATTTCGGCTATTTTTCGCGGTGCCCAATCATTTCGGCTATTTATTTCATTTTTACTCGCTGCTTTTTATTGCGAGTTGCCCCATCATTTCGGCTATTTTTCATGCATACATTTTTACTTGCTGTTTTTATTGCAAGTCGCCCCATCATTTCGGCTATTTCGTATGCATGTGTGGATTGCTGACTTTTCGCCGTAAATCTGAAAGTAGACACCGATTTCGGCATCAGCACCGCTACAACTGGGATATTGCCAGGAGCGAATCATCATCTGCCTCTGTCGATGTTGAACACAGGTGGCTTAGCAAACAGGGTTAGGGTCCCGTCAGCTAAGGCTTTTGACTTCATGAGCCGTAAGGGTCTCACGAAGGTACTTCTCCCTATAAGTCGTGAGGATCTTGTAGGTGTATTTTCTCCCTAGGAATCGTGAGGATTCCTAAGTGTATGTTCCTCTGTAAGTCGTAAGGATCTTACAGGAGGGCTTTCTCCATATAAGTCGAGAGGACTTATAAGGGTTGCTCATCATATGGACGTATCCCTAGTCACGGGTGGGACTTTGCTAGGGAAATGCTCATTCGTGCCTGTGAATTGTATACAAGGGTCAGTATGAGCCGCTTGTAGGGCATTGTCGAAGGGTATGGGGGATTTCGCTTAAGCACAGATTTAGGTCTCTGTGACTTAAGACTTTCAAATCTTATGAGCCATGAGGGTCCCATAAGAGAGTTCTCCTTACGAGTCGTGAGGATCTCGCAAGCGTATTTTCTCCTTAGGAATTGTGAGAACTCCTAAGTTTGTTGCTCCTTTGTGAGTCGTAAGGATCTCATGCGGGTGGTTTCTCCTTACAGGGTCGTGAGGACCCCGCAAGTGTCTTTTAACGAGGTTGCGCCCTTTCGGGTTTTCACAAACACTCGCCGTTAGCCCTACTGTTTTTACTCATGGAGCCCTTTCGAGTTTTCATCCGTGCCATCTTTGCTTATGGACATACCGTTTTTTTTATTCTTTTTATTTTATTATTATTTTTTTTACGAGGTCGCGCCCTTTCGGGTTTTCACGAATACTCGCCGGTAGCCCTGCTGTTTTTACTCACGGAGCCCTTTCGGGTTTTCATCCGTGCCCTTCTTGCTTATGGACATACCGTTTTTTTTGTTTTTTTATTATTATTTATTTTATTTTTTTTATCTCATCAGCCTAAGGATGCTGCAGTAGTAATTTTAAGGACGTTTCGGTCCGTCGTTAGTTTAAGGACGTTTCGGTCCGTCGTTAGTTTAAGGACGTTTCGGTCCGTCGTTAGTTTAAGGATATTTCGGTCCGTCGTGGAGAGGGCCAACTACCACTTATAGAGCTTGAGCTTAGGAAGATAGCGAGCGGATATAATCGTCGTCATCTATCATTAACCTAGGCCGTGGCTCATTAAGTGTAGTATTTCGTTAGGAAGCGGCCGTTTATCGGCCTGAAAGGCCTTTCACCGTGCATATTCATGAGTAGATAGGCTCCACCCTGATAGACCTTGTCTATGATGTACGGGCCTTCATAGTTCGGCTCGAATTTTCCCCGCTTGGCGCGATTGGGGATCATAGGCCTCTTGACCACTAGCACGAGTTCGCCTTGGCGGAATGTCCTCGGTCGGGTCAATCTTTCATATGAGCGCGTCATTTTTGCTTTATAAGCCTCCAAGTTTTGTTGTGCTACGAGCCGTGTTTCATCAAGGGCATCAAGCTCCTCAAGCCGAAGGTGAGCATTTTTTTCGCCTGTCAACTCGTGGTGGACTGCCACTCGTAGAGAAGGTAGCTCTATCTCGAGGGGGAGTACCGCTTCCGTACCGAATACCAATGCGTATGGCGTCGTGTTTGTGGCCGTCTTGAACATAGTTCGATATGCCCAAAGAGCCTCCTGCAGCCTCTCGTGCCAGTCCCTCTTATTTCGGGACACCGTCTTTTTTATGATCTTTGTCAAGGTCTTATTGAAGGCCTCGGCCAGACCGTTAGCTCGTGCATTATAAACTGAGGAGTATCTCCAGTCTATATTATGTTGTTGCGCGAAGCGGCTAATCTTATGGCTTCTGTAGGCTGGCCCGTTATCGGAGATAATCCGCCGTGGAGTTCCAAACTGGTAAATGACGTGCGTTTTGAAAAAGTGGAGGATATTCTCCGTCCTCACTTCCCTCAGCGGTACTGCTTCCGCCCATTTGGAGAAGTAATCAGTCGTCGCCAGGATGAAACGGTGTCCCCTGGACAATGCCGGTTCGATGGGGCCGACTATGTCAGTTCCCCACATTTCGAATGGCCAGCTAGCCACCGTTGGATGTAGTGGATTCGGATGCTGGTGGATGAAATCCCCATGGATTTGGCATGAGTGGCATTGCTTCGCATACTCGAGGCAGTCCTGGATCATCGTGGGCCAGTAGTAACCCATACGTTTAATTTTTAACTTCATCTTCGGGCCTGCTTGATGAGAACCACATATTCCGCCATGAACTTCCTGAACGACTCTTTCTGCTTCGTCGGGTACTAAGCATCTCAACCACAGAGAGTCAAATGACCTCTTTTATAGAGTATCATTGACGAAAGCGAAAGATAGAGCTCGTTTCATGAGCTGATGTCTTGAGGACGCTTCTTCGGGCATTCGGTGGGACTTAAAGTAGTCTACGAAGACTTCCCTCCAGTCCTCAGCCTTCTCACGGTCTTTTATTTGTAGAGTCGTCTGCTCAATCGCTCCCTTTTCTTCGGATGATTCCGGAGATATTTCTGCTGGGGCAAGCACCCGACGGCTTTGCACCACGATTTTAACGTCATCAAGGTTCTCGTCAGCCAGTTCTTTAGCGAGCTTAGCTAACGCGTCTGCTTTGCTATTTTCCGCACGTGGTATACTTTCCAAAGTATAGGAGAGAATTTGGGTCAACAGTTGTTGTACCTTTTCACCGTACTTCACCAACTCCGGTTTGCACGTTTGGTAGTCGCCGTTTACTTGACTAACGACCAGTTGAGAATCCCCGTATATAAGGAGGTTTTCAATTCCCATGTCAATGACGATCTCGAGGCCTGCTATCAAAGCTTCGTATTTGGCTTCATTATTCGTCCTCGGCTCTGTTAAGGAGAAAGCGAAGCGCATTATTCCTCCTTGTGGGGTCACGAAGATGAGGCCTACTCCCGACTTGATTATAGGGGTGCTTTGTCTGCTCTTCTTCATGGAAGATGCTCCATCGAAATAAAGCTCCCATCGGGTATCACCTCGGTCGATCGCGTCAAACGCATGTTCGTCTGGCAGATCGCAATGCAGAGGAGAATCAGCAGGTATCGGGTGCTCAGCGAGGAAGTCGGCGATGGCCTGGCCTTTCACTTCCTTGAGAGGTCGATACGTTATCGAGAACTCCATCAAGAGCAGAGCCCATTTAGCGAGTCGACCTGTCAATATAGCCTTCGACATCAAATATTTAAGGGGGTCCACCTTCAAGACGAGATGGACTTCGTGCGCCAATGCATAATGCCTGAGCTTTGTTATCGCAAAGATCAACGCCAGGCAGTGATTTTCAATGGGAGAAGAATTGCTTTCTGCCCCCAGAAGAACTCGACTTAAGTAGTAGAGTGCTCTTTCTTTCCCCTGGTCATTCTCTTGCGCCTATAATGCGCCTAAAGAACCTTCTAGGGCGGTTGTATAAAGAATGAGAGGCTTTCTCTTGACCGGAGCAGCTAACACCGGCGGGTTCTGCAGGTACTGCTTGATCTCATCTAGCGCGCTCTGGCATTTTTGGTCCCAGACGAACGGGGTTCCCTTCTTCATCAGGTGGCTGTAAGGACGGCACTTACCTGACAGGTTGGCGATAAACCGCCGGATGTACGCAAGCTTCCCCTGGAGAGACCGCAGCTGTTTGAGAGTCCTTGGGGGTGGCATTTCGATGATCGCCTTGATCTTAGATGGATCTATTTCGATACCTCGGTGTCGGATGATGAATCCCAGGAATTTACCCGAGGAGACTCCGAACGCGCATTTGAGGGGATTCATCTTCAAATTTTATTGCCGAAGGCGTTGAAATACGGTCTTCAGATGCTCTAAATGCTCTTCGTATGACCTGCTCTTCACCACGAGGTCATCGATATAGCACTCGACGATTTCATGTATGAGATCATCGAAGATCTTTGGCATGGCCCTTTGATAGGTAGCACCGGCGTTCTTTAGACCGAAGGGCATAACTTTGTAGCAGAATATACCCAAAGGAGTCCGAAAAGTGGTGTGCTTCTGGTCTTCGGGATGCATTTTTATCTGATTGTACCCTGATGAACCGCCCATAAAGGAGAAGACCTCATGAGTGGACGTATTGTCTATCATCAGCTCGGTGACCGGTACCGGGAAATTGTCTTTCGGGCAGGCTTTATTGAGATCTCGGAAGTCCATGCATATGCGCACTGTCCCATTCTTCTTCATTACCGGGACGATGTTGGCGACCCAATCAGGATACTGTACCTCCTGGATAAACCCGGAATCGATTAGTTTCTTGACTTCGGCGTTAATGCTCATTTCAAGCTCAAGCCGCATCCGTCTCGGCGCCTGTTTGACTGGCTTGATATCCGGGGATATTGCTAATTTATGTACCGCAATCTCTGGATCTAATCCTGGCATCTCGGAATAGTTCCACGCGAAGCAATCTCTATGTTGTAGAAGCACGTCTCTTAACACCGCCACCCTTTCCTCAGATAGTAGCTCGCTAACGAATGTTGGTCGCGGATCGTCTTCCAATCCCAACTCAATCTTTTTGAGGTTATCTGCAGTCGTATGTATGCCATATTCCAGTTCTTTCGGAGCTGGTGGGAATTCTGAGATCACCTCATCATTGCTGTTCTCAAAGCACCAGGGAAGGTCATCCATGTTCTCGGGCTCTTCTTTTAATATTGTAATCATGTGACAAGTGCGAATTCGCTTGCAAGACCGATGTGGATCTGACTCTGCTCTTGCGGTTTTGGGTTCGTGCTTTTGTGGCGGCGTTACCCTCCAGCTGCTGGATAAAGCAAATCTGCCTTGCTGGTACTGGTCTTCGACCCAGTTCTTGAACGTGAAGCAGTCTTCGATAGGGTGTCCTATGGCTTGGTGATAAGAGCAATAGCCCGGATGGGAAACTTTGTTAGCTTGCTCAGGGTGCTTAGACTCCGGAAGTGCGATCATTTGATATTTTATAGCGAGCTCGAGTAGCTTCTTCGTCTTGTCTCGAGGGAAGGAATACGCTCGACTCATCTTCTTCATGAGGGACAAATCCGGACCGCGCAATGCCCGATCACACGACTCTCTAATCTTGCGTCGCTGTTGTCGACTTCTTTTTCCGCCTCTTGACTTACTTCTGCCTCTGCGTTGGGCCTTTTGTACAACGGGTTGACAGGCAGGAGTACCTTTGTCTTTTGCAGTCTGTTGAAACAGACGTTGCGTCCTGGCCTTCTCATAGATGGCTATCTCGCGGTTGTGATTTTCCCGAGCCGTTTGACCCGCTTTCCTGATAAGCCTGCCCGTTCGTTCTTCAAATGACGGACTCGGCATTTCGCTTGTAGGATCCAGTTTTGACGAGGGGTTGGCATTGCTGGACAGGGCGTTTTCCTCCTCATCGAAGTTATATACGGCGTAGCTACCGTGGATTCGCTCCCGTTTACCGGATCTCACGTATCCAAGGCCGAGCGTTTCCATTCTCCCGTTGGGCAATTTGCGCTGAGTTCCAGGGACATCTCAAATCCTGTTGTAGAATCGAGCTTGTCGAACAGTCTGTTTTAAGGGTACCCCTTGGCGCTTCAATAGCCTCTTTAGTCCATTTGCGTAGTATCTGGGCAAACGGATGGGTTGGAGCCTGTCAAGTGTAACATCCGTGCCATGCCATATCTCTTTCTCCACTCTCGTTTCTGTGGATTGGTAGAATAGGATCACCTTTTCACCCTTTCGCCTGGGAGGGACGTAAAACGTCTGCAGGTCCTGCACATTGTGAGCTTGAAGTGCGTCGAGATCCTTATAATGTTTTCGCGGCACCATGGTGACCTGTAAACTCTGATCATCTCCAGGGGATGCTTGTATTGACGGCCGATTGGAGAACACGGCATTAAATTCATCTTCCGAGTCACTTCCGAAGACCAACATGGGGGCGGACGGTCCCGGGTTGTTGCGTCGGGACGGACCCGCGTAAACTATCTCTTCTCCTTCTTCGGTATCGCTCCCGAAAACAGGGATGGTGGCGGCGGCTTTGTTCTCCGGCCTGCGACACCCTTCTGTATCCTCGAAATCTGGCAAAAAGTACTTCGCATCTTCGTACTTGCGGATTTCGTTCACGGAAAATGGGTTCAGCTTACCTGTTACGGTATATTCGAAGCCATCCTTAAAGTATTTCATACACTGATGCTGTGTAGAAGGGATGATGTTGTACTCATGTAACCAAGGACGACCGAGCAAGGCGTTGTAGCAGGTCTTGGCGTCAATGACGTGAAATTTGATGTCCGTGACGAGTAGTCCAAAGCGTAATGTTAGTATTACGGATCCGAGAGTCCGTGACGATTGGGAGTCGAAACCGGAGATGGTAATTTTGTCACGAGCGAGGTGCTGCACGCTCATGCAAATTTCTTTCAACACCCGAACATTAAGGAGATTGACGGAGGATCCATTATCAACCAGGATTTTGCCTATCTTGATATCGTGGCAGTATCCGGAGACGTATAGGGGACGGTTATGGTCGCACGTCCCGAGGAGAAGGTCTTCGTCACCGAAAGTGATGTCGGCCGTGTGCACTTCTTCCAGTTCATCCTTCATCCTTTCCGCGGCGAGGAAGGCTTGGAATTGCTCGGGTTCTTGTAACGCCTTGATTAATGAATCTCGCGCTTCTTTTGATAATAGGAGGGCGTCGAGAATGCTGAGCTGAGAAGGTAGCTTTCTTAGGTGCGCTAGGATGTTGTAGTCCACTTTACCCTTCCTGGGAGGATCTTTGGCAGCCAATTCTTTCATGACTTGGTCATCTAAGGTGATATCCTCAGTGACCTTTTCCTTTCCCTTATCTTTTCTATTTGCGAGCCCGAGATTCTTTTCCGAGAGCGTGCGATTGCGCAGCTGAATGTTTTCGCAGGCCTCCGGTTCTTCTTTCCCTAAAACGGATTCTTTAAAGAGAGGACCCAAAGCCATTTCTTCATCAGAGTCTCTTCCAAAGGTTAGAACTTGCGATCCTCCGGCGTCGACCATGTAACAATTGCCGGCAGTTCTTTTGTGTCCTTCGGCCGTACCTTATTGCTCCCGACGAGTCTTGCGCTTCATGCGCTTAAAATGTTGCCGGTGAGCAACATATCCCTGCTACCATATCCTAAAGGCGTCGCACTCTTCGTAGGGTGTGAAATTTTCCGATGATATGAGCAATAATTAGGGTGTCTTTCCGCCCCATCGAACGCGTTCTCTTCCGAGAGTGGTAGCTTCATCCCTACAGACATGGCTTTGGCGAACCTCTTCCTCGTCTTGTACCTGTTTTTATTCGCATCAGATGTCTTTTGATCTGGCGGGAGTGCTTCGACTCTTTCGTTTAGTCGCCTGCGCTTGGCTCCTTCCGATGCAGCCATCTCACGCTCCTGATCGGCTTTACTCTTCAAACGAATCTCGTCTAGAAAGGCGTCGATCATTTCATCTGTTAGCCATACAAGTTCTGGCTCAGGCTGTGCCCCCAGTTTCTCAGTGCCAGGAGTTCTTTCATCGTCCGCAAACGAATGGGAGATCATATGACAGCTTGCCACATATCCCTCGGATTCATCTGACGAGCTTTCTCCATCATCTTCCTCCTGAAAGACGTGGTTGAAGAACTCTTGCAGTGTGACGGGAATCCGCGCCTTTTGATTGTACTCCTCCAGCGCATCAATCTGTTTCTGTAAATCCGTGCACTCGTCTCTAGGCTTCACTGGCTTTTTGGATTTCTTCTTCTTTTTCTTCGAAGATTTTGACGGTTGGGTGTGAGTATTTGGGCCATCTCCACGAGTCTTCGTAGTTGGGCGCGGCTTCAACATCCCTTCGATGATTTGAGGTTCAAGCGGGTCCTTCCATTCAACCGCCGGGCACGCATGAAGGTCCCTCAGTATTCTTTTGGTTTTAGTTGACAGCACGACCTCCCATGGAGCTTCTTCAATAAAGGAACAGGTTGCCCCTGGTGTATCTGCTTTCTTAGGAGTATGCGGCTGTGGCGGGTTCACCTTCCACTTTTTGGATAGTGCAAACTTCCCCTGGAGGTATTGATCTTCAATCCATCCTTTAAAAATGAAGCAATCCTCAATCGGATGGCTTACCGTTTGATGGTAGGGGCAATAGTTGGGGTTGTTCACCTCAATGGGTTGTGGCGGTCGTCTTGGATTTGGCAGGTTTATAAGTCTGTTGCGTACTGCCAACTCGAATAACCGTTTCGTCTTATCCCGCGGGAACGAGTAGGGGCGCTTCATCTTCTCGTTGTAATACCGCCGCCTTTCTTCCAGCTGATCCGCCAGCTTTGGGGCACTGGGTTGTTGCTGTGCGTTCGCAACGAAGGTTGCCTTCCCTTTACCCTTGTCATTCCGAGGTTCTGGCTTCGGGGGAGGCGGCCTGTGATCCATCTGGGTCATCTGGGCCAACTTGTCGATTAGAGCCTGGAATGTGGTTGGCTTAAAGAACATCATAAACTGGGAGATAGTGGCATGAGGGTCTAGGGTACCTATGAACATGCCCACCGCGGGCGCTTCCTCAATGCGTTGCTCGCATTTCGACCACAAATTTCGCCAACGTATAGCATACTGGACCCACGTTTCGCCTGGTTTCACCCTGGCATTAATCAATGCCGTTATTGGAGTGCGTTCGCTGGCGCTTGCGAATCGCTGAGTGAATAGCAACTCTATTTCAGCGAACGTCTTGATAGAATCGTTCGGGAGTTCCGAATACCATTCGAACGCCGTTTCTGATAAACTGCCCACAAATTGGCGAAGCAACAGTTTATCATCACCGCCGGTGTTACCGCAAAGGGCCCTGAACTGGGCAACATGTTGGTGGGGATTGCCGGTCCCTTTATACACGTGGAATTTTGGTATTGTATAACCCGGCGGGTATTTGATTTGGTCGTACCAGCTCGGATATGGTCGCCCCGTTTTTACGACTTGACCAGCTGCCTCAATTGCATGATGAACCCGGATTTGTTGGGCTATATAGTCGTCCAAGTCAGCCTTGGAGATTGTCTCCTCCTTGGCCGTTGAAGAAGCCGGTGGCGGATTTGACGTTTCTCCCTTGTCGTCTTCAAGGACGATCGGAGGATCCTCAGCAGGTGGGTCTTGTTGAATCATCATTCCCACCATGTCCTGGAATAAGTGGGCTATTTGCTTTATATTGGCCGCTTGTTCTGCAGCCTCTCTATCTTTCTTTTCCAGTATCCTCCGGAGGAACTCGACGTCGGTTTCCTGTTCTTGTTGCTGATCCGAGGACGCCTCGGGGCTTTCTTTCGGTCCAGTAAGCGTGGCCATTGCGATCATCATTTCCTGAAGCTTTTGCTGTTGCTCCTGAGCTTTGGTCACCGACCGTGTAAGCGGTCTATGACCTGTAGACGCACGGCTGTCTTCCTTCTCCGATGCCATGTATACAGTATGGACCATCCTGCCCCCAGTCTTAGGGCGTCTGGGCTCAGCGCTTTTAGCTTTCGTTGCAGGCCCGGGGGTCCTCTCTGGCCTCTTCTTTTTATGAGCAGTGGAAGTTAAGGGGGCCATTGAAATGGGCACCCAGACAGCTTTTCGTGGCTTAGCCTGGTGACTGACTTCCTATTGGATTTTCAACTTCTTGTGCTGGTGGGAGAAATTTGGATCGATCACCGAGTCTCGGGTCTGCCGCCAGACTTTATAGATTTGAGAGGACAGTCGCTGAGGAGATTAGGGCTGTTCTGGCTTTACTTCTACAGCCTTTTCAGCAGAGGGGGAGACCTCTTTAGCACCGCGGTAGGAGAATTCCTACGCACCTTATTTAGCATCTCAAAGCTGTTCCCAGTTGGAACAGCAGCATTAACTTCTGCCATCGGGGCTGGAGGAGTTAGCCCAGGAGGGGAGTTGCCTCCGGCCTTCCTCACTCGGCGCCAGTAACGACGTCGAGCGCGTTATGCTGATGGAACCGGCTTGGTGAGGGCGATAGTCTCATCTTGCCCCCTGTGTAGATGAAGGGTCGCTGCCGATGTCCGCCTGTCAAAGACTGATGTCCTTTGGGTAGCAGGAGCGGGAGCGGGAGCTGGAGCCGTCAATCTTGTAAAGACCGACTTTTTGGCAGGGGAAGCCGCCTTGACGACTTCAGGAGCAGGACTGGTTACTTTCTTCGGAGCAGCCTTCTCTGGGATTGTAAGCCCCATCGCGGGTCCACAGGAGCTCTGGCCCAATCTGGAGAAGACCGAGGCACTGGTGTTGGGCGACCCGTTGAGAGGGGCCGCGGTAGGTGTAAGCCGATCGAAGACGGACTTCTTGGGAACTTCCGGCGTTAGCACAGGAGCGGTGAAGCTCATTGGCGGGAGCATGGTCCCGAAAAACAATCCTGTGGTGGCTCGAGTGACCTGTTCCACGGGCATTGTGAACAGCGAAGCAGCTTGGGGCCCGTAGGCTACACCTCCTGGCGAGGCGGAGCGCTGGTTGCAGTTGCAGTTGGAGCAGTTGTCAGCCATTGATCCTTTTGCTTTCTACAGCAAACGAAACACCAAGTCTTAGTACTTCGAAACCCAAGGGCAACCATTAGCAAACTGCGATTGGTTCGCGAATCACGACACACGAAGTGTGGAGTGGAAAGAGGAAAAGGTCTCACCGGGCGTGCCAGAATCTATTCCCCTCCGAACGGCGACGCGACGGCGGACCTCTCGCTTGAGATTCGGGGCAGATGCTAATTGGTGCTATCCGTCCACCTCTCCGAAGATGCCAAGTTGATTTATGGCACCGTGTATCGAAGGTTTAAACGGATGCGTCCGATATAGCAGACTTCGTCAGATTCCCCCTCACTTGAGGGGGTTTTGATTGTGGGGACGCTCTTCCCTGCAGGCGCAAGCCCCTGCAGTTAATTACGCTACCGCATCGCGGTAGCCACTTTCTCCTTCTCCAGATGGTCACTTCGTGTCGTGTGTGTTTATTTTGTGTTTAGTTGCCCGTGGATTGTATACGGAGACTGAGTTGTGTCGTCGCCCGTAGGGCGTGGACTAGTCCAAATCCGTATTATTTTAGATTTGGGTTTGGGGGTTTGGGTTTAAGGATACGTTAGCCTCATTTAAGACTAAGATCAACTTAAACGTTTGTTAAGGATACGTCAGTCTAGTTTTTAGACCAAGATCAACTTAACGGGATCGTTTAGATCCAACAATAGAGCAAGTAAGGGAGCCCCGTTGCTTAGTTTAGTGACGTTGCGGTCAATAGGTAGTTTAAGGACATAGCGGTCCAATGTTAGTTTTAAGACGTTGCGATCAAGGTTAAGGACATTGTAGTCCGTGGATTTAAGGACTCCACAGTCCGGCGTTAGTTTTAAGACATCACGGTCAAGGTTAAGGACGTCATAGTCCATGGGTTTAAGGACCCCACAGTCCGTTGTTAGTTTTAAGACATCTCGGTCAAGGTTAAGGACGTCATAGTCCATGGGTTTAAGGACCCCACAGTCCGTTGTTAGTTTTAAGACATCTCGGTCAAGGTTAAGGACCTCATAGTCCGTGGATTTAAGGACTCCACAGTCCGGCGTTAGTTTTAAGACATTACGGTCAAGGTTAAGCACCTCATAGTCCATGAGTTTAAGGACCCCACAGTCCGTATCAATATGTGGTCATCGGGACCCGTCACCTCTTTGAAGACGTTGACGAATTACAACGCCGAGTATCAAAGGAGTGAAGAGATGTACCCATAAACCGAGGTAGATTAAATAATCTTTGGCCCAATTCGGAACCAAGACCAATTAATTATATTATGAGCCCATTGGCTCAGTTGAATTTGAATTGAGGACTTATGGCCAGCTTGGGCTAAGTCCAATCATGTTTAGGATATTGGCCCTCTGTTGGTCCATTAGAGGAGAGGCTTTGCCTCTAGACACTTAGCCACTTGGGCTAAAGTTAGTGTTAAACACTAAAGACCAGCAGTGTTGAACACTGGGAACAAGTTAGTGTTTGACACTACAAGATAGTTGGTGTTAAACACCAGCAACAGGGGGTTCAAATTAGTGTTAAACACTAAAACAAATCAGTGTTAAACACTAGCATCAGAGATCTCAAATTAGTGTTAAACACTAAGATAATCAGTGTTAAACACTGGTGACAGAGATTTTAATTTAGTGTCGAACACTAAGAAAATTAATGTTAAACTCTGTTAACAGAGATTTAATTTAGTGTTAAACACTAAGAAATTCAGTGTTAAACACTGCAAGAAAGGCTCTTCGATTACTGTTGAACACTGAGGCAAAATAGTGTTAAACACTGGATTCAGAGGGTCCAGTTTGGCGTTAAGCACTAAGGTAAGAGGGGTCACGTGGTAGCACGTGAGGGCGCCCTCCCTTTATTTGTTCTGATGAGAATATTGAATACTTTGGAGCATCACGTGCTGTCACGTGATGGGCGTTTAAGTGTTTGTGCGTTAAAGCTTCTGCCAAGGATCACGTGGGTCACGTGAGGCATTGCCTCAAAAGCCCTTTTCTATGGATCTTTCCGGGGGTCACGTGGTAGCACGTGACCCTGTCTCTTTGCAATTTCTGATTAAATTCTTCATTAAATCCCTATTTTTCTCTGAAGAATTATATTTTCAGATAGAGTTGAACTCTGATTTTCCTGTAGGAATTAAATTCCTCATATATGTGAAGAACTGAATTTTATCATAGGGTTAAACCCTAATAAAAGCTTTAGAGGAATTATATTCCCATTCTCTTTTAGAGAATTATTCTTAAATAGGGTTAAACCTAATTTATATTCTGAGGAATGAGATTCTGTCATAGGGTGAAACCCTAATTTCTTCTTTCTTAAGGGAACTAAATTCCTGTTATTTAGAACTAAGTTCTTAACCCTGATTCTGTTCATTCTGAAGGAATTAAATTCCTATAACATAGGATTAAACCCTAATTTTATCTCAAAGGAATTAAATTCCTATAATTCTGTGAGAATTAAATTCTCAAATTTCCATTCCCTCTCTATGCTTTGGATCTGCATGGCAGGATCTCAACCCAATGAGAATTAAATTCTCAATTCATTGGGAGATGTGCACTTTGCAGATCCTCTACTAAAGAGAGAACTATGTTCTTCTTTTAATATAAGAGTTAAACTCTTTTGAGAATTAAATTCTCTTTTAGAGGCCTTCCCTTTCTTACCTAAGATTTTCTTTTGCAGAAGATCCAAATTCTTCCAAAGTCTCCAGGCTCTATATTTCTCTTTTTTTTTATCTCTCTTCCTCTGTCTCTCCCCATGTGTTTCTCTTGGCTCCTATTTATAGGAGAAGAAGCAGAATCAATTAGTTTTGATGAATCTTTCATTGAGAGATTTGATTTGTATTCATCACTCATCTGGTCCTTTGGATTATTAGGTGAATTTTATTCACCATTGGATTTTAAATCCAGAGATTTCCCTTTGTTATTTCGGTTAGATTTTAAGGGGAAATCTTTCCAAGTTCAAGATTTTTCCATAGATAGGTGATATTTAATCACCTTTAAATCTTTAGTCCAATCGGTTCAAAATAATCATTTTCCTTTGGAAAGATTTGAATGATCTCTTCAGAATTTGATTCTGTTGAATAGGCTTTGAAAGCCGGTCACGTGTGGCCACGTGACCTCTGGTCACGTGTAAGCACGTGACCCCTGGAACGAGCTTTCTTCTTCTTTCTGCGTTCTGTCTTCTGGCCGCTGTTCAACCGTCACGTGCCAACACGTGACCTCCGGTCACGTGTGAGCACGTGACCCTTTCTGAAACCTTTTCTTCGATTTAATCAGGGAATTGAATCTGCCTTTGCCGCTGTTTTCAATTGTCACGTGCCAACACGTGACTGCTGGTCACGTGCTAGCACGTGATGCCTCCTTCGTAAGCTTTCCTGATTTTAAATCAGGAAACATATACAAAAAGGTTCCCCCAAACTTAAGTGAAACAATATTTCGACTTTTGAAGCATTAAAGTTCAGAGTTAGGGAGGAGAAAAACACAGTATCAAGCTATACAAAGCCTTACACAACCCAAAGGTTAGCACCAACCATTCAAAAATTTATCATTATAATGGTGTGGTTGGTGAAAGAATGGAGTGTAGAGAAAAGAAATCAGAAGCACAAGAGACCGTGTGGAGATAGAAGCAGTGTACAGTCTCGGTGGAGGAGAAGAATGGCGGAAGGGAAAAAGAAATGGTGGTGGTTCGACTTCTTCAGGTGGAGGTTGATTAATCACAAAATCCGTGTCGTTTAAGAATGTGAGTTTGTCGGCGAAAATATCTTCGAAAATTTTATCGAAGGTTCGATTGAACGTTTCAATGTAAATAAGTATTGCGCCAGAATTCAACACACTTGATTTTTCAAAAATTATGAAGGTAGGATAGTCATAAGGCTCATTTACCTTATTTTCAAAAGAGTCTAAATCAAGTTGTTTTTCTAGAATTATCGAACTCAAAATATCGGATTGTGATTCATTAACACTCGGTATCATTAAAGGAAGACTAGAAGAAGAACCAGAGAAAGTGGGAGAAAGAAGTTTAATACGAACTTGAGGGTGGAGATGGAGTGTATAAATTAGCACATTTTGTAATGACCGATGTGTAAAAAGCGATTGTACTAATCTATCAACCCACTGAGAAATGGGGTCAAATCCCTCAAGATTCGTGAGCAAACATGGGTACGTTGAACTTGGTAAACCAGACATTGGAATTGAAAGCGATATGGTCTCTTGCGCGGTCGGAACGATGGAAAGGACGAAGGGGAGTGATTTAGGAAGGGTCACAGTTAAAGGTTCAGGAGGATGAATTGGAAAATCCGACTCATCCTCAATACTATCCTCAATATTCTCCTCAATACTCTCTTCAAAATTTAGTTTATCCATGCAATTCTCATCAAATTCAAGACGCATATGAAGTTCGGGAAAAACATTTAATGACTCGGGATGATGAATTGGAGAGAAAAATTAAGTCAAATCTGCAGGTTCATCATCCAAAATATTCCCAGCATCGATATCCTCAATCAAGTGAAAATCAATTTTTTTAGACACCTCCTCAAAAGCATGTATATTTATCAATTCAGGTTCTAGAGTGGAGGTGTAGAGATCAAAAGGATTGGGTGTGGGTTCACTCGAAAGAGACCCTTCACAATCTGGTAAATCAAGCACTACAAAGTCTCACAACTCATTAAATGTTTTATTTTCAACTGGTGGATCATTTGGGACACTTGATAGACATCCAAAACCGGAGTTGTGGGATTCAATTGGGGATGGGTAGGTTTGATTTGGAAGGGTGCACAGCTCACTCTCTTCACTCAAATTCTCAATCTGTCCAACCGTCTCATCATACATTGGAAAATTTGGAGCTAGTTGGAAACTAGCTACCGGTTCACTAGGTTGTCTTGATGAATTAAGAACGGCATTGGATGCACTCAAATTCCTCATCTGTTGGTTTGTTGCTACAATATAAGCTTCCAACGACTGTTTCAGACTAGACATGGGTTGTGAAAGGGTTTCGGTAAAAAATTTAAAATTGTTTGGATTCTGGAAACTCCCAAATGGCTGTGTAGAAGCAATATCTAGGGAAGGTGCGAAAGTCGGGTAGGACTGGTAGGAATTGAATAGTTGGACAGGAGTAGGATCAACATTTGGATAAAAAGATGAATGGACTTGTTGATCCTAAGAACTGGAAGTGTTGAAAGGAGTGAAATATCGGTTACGAGATTGTTCAATATGTTCAGCAATAGACGTGGGTTTCGGAGTTATAACAGGACTCGAAAAAAGAGTATCAACGTAAGAAGGCGGTGAAGGTTGAAACGGTTGATACATAGTGAATTGCGGAGTCCAACTGTTTCTCCTAGACGCTTCTATTCGATCTTTCAAAGAAATTTTGGGTATGGAGGGGTCGTCCGTAATTCGACCAAAACAATGCGCATAGGAAGCAATGTTTGGATGAGGGTACCAAAGTTCGGCAAGAGTTTTGGGAGGTGGGATACCCATGATGTAAGAAAGGAGAAGAAAAAGAATAAGATGATTTTTTATTTTTATTTTTTTTATTTATTTTTTTAAAAAAAAATTATTTTTTTTAGAAGAAATTGTTTGTTTTTGGGTTTTTGAAATTTTTGAAAGTGTTTTTTTTATAAAGAATTTTTGCAAAATTTTTACGGACTACTACACACTTTCAAACAGTCACAATATAAACATGCACAATCAAGCCTAGAGATAGGGTCTCCTAAGTCAACTAGACTGCTCCTAACTGTTCCAAAGGGCAAGTTGTGAGATCCTCAAATCGCCTCTTCACCGCCAATTGTGGCCAGGTAAGCACAAGTAAAGAAAGAAGGGATCCGCTCACGAATTACCATGAGACGGGCCTTTTAAAATTACCTTTCCTACTTGTCTAGCCTAGGCACCACAAAGTCTGGTTTAGATAAATGACCGATGCCTACAACTTTTCCTTTGTCCTATTGAGCGCGACAGTCCTTATTGGCTGAGTCTAATATTTTTTATTAACTCGAAAGTTGATGCAAATGCTTTTTGTGATTTCTGGGGTTTTAGGAAGGGTAATGAAATCCCCACCCAATCTTGATTGGTGTTATAGCCCCTTAAAAGTCCGTTTTAAATATGCAAAGCAATTAACACACCAAAAATCTAAAAAAACTTTCAATTTTTTTTTTAATTTTGCAGCGCAAAGAATCCTGCACAAAAACAATTTATTGGAGAGGGAGAAAAAAAATTTCGCGCAAAGAACCCTGCAGGAAAATTTTTCAGAGAAGATCAGGGAGTTACAGAGAAGACAAGAATGCTTACAGAGAAGATTTCACCTGCTGACGTCAGCAAGCCGCCGCGTTTCCGCGGTCAAAAGCAGGTATTAGCGGCGGTCCCGTGGTCAACTAGTCGGTTCAGATCTTCAAAATATTTCTCTGTGTTGTTTGGATTCTCGCCTGTTTGTTCAGATTTTCTGTTTCTTGATTTGTTCACTGGGATTTTCCAGATCTGAATCTGTCTTCTTTTCCTGCACAATTCACACAATACCTCTAAAAAAGAACAAGATGAATTATTTTATTTTATTTTATTTTATTAAAAAAAATTAAATTTTTCAATTTTTTTAATTTTTTTAATTTTTTAATTTTTTAATTTTTTTATTTTTAACCCGAAATTACACAAAGAAAGAGACTACCGTATCCCCGGCAACGGCGCCATTTGATTGAAGCGAGATTTTTTGCTTATACGCTTTTTGTGATCAAAGAATTAACCACAATCAATAATGGTGTCGCTTGGTAGCAAGCCGGTTGAGTACGGGTCGGTCCACAGGGAGATAGATTCCTTTTCTTTGTGTTTTAACGAGTTAAATCCAAAAGATTTTGGGTGTTATTTTAAGATCTAAGAATGAGATAAAAGTTTATAAAAATCTTGTTAGGGTTAAGATTAGGTTAGTTTGGAAAATCAATTATTCTCACTGCTTTCTATGCCCTAATTAAGAACTTTTAGGTGTTAAAATAATAGTTAACAAAGGAGATTAGCTCGATCGGGAAGAAACTAGGTTTCTTCCTCTGGGTCCTTATCCTTCCTTTCTTAACTCTTACCCTAACCTCCATGGAAAACATACACAACCGGTTTTTAACTATGGTATCACCGCTACCTTATGGGATAGGGTGCCATAGTGAGCGGTGTGCATATGTATGCATAGAGTCCTACTTTAAAATGTATAACGGGCAAGAAAGAGGTGAGAGATTTTCATCTCTCAAAACTTCCCTAAACATTAACCCTAACAAGTGAGGAACTACTCACTCATTAGGGAATTGATAAACGAATTCATTTTTGTAGTTTTCTTTTAATTAACTACGACAGATAAAAACAATTTATAATTACGGCAGATAAAAATTTTATAACTACGGCAGATAAGAAATTCATAACTAGGGCAGAAAAGAAATTCAAGATAAAAAAACTTACTTCTTTATTGATGCACTCTTTGACGATTACAAGAAATTGAAAATCTAAAATCTAGAAATTAAAAGAGGCATCTCAAAAGAGGCACCCAAAAAGAGGCACGAGAATTATTGGCCTTTTGCTCTTCTATTTATAGATACAGGAAACCCTAGGTTACATTCTGATCCATTCATAAATTTACAAATCTACCCTAAGAAGACCTGGTCAACGCACCGTCACCCCACCATCAAAATGCACCGACACGTGCACTATATGGCCGCGGATCCGCGGCCAAAAGCCTTGTTTGGCCGCGGTTCCGCGGCCGTTTGATGGGCTATTGGGCTCATTTCTTTAGGGCTGCTTCATGTTGCATTTTACTTCTGGTTTCTTCACTTGGTTTCTCAGAATATCTTCTATTTTCTTCCATATTTTCACAGTGCAGAATGTTGAGGACTTTTACCGTTAGCTTCGTGTTGAAGTTTTGAATCTTGTGATGCCCTCATACGTTGTGCAATCGAACTGTTCATTGATCTTCATTTGTTCCTTAAACTGGTAGGCGGCATCATACAAATTCATCTACTTATTGGTCGTAGTCTCACATTTATAGCGTCTTTTCACCATTTTCACTGTATTTGTTCTGAGAACCTGTAACTATTTAGCAGACATGGATCAAAAGCACCTATTTATTTGCAATATGATTAAGAACAGGGAATATAATAATGCAAAATTCTGATATGAACAGGACCAAAATAGCGACCTCAGGGTCAGTGCTCCTACCGCAGCCTCTCCTCCTACAGCCAGCTCGGCACTTCCTCCCTGCGGCGCTTCCTCGGCGAGGGGGAACTTTGCGCGGAGCTCGCCGTTGACAAACTCCGGCATAGATTCGTTGACAGCGTCGAGGGCATTGTGCCAGCCGACGGCCGCGGATTGGGCGAGATCAAGGTAAAATTGATCAGACGCCTTGTACTCCTTCACAGCCTTCGTCGCCCGGCTCTCAACAAGCTTTGCTGCCTCTAAAGCCGCCCGGGCATCCTTCTTGGCGGCATCCCTCGACCTCTTCATAGCATTGTAAAGGTTGTTCGTCTCCTCCAACTTGGCTTGGATAGCCCGGTTGGACTCGTTCAGGAGCCGATAGGACTTCTTCAGCTTGGAGGTCGTCAGCCCCTCGGCGACTAATCTCGAGTCGAGAAGGGCCGCCTTCTCCTCCACCTGCTGCAATTGAAGGCGAAGTTCTTTCTCCCACGAGGAGGATTCGCCCGCCTTCTTCATGGCCGCGGCTACCTCCTCAGACTCCATGGCGACGAGGAGAGTGCGGTGCTGAAGGACCTGAGAAAAACAACAAACATGTTAAAATGCTGAAACAGAGAAAATAAAATTTGAGGAATTTTTAAGAAAGGTTAAATACCGACCTGAACCACCTCCTGCGCTATTGTGGCCACCTGGGCCTTCATGGTGCCCTAGAGAATCTTGCCCCCAGCTGCTTGTTCCATGTCCGCCAGCAAGCAGTCGGCCACAGATAGCCCCGAGGGAACCTCAATGCAAAAGTCGCCCTCCTGCACTTGGATCTCTGTAGGGGATGGCCGAGAGACTACCCGCTTCTGTCTCTTGAGGGGGATTTCGGCGGCCTCAGACTCCTCCTCCTCCTTCGCCCGGGGTGCCGAGTCCCGCATGTGCTTCTGGCCCCCCCAGGGCGTTCCTCCAGGACTGGGGGCACTGTGGAAGGCTTGGCCGGAGGAGTTTGCCTCGGGGCCGCACTCGGACCGGGTTAGGATGAGCTTAGACCCCCAGTCTTTCTTCCTTGGACCTTGGCGGCCATGGCGGCCATGATTTTTGATCGGTCCATGGGCTCTGCAACATCTGAGGGAGATCTCAACCTCCATCAATTGGCACCGTCTGTAGGAACGCCTTTTCAGAAGTTTCTCCACCCATAAAGTTGATCTTCCGCTCTCGACCTGATGGCGAGCGACATCCGCGACGAACCTAATACAAGCCGCCCCACCTTCCATAACAGAGGCGGGAGCCGTTCTCCTCCCCCTCCTAACGTCATCGGCGCCTTATCCATTCAGATCGACAGACTTACAACTATGGTGGATGCGCTCGTCCGTGTTCAAGCAGCGGGCCCTACCCATCAAGTCGCAGTTCCCCGTCCCCAGGATAACGACGTCTGCAGAAGGACAGATGGGCAAGCTCTGGCCTTCGATCCCGCTCACGCTCATCTCAGCGTCACTGAGCACCGGCGTGCCGAATTTGGCAACCATGACTCGCATGTGGTGAATGATTTCATGACCCGCTGGGCGCCGGACAGCTCCATACCCTGATCTCAGGGGAAACTGGGCCGTCAATGCTCGCCGTGCGCTCATACCCCATAAGGAGGTGTCGGTCAGTTCGCCCGCTTCCAGGCATGACCGACCCTCCCACTCTCGCCGAGGCCGTGCAAACGACGAACGTCGGGACTACTCAAAAAAGTCACGCCTGAGGATTTAAGAAATGTGATAGAGCGGAATCGAAGCCGCACCATTGCGCAGACCCGGAGCAGGGTAGCCACCATCCTACTGTGCTTAATCCTCGAGGTACCACCACCGGCTCGAAGCCCTCAAAAAGTAAATCGAAGGCATACGATAAGATGATCTAGAAACTGGGTAGCTAGCTCATCGAAGGTCATGATAGAGCGTGGCGCAAGCCCCCGAAACCAGTCCTGGCCAGCTCGGATTAGAGTGGTGAAAAAAGCTCGGTATTGGGCCGCGTCCGAGTTGTCTTGAAGGCTCATGCCCGCGGTAAATGCGTCCAAATGGTCCTTCGGGTTGGACTTCCCAATCGAAGAAGGCCACTTTGGGCGGCTTGTTCCTGGACGGGACGCGCTCGGCTAGCAGCTCCTCTGTAAAGGGTTTCATGAGCGAATCGACAGAATACATAACCCCTTCGCAGAACATATGGCCATCTCATCGTATGCCTTCAATTTTCTTTTCGAGGGCTTCGAGCCGGTGGTGGTACATCGAGGATTCAGCACAGTCGGAATGGTGGCTACCCCCGCTCTGGGTCTGCGCAATGGTGCGGCTTCGATTCCACTCTATCACATTTCTTAAATCCTCAGGCGAGGCCTTTATTGAGTAGTCCCGACGTTCGCCGTTTGCACGGCCTCGATGGGAGTGGGGGCGTCAGTCATGCCTGGAAGCGAGTGAACTGACCGACACCTCCTGTGGGGGTGTGAGCGCACGATGGACATCGGAGCGATGGCCCAGTTTCCCCTGAGATCGAGGTATGGAGCTGTCCGGCACCCAGCGGATCATAGAATCATTCACCGCATGCGGGTCATGGTTGTCGGAGTCTGCACGCCGGCGCTCAGTGACACTGAGATGAGCGTGAGCAGGATTGAAGGCCTGAGCTTGCCCATCTGTCCTTCTGCGGACGTCGTTATCCCGGGGATTGGGAATTGCGGCTTGATGGGTAGGGCTCGCTGCTTGAACGCGGACGAGCGCATCCATCATAGCTGTGAGTCTGTTGATCCAGACGGATAAGGCACCGATGACGTTAGGAGGGGGAGTAGAACCGCTCCCGCCTCCATTATGGAAGGTGGGGCGGCTCATATTATGATCGTCACGGTTGTCGCTCGCTATCGGGTCGAGAGCGGAAGATCAACATTATGGGTGGAGAAGCTTCTGAAAAGGTGTTCCCACAGACGACGCCAACTGACGGAGGTTGAGATCTCCTTTAGATGTTGTCCTCCATCGATCTGGTATTGAGCGGTTTCGAGCGGTTGAGATTGGGTATGAGAGCTGTTGAGCGTGTGAATTTCAATGGGTTGGTGTTGTTGTTGAAGTCAAGCTACTTGCAAGAGAAGTCCCGGGGTAGGTGACCACCGTAGGATCCTCCGACGATCAAGTAAGTGCCGAGAAATATTAGAGCAGAGTAGCGGCGTATTGGAAGGAGTTCGAGTTACCTGAGTCGTCTGAAAGAGGGGTTTATATAGTGGTCGCGTGGAGCGAGCCGGTGCGAGATCTTTGCCGTCAGTTATGCCTTTGCGTTATGCCCGCGTTGATGGCGGGATCCGTCCATTAATGGCGAGATATGCTCATTAATGGGGGACGTGCCAGCGTGGGACACGGAACGTGGGACGGCGAATATCTCACATTTGGCGAGATACAAGGAGCCGTTGCGGAGTCGTTGGGGCTCCATGTTCTCGGATCATCGGGGAGACCGAGGAAGCTTGGTTCGATGGATGGCTCGGAGATGAGCCGGGAGGCCGAGGAAGCTCGGCTCGATGGATGGCTCGGAGACGAGTCAGGAGGCCGAGGAAGCCCGGCCTGTAGAACAGCTCGAAGACGAGCCAGAAGGCTAAGGAAGCTTGCTGGACTGCTTGGAGGCGGGCTGCTGGCTATTTGCTAGACGAATATAGAAGGTACTCAGGGAGGTCTCTGATAGGTCGAGTGCGTCTTCGGAGACGAGGTCCCGAGGAACATCCCCAAAGTATCATACTTACTCCAGCTCCGTAGCCCCCGGGACACGTCATCCGCTACGTGTCGTGATCTGGGGAATTCCCACTTGTGAGCATCATCACTTAGATTTTCAAAATTCCGTTGTATTTGTGTGCCATAACGTGCAAAATGTTTTGAGAATTCTAGAATTTCGTAATATTTTTAAAATTATGACATTTTTTTAAAAATCTAGGAATATTTTAAAAATTCACAGTTTTAATTTACCTTAGCATGGAAAGTATTGAAAATTTGAAGGAACTAAATAATTTGCGGATTTCTAAAGTTGTCATAATTTTTTAGTGCTAACAAGCAAAATATTCAAAAACTGACGACAGTTGATAATTTTTGGATCTTTGTAAATTTAACGATTTTCCTGAATTTCTAAAGTTATCACGATTTTCATGTACCAGGAAGAAAAATATTCAAATACTAAAGACAGTTGATAATTTTTGGTTCTTTGTAAATTTCACGATTTTTTTATGCTATATAACCTGCAATATATTGAAAAAAACGAAGAAAACAGATTTTTTTTTGAAATGTTGAAAATTTCATGATTTTCATTTGAGAAAAAGTAAACATAAAATTCTGTGATTTTTATGTGGTATATCATGAAAAATATTGTAAAACTGAAAAAGAATATTTTATTTTTGAAAATTTCATAATTTTTTTGTGCTATAACAAGCTAAATATTGGAAAGTTGAAGAAACAAAAAATTTAAGATTTTAAAATTTAGCCATACATGTGTATAGTGGGCAAAATGTTTTGAATTTTTTTTATTATTTATATATTTTTTAATAATTCATGATTTTAGTTTGTTGTAGCATAATAAATAATGAAGATTCAAAAGAAATAGAATTTTTGATGTTATTCCGATTTTCATGTGCTATATCAACAAAAATATTGAAAACCCGAAAAAAATTGATAATTTTGGGATTTTTTAAAATTTCAAAATTTTCATATGATATAACTTGCAAAATGTTGAAAAACCGAACATTTTTTTTTTAGATTTTTGAAAATTTCACAATTTTCTTGTGCTATATCATTCACAATATTGGGAAAAAAGAAAGCAAATAAAAATATTGAGATTTTTTAAAAATTTTGCGATTTTCATATGCTAACTACAGAATATTAAAAGTTTTAATAAATAGAAAAATTTTAAATTTTTAAACATTTACTATTTTTATGTGATATAACATGCAAGATATTAAAGATTTGAAGAAAACTAAAACTTTTTGGGATTGTTGATATTTTTATATTTCTATGCTATTATTGCAAACAAACTATTAAAAGAATTATAGAGCAAAAAATATTTTGAGATTTTTGAAAATATCGAGACTTTCTATGCTATATACTATACAATATTGAAAAAATAAAGAAAATTGAAGATATCACGATTTTGAAAATGTTATGATTTTCATGTGTCAGCATACTAAATTTTGAAAATCGAAGAAGACTGAAAAAATTTCACATTTGAAAATTGCAATTTTCATTTGCTATATATAGCAAGTAAAATTCTAAAAAATGAATAAAACAGAAAATTTTAAGATTTTGAAAAATTACGCAATTTTCATGTGATAGCATTAAAATATTATAAATTTGAAGAAACTAAGTTATTTTTGGATTTTTGTAAATTTTAACATTATATGTGCTATAGCTTGCAAAATATTTAAAAAACCAAAGAAAGATTTTTAAAAATATCGCGGCTCTCTATGTTATATACCATACAATATTGAAAAATTAAAGAAAACTGAAGATATCACGATTTTGAAAATGTCGTTATTTTCATGTGTTAGCATACTAAATTTTGAAAATCATAGAAAACTGAAAAAAATTCAGATTTTTGAAAATTGCGATTTTCATTTTCTATATATAGCAAGTAAAATTCTAAAAGCTGAATAAAACATAAAATTTTGATATTTTTAAAAATTGTGCAATTTTCATGTGATAGCATCAAAATATTGTAAATTTGAATAAAATAAGTTATTTTTGGATTTTTGTAAATTTTAACATTTTATGTGCTATAGCTTGCAAAATATTTTATAAACCGAAGAAAGATTTTTGAAAATATCGCGCCTTTCTATCCTATATACCATACGATATTGAAAAATTAAAGAAATTTGAAGATTCACAATTTAGTCTATAGATTTTGATGATAGCTTAAATATGAATAGTTTGTTTAGTGTCATGTGTGTTTTAGCTTACTTTTCCTATATCTTGTGTATATCGAGTAATATATCAATATATCATGCTTTACTTATGTTTTATCTTTGATATCGGTATATTACTCATATTCATTGTTTTGGTAATTCACAATACAGGCACACACACACACACACACACATACATGTGTTTCACATCTTGCTTTTCATATACCATATATATATATATGTTTGGTATATCAATATCTTATGATGTGTTTTTAATTTATATCTTGATATTGATATACTATTCATAGTTGTGATATTGAAACAATGAATGTTCATATGCATGTGTTTATATCTTACTTATATTTCATAACATTGTATATGATGTGCTTGGTCGTTTTGAGATTGTTTTTCGGGATATTCAGCATATCTTACAGCACAAGCATAAAAGGAGGATGAAAGAAATCGAGCTTAATTAGAATATCTAATGAAGGTTGGATGATACGGACGAGTGCTTCACAATGTGTATATTCAAGCTTCATGATGTTAAGTAGCCAAGGTTCAAAAGATTTAAGAGTTCAAGCTACGAATAGCCAAGAAATTAGAAGCCAAGTCCAACTTTAAAGTGTCAAAGATCGAAATTAAAGCGAAGTTCATTTGAAGATCAAAGATCGGCTTCAAGACACAAGTGAGTAGAATGACATGTTCGAGTTTGAAGCGTCAAGTGTCAAAGCTAATTGAAGATCAATCGACCAACGTAAAGTTCAAGCGAAGCGCTAAAATTTCAAGAGCCCGTGTTGAAATGTCGAAGATTCAAGATTTCAAAGAAATACGACAGTGACACGGGATTCTATGTAAGTACTCTATTAAATATGGTTATTGTCAATCAGAGCTTTTGAACATTCACACATGATAGCATAAAAGTTTTACAATCATTAGGTTTTCGAGTTTAAAGTTTTTGTTTTTATAAAAACTCAAACTTTTCTTTTTGTGCTTGGCCAGATGTTTTCCTCGTTGAAGTTCAGACATCTGTGTACTGTTAATATCTTATATATCATATATGTTTTTCAAAATTGAGATGAGACAGACGTCTGAAGGTCAATGGACCAGACGTTTAATGAAGGGTTTCAAAATGGCTTTTTAAACTTCATACGTCTACCCATTTTAACTTCAGACGTCTGGTTTTGGCTCTGTGTTTTACAGTAAGGAACACAAACGTCTGCAGTTCATGGGGGAAAACGTCTGATTTTGGCTCTGTGTTTTACAGTAAGGAACACAAACGTCTGCAGTTCATGGGGGAAGACGTCTGCTGCTATATTTTTGCCAAAACTTTTCTTATTCACACGTCTTCCTACTTGAACTCCAGATGTTTGCTTAAGACTTTTTTTCCAAAACCAAAAGTCTCGAGTTGAAATTGCTTTTGTTCTTTAGACGTCTGCCTCCATATACTTCAGACGTCTGCCGATGACAATTACAGACGTCTAAAGGTAAAATGGACAGATATCTGCTGCTTTGATGTTTTCAAAAATATAGCCGCCATGTTGATTTTTATAAAGGGACAAACGCCTGGCCCGATGACCCTCAGACGTCTGTCAATGCTGTTGATTTATGATATTAACCCATAACGGTTAGTTTTTCTTTGGGGTTATAAAAAGACTTTGGCTTTGGATTTTTGCACCATTCACTCATTGATTTTCACCTGGTTATTCTTGAGTGATTTTAGAAAGAAATATCCCATCTCTTGTAAGAGCTTAAAAGAGTTTTCATTTGCTTATCCAATTTACTCTCACACAAAATCAAGAGGTTCAAATTGATTATCCATACTTCTTGGAGTATTAGCTGAACTTGAGAGAAACTCTATCAAGAGTGTTGTGCTTTGATTGTAATCTCTTTTCTTTGTGAAGATTCTTGAATGCAAGAGTACCTTATAAGAAAGAAGAGCTTGTTGAGAGAAGTACTCAAGTGTGAGCACGTGTAATTGTATTGAGAGAAGAGTCACTCATATGTCGAGTGACGTGTTGGAAGGTTGCAGGTGCGCAATGAGTGTCTAGGTAGAGACATGTGGTCTCGGTGGAGACATTGGTGTAAGAAATTGCGGGTGTGTAGTCTCGGTGGAGACATAAAATAGTGGAACGGGATCATGCGCCTAAAAAAAGAAGACTAGAGGATCTCCCGAAACCCTTTAAAATTTTCCGTGTTTGAGTTTGCAATTTCTTATCCCTTTTGCTTATCAGTATAGAAATTGCATGCTAGATATCTATATGCTCTAATTGCTCATTATGATTAATTGATGCTTGATATAGTCTTTTGCTATATACTTTAGTTTCACAATTATTTTGTGCTTAGCTACTTATCTCTATTGTTTCATTTCTTGTTAAAGCTTTGCAATTGTATTTTGTTTTAGCAAATGTTTAGAATTTTTAATTTGAGCATATCAGTGGCATAGTCCTACTCAATGCCCCTTCCAGTACTGTTTTGGTTAGACTTCCACGGTTTTTCATATTTTGCAAGAGAAATTCAATGCAAAAATATATTACAAAAACCAAACCTTAAATTGTAAGCGCGACTAACACTATACGTCTCTTCGAACAACCACTTCCATAAGATTCTCTCAGTATCTAACTCCATACATACTTTTTTGGGTAAATTTTACTAAACCCCATTCACCTTTTGAGGTTTTTGAGATAGCTTCATTGAACTTTGAAAATACTATAAAACTCCATTGAAGGGTTTTTTTGTAAAAAAAAAATTAAAGTTATTTTTGTCAAGAATATCATATTCCGCTCATTTTGAGTCTATTCAGTCAATCCGTAAGGCATTTTAAGATTATTTAGTCCATTTGTGGTTTGTACGAGTTAATCAAACTAATGATTTTATATAATATCGGTAGTTTAATGGGGTTTTATAGCATTTTCAAAGCTCAATGGGTTATCTCAAAAATCTCAAAAGGTGGATGAGATTTGGTAAAATTTACCCTACTTTTTTTATTTACACAAATCTTTTTTTAAATTACACCTAACGTGTATCGCACGTGTAAAACACTATCAACAATAGTAATGATAAAGAAAATAACAAGAAGGTAAAAGCATAACCAACATAAAAAAAATTCATTTTTTCTTTGTCGCTACTTTTTGGTTCATTTTAACCCTTTTTCTTATAATCTCATTTTATCTTTGTTTTTCTTTCCTTCACAAAGAGAAGAAGCAATTCTCGTTTGTATTTGATCCATAAATACTATTGATAAATCGTGTGCTGTGTTCTTTTTTGTACAATAAATACCTTCTTAATGACTATACGTGCATCACACATATATAATATTACCTTGATATAATACAAGCCCAATAAGATTGAGTATCAATGGTATTACTCTATTTAGTTTTAAGCTACTACAAGTCAAGTATATATTGATAACTTACCAAGCTCAAATGATTATTTGCAACAATAAGTCAAGAATATTTATGTAAGCATGCTCAAAGTGTAATGTATTAGTTTAAAATTTAAGATTCCTATGGACCCACACACTACCCTGGAGATTCTTTCCCCTTGAGTGGGAGGGGAGCTAACTCTCGTATTCCTTTCATCATGCACAATCAACATTCCTCTTGGAATCATAATAGTGAATAACTGAATATTTTAGAATTAAAGAAATAAAAGTTTTCGTTTTCCCCTTTTAATAACATACCATAGCCAATTATTTGACTCAACAAGTTTTATCATGAGGCTACATTCAATTGTTTTTTTGCCTTCTATTTTAGTGCAAACTTTATAAAAGAGTTAAAATTTTTTGTCACAGTCTGTCCATCTGTTGGTTTTCAAATGTTGACAATGGAAAAGAAAAATCAAACAATTCCCAAATTTTGCAAAATTAAAAGAAAGATAGCATCCCCTAAATCAATCTTTGCTTATTTGAGAGGGAGTAAAGTGAATTTTAACTACTTATCAATAATATAATAATTATCATATTTGAGCTGTACTAGAACAAAACTTAGTTTCTTCACAAGAATTTCATCCACAAAAAAAATCCAAAAATAAAATATTAAATATATCTTCTGTTTACTCAACTTATACATACCCTTTCCCTCTCCAGGATTCAGCTCTGGGAAAAGAATCGAATCGAATCGTCGCTTTACACATGGATCCCTTCCATTTCCATCGGTAAGATTCTATAACTTCGAATTTTAATCAGAAACATAAAAGAAATTAGCTCAGGGTTTCGTTTTTTAGGCTCAAATATAATTTTTCGCTTGTAATTTGATCCATGGAGAAGCGAGCGCGCGGATCCGCGCGTGATCTGTGTAATCGTTTGATGAATTCCTTGAGAATTTGTCGTGGTAAACCTGACGATGTTGAGAATCGATATCATCATGTTGGATCTGGCGATAGTCGTGGGTTTCCTTCACAAATGTGAGTTTTTTTCTTCGATCTGAAGGCTCAGGTCGATCTGCGCTTGTTGCGTTGGTGATTTGGTATAATTTTAAAAGATATTTGATGTTCATTGTTCGATCTTTTGATTTAGTGATGTAAATTGATAGGATCTAGGTTAGATTGGTTTCTGATGCTACATCGAATTTCGCGTACCTAGCAAGTACTAACGAATTTAGAGAATTTCTTTTGATCTTTGCCTTAGTTTGTAGTTTTTGTCTTAAGATTTGTTGGTAGGTTGAGTTAAACCGTGGTTTTTAGGACTATTTTTTATAGTAAACCAAAGCTAAAAAATTATTATAAAAAAAAAACCACTTGCAAAAATAATCACAAAAAGAGACCACTTTTTGCTTCGTAGGCGTAAGCTCAGCACTGGCTCTGGCTCTGGCGTGGAATAATTTTTTTTATGTGCGCAATTTCAAACTGCGTCCACAGCATTTGTATGGGGCGCAGTTCGAAACTGCGTCCCATACATTTGCCCTTTACATTTGTATGGGGCGCATTTTCAAAATGCGCCCCATACATTTGTTATAGGCGCAGTTTGAAACTGCGCCCCATACAAATGTAAAGGACGCAGTTACAAACTGCGCCCGTAACAAATGTTATGGGCGCGTTCCAAACTGCACCCCATACAATTAATAAATGCAAAATAATATGAATCATTGTTTTCGTAAGAACTTTTTTTTTTTTTTTTTTTGCGCAGCTGCAAACTGCGTCCCAAAAAGAAATATACTTATTCACGGGTGTGTATTTTTCTATGACGTTGTTTGAAGGTGTGTCCCAAAAGGATACACAATCATTCACGGGTATGATTTTTTCTGGGGTGCAAATGCAAACTACACCCAAAAAATGAAACATACTCATCCATGGATCTGTGTTTTTCTATGGTGCAGTTTGAAGGTACGTCCCAAAAGAAACACAATAATTCACGGGTGTGTTTTTCTGGGGCGCGGTTGCAAACTGCGTCCCAAAAAAACCCATATCCGTGAATGATTGTGTTCATTATATTAAGAGTTCAATTTATTCCTCTCTATCTCGAATCTCACTATCTGTGCTTAGCTCTCTCTCAGTTCTCGTCGCCATCACATTCTCTGTCTTTCTCCCTCTCAGTTCTTAGCTTCGCTCTCTCTCTCTCAATGTCGGGATCTTCATCTGCAGGATTGCCATCAATCGATAAAATTAAGAGGTACATACCTTACATCGTGGTGAAATCTGTAAATACGATGATAGATTACACTGGTTATGAAGGTATTCTCTATCGATTACGAGGGGTATGAGCTGGCCGATGAAGATCGATCGTGAAATCCTGCGGCTCTTGCACTTAGTCATATTGGATACACTCTCGTCTTCTTCTGAAGAAGTAACCCATGACCACCATGGGGAAGCAAATCGTCGTCTCCACTTCTTTCATTCTATAGGTCTTCTTTCAGGTCGCAATATCGAGTACTCCGCAAGCTCTCTTTATCATATCTTTATGCACCGTCGGATTTTGAACCATCTCGAACTCACTCGAGATACTGTGCTAGGTGATGAGGCCATTGATGCAATTACAGAGCGGATTAATGCTGTTGCTACGGAGCTAAGTAACGTAGAGAGTTTATTTTTGAAATTTTAGTAATGAATTATGCCGTTGTTACTGTTCTTTATATCTATTTTGTTTGGGTCATTCTCATGTATGTTGTGGATGGGTGTACCATGTGTGTATAATATATCGTGTATGAACACGTGTTTGTGTGGGAGAATCAACGTTTGAATTAAAGTGTTATTTTGTAAAGAAATAATCGGGAAAAATCGGACAACACATCCGTTGTAAATTTTGAATAAAATTCATGTACAAGCATAGTAAAATAATGGTATCCACAGACGAAGCTAACTCAACGCCCAAATGGCAGAGACTCAATGCCGAAACGGCGGAGACACAATTAACGCACAATATACGACGCCCAAACGACGGAGAACAATAAGCCGAAAACATTAAACAATATAAAATAAATAACGAATTCATCGCAATACAATACCAAACGAACACTCATGACAATCTAACGAAGTCGTCGCACCATCCTAAGTGTCCTTTTCGCTACAGGACGTTGAGGCTGTGACGGTCCGGCTTCGTTGGCGGCAGGCAGTTGAGACGGCTCTGGCTGTGATGGTCCATCCTCGTACTCATTGGGATGCTGAGACGGCACCGGTTGTCTTCGTCTACGTCGTGCATACGTGATAGGAATGGCAGATGTGGACACAGCTGGTGGAGGCACAGGTGGTGTAGGCACGGGTAGCGGGGACACGGGTGGTGTAGGCACGGGTGGCGGGGGCACGGGTGGTGCAAAGACTGGTGGCGGAGGCACAGATGATGTAGGCACGGGTGGCGGGGGCACGGGTGGTGTAGGCAGGGTGGCGGGGCACGGGTGGTGCAGGGACGGGTGACGGAGGCACGGCCGGTGGACGTGTGAATCTGTGCCTCGTCATCACACTCCTCATCAGGGACTTGATATTCATAAAGCAGCTCGTTGAGTCTCTGGTGCCACTAATACCTTCATCAGATATATCCTCCAACACGTAAATGGTATGGACCTATATTGATGGTAAATAAAATAATGAATCTCATAAAAATAAGATTTTAGTTTTAAAAGGTTTGATATAAACTTACCAAATCTCTCTCTACCGGTCCTCGAGGCGTATATGAGGTGGGCGGAAGGACGACTGTGATGACGAATCTGCGGGTAATCATCCAATAGCAGAAAAGTACTGATCTATCGGTATACCTGGCTGTATCTCATCGGCTATGTGGTGTACCCGATCGTACCATCAACCCACCCAAATCTGATACTCCACGAGCCAAGCATCCCCAACTAGCGCTCCACCCTGTCGCGGTGTCTGCTCCACCGCGCCTGGTATGTGCTGCCTCAAATCGAACTGGCGGATCACACGGTCTGGTACATGCATCTGAATAACATCGTTGCAAACGATCGGCATCCATGCACGCCAAAAGCCGGCACCTGCCAAACATAATGGATGTAGAGTGCCCATCAGGTCATGTGTGTACGGTGTCCACGTAACTACTGCCTCCTCCATGACATCAAACTCATTGCGGTAAAAACGGAAGCTGCGATCCGGTGTCACATCCCATAACCTGGGCACATTCCACCTGTATAGAGATTACACATAAGTTAATATTCCAAAGAAAACTTGAAATTTGAAATACGCGTATAGTTTCAAATACTTACTGGCATTCATATGGGCTTTGGCCATCTAAAGCGAACCGTGTCGTAATGGTCGGGCGACCAATAGAGAGATATGTCCATGACCATATCTGAAATACAATATGATAGAATTACGTTTTATGTTGAATATCAATTTAATTACGCAAAATTAGTAGAATGCGGTTTTAAGTATTGTATACCTGAAGAAGCGTCAAACAGCCTCCAAAACTCTTCTGCTCCATCAATGCAGTCATTCTCAGCTCGCTGTAGAGGAATGACAGAACTGCACCCCCCGCGAAAAAGTGGCACACTGGTCGAGATCAGCTAAAAGAGCCAGCGAGGCAAGACTAACTCTGCTCTTGCTCCTATCCGGAAATAAGCGAACCTTAAGCTAATGTAAAATGTAGGCTCGTGCGTGCTGCTCGATCGCCCCGGGGGTAGCATTCAAGGCAGGCTCAGCACTAAACGTCTCCCGTAGCCAACTCAAGTGGATGCTACTGCCTCTCATCTGGCCAACAGGCGGAATCTACCCAACAAACCGAGATACAAGTCTGACCAATCGTGGTTGTACTCCACAGCAACCACCTCTCCGTCTATAGGCAGACCAAGCAGCACAGCGACGTCCTGAACGGTGATAGTTATCTCACCAACTCTAAAATGAAATATGCAGGTCTCTGATCTCTATCTATCTACCAAAACCGTAATCAAGCCTTTATCCAAACATATATAATCTAATCTGGATAGAACATGAAAGCCTGCTCGTTATAGCTCAACCTGCACGCGGGCATCTCCAGCTGGGATCCGGTTGCTCTGGACTGAGTGGTCAACGCATGTAATCATCTGATCACTCTATCAATTACAAAAAGAGGACTTGTATCTGTAACAAATAAATAACATATGCAAGTAAAGAAAACAAAATTACAAAATTTTACCTGTACTACTACGGCGTTGGCCTACTTGTGGTTATCCTGCAAGTACAGAACACTCGTATCTATAGGTCCAGGATCCATAGGTATATCTTCATAATGAAAAGATCGAGTTATATTATCTTTGAAAAAATGAGTATGTATAACAAAGAACGTATGTGTGCGTATGTGTAGATGTATGTTTTTTGTGGTTGGACGTGTGTGTATGTGTGTGTATATATGCTTGTGTGTGTATTTCAAAATATAGGTAGAGATTACCAATGGCGACGTGGGGCTGGAGGATTTTTGCATCGTGCTTTGTTATGACCATACTCATTGCAGATATTGCATTTATTTTGTCTACGTCCTTCTCATGAATCGTTCCATAACACCTTTGATACGAGTAGAACGTAGTCGTCTTGCTTGTCTCCTATCGATAGACGGTAATATCATTGGACCGTTGTATGTCTTCCAATATCGGTTATCGGGTACAGGATAGAACAACGGGGCATAAGCAGCTTTGTATTTGGGAACAAAATACCATTTCGAAATAAGATCGTGATGTGCAATGTTCCCCCACCCTCTGCTCGTATGCATACTGAAATTACATGCGAACAAGGCAACTTTTGCAACTTAAGAATATTGCACGTACAACTGCAGTTCCTACCGTCAATGACTACGCCATAATTTTTTCCATCTTTGTTAGCCACCTGCCATTCGGACTGGCTGAACCTCATGATCCAAGCATGCCTGGCATCAGTAGACCTTTTTGTTATTAATTGTTCGAACTTAGGACATAACTTTGTCGTCCACTCTTGTCCCTCCTGACGTCGTGTAAAGAAGTATTTGTTCGTCATATAAAAAGTCCGTCCTACTAAGGCTTGAATAGGCAAAGATCGAGATCCTTTTAAGACCCCGTTAAAGCTTTCTGAAGCATTCGTAGTCATCATGCAAAATCGTCTACCACCATCTTTCGAAAGAGCCCATCTTTTTTCTTCATTTTTAGACTACTTTCAATCTAAGCATTTGCTCTTGGACATATACGTTTAAGTTCCTCTCTCAGCTCTGTATAGGCCACGTTATCTGGCGTACATGCAATTTGAGAGAACAAACTCTGCAAGGTTTTGCCACTAAATCCAGCAGTTGAGAAGTTAGTTCTGATATGTCGTATACAATAACGATGATTATGAGGTTCTGGCCATGATCTTCATAGTGCCGTCGGAATCCCTTTCATCCGGTCAGATATGAAGGTAATGTGCCTTCCCCACACGGATGGAATGTAAAGATGAATACAAGTAATGAACCACTTCCAATTTTCAGTGGTTTCACCTCCAACTACAGCATATGCCAAAAGATAAAGGCTATCATTTGCATCGGCCCCGGTAGCAATGATCAAAGTCCCTTTGTATATGCCGTGTAAGTAGGTCCGATCAATACTGAGAACGGGACGACAATAAGCAAAACCATCAATGGCCGGTCTAAATGTCCAAAATGTACCAGTAAAATATCCCATTCTTTCTGACATTGAAGCGTCGGTTATCTTGAAAACAGTTCCGGAATTAGTAGATTTGATGGCGGTAAGATATCGAGGCAAATGTTCATACGAATTTTCCTAATCTCCGTATATTTTAAACAATACCTTGTTCAACGCATTCTATGCCTTCATATAATTTATTTCAATGAATAATGTATTTTTTATAAGCACTTGAATCGTTTTGGGGGTCAAATCGACATCCGCCTTCACAAAAGGCAATATCTTATTACATATAAATGTAGAAGTGGTTTGTTTATAATTTGAATTCACACAAGTATGATTACCCGCATACTTTTTTATCTGCCAGAATCCTGTCGGTGATTTCTTTGAGATATATGCATGATGCCTCCACGGGCAGTTCATGTCTGTTTTACAAACGACGGTGTACTTGGTCGTGTTAGTCTTGATTGGTTTAAAATAAACTCCGTGTTTAATTGACCAAATATTGACCACCTGAATTAACTTTTCTTTATTCTCGAATAAATCGCCGATCTTCAATCCACTTTCAATATCGACTGCCGAAAGCCTATCCATACGAAAGTTGACATTCTACATTACCGATATAGATAATATGTGAGCATCTGTCATATTATCGGCTAGTGAATTTTCAAACTTAACGAATTCATAGTTAACACATAAATTAGTAATCCACTGTCTATCACTCTCATCAGCAATGACATGTGCAATTTGCATGCTATTTTGTGCTTGAATCTCGTCCTCATCACTAGCATCATCATCACTTTCATCTCCATTATATTCCAACACCGCTGGATCCATAACAGGTATATCGGTTGGATGTGCGGAACCAACATTAGGGACTTGCATGATACTTGAATTCCGCCTTCATATCGACGAAATCCTGACCTATCGTCTGCAAACGGTGGTCATCCCGTATTGTATTCCATATTGTATGACTGCATGTGCTCGATATTTTGGAGCATAATATTGAAGCCGAAGTTTGGCGCTAGCATGCAATTAAAACCGAAGCTTGGCGGTGACATGCAATTATAATCGGGAGGCGGTACATAAGAATTACACACAAATTTATGAATACTTAGTACCTATAGCATACCCCCACTATCAATAAATAGTGATCCACTAAATATATATGCGGTATAAAGATATGCAAGGTAATACTTACTTCGTAACCTGCCAATTCATTGGCGTCCCGCTTGATGTGCCTTCACCTACGTAATTTTGATCTATATACTGTTCATCATTGGTGGGAGACATAAATCCAGCAGAATCGGCATTCATATAGAGAATGCGTGTCATTTCTCCTTACGGGTATTGCTCGGATGCTCGAAAAGAAGGATCATGCACTTCAGAATAAGGTTCGGGCAGTTGAGCGGACGTCAATATCCCTTTTTCACAAACAACTCGATTGATTTCGATTCTGAGGCAAACATGACTTGTGTATCCTCATCATCGGATACTTCAATGGCGGTATATTCATGCTCGATTGATTTTAGTAGCTCGTTGTATGTGCTAGACTTCTTAACTTAAGTCATCTTAGTTTTTCCACCGACATATTCAGGAATATTAATTTTTCCAATGGTTAATTGGCCACCGAAATAACAAATTAGATGGATGTAATTATCCGTTACTTTTCCACTTGCCAGAAATATTGACACAATTTGAGAGTTCTCATCAAACAACTAACTTATTTATCTTCACGATTATACTCAACTAATTACATAACATTACAATAAAATCCATATTTATAGTATGCAACAAGTTGCAAGAACTTGTATCCTATTCATTGATCCGTCATAAGTAAAATTGGAGAAAACCCCTGATATATATCCAGTTTGTTTGAATTGCTTACCACTACCAAATTTTAACCAAAAATTTTAAATTATTTTTAAATAAAATTAGGGTTTAGCTAACCTTCGAAATGCTCACAATGGTGATGACGATAGCGAGAATGAAGGCGATTGTTCATCCGTGAATTTCCAACTAAATCTGCACAAACGAGAGACTGTGAGATCGAGAGCGAGCGAAGGAGATGAGAGAGAGACAGAGGGAGAGAGAGAGCAGAGCAGCCAGAGGAGGCCGGGCTGAGCTCGGAGGAAGCTTGGGGTGAGGTCGAAGGAGGGAGGTCGGGGGAGAGAGAGCGAGGGAGATGAGAGAGACAGAGAGAGGGAGAGAGTACGAGAAAGATGAGAGAAGTGAGGAAAGAGAAAACTGGGCTCGGTATATTGGGGGAATAGGCGTACTTTGAAAGTGCGCACCATTATTTTTTGTATGAGTTTTTTGGGGCGCAATTTCAAACTGCGTCCATACAAATGTTATGGGCGCAATTTCAAACTGCACCTTTTACATTTGTATGGGGTGCAGTTTGTAACTGCGCCCAATACATTTGTATGGGCGCAGTTTCAAACTGCGCCCATAACAAATGTATGGGGCGCAATTTGAAACTGCGCCCCATACAAATGTAGTGCCCATAACAATTGTATGGGGCGTAGTTTCGAACTGCGTTCCATACAAATGCTATCGGCGCAGTTTGCAATTGCGCCCATAAAAAAATTTATTCCACGCCAACGCTGAGCTGGCGCTGACATGGCGCTTACGAGGCAAGTGGTCTCCTTTTGTAATTATTTTTTAAAGTGGTTTTTTTATAATTATTTTTTTATTTTTGGTTTACTATAAAAAATTGTCATGGTTTTTATGAATTATATATGGTGCTACTTCTGCAGGCGAGGCACAGAGAACGATGGCACCAATACAGAAACAGATGAGATGTTGAAGGCGTTTTATATTCCTGATTATATTCTAGTACCGGATTCTGAGGTAGAGCATCTTGATTATGTACCCAAATGTCCAATCATAGTTTTCATCAATTCGAGAAGCGGCGGTCAGCTTGGAGGCGACTTACTTAAAACATACCGTGAGCTTCTCAGTAAGGACCAGGTACTTATCGGTTGCTTTTTAAGGCATGATTTGAATACTTGCGATATTGGTCATAAATTATGTATTGAAAATAGATATTTGTCATATCCTACTTTCTTTGAAAATTTATGTTTTTATATCTACTTGCCTTCCAGGTTTTTGATTTAGGGAAGGAGGCTCCTGACAAGGTGCTGCACAGGGTTTATGCCAATTTTGAAAGGCTAAAGGCTAGTGGTGATAATCTTGCTGCAGAAATTCAGAAGAATTTGAGATTAATTGTGAGTCATGATTAAAAGCGGCATTAGACAAATACCATTTTTCATCCCGCATTGACTATTTTCATCATTATATGTTTTTAGTTTTGACCTGAAGCCACTTGTCTAGGTTGCCGGTGGTGATGGGACAGCAAGCTGGCTTCTTGGAGTGGTTTCTGATCTAAAACTGGCTCATCCACCTCCTATTGCTACCGTGCCCTTGGGAACTGGGAATAACCTTCCATTTTCATTTGGCTGGGTAAGCCAATTAGCAAGTTGCCTTGTTTACGGAATTCTATTCAATTCTATAGTTACTATGTGTCATGCACACATAGAGTGGTAGAATGGGGTTCATCCTGACAGCAGGGCCTAAATCCTTAGCCATTAAATTACAACTATGAATAATTTTTTACATTACCAATCACACTTACACAGGAAGCCAGCATTAGTATAAATATCAAAAAAGAGCAACTTAGGAGATGTTTAATAAAGACATTTGAGTAGACAACAAGTGATGATTAGCCAAGAGAACATAGTGATGGAAGGCCTGTTCACAAACTTTGCAAATGATGTTCCTGGTGCTCTCTTGAGTTCCAGCTTCCTTTATCTTTGCTTGCTTTGGTGCTTTCTTTCTAGTTTGTGGACACATGAACTGAAATAGAATTGAATAGGTTTGACTTAAACAAGGTCCTATTCTTTTAGCAGGCCATCAGTTAGGACTAGAACCCTAACAGATATAACACACACACACACACACACACACACACACATACACACATGTATATATGTATACACACATAGACATGTGTGTGTGTATGTATGTATGTGTATGGATCCATGAAACAACTCAGAAATCTTTTTCCCTGTACATATGTATATGTATATTTACGTCTCTCTCTCTCTCTCTCTCCCTCTCTCACTGTGTGTGTGTGTGAGAGAGAGAGAGAGCGAGAGAGAGAGAGAGAGAGTATTCTTGAAAAGAACATGAATTTTTCTGGGTGCTTCTCTGTGAAACAGAGAGAGTATTCTTGAAAAGAACATGAATTTTTCTGGGCGCTTCTCTGTGAAACAGAGAGAGTATTCTTGAAAAGAACATGAATTTTCCTGGGTGCTTCTCTGTGAAACATCAGGATCTTCTTGTCACATACATGTGAAATATAAACCATCAATGTCATATTTAGAGAGAGTATTCTTGAAAAGAACATGAATTTTCCTGGGTGCTTCTCTGTGAAACAGCAGGATCTTCTTGTCACATACACATGAAATATAAATCATCTATGTCATCAAATATAATACAAATAATTAGTGCATACCACATATGGATATGCTACATATATCATATAAATATACAATGTTGATTGGTAGCTTAGAAGGCTTAGATTTACCCAACCACTTGTGTTTCAGTTTGAGTTTGCTTATTTTCAGTGTGTTGGGTAACATGTCTGTATTACAATGATTCAATTCTAGTGTGAACTTGTTACCCTGTTTGAAATCAATATGAGTGCTAGTGTGAACTTGTTACCCTGTTTTACAATGATAGATTGCTGAAATTGCACATAGCAGATCAATCAGTACTTAAATTATTCAATTCTTTGCAAGAAATTTATTCCATAACACGCATTAAACTCTTTACAGGGAAAGAAGAATCCTGGCACAGACCGCCAATCAGTGGTGTCTTTTATGCGTTTGGTGACTAAGGCAAGAGAAATGAAAATTGATAGGTACTGCAGATAGCCATATTATCTTCTTTTACAGTTTTATTTTCGTTATATTACATTATGAAAATGTCACTACTCCACAGCATAGGGTTCAATATACATTTTAAATCCCTTTATACTATATTAGCCTGGATCTTTTTGGGCGAAATCATGTATCAACGTAAGCTTGCTATAATACAGTAAAATTGTGAACATGTTGGCAATCGGAATTAGAATGAGGCTAATTTAACTAATAGTAAGTGTTGACGTCGTGTCTAATCATGTGCTTACCTATATTTCCTTTTTAACATCATATTCTATATGCTATAACATCATATACAGTTTTCTTGTAGGAGGCTCACCAAATTTAGGTTAAAAGCTTTATTTTTTGCTTGCTCTTGTTTTCAGTCATGCTGTGAAAGAAAATTATTTAAATAAGTTGTAGGGATTAGGGATGACAGGCACATTCTGTTGTTTTGAAATTTATACCGAACTAAGTAAATTCACATAATCAAGTTTATACCATTAAAAATGGTGCTTTATTATATATTACTACATGTTTCAATTTGAGCATTTCCAGCAAAGTAGAGTTTGATGTGTTATACTTGTGCCCATGAAGCTGAAGGGACCATTGATTATAGTTTAAGATTGTGGCAAGTCGATGCCTTGAGAGAAATGGCTTCATCTGGAGATATATAGGTCTACCATAGCCATAACTTCTCTATTTTATTAGGTTTATTGTGCAGGGCCTCATTTTCTAACTTATTCTAGCAATTTTATTTGTCATCGTACCTGTTTGCATAACATATTTATACTTTTCTTCCCTGCTGACCGTATGACATGTAACTAGTTGGCAAAAAAATAAATAAACTTTTTTATTCGCTTATGTAAATGTTGATGCACTAGATACATTGTTCACTTTAGTTTTCCTTCAGCTGGCATATTATAATGAGGATGAGAGCTCCCAAAGAAACATGCGATCCAATTGCACCCCTCGAATTGCCACATTCTCTTCATGCATTTCATCGCGTGTCGCATACAGACTCACTTAACGTGGTAAGACAATTTGTTTTGAGTATCATTGATTTTGAGGAATTTTGAATAAAATTTGTACGGTAACTGTTTATCTAGCTTGCCTAGTTCAACACATGGTCATAGAACTTTTTTTTGGTGAGCATGAAATCAATTAATTAAGGTGCTTCGACTTTAAGTCAATTATATATAGATTACTCAACTGTTGCCTACATGCAGAATAACCAATTTTTTTTCAATGTTTCACATATGATATGAGAGGAGGGGGGGGGGATCAGGTGATACATGAGAGTTTCTCTTCTAGATTGGTCAAAAAGGCAACTCTCCACAAATTTTTTTTTGATCAACATCATCCATCTACATCTTGATGGCTTATAGCATATGTACACCAATTTCCATTAATGTTGACACTCTTCGACCGTTGATTTGGTTATGGAAAATGTTCTAGTATCGGTAAAACAATAATTTGCGAACCTCTAATGCAAGTTCAAGAACTATCGAAATCAAACAATTTTTGTATGTGTATACCTTCGAACATGTTGGTCAAAGATGAAAGGTGCATTTAAAAATCGATACTGTTGATTTTTTGACATAGTAGGAAAGTATGTCTCCTATGTTAGCTGACCCCCACAATTATTGGACCACTGAAAAGAGATAGGATTGAATTGAATTGTGCTATTGATTAATCATATTCATTTTGTTAAATTTTTTTTAACTGAAAATTTGGGCCTCCAGTAAGCCTAATCTTTATTCATCCATGAAACTTCAGTTTTACGATCTTCCTTGACAAAGAAAGAATGTATATAGAGCTACCTTTATTTGCTCTATTATGTTTTTCTCATGTTCTCCTCTTCTCAGGAAGGTTATCATACATATCGTGGGGGATTTTGGAATTACTTCAGTATGGGTAAGCTTTTCTTGTTGAATGCGAATGTATATAGAGCTTACCTTGCAATTATGTCTATAATAACCTGCATCAGGACATTCTAAGTTTTTAGTAATGTTGTATTAAATTTCCTCCTTAAGAAATATGAATGCTGATCATCAACTTAAATTAGGAAGAGATTTCTTTGACATGATTCTTTATTTCTCTTCATAATTTTGATGTTATAGTTCAATTCGCAGGCTTACGCGAGTGCCCAAAAATAAGGGGAAAAAGAAAGGAACTAATGGATAGGGGTTCCTTTCTGTATCCATTTGGGAATAGCTCCTAGTTCACAAGCCTTAACTGATTTTACTTAACCCCTTTATTTTCTATTCTTATTTTCTATTCTTAACTATCATTACCAATAATCTTGGACATAACCAGCCATTTCAGGTAGTAGCATAAGTTGGATTTGGTTTTAAACTTTGTAAATAAATGTAATAATTGGCCCTTAGTCTGCAATTTTTGTAATTGTTAATGACTGCTTCATAAGCAGACTTCAGCGCAATCCCTAAGAAGTTCCAATATCTTTAGCACTGCCTATTTGTAGTATAGGAAAATGTTGTCATCTCATGAATATTTTAATTATTAAATGTTACTCATGCAATATTTTCATCACCCCACCAAAAAGAGAAAAAAAACTGAACTTGTGCAATATCAATATATAGGGAAATTTCACATATGTTCTTTCCTAAAGTTACGTTGTATTATTCTGTTCCTTTACAATTTATTGATGCTTATTTGACATAGGCTTTATATCATATAGATAAATGCATAAAAACATATTCGTTGTGTTATAGGAATGGACGCTCAAGTCTCATATGCATTTCATTCGGAGCGGAAACTGCATCCAGAAAGATTCAAGAATCAATTAATAAACCAGGTCCTTTTTTCATGTAATTGTTATTTTCATCTCTATATTGTGACCTTCACTGAATATTCAAGCATATGTTATTACCAATTATCTCAATTCTCTTTCATAATTTTACCTCAAGCCCCCCCCCCCCCCCCCCCCAAAAAAAAATTCATCTTTCTTACTCTCTTCTTAATCCATCACATTTAATGTCCAGACCTAAATATCACTTAATCTCTTTATAATATGTTTCCTTACTTGATGCTCTTGATGGATTCTAGAAGGAGGATACCTTCCCACTTCTATTTCTAGCACCAACTCACCATTTCTCCAACAGCAATCAAGAATGCATATTATTGTTTCAGTACAATAAAAAGAATGCTGTTAAATTTTGTATTGCAGACCACCTACGCTAAGCTTGGGTGTACTCAAGGATGGTTCTGTGCATCTCTTTTGCATCCTTCTTCAAGGTGATGTTTTCCGTACGTGTTTGCATCAGTTCATAATTGAGGTTCAGATTCAATATTCTTATTTTTCTTCCAATCTAAGATATTGAAGGAACTGGGTCCATTAAGAACAAGCCTATGTTTTTTTTAAACTTCGGCTATTGATAATATATTAACAGAATGCTTCGTTCTTACTTCAGGAATATAGCACATCTTGCAAAGGTGAAGATCCTAAAAAGACATGGAACTTGGGAAGACCTTCATGTTCCTGACAGGTAGACTTTTGCTAAACTTCCCTGAGAGATTTGTGGCTATAATAAGATTTCGTTTACCCCAATTATGAGCAAAAAAATCATCAGGAAATATCAATATTACTCTTCAATATATTTTGAAGAGCATTTATGTGAAGCATCTTTTAGTACTTGCTTTCTATGAAAATCTTTTTTCATACACCCTTGGCTGTAGGAAATGTTTAAAACTAGAAAGAAAAAAATCTAAGCAATTTTAATTAATTTCTTGTAATTTATGGATCCTCCTATAAAATGACACCTCACATTGTGATTATGTTTCCCTGCATACTAGCGCAAAGATGGACTGTCATTGCTCAGCACTAAATAGAAAAATGAATTATTCCATCAAAACTGTAATATTTAATTTCTTTCCAATTAAATCATCTAGTTTTCCCCTTTTATTGATCGGGATCCCAATAAGAGTACTTCTGATTTGTCTGTCAGGGATGCTAGGTTACATAAAAGGCTGAAATGCAGATAATTCTCAAAATCCACTTGTACTATATTATGTGCCCCCAACTCTCCAAACCCAAAAGGCATTGGCGAATCTGTTCTTTGGGCCGATTTCGGTGTACAAGCCACCTACTAGAAAATTTTGAAACAACATTAAGGATCATAAATTCAATAGTAAATTTTGGGTAAATTTTATAAAGGACCATGGAACTTTCAAGGTTTTTGAACCAGCACCATTGACCTTTAAAAATGACATGAACGCCCCTTGAATTGGCAATTTTGAATGAAAATGTTAGTTTCCTCAACTTGTTTAAAACACAACTGGATAACCCCAAATTACCTTGTACAAGCGCCAAATAGACCCAAAATGAACTGAATATAGCTTTCTTAAACATAAACCCTAACAAAAGGTACCCTCTAATAATGGTTCATGGCATTTTAAGTTCAATGGAGCTATCTCAAAAAACCTGAAAGTTCGATGGTGCTTATGAAATTTTCCCTTAAATCTTTTTCAAAGTAATAGTAACTGTATGCCTTCAGTGATAACTAATTGGACATCTAATTTTACAGTATAAGATCAATTGTATGCCTTAATCTGCCAAGCTTTTCTGGAGGACTCAACCCTTGGGGAACTCCAAATCCAAAGAAAAGACGAGATGTGAGTTTAGTAGTGGTCAAATGCAAGAATTCAAATTCTTCTATCCAAACATAGATTGCATACTAATTGATTGTGGTTGAAAAATATATGCTTCATTAACAATCCGACTTGATTCTTGCAGAGAGACTTGACTGCACCATATGTAGATGATGGGCTTATCGAGGTGGTTGGTTTCAGAGATGCTTGGCATGGGCTTGTTTTACTTTCTCCAAAAGGACATGGAACTCGCCTTGCACAGGTAGAAATCATTACCTAAAGTCTTACATACAAACACTTTGGTCTTGTGCGCAGACATTTGTAAGAACAGAGTATCTTTTCTCAGCCACTGATTTTAGGATCACCAGCATACGTTTCTTTTGAGTAAAAGGTGAGTTGTCTTGTTCCATTGAAGAGATCGAATACTGTAACATACGACTGCAAGTTTTGCTTAATATCTTGATCAACCCAAAGAATTCATAGTTATGACCTGACATCCTACATATAAATACATGGGTCCCTAGCAGGCACATACACGCACGCACATGCACCAAAAGTAATTTTTTCCTTAACCAAGAAACATCTACTGATTCAAGGACATCACCAACATTCTTTTCATACAAGGTAGGGTTTCTATCCTGATTTATTAAACAGCAATAACAAGAATGCTACTTCAGGTTCCCTACAGAGTTTTCTGATATGACAAAACGCAAAATATAGCGAGAGAAAAAGCACGAAGCTCAGTTCACTATGAATACAACTACAAAATACCAAACTCAAAGTACTAGCAAGCTAAAGACAATATAGCCCTTAAACTTATGACTGGACCCCAGAAAGTGTCAGGCATTTGTGTATGCACCAACTGATTGCTCCTGGACCCATAAAGTGTGTATATAACATGCTCGGCCTATTTTTCAAGCGTCATTAGCACATCATTTATGCTTGCCTAGCCAAGCACATCAAGAGGACCAGCAAGTGAAAATGACATTGTTAATTTCCTCTTTTACCCCTGATGGAATCACAAACGCATTTCCACACATGTCCAGCTCTTGGACAAGTAAGTTTTAAGATTCTTGTGCTTGCAGGCTCATCGAATCCGCTTCGAGTTCCACAAGGGTGCAGCAGATGAAACATACATGCGAATCGACGGGGAGCCATGGAAGCAGCCTCTCCCGGAGAACGACGACACGGTAATGGTGGAAATCTCCCACCTGGGCCAGGTCAACATGCTCGCAACCCACAACTGCATCTCCAAGAGCGTCCACGACCCCTCCACCCCTTCGTCCGCAAGCCATCATGATGATGGATCGAGCAGCGATGGAGACTCGGATGAGGAGTCGGAGGAGAGGAGGAAGTTTGGCGCTGCAGATACTTTCAGACTTCCTGAGGATGCCGATATTGCTCATCTCAGTTGAAAAATGATGTATTTGAAGGTAACTCATCGTGTGGGACTCTTTTTTCTTTTTCTTTACTCATCCATGCCATGCTTATTGTTGTAGACTGGAGAATTTCCCAAATAAAGCTGTCTATATACATTTCTTAAATATCCCTCTCTCTATTTAAGAGGCAAGCAGCTGGGCTCTTACCACACAACATGCCTACACGCGCACGATATCATGTCTCATTTTATTTTAAAGTATAGTGCAACAAAAAAAAATTTGAGATAATAAGTGGAATAAATTAGCCACCCGCTCATAAATGGGAGACCCGGGCTCGAGCCCCGATCTTCCCAATGGGCTTCTCCAAGCCTCTATGGTGCAACAAATTGGCCAATTTTTCATGGTGGGATGTGAGTAATGACTCATTCATGATGCATTTCCCTCCTTATAATAACAGCCCGTAAGCAATTCATGATGTATTTTTCGCTAACTAATCATTCATGATGTATTTTGATCTGTTCAATAATACAAATAGATGGCTGATAGAGTTAATCTTATTTTAATGTTTGATTAGCATTTTTATTATCATTTTACATTAAGTTATCTGAAATTTGCTTTATTATGTGTAACCTTTCTCTATTTATTGCAGGTTTTTTGGCAAAAAATAATGCAATTACCTCTAATCCATAACTCCCTGTTATGTGATGGAATCTAAACTTATGTCTGTCAAAAGATGTCAAGAGTCCAACCGTTTTATGCCAACCATACCAATATGGAATTCTTTTCTTCTTCTGTTTTCAAATCTTTAATTTGACCGAAATATCATTAAAGACCTAAATGTTCCGGGACAAATACAAGTTGTTGCAAATTTTAATCTTTTTTATGTAAAATAATGCTGAAAAGTTTTATGAAAAACTGAATAGTTCATGAGAAATTGTGGACAGTGAATATGAAAACAATTTTTACATGGCAAACTTGTGTGTAGAATGGGCTTAGGGCTTTTAATTTGTGCTAAACCATATCAAGAAAGATCCTCAAGAAAGATTGCAGTATAAGTAGTCACATGCAATTAATTTTTATGTGGAAATGTATTTTGATTATCTTTTTTCCAATTGTTTTCTTTTTAACATGTGATTAAGAAGTCAGTCACTAATTAATGTTAAAATCTGTAAGTTATCAAAAAAAATTATTTAATTTAATCAAAATTGATTGTCATGATATTCCTACTATATAATATAAACTATTGAATCAGATAAATAGTCTATGAAGAAGACAAGAATTTTGAATTTACATCATTATTTTTCGTCATTATTTTTATTTTAATTTTATTCTAGACTTTTGTATCTAATTAAATATAGGCCTTTGTAAATTATGAAACAGAAAGCTAGTAAGTTCAAATCCATATCTTCATTTGGTCCTTGCAACTTTTATTTGAACCCACACATTTATTATACTTTCTTTTATTTAGTTTCCTCCAACATATAAAAAACTAGAATATTTTTTATTTAGTTTTCTCCAACATATCAAAAAAACTCAATCATTTTGAAAGTTAGCTCAATATACCATATAAAAATTAATATATCTAATAAAGAAAATTTGTAGGAGGGCATAAGTATATATATAGGGACATATTTAAATGCACATTATATGATTTGTATGAAAACGGTCATCAGATTGGTGATCAACTATGGAACCTACAAAGTATTAGAAATTTGAAATAAAAACTTCAACCGATTTTTATAGAAACATGATATGCATGAGCATTTTAATAATGGATTTCTTTATGGGAAAACCTTCACCAAAATTAAATTGCTTAGCTGAATTTGATCACAATTTTCATGTTATACCCGCTTCCACAATAAATATTGTATGAGTTCATGCTAGCCTCTCAATGATTATAAACAAAGAGAGAAAAATGTTAGCAGGCCTGGTTTTGAGAAGTAATTAACTTATGTATAAACGTATTCTAACTTCAGTAAAATTTATTTATTCAACTATTAACACCATTTATCAAATCATAACTCATATTATCAAACCACTACAATTTTTATCCTATAATGTTAATAACATTATTTATCATAATATAACTTTATTTATCATAATATAACAGATATCAAAGGTCCGGTTTTAAAAGAAATATAATAATATACTTTTGGGTTTTAATTATCTTTCTGGGTTAAAAAATAAATCAAGTTAAGAAACTGAATCCGGAATCAGTTTATTCTAAAAGGGTAATAATAAAAAGAAAAGGAAAAAGTATACAAGATGGAATTGTCATCTAACTTTTCTTTCATAATTTCAATATACATGCTCCATTACAAAGCAGAAAGCCCCAAATTCTCTAAATTTCACTAGATTGAATCTGAAGACTAACATAATACCACAAAACGAAGGGGGAGAAAAAGAAGAAGAAGAAAAATCTCAGTTTGGACCCCAGCACACAAGATGATAAGCATTCTGAGCTTTCTCAGCTCGTCTCCTCCTCTTCTTCATCATCATCAGCTCGTCAAAATTGATAGAAGGGCCATTAACCAATGGAGCAGCACTAGAAAGGAACCTCACTCTATCAGCTGCAGATCCAATATTAATCTGAGACTGCAAGGATTTAGCTCTAGACTTTGCATGCAGCTGCACACATCTCAAAGCATAGTTCCATCTGCAGAGCCCTGCCTGGTCTTTTAGGGCTTCAATTGTGGCCACGCTTGCTGCTACCGCCCATGATGCTTTCCTCACTGAACCCATCTCTTTTTTCAGAGAAAAAGGATTTGTTTGAATCTTGAAGAAATTTTTTTCTTCTGTTTTTGTTTTGGATGTTTTATTGAAGAGAAGAAAAGGAGAAGGGTTAGATATATATAGAGAGAGATGCAGGAATGGAGATAAAAACCAGAGGCTGAGTTTTTGATGGGTTTGGGCATTGTTTGCTGCCTTTGTTGGTGGTGTAATTCCATGAAACCGGTTGCTTTAATATTTTTTTAAACAAAATATTGTGGGCTTTGATCCCATTATATGTTACCCAAAGTGTTGTCTGGCATCTGGGTCCCACCTATAGTCCTCGCCGAGGCGTGTGTCACACATGCTTGGACATATATATGTGGGCCCTCGGAAAACTATGGGGATCAGCCCACAGTTGAGGAGGAAACAGCATCAAGAGCATCGAAACCAGAGGCAGCATATGGGATTTGAAGAGGGAAAGAATGTTGGCGGAAACTTTGAAAGTATTATAAGCTTCGACATACCATCAAAGAAACGTATATTAAAATGTTTTTTGAGATAAGAGTTGAGATAAATTAGCAATCCCTCGTAAAGGAGAGTTCCGGGCTCGATTTCGGGTCTTCTCAATGGATTACTCCAATCCCACCATCAATGGGCTGCTCCAAACTCCTATGTATGTTAAAATGTTGTGTTTTAGGCAACACATTTATCGCACAATGACAAATGAGAAGTTTTGCTTGTCTGGTCCAAAAAAAGTTGTTGGCTATGAATCAGTTTACATGCATGCGTCACATGATGAAGCCCAGCGAATAAATACTTTATCTATCCACTTTAATTTGTTATCCAAGAAATAAAAATATTGAAGCTCATTTCATCTAGATATTAAACTCATAATGTTCATTTCTGGAGTACATGCGGATAGAAGCAAAATTCGGCATGGAAAGTATTTTCCAAGCAAACTTAATACCACTGACCTCGTTGTTCATGGTCGTTTAAAGAGGAAGAGATATCAGATACAAATACATGGCGTATATATCTCTGTGTTCAACAACCTTTTGATTTTTAGGTGAACATAGCAAATGTTAACTGAGAGGTCCCATTGTTTCCATCATTTATTCATTGTAATTAATTTAATGCTAAAAGTTGTATTGACATTTGTTTCCTTCAGACATAAGAATTTGCTATAACAAAAATTAAATCAGAAGCCAAGTAACAAATTTAAGATTTTTTTCAAGGAATAAAAAAAGAGAGCAGATGTAGCATCCAAGATCAAACGAATGTTTTGTTTTATTTATTTTTTGCTCTAATCAAACTAAGTTTTAAGTAGTAAAATATTTCACTCTAACCATGAAAGCTAGCAAGTATACAGGGTGAAATGGACATATCTTGTCGTTGTCTCACGCTTAAACATCAACATGGGGAGCTAATGGTTTTTGTTTAATGCCACTTGATTTTAATCTAAACCAGTGACCTATTCACTATATATATATATATATATATATATATATATATATATAAAGAGAGAGAGAGAGAGTAATGGAGGAAAGTGACCATAATATGGAATTTCCTTCTTCTATGATGTCGAAAAAATACTCTCCCTTATTTTTTTTCCAACGATCGACATTCATCATCTTCTTCGTTATCATCTAAGATATGGGTACACCAAATTTCATGTGATTCAACAACTTTTTCACCGTTGATTTGGTAGGTTCAAAATTAACGGTTTACCAACAACATAACTTTTTACATTGCTAAATCAACGGTGAAAAAGTTGTGGAATCACATAAAATTTGGTGTACCCATTTCTTAAATGATAACGATGAAGATGATGGGTGTCGATCGTCGGAAAATTAAAGGTATACTTTTTCGACGCCATAATTAAGAGGAAATTCTCTTATATGGCCTTACTCTCCCTCTCCACACACACACACACACACACACACACACACACACACATATATAATATGGAGAAAAGGGATTGAAAGAAGGTAACCAAAAGGCTTTTATAGATCGTGTAGTACAAGAAGCGGATTGGCAGTCAGAAGATGATCCAGACAAAACATGGAACAAAATGGCTAGTTGTATCAAGAAGGTAGCTAGAGACCTACTTGGTGAGTCGAGAGGTGGTGCTCCACCATCTAAGGACATATCATGGTGGAATGAAGATGTAAAGGCTGCTATTAAAATTAAAAGGGATTCTTATAAAGATTTGAAGAAAAGTAGAGATATGGAAAGATTTGAGAAGTACAAAATAGCTAAAAAGGAGGTTAAGAAAGCTGTTCGGGAAGCTAAATCTAAGGTCTACAAGGAGGTGTACGAGAAATTAGACACTAAAGAGGCTGCAAATGATATATACCGGATTGCTCGGATGCGGGAAAGGAAGACTAGAGACTTATGTGCGGTGAAATGTGTCAAAAATGAAAATCGGAAGGTTTTAGTTCGAGACGAGGATATCAAGGAAAGATGGAGAGATTATTTTGACAAATTGTTCAATGAGAGCTTTACTAAGAATTTGGATGGACTTGTCATTCAATCTCAAGATATAAACCGTGATTTCATGCGTAAAATAAGACTTCCTGAGGTTAAAGAAGCTTTGAACAGAATGAGTTTAAGAAAAGCGGTTGGTACTGACGGGATTCCTATCGAGATTTGGAGATACTTAGGAGAAATAGGCGTTAAATGGCGGACAGATCTATTTAATAAGATTTGGCAGACAAAAAAAATGCCAAATGAATGGAGGAAAAGTATCATTGTACCTATCTACAAGAACAAGGGTGACATTCAAAGTTGCTCAAACTACCGTGGAATAAAACTGATGTGTCACACCATGAAACTTTGGGAGAGAGTGATTGAACACAGGCTAACGAAGGATATTAAGATAACAGAGAACCAGTTTGGGTTCATGCCTGGACGATCGACGACAGAGGCTATTCATTTGCTTCGTCAACTTGTCGAGCGTTTTCGAGAGAGGAGAAGAGATTTGCATATGATATTTATTGATTTAGAAAAAGCGTACGACAAGATACCTAGAGAGGTATTATGGGGGACAATGATGAAGAAGGGGGTCCCCGTCAAGTATATTGACATAATCAAGGATATGTACGATGGAGTAGTAGCAAATGTCAGAACTTGCGGCGGCTTAACGAGTGATTTTCCGATCACTATTGGTTTACATCAAGGATCTGCATTAAGTCCATTCCTGTTTACCATCGTGATGGATGAGCTTACTAGAACTATCCAAGATGAGGTACCTTGGTATATGCTATTCGCTGATGATATTGTTCTAGTAAATGAGACGAAAGCAGGGGTTAATGCCAAATTGGAATTATGGAGGCAAACATTGAAATCTCGGGGATTCAGATTGAGCAGGTCCAAGACAGCATATATGCACTGCAAATTTAGTAGCCAGAGAAGTCAAAACCATATTGGTATAACATTGGAAGGGCAAGAGATATCACCGAGCGACCAGTTTAGATATCTAGGTTCCATCATCCAAAAGAATGGAGAGATCGATAGTGATGTTAATCAAAGGATCCAAGCTGGTTGGTTGAAATGGAGGAGTGCAACAGGGATTTTGTGTGATCGTAACTTTCCGTTAAAATTGAAAGGGAAGTTTTATCGGAGTGCTATTCGGCCTGCCTTATTATATGGTACAGAATGCTGGGCTCCTAAGAAGCATCATACACAGAAGATGCACGTAGCGGAGATGCGCATGCTTCGTTGGATGTGCGGTAACACTAGAAAAGATAAGGTGCGAAATGTGGATATTCGTGCAAAAGTTGGTGTAGCACTTGTGGAGGAGAAGATGCGGGAAAACCGGCTAAGATGGTTTGGTCATGTGCGACGCAGACCCATGGAAGCACCGGTTCGACGAATAGATACTCTCGATATGAGCAATGGCAAAAGGGCAAAAGGGAGACCGAAGAAAACATGGATGGAGGAGATACGAAACGATATGGTTGCCAAAGGACTCAATGAAAGTATATTGTTCGATAGAAGTGAGTGGAGACAAAGGATTCATGTGCTGGACCCGGCGTGATTCTCATGTTGGTTCATGTAGCCTACCCCATATGCTTTGGATAAAAGGCTCAGTTGTTGTTGTTGATAATATGGAGAAAAGAGGTCATATGAGAGGATTGAGAAGTTCATGCATTTGATACTGTGGGGCCCAAAATGATTATATTCGATTTTTGGATTTTCTTATTTTCTTAAATATTTATGTTAATGCTGTATTTCAATTCGTTACTGGTGTTTTTATTATGAGCATGAGATGAATTGAATAAAAATTTAGATGTTCTGGGCTATAATTGAAATGGAAGAGATTACAAAATTATTACTTATTTTTACTACTGCTCCTAGAACTCAACATGTATAATATGTCTCCTTTTTTATACTTGAAAATTCTCTAAAAATATGAGCAAGTAAAATATCAGAGAACCGAATAAAATAAAATAAAAATTCAAGATTTTTGAAATTTCATGATTTTCGTGCGTTATATAATATGCAAAAGAAAACATAATTTTTTGAGATTCTTGAAAATTTTGCGATTTTCAAATGCTATATATCATGTAAAATATTGAAAAATGAAAAAAAACGAGAATTTTTTGAAGATTTTCATTTGTTATATATACAGCAAACGAAATGTTGAAAATCCGAAAAAGAGAAATTTTTTGTTTTCCTGAAAATTTCGCAGTTTTTTGCTCTAAATAATAGGCAAAATAATAAAAGATCAAAGAATACCAAAAAACTACGTTTTCTAAATTTTTGCAATTTTTATATGCTATCAAGAAGCAAAATATTGATGTACGGAAAAAACAGAAAATTTCGATATTTAAGAATTTCGTGATCTTTGTGTGTAATGGTATGCAAAATATTGAAAACGCAAAATATATTAAGATTTTAAAAATTCATGATTTTTGTATTTTATAAAATAAGAAATATTGAGATTTGTAATAAAAATAAAATTTCAGATTTTAAAAAATTCGTATTCTTGTGTGTTGTGAAATGCAAAATACTGAAAATTTGAAACAAGCTGGAAAATATTGGGATTTTTGAATTTTGAAGATATCGTGATTTTCGTGTGCTCTACCGCAAGCAAAATATTGAAAGACCGAAAAATACAAAATATTTTAAATTTTCGCGATCTTCGTATGCTATATATAATATGCAAAATATTGAAAAATGAAAGAAAACTGTAAATATTTTATATTTTTGAAAATTTTACAATTTTCATGTGCTATATTAAGCAGAATATTGAAAAATTGGTGTCACGCCTCGCTTCCCGGTATACGGGTAAGGAGACGCGACGGGTCACGCGACGTATTTACTCAGAAATAAACACGCTAAGCGTATCTAAACAATATAAAGTAAAATATACACAAGAAGAGATGTAAAAGAATAACTTTTATTTATTCAACATTTCTTTACAAGTACAGCTGGAAAGTAAATACAAGTCTGAAATGTAATACCTAAACAATGGCATGAACTGAAATAAAATGAGTATAAGTAAAGTCAATACTCAGGGTCTTCTGTGAACTGCTCCAAGTGCTCATGGCTGATCTCGAACTCCTTAGAGTCGGGTCCTCCTGACAACATTTCAAAGAAGAAGAGAAATAGGAATGTCGTCAGCGAACAATCGCTCAATAAGCCCCAAAGAAAGAAGGAGAAGAATAAACAGAGAATAGAACAGGTGAAGTAGATAATATTATATTTGTTATACTAACGTAGTTGTTATAGCTTGTTACAGAATATGCCAGTGTATACGAGAGGAGTCCAACTTACACTGTGAACTTTGGCAACCCGTAATACAAGGCTCCGTCGAAAATACCACGGAACAACGGCATGGATGTAATAACGTTTTTTAGTGACCATCTCGTGCCACCTTTAACATGTTATGTGCCAGTCTACCCCTTTATAAACCCTGTAATGTTTATTGTATTGATTGTAGTAAACGGAAGACTTGCCAAAACCATGATATCAGTAAATGGAATGGATATAAATGGATAGTCATGTAATCAGAGTATATCCATGGTTCGGTTCAATCATGTTCATATTGTTATAGATTGTATTCTGGCATTCATGGATTCATATTGTATTGCAGATATACTTGAATTGAATTCAAATCAGATTGATTTCATATTTGACCATGACTTGAACTGAGTCAAACTTTTAAACAGAATCGAAGTCCTGATTTAAGTTTTGGAGTTATCGGTAACTGCTGTACATGGACGGTACGATTTGTATCTTTTTCCAAGACAATTACCGTGTTGATAACACTGTTTTTAGGTTGTCTACCTTAGATAGGCAAGCACCCATATTCTCCGGTTCCGTGAGTCTCAAGAGAGCTGGTTCCGCTTAAATCTATGTTTACTAGGGTTCTTATTGTAAATTAATATAACTTGAGTAGGTTTTATGAAAAATAGTTTTAATATATTTTTAAAATACACCTCAAGTATTTATTTATCGTCTTTAGGGTTTTCATAATTGTAATTTTTATAAAGTGAAATATTCTAGTGGATATAACCTAGTTTTCATTGTATATGGTATTTTTGTGTAATAATGGAATGGTATTGAATTGTAAAGGTATGTTTACCACCGAAAACGGAGACGGATCCGGGATGGATCGTCTTGCCTGAATTTGGGGGCATATGCTATTTGGTTTCATCCGTCCACCTTTCCGAAGATACCAAGTTTATTTATGGCACCGTGTATCGGAGGTTTGGACGGATGCGGCCGTTATAGCAGACTTCGTCAGATTCCCCCTCATTTATGAGGGGTTTTTGATTGTGGGGACGCTCTTCCCTGTAAGCGCAAGCCCCTGTAGTTAATTATGTTACCGCGTAGCGATAACCACTTTCTCCTGCTCCAGAAGGTTATTTCGTGTCGTGTATGTTTGTTTTATTTTTGGTTGCCCGTGGATTATATACGGAGACTAATTTATGTTGTCGCCCGTAGAACGTGGATTAGTCCAAATCCGTATATTCTTAGATTTGGGTTTGAATTGATTTAAGGATCGTTAATTACGTTTGAGATTAAAATCAACTTAAATATTTGTTGAGAATACGTTAGTCTAACTTTAGACTAAGATCTACTCAACCAGGATTTTAGGATCATTCAGACCTAACAAAAGAGTATTTGGGCTCTACCGCTTTACTTTAAGGACGTTTCGGTCAATACCTAGTTTAAGGACGTTGCGGTCCGTTGTAGTTTAAGGACGTTGCGGTCCTTATTGGGATATACTCATCGGTTTGGGAGTGCACCAAAGAGTTGTTGGTTGTCAGGACCCTCCATCTCTCTGAAGACATTGAAGAATTACAACGACATGTATCAGAGGTATGGAGAAATGTACCCTTGAACCAATTCCATCATTAGTCGTATTTTGAGACTAAGATTTCTTCATTAGTTTGGGAAGTCATGAGTATAGAGGCTCGGTCTATTTGGAGATCGCAGATGTTATAATCTCATCGAAAATGTTTTAATCTCAAGAAGACTTAGCCAACTTGAGGCTGGAGTTGATTTCCCATAGTGTTAAGCACTAGTATACGTTCAGCACTCACGTGTTCCCACGTGAGGTTCTAAACCAGTGTTAAACACTGGATTCCGGGGGCGCTCACTTATGGCACGTGGGGCATCTCAAAGCTGGCGCTGTACATTGGGTTCAAGTCTCCGTTTATATATAAGTGTTTAATCACTTAATTCTTGTGGCACTCACGTGAGAGCACGTGAGGCGCCCTAAAGTTGGGTACTGCCTTTTTGGGTTTTATTTCTCTCTTCTTTTATGAGCACTCGGCTCACGTGCGAGCACGTGAGGCGTCCGAAATGGGAATTGTTCTCTGAATTTTATTTCTCTTTCTCTTATAAGTGCTGAGCACTTAATTCACTAATGCTCACGTGTAAACACGTGAAGTGCTTTCAAAATGTGAGCGCTGCCTTTGGGTTTATTCCCTTTTCTTTTATAAGTGCTAAGCACTTAATTCATTAATGCTCACGTGCAAACACGTGAGGTGCTTTCAAAATGTGAGCGCTGCCTTTGGGTTTATTCCCTTTTCTGTATAAATTCTTGGGGGTCACGTGGGAACGCGTGACTGCCCTAAAAGGCACTTCTTGTTCTTCTTTTTAGAAGCTTGAGTGTGAATCATCAGTCTTTCCCTCTATTTGCATGAAGATCTTGATGTTATATCAATGTTGCTGGGATCTGAGTTTAGAGAATTTCAAGTTTCTTGTTTTTTATAAGAACTAAATTCTTTTACAGGGTTAAACCCTAATTTTATCAGAGGAATTAAATTCCTATATACTTTTATAAGAATTAAATTCTTTGAACTTAGTTCTTTCCTCTAAGTTTTGAATCTGCATAACAGAATCTTCCCGATGAGAATTAAATTCTCAACTTGTGGGGATATCTGCTTTTGCAGATCTCAACCAGAGGAAGAACTAAGTTCTTTTTTGTGAAGGGTTAAACCCTTTGTTTGAGAATTTAATTCTCTTTTGTTTTTATGGGAGCTTTTTTGGAAAGCTTATGGGGTGGTTTCCTCCTTATAGAGAATTAAATTCTCTCTGTATTTTTCTTCCCCTCTTTCCCTCTTCATGTTTCCTCCTCTTCTTGCTCCTATTTATATGAGAAGAAAAAGAAACAATTTGTTAAGAAAATCTCTCATTGAGAGATCATGATTGATTCCATGATCTTTTAGATTAATCGGTGAATTTTAATCACCGTTGGATTTTTAATCCAAAGGTTCTCTGTGTAACAGAGAAGATTTCTTGTTTGTTTAACAGGATTATGAATATTTTGTTAGTTTTAACAAGATTAGAATTTTATTCTATCATATCCTTTTAGTTTAACAAGATCAGGAATATATTTTCTTAATATAGAATTTAATTCTATCATATGGATATTTCGTTAGTTTAACATAGCATTTTATTCTTATCATATGAATATCTTGTTAGTTTAACAGATTAGGAAAATATTTTCCTATGATAGAATTTTATTCTACCAGATGATCACCGTTGGATCTTTGATCCTAAGGCCCTCTGTTTAACAGAGAAGATCTTTCTAGTTTGAGAAAGATCGGGAAAATATTTTCCAAATAGAATTTAATTCTAGAATTTAATAAAAGCATTTTAAATTGGGGCGCTCACATACTTTGCATGTGAGCAGTAAGAGAACTCACGTGTTTAACACGTGACCCCTAGTGTGGGTTTTAACCTGTTTATTTTCAGCGCTCATATGCTTTACATACGAGCGCTCACGTGTTTAGCATGTGAAGCATGTTTGGCCATTAGTTATTTATGTTCAGCGCTCATATACTTTGCATATAAGTGCTCGTGTATTTTACACGTGAGGACTGTCTGGCCATTAGTTGTTTTATGTAGTTTATTTCAGTGCTCATATGCTTTACATATGAGCGCTCACGTGTTTAGCACGTGATGCCTGTTTGGCCATTAGTAATTTATGTTCAGCGCTCATATGTTTTGCATATGAGTGCTCACGTGTTTAACATGTGGAGCATATTTGGCCCTTGGTTGTTTTCAGCGCTCATATGCTTTGCATATGAGCGACCACGTGTTTAACACATGAGACCAAATTTTGAGGACTCCCCCCTTTTTTATAAGGGAATAAGTAGCTCTTGGCCGAAAATTTTGGCGGGAACAAGGCAGTTTCATGAAATTGGTAATTCCTTTAATTTAGAAAAGATAGAATATATATATATTGTACACTTAAAGTAAATATTTTGATAATATATATATATGTCTAATATTTATAAAAAAATATAGAATTTATTTATTAAATAGAAATCATATTTTTCTTAAAAATTGCATTAAAAATTCCATCGAGATCGAATACTTCTTGCGGAAGTCTGCATCTCGCTCTACCAGGTCCGAGAATGTGCGATAACCCGCACCATCCCGATCGGAGTTCCCCAAACTGGGTTGTAGATACGTATTTGCAAAGAATTAAATATTACACTTTTAAACAAAACGGTTTTTGAATGTTTAAGGTATTTAATCGTAAACTAGTATTATTTCATAACTAATGTCCCAAGAGTTATCGTGCTATGTCAAAAATGTATGTTGTGATGATGTAAGTCATTACCTCGTGAGTTTTCTAAATGTAATACAAGGGAATATATTGAATTGTGTCGAAACTAAAGTATATGGTATTAAACTGTAAAAATACGATAAAAGTTGCATAATAGATTTTTTTGAGATGAAATTTATTCTAATGTGTTTGTTTATATTTGTTGATCATTATGAGGGAATATGGTATTTTATTATTTAAGAAAAAAATGGAGTTTTTAAAGAAAAACGAATCGGAAGTCGGAATAACTGTCCTTCCGACGAGTTTTGAAAATAAATTGTTTTAGAATAGAGATGGAGGAGAGGAATGGGGATTTACAGATTAAAATCAGAGATAAGAGGTAGGAGAAGAGTTTTGGGATCGTCGGGGAGTCATTTCGTCGCCGGAATCTTTCCGAAACTTTGCCGGAATTTCAACCTTTCCTAACTCCACTTGTACAACTTGGGACTTCGAAATTTTTAGAGAGTTTTTGTAATGGAATTCCGAATGAGGAGGGGTGAAATGGAATGTGGTATTTATAGAGAAAATTAGGGTTTAGGGTAATGAAGAATATAATTAAAATGTGTATTAAAATATGGATAAATACCCATTTTTAATTCTCTGGAAATATGCAGAGAAATCAAACAGTATGGGGGTAATGGGATAGGTCAAGGAGTAAAATTTTTGGAGCATTGCCTACTGGGGGGCCCGGTGGCGCCGGCCCCATAGACAATCTCGCCGGTCCAATACCGGTGGACTATGCTTGGATTTTCGCCACGTGTCCCTTTCGCTTGGTATAACTCAGTGCACATGTTTGATTAGTTTGTGATTTTTCATTTTACGTGTAGTGCACGTGTAAACTTTTGGGCTTCTAAAAATTTAAAAGAAAAATCAATTAAAAATATACATGGCTGGAGAGATTCGACCACAAAGGTTATGTCACAGCAATGCAAGACTTTACCAATGAGGTACAAGTGTTTTTTTGCTGTTCAAAAGCAAATTAAATTTATAATTTATGCTCAGGTTCAGGTGTTCCTTTCTGTATTTTTGAAAAAATTCTGTACAGAAAGTTTATGATTGTTACAATCGGAAAACAAAATTTTTGAGATTTTTGAAAATCACACAATTTTCATGTGGTACTATGCAAAATATTGTAAATTTGAAGATAATAAATAATTTTGGAATATTCCGAAATTAAGCGATTGTCGTGTCTTTAGTATGTAAAATATTAAAAAAAAAGGAAGAAAACTAAAAAGAATTCCAGTTTTTAAAATTTCATGGTTTTCGTGTGCGCGTCATAATATTAAAGAAAGGAGGAAAACTGAAAATTTTGAGACTTTAAAATTTTTATGATTTTCGTTCATTATTATTATTGAAAAAATTGAAAAAACCGAAAAAAACAAAAAATATTTATTTTTGAAAGTTCATGATTTCTTGTGCTGTAGCGAGCAAATTACTGAAAAAGCTAAAAAAACATTAAAAAAACCCAAAAGGAAGAAAAGAAGAAAGCGTTCAAAACACATATCGCCTACTCCAGACTTTTTTCATATTTATTATACATTTCTTTAAATTTTCTCATATTTATTCGATTTCATCCCTTTTTATGTGAAATTTATGAATAGTAGTGCAACTTGTGAACAGAAAGGACCAACACTATCTATGTAAAGAGAAAATGGAATATACATTTTCTCATTTATGAATATGTTCAACGCATCTGCAAATATTCTAGTTTTTCCAGGATTTGCTGGTTCATATATGATGGATTTAAACAGAATTAGAAACGCTGATTTTTAATGATGCAATCACATTTTTCTAATTTCTACTCTTATATGCAAACTCTCTTTTGTGGTTCAAATTGATTGTATTTTTATGTAGACGTGGATGTAGATGCAGGTGGTCTCTACTTCTATAAGAAAAAAAATATTAAATCAAAAAAGAGAAGAAAAAAAAAGACCTTTCAAAGGTCCGTCCATCCTTTGTGATTCATATTATCAGTTTTCATTTCAATTTTCAAATGAAACTCTCCCTCCTTTCCCCAACAATAAAATCTCCTCAACCGTCTCCCTCTCTCTTTCAAAAACTCAACCGTCTCCCTCTCTTTCAAAAGCATGATGATGGAGATCGGGATCTCCCTCAAATGTTGTCCTCCGTCGGTCTTATTACCAGCGGTGCCGAACGGTTGAGATTTAAGGTGAGGGTTAAGCATGTGGATCTCAATGAGCTGTTAGTTGTTGTTGACGCCGAGCTACCTGCAAAGAAAGTCCCGGGATGGGAAACCACCGTAGACCCTCCGATGATCAAGTAAGTGCCGAAGAATATTAGGGCAGAGCAGTGGCGTATTTGAATGAGTTCCAGATATCTGAGTATTCTGGAGGAGGGGTTTATATAGGGTCGCATTGAAGCGGGCCGATACGGGATTCTCGCCGTCCGTTACGCCCCTGCATCACGTTTGCGTTGATGGCGGGATACACCCATTAATGGAAGGATACGTTTATTAATGGAGGGATACGCTAGCGTGAGATGCGGGATGTAGAGCGGCGGATATCTCGTCATGGCGAGATACACGGAGTCGTTACGAGGCGCTCGGGTTCCATGCTTACGGCAAGATAGGGAGGCTGAGGCTGTAACAGTTCGGAGACGAGCGAGGAGGCTGTAACAGCTCGGCCATAAGACAGCTCGGAGACGAGCGAGAAGGCTGAGAAAGCTCGGCCATAAGATAGTTTGGAGACGAGCCGTTGGCTGGCTGTCAGCCGAAAGGGCAAACGTACTCAGGGGAGGTCCTCCAAAAGGTCGGGTGCAAACTTGGAGGCGGGGTGCCGAGAAATGTCCCCAATGCATCGTACTTATTTCAGCTCCATAGCCCTCAGGAATCTAGTGGGTTTACGTGGTCGATCTGTCATCTGCCGCGTGTCGTGATCTGGGAATTCTCTTTTAAGAGCACCATCACATAACTTTTTTCTTTCTTATTATCCAACGTGATCTGGGAATTCCCTTTTAAAGAGCACCATCACATAACTTTTTTCTTTCTTATTATCCAAAGAAGTATTAAAAGATCGTCTAGATATAGATCATATTTCACTTTACACATAAATATTGATGCCATTCATTGTTATATCACTATAGAGAATGACATCAAGTTATGACTTTTGTATAACTATGTGTAAAATAAACTTACCTGCTCATTTTACATACAACACAAATTTCTTTCTTTTCACATGCATTGCACCAGCAAAAAGGTAAATATCTAATATAATCAAATTTTGACGATTAAATCCATCATATGAAATTATTATTTCTAGAATCTAGATAGATTTAAATAAAAAAATTATTTATTTTTGAACAAGAAAATGGAGATTTGGAAAAAGAAACAAGTAAGGTAACACAACGTGCTCATTGGCCCAATATCGAATCCAAACTCCGACCCTCAAAGAATGGGCCTAAATAAAATAGATTCTAATACCAATATTTCTATTTTGTGTCAAATTGTTAAAAGCCCCCGGCCCACTCGGGAGTAGTCTAATTACATGTACCTTTCGAAATTGTTGGAAATGACCTACTTTTCAAAACTTTTGTGAAAAACCTCGGACTGTATTTCATTAAGGCCTTATATTCTCTCAACTGTTTAGATATTACAAGCAACTATTTAGATATTACAAGCAACTTCAACTTTAGATATTACAGACAGCAGCTTACAACCTCAGGCTGAAATAAAAATATAAAGGTAGTTTATCGAAACCGTGGTGATACTTTAGTGTCATTTGCCTATAAAAGGTGATATTAATTTCTTTTTCACCCTCCTCATATATATATATATGTGTGTGTGGAGAATGATGCAGTGAGACGAATTTTATGTAAGACAAATAAGACGCACTTTATGACACCTTACCCCCGTGTATTTTACCGATCCAGACCGTTCACCATGAAATGCATATCACCAATACCCTACGTATCAATTTTCATAAGATTCCTACATCTCCAGTACACACGATCAAGTAAACAAAAAATGAACGTCTCTCGGTAGTCTGAAAAATGATATCATCGATCGTACGTGCTAGAGGTGTAGGAATCTTATGAAAATTGATAAATAAGGTATATGTGACATACATATCACTGTGAATGGGTAGGGAGTTATAGAGTGCGTCTCATTTGTCTCATATGATAAAACGTCTCACTGGATCATTACTGGATCATTACTATACACACACACACACACACACTCTTGGTTAGAGATCCACCCTTTTTTTTTTCTAGAAAAATAGAAAAAATGAGAAAAATCCTCACCTCTTAAATCCTCCATATCATCTCTCTCACCTCTCAAGCCCTCCACATCATCTCTTTATCTCTCTCTTCTAAAAAACAATTAATTATTTATCTAGAACTTTCCATATCATCTTTCCCAATATATATATTTATCTCTTCTCTATACATAATGCAAATATGGGTTGATTAGAAGACCCCCTCACAAATTTTTTTTAAAAGGCAAGAAAAAGGGAGACAAAACCTTGATTCATAGACCCTCCACCTCATCCCTCCCCTTTTTTTTAAATAAATAAATAAATAAGACTTTAGAACCCTCCACATTTCTCTCTCTCTCCCTGCTTCTCAGATTTTTTTAAACTAACACATGCAACGCACGTGCATAAATTCTAGTGTATATAATGCAAATATCTCTTTGGTTAGAGGTCTACCCCTCTCCTTTTTTCTAGAAAAAAAGGAGAAAAATCCTTCTTACTTAAGGCCTCCATATCATCTCTCCTCTCTCTCTCCCCACCCAAAAAACAATTAATTATTTATTTAGAATCCTCTATATCATCTCTCCCAATATATATATATATAAAACAATTAATTATTTATCGAGAACCCTCCATACCATCTCTCCTAAGATATATATATATATATATATATATATATATATATATATATATATATAACCCTCGATATTATCTCTTCCATATATATATATATAACCCTCCAAATCTTCTCTTTTTCCCAAAATATAATTAATTGTTTAATTAACGCATGCAACGCACGTGCATAAATGCTATTATGTCTTGCACAAATTCCAATATGTGTGTATCTTTTAATTGTAGTTAATAGAAATATGAAGAGTAAGGGAAGGCATGTGGCGTTGAAGTGTGCCAAAGAAAAGGAAGGGCAGAAGAAGGGGTTCCGAAGTTTAGAGGAAGCTGGTTTGGTTGAGGTTTCTGCACTCAGCAGTCATGAGCGCTCTCTCTGCAGACTAACGGTGAGCGCACAAACCAATGAGCAACAGCTCGGTTGATATGGCACTTCTCTTTCTGGGGTGAGTGTGGGGGTTTGATCGCCAGTAGGGAGGAGGTGGCAACAGTTTAACGCTTTCGGGGCAAATTCATGGGTCCCTTGCAAAAATTATTCCCTACGCCGAATGTGATACATCTCGGCAGGGATGAGAGAGAGGGAGAAAATTTCGGATGGCCTTGGGCAGCGTGTGGGACCCACACTCCTATTTCTTTCCTCTCTTGTCAGGTGTATATGACCGGCATAGGGAATAATTTTTCGGTCCACTAGATGCACGAGTGTGTTGTGTGCTTGTGTATACTGTGTGGTGTGTGGATGTGTTATGTGCTTGGGTTAGGCTCACGGGCCAGTTCCCAGAAAAATAAACCGCGAGGACACAATAAATCCATTCTTCTGTAACATTTCAGTTTGTGTTTCCAAAGTTGACAGCCGGCCGTAAAATTTTGTCGGATATTTTTACAAAGTCGTTTCTTACAATTCTATATGACAATTTCCCCAAAATATTGCCTACACCTGTTCTGATCAATATCTTAAAAGAGGGATTTACCATAATCTAATGAATCTTTGTTTGATAACATGATGATCTTATAATGCTTGCTATTTGATTTAATTTTTTTCCTCATACTTAAGGTTTTATTATTGTTATTTGTGTTGTAGATATCATGACTGAAACTATTGAGAGTGATATCAGAGCAGATCTCGACCGTTGGAAGACTTTGTTGAGGTTATAAATATCGAAGGTATAGCCTTCCCTTCGGACACCCACGTTGATTTCCTCCTAGCCATTTCGTTTCTCCCTGATGACAGGTCCCGTATACACCATCAAGGAGATCGTATCTCGGGACGACATATATTTCTATAGTCTCGATCGTTCCGAGACGACGTATGAGATCATAATAGGTCGTCTGGAGGGCTACTATGGGCGGCTACTTCCCCGTCGATCTCCTCTCCTGCAGGTGATAATCTACGCGATATGGAGATCTTCCCCGGGTCTTTATAATACTCTGTCTCCGCAGGCAATGGATGAGGCGTTTGACAAGATGCATATGGCCCACGAGCTAAGTCTGATCTCGAAGAGTAGACGGGATCGCTCGGTGGATATTCCTCTCGAATGTTTCCAGCAAAGGTTGGTCGTGGCGTCGTGTTCGGCGGCGGGGGACCCCGGCGAATCCGTGGCTTCCAGGGTCCATGGATACCAACAGAGGGAGCGGGTAGAGGTTGCCTGGGCTTGGCTGGAGGAACTCTCTTCCGAGTATCATCGTTAATATTTTCTTAACCCGCTTCCCTCTTTGTGTCACGCCCCGCTTCTCAGTAGAAGGAAACAGTGACGTGGCAGGCCGCAACGTATTTACTAATAAATAAATACGTTAAGTGTAATTAAGCAATATATAAAAATGTACAAGAATGACAAGAGTATAAAAAAAATAGCAACTTTATTTACATTCTCTTTACAAACAACTGTTTGAAAATGGAAAGATATAATGATATAAAGCAGTACCTAAACAGTGGCATACAGGAAAGTAACTATAAGAAACTAGAATTCAGGCTGTGTCGCAAGCTGGTCCAAGTCCTCCTGGCTAGGCTCGATCTCTTGAGAGTCATGTCCTCCTGACGAACATTCCAAAAAAAGAAATAGAATGGAATGTCATCAGCGAACTAGCGCTCGGTAAGTCCCAAGAGAAGAAAGAGAATATAACAAGTAATGTGAAAAGAACAGGTAAGTTGTGTATTATTGATTACCGGTATATGATGATTATTATAACGTGGTTGTTTGTAGCTTGAAATAGAAGGTATTCATGTAGACGAGAGGAGTCCATCTTACCCCGCGAACTATGGTAACATGTAATACAAGGCCTCGTCATAACCTACGGGACAACGGCACGAGAATTCATGTATGTGTCTTTTAAGTGGCCTCACGTGCCACGATATACGTTCCGTACCAATCTACCCCTTTATCCTCGCGTAAAGTACTGTATAGATTATAATTACAAGTCTTACCGAAACCATGAATACAAATTGTTCAGGAAGTAGTCAAGTATTCAAGTAGTCAAGTCAAGTTATAATCATGGTTCGGTCAAATCAGGTCAAGTATACGTGTTTGATATTGATGTTTGATTTCAAGTATTCATGTTCATGATTAAGTATTTATGTTTGATTGTAGATTCGGGTTTGAATTGGACTCAGACCGAATCAGACACTTGTAAACAAATTTAGCTCTTGAATTAGATTCGGGAGTCATCAGTAACTGTTGCACATGGACGGCAGGATTTATGTATTTTTCCAAGACAATTACCATTGATAACTCCATTAGATTGTCTACCTTAAATAGGCAAGCACTCACTTTCTCCGTCTCCCTGGGGCTCAAGAGAATTGATCCCGCTTAAACCTATATTTACTAAAGTCCTTAAATATTGTTTTATCTATCTCGAGTGGGTTTTATGAAAAATATTTTAATATAGTTTAAAAATAAATCTCGAGAGTGATTAGTATTATTTGAGATTGCCATGAGCATGGATTTTAAGTATTTAGGGTATTTTAGTGATAAGTACTTAGTTTGAAAAGTGCATGGTATTTTATTGTAAAACTTGCCTTTTTAGTATCTTGATGGTATTTTATTGACATTTGTTAATCTTTTCATTTTTGAAAAATATAGGTTTATTATATTTTGAAAATATGTATTTATAATTTTATATAATTTTAATTTTAAAAATAATTTTATTTTATTTAGAAAATTCGTATTTCTTAAAAACCGTATTTAAATCCTTTCAAGATCGAATGCTCCGTGAAGAGGTCTGCATCTCGTTCTACTAGCCAAAAAATGTACGATAATTCGTACCATTCATTAGCGGGTCCCCTAAAAAGAGTTATAGATGCGTAATCGCAAAGGATAGGAAATACCGCTTTAAAAGAAATCCAGTTTTTAAAGTTATGTGGTATTTTATTGTAATATTATTCTTCGAAATGAATGAGTATCGTGCTATGAAACTAAGTTTGCGTGTGGGGTAGGTCGTTAACCCGTGAAGTTTTCCTAAGATATTGTTAAGCAATTACTATAAGAGGTGTTTATAAAGTTCAAGATATTTTAATGAAAAAGTTCAACTATTGTTGTTTCATATGAGAATTTTGATAAAATTTGATTCTAAATATTAGGGTTTAAGGTTACAAGGGATGTAGTAAAATTAGATTGATTAAATTGTAAAGGAAAAGTGAGTTATATGTTTTAGAAAAGAATATGTCGGTATTAACTCCACTTTTACCGATAAAAATTTGAAAAGGAATTTCAATAGAAAGGAAGAGATTTGGAAGGGACTTACGGTTTAGAAAGCTTAGGAAGATGGTGAGGAAAAGGAATGGGTCTTCATGGCGTCGCGAAAGCTCCTGAATTGCTTCGATTTTCGCCGGAACCAATTTGCTCGCTAACTCTACTTTTACTTCAATTGCACTAGGAACTTTTTAGAGAGTTTTGGCTATAATTTTCAAAATGGTGCTGAGCCAAAGTGTGGGGTGGTATTTATAGTGGAGAATTAGGATTTTGGAATTAAAATTGTGAATTAAAAAGTATTAAAACTGTGATAAATTGTGAATTGAAAGGTCTCTGTTTGATTGCAGGGAAATCAAACAGTGCAGACGAGTTAGGGGTAGGTGAAGAGACAAGTGTCCAAAGCCCGGGGCAAATTGGGCTTCATCTGACCGTCCCCGCTGGTTCTATGGTGATATTGGCCGGCCGATCTTGAGGCAAATGCCTCGAGATTCGTGCCACTTGATCAACTCTCTGTTTAAACCATTTTCCATATATTTGATTTTTCTGAACTTTTCATTTCCCCGTTGTTTCCCCCAATCAGAGAGCAAAGCTCTATTTAAATTTCAAAATTTGAAATTTAAACTGAGGCAGCGCCTCACGTGCAAAGCACGAGAGCGCCAGCGTCGAGAGTGCCAGCGCTGTGTCAAAGACTCTGAGGCGGCGCCTCACGAGCAAAGCACGAGAGTGCTGGCGCCGAGAGCGCCAGCGCTAAGAGTCAAAAACTCTGAGGCAGCGCCTCACGTGCAAAGCATGATAGCGCTACGCCGAGTGCGCCAGCGATAAGGGTCAAAGACTCTGAGGCGACGCCTCACGTGCAAAGTACGAGAGCGCTAGCGCCAATTGCGACAGCGCTAAGAGTCAAAGACTCTGAGGCAGCGCCTCACGTGCAAAGCATGAGAGCGCCAAGCGCTAGAATTAAATGTTCTCCACCATTGGATCAAAGATCCAATTGAGATGAAAAAATACCAAATTACAGAATCAAATTCTGTTGAGGAAATACTCCTCAAATCTTTCCAAACAAGAAAGATTGTGCTCTGTAAATCAGAGTACCGTTGGATCAAAAATCCAATGGTGATTAAAAATCACCAAGATACAGAACAATCTCTGTATGGGAAAATAATTTCCCAATCTTGTTAAATAACAAGAAAGATGATTTCTGTAAAATAGAAGCCCTTATATCAAAGATCCAACGGTGGAAAATATTCCCCAAATTAATCAGAAATCTCTCAATGAGGGATTCTCTGAACTGATTCAACAAATCAGCCTCCCCTATATAAAGGACCCAAGACTTCAAGTCTTGAACAGAAAAACCTCCTCATAAGTTTCAAAGAAGAAAAAGAGAAGAACCCCCCCATAAACTTCAAGTTCTCAGAAAAGAAAAAGAGAAGAGCAAGCTCTAAGAAGAAGAACCTTCTTCAAGGTAAATAACGAGAAGAGAGATCGCAGCATCTCCTTCATATCTAAGAGTTTAACTCTCATATTAGAAGAAGTTAGTTCTTTTTCCAGATCATAGATCTATAAGACAAAGTCTTGCATAAAATTAAAGAGATCATAGAATCTCCTAAAAGAAAGAACTTGGTTCTTAGATTCATAAGACAAAGTCTCTCACAAGTGAGAATATAATTCTCAGAGAATTGAATTGGGCGGAACACGAAAATTCAGAGCGCTCTGCACTCATTGATTGGCGCTAAGCGCCAAGCGCTCCACGTGCTCCTTACATGAGCGCTATTTTTAAAAGAGCGCTCTGCACTGACTGATTGGCGCCAAGCGCTGCATGTGCCCCTCACGTGGGCGCTGCTCAATAAAGAGCGCTTAGCGCTCAAATGCTGACGCTCAGCGCCAAGCGTCCCATGTGCTCCTCACGTGGGCGCTATTTAACATAGAGCGCTTAGCGCTCAAATGCTGGCGCTCCATGCCAAGCGCCAAGCGCCCCATGTGCTCCTCACGTGGGCGCTATTTAACACAGAGCGCTATGCTCTCCTCAAGAAGGGCCCAGCACCACGAAGAGTGTTCAACAGTCATATAGAAAAAAAAGAAAGTGAGTGTCAGAACCCACATAAATACTTAGCATTGTGTGCACAGAGAAAGGATAGTGTCCTAGCAAGTGTCCAACACTTTATTCAAACGAAAAGAGAAATGATAAAGACTCGGTGGGCTGAGCCCAAGTTGGCTAAAACTCATAATCAACCGAGCCCATGTGCTCTTTATTGGACTTAGTCCCAAACAAGATCATCAAATGTTTGGTGAATATTCACTGGTTCAAGGGTACATCCCTCCACACCTCTGATACGTGTTGTTTTAATTCTTCAACGTCTTCAGAGTGGTGGAGGGTCCCAATAGCCAATAACTTTTGGTGCATCCCTAAATTGGCTAAACCAGAACCCCGACTATGATGTTTTTAAACCTTACGGACTATGAGGTTCTTAAACTCATGGATTATAATGTCCTTAAACTTTACGGACTATGAGGTCCTTAAACTCATGGACTATGATGTCCTTAAACTTTATGGACTATGATGTCCTTAAACCCAATGGACCGCAACATTCCTAAACTAAAGTAATATAGCCCAAATGCTCTTTTTGATTGGATCTAAATGATCCTAAAACCCTGTTAAGTAAATCTTAGTCTAGAACTTAGACTAACGTATCCTTAACAAACATTTAAGTTGACCTTAATCTCAAATGAGATTAACGATCCTTAAACCAACCCAAACCCAAATCTAAGAAAATACGGATTTGGACTAATCCACGCCCTACGAGCGACAACACAAATTAATCTCCGTATACAATCCACGGGCAACCAAAAATAAAAAAACACACACGACATGAAGTGACCTTCTGGAGCAGAAGAAAGTGGTTACCGCGATGCGGTAACGCAATTAACTGCAGGGGCTTGCGCCTGCAGGGAAGAGCGTCTCCATAATAAAAAAAAACCTCGCAAGCGAGGGGGAATCTGACGAAGTCTGCTACAACGGCCGCATCTGTCCAAACCTCCGATACACGGTGCCATAAATTAACTTGGCATCTTCAGAGAGGTGGACGGATAAAACCAAATAGAATCTGCTCCCAAATTCAGGCAAGACGACCTGCGCGGTCTCGTCTCTGTTTTCGGCGGTAAACGGATTCTGGCACGCCCGGTGGGACCTTTTCCTCTTTCTACTCCACACTTCATGTATCGTGTTCACGAACGAATCGCGGTTTAATGTGGTTTTTCCTGAATTCGAGGTACTAAGATTTGGTGTCTTGCTCCCATGCAGAGAAAATGGCTTCCAACTGCACCAGCTGCAACAACAACTCCCACTCCGTCCTTACCGGTGGAGTGACCTATGGGCCCCAAGCGGCCTCCATCTTCGCCATGCCAGTGGAACAGGTGACTCAGGCCACCACTGGACTATTCTTTGGGACCTTGATCCCACCAGTAAGCTTCAACGTCCCAATGCCGTTTCAGGAAGCTTCGAAGAAGTCGGTCTTTGATCGGCTCACCGCTACCGCGGCCCCTCTCAACGGGTCGTCCAATTCCAGCGCCTCGGTCTTTAACAAACTAGACCAAAGGTCAAATGGGCCCATGAAGAAGCCCGCAATACCCGGAGGGGTTATCCCAAAACGGATAGCCATTCCGGCTCAAGTAGAGGAAATCGTCAAAGCGGCTTCTCCTGCTAAAGGATCAGTCTTTGCAAGATTGGCCGCTCCAACTCTCGCTTCAGGCAAAGTCACCAAGGCTGCTTCCCCTGCCCAAAAGTCAGTCATCGACAGGCTGGACATTCCTTCTCAACGGACGTCAGTCTTCGACAGGCTGGCACAACAACAGTTTCTCATCAAAGCATGAATCACGATGAAGCTACCCCAACAACGGAGGTGATCCCAGCCGCACGACATGCTCGACGTCGCCACTGGCGTCGAGTGAGGAAAGCTGGGGGCAGTTCCCCTTCTGGACTGATTCTGCCAGCTCCAACGGTGGAAGTTGATACTGTTGTTCCAACTGGGAACAACTTTTAGCCGCTTAGGAGGGTGCGTAAGAGCTCTCCAACCGCTATACTGAAGAAGACTCTTCCACCTGTGGAGAACGTTATAAAGCCGAATTCAGAACAGCCTCCTCAGCGGCTGTCCTCTAAAATTCACTGTGTCTAGCGAAGAGTCCAAGACTCTATAATTAACCAAGACTACTCCCACCAACCAAAGAAGATGAAGGTTCGGCAAGAAGAGGACCATCCTGCCGTCATGCTACGGAAGATGTCGTCTGCCCAGGTGCCTATCGCAATAGCCCCCTCAACGTCGACCGCTCATGAAAGGAGAAGGCTGGAGAAGATCCCCATGCCTGTGACAAATTCCAAGGGCACTGAATCCACACACCCCAGGTCTGGCGGCATGGTAGTGCACACCATCTATATGGCTTCTGGGAAAGAGGATAGACGTATCTCCACGGGTCATCGACCACTCACCCGATCTGTGACAAAGACTCAGGAGTAACAACGGCAAAAGATCCAGGAGATGCTCACAAAGATGGCCGCGCTCACTGGGCCGAAAGAAAGCCCGGAGACGTCATCGGAGCAGCGCCAGGAACAGGAAACCGACGCCGAGTTCCTCCGAAGAATGCTCGATAAGAAAGACAAAGAGGTCGCGGAACTAGCGGCCAATATAAAACAAATGGCGCTCCTGTTCCAAGATATGGTCAGGATGATGATACAGCCGAATCCCCTCGCTGAAGATCCTCCAGTAATAATTGAAAACGATAGAGGGGAGACATCAAACCCTCCCCCGGCCTTTTCAGCTGCAAAGGAGAAAACAATCTCGAAAGCTGCGCTCGATGATTATATAGCTCAACAGATACGAGCTCATCAAGCGAACGAAGCCGCTGGCCATGTCGTCAGAACTGGGCGACCATATCCAAGATGGTACGATCAGATTAAGTACCCTCCAGGATACACGATTCCTAAGTTCCACGTATACAAAGGGACAGGCAATCCCCATCAACATGTCGCTCAGTCCAGGGCTCTGTGCGGCAACACTGGAGGTGACGATAAGCTACTGCTTCGCCAATTCGTCGGCAGCTTGACGGAGACGGCGTTCGAATGGTATTCAGAGCTTCCCAACGACTCCGTCAAAACTTTTACGGAGATGGAATTGCTATTTACCCATTGTTTCGCAAGCGCTAGCAAACGCACCCCAATCACGGCATTGATCAATGCCAGGGTGAAGCCAGGCGAAACATGGGTTCGGTATGCGATACGGTGGAGGAACCTATGGTCAAAGTGCGAACAGCGCATAGAAGAGGCTTCTGCAATGGGCATGTTTGTGGGAACCCTCGATCTGTAGTCGACCATATCTCAATTCATGATGTTCTGCAAGCCGACCACCTTCCAGGCCTTGAATGACAAGCTGGCCCAAATGGACCAGATGGGCCATAGGCCTTCCTCTTCAAAGTCGGAGCCGCGGAATGAAAAGGGGAAAAGGAAAGCGGCCTTCGTCACCAATGCTCAGCAACAGCAGACTGGTCCAAAACCAGCTGATCGCCAAAACGATAGACAGCGATTCCTCAACGAAAATTTAAAACGTCCTTACTCGTTTCCGCGGTAGAAAACAAGGAGACTGTTCGAACTAGCGATACGTAACAGGTTCACCAATCTGCCGGATCCGAGACGTCCAATGCAGCCCGGTGATGTCAACAATCCCAATTACTGCCCCTATCACCGAGTAGTAGGCCATCCAATCGAAGATTGCTTCATCTTCAAAGGCTGGATTGAGGACCAATACCAACAGGAAAAATTCGCATTGTCCGAGAATTGGAAGGTAAGCCCGCCCCAGCCGCACGCTCTTAAAAAGGTGGACACACCAAGGGCATCATGCTCTTTTATAGAAGAAGCTCCATGGGAGGTCGCGGTTTCAGCCAAAACGAAAAGAATGCTGAAGGATCTCCAAACATGTCCGACGATCAGGTGGAAAAGTCCGCTGGAACCCGAAGTCGTTGAAGGAATTCTGAAGCCACGCTCGACGCCAAGAATTGGTAGCGATAGTCAAAACGCCCATGCCCAGCCGTCGAAGTCTTCAAAGAAGAAGAAGAAGACCAAAAGGCCCGTGAAGCCTGATGACAAGCGCACTGACCTACAAAAACATATTGATGCACTGAAGGAATACAACCAAAAGGCGCGAACCCTGGTCATACTCCAAGAATTTCTCAACAATATCCTTGAGAGCGGAGATAACGACAATAACGACGGAGATGACTCGTCAGAAGAATCTGAGGATTATGTGGCAAGTTTCCACATGATCTCTCACTCGACGTTAGATAACGAAGAAGCTCACTCGGCGTTAGAAGACAACATAAAGGAGCTGGGGCCAGGATCGAAGCCAAAACCCTTGGAACCGTCTGACGAGATGATCGACCTGCTGCTGAACGAAGCCCGTCAGAAGAGCAAGGATGATCGAGAGCGCGAAATGGCCATATTCGAAAAAGCCAAACGTCGGCGACAGGACGAAAAGGTTGAAACACTCCAACCAGATCGAAGTATATCCGCAGCAGACAAAAGCAAACTTAAGACGAGGAAACGGTTCGCCAAAACCTTGTCCATAGGAATGAAGTTGCCACTTTTCAAAGGGAATACTCCCGGCGGTATGCACCCTGACGAAGCGGATGTACATCCCACCTATTGGTTATACCATTAGAGGATTGCACATCCTACAGAAGAATGCATGGCCTTTAAAAAATGGTGACAAGGGTATGTCGCTCACAGGCAACACTTCAAAAGGATGAAGCGTGAGGCTCGTCGACAGCGAAAAAGTGCGACAGACGAACGTAGAAGAGCTGCCGGCAACTGTCATATGGTTGATAGCAGGGGATCGAAAGTTCTCACCTGGATCGATTCTGAAGAAGAAATGGCTCTTGGCCCTCTCTTCAAGGAATCCATCTCCGAAACAGAAGAGATGAAGACCTGCGAGAACATTCAGCTGCGTAATCGCACGTTACCCGAAAAGAATCTCGGACCCACAAACAAGGAATCGAAGAAAAAAGATAAGGGGAAGGAAAAAGTCCCTGAGAATATCGCCCTCGATGATCGAGTCGTTGAAAAACTCACAGCCAAGGACCCGCTCAAGAAGAACAAGGTGGATTACAATGTCCTGGCACATCTGAGAAAGATACCCTCGCAATTGAGTATTTTGGATGCCCTTCTCCTGTCTAAAGAAGCACGAGATTCTCTGATCAAGGCATTACAAGAGCCCGAGCAGTTCCAAGCTTTTCTTGCCGAAGAAAAGATGAAGGATGATCTGGAAGAAGTGTACACAGTTAACATCACTTTCGGTGATGAAGATCTCCTTCTCGGAACGTGCGAGCATAACCGTCCCCTGTATGTCACCGGGTACTGCCATGACATCAACATAGGGAAAATTTTAGTTGACAACGGGTCCTTTGTCAACCTCCTAAATGTGAGGGTGTTGAAAGAAATCTGCATGAGCGTTCAACACCTCGATCGAGATAAAATCACCATCTTCGGGTTTGACTCCCAGTCATCACAGACGCTTGGGTCTGTAATACCGACGTTATGCTTTGGGCTGCTCGTCACTGACATCAAATTCCACGTCATTGATGCCAAGACTTGCTACAACGCTTTGCTCGGCAGGCCTTGGTTACACGAGTATAACATCATCCCTTCTATACAGCATCAGTGTATGAAGTACTTCAAAGACGGGCTTGAATACACAGTGACGGGGGAACTGAACCCATTCTCCGTAAACGAAGTCCGCAAATATGAAGACACCAAGTACTTCTTACCAGACTTCGAAGACACTGAAAGATACCATAAACCGGAGAACAAGCAAAAAGCTATCACCACTATTCCGGTCTTCGGAAGCGATACTGAGGAAGAAGAAGAGATAGTCTATTCGGGGCCGCTCCAATACAACAAACCCGGACCGTCTACCCCTATGTCGATCTTCGGCAGCGACTCTAAAGATGAGGTCAATGCAGTATTTTCTGTTCAGCCATCAATACAAGACTTCACTGGCGATGAACGGAGTTTGCAAATCGCCATATTTCCGCAAAAGCATTACAAAGAGCTCGACACACTTGATACCTATAGTGTGCAAGACTGTAGACGTCCTACGTCCCTCCCAGGCGAAAAGATGAAAAGGTGATCCTCTTTTATCGATCCACGGAAACCAAAGTGGAGAAAGAAATCTGGCATGGTGCCGATTCTACGCTTGACAGGCTCTAGCCCATCCGTCTGCCCATGTACTACACAGAAGGATTAAAAAGGCTGTTGAGACGCCAAGGCGTACCCTTCAAACAGACTGCTCGACAAGCTCAGTTCTACAACAGGATCTGGAACGTCCCTGGAACTCAATGAAAATTGCCCAACGGGAGAATGGAAACGATCGGGCTTGGATATGTTCAATCCAAGAAACGGGAGCGATTCCATGGCTGCTACGTTATACATGACTTCGATAAAGAAGGAGATGCTCTGTTAGAAGACACTGCAATTGAACCAAAATGAGATCCTGCCGTAAAAATGCCAAGTCCGTCGTTTGAAGAAAAGATGGACGAGCTAATAAGGAAAGAGGGTTAAAAGGTCCGGGATGACCACAACCATGAAATGGCCATTTACGAGAAAACCAGGATGCAGCACCACCTTCAGCAGGCTACGGAGAATGACAATGCCCTTCGTCGCCAGCCCGTCATACAGAAGACCCAACGCGGAGGCAAAAGCAAACTAAAGAACGGAAAAAACGTTCGACAGCAGCAAAGCGGGTCTAAGAAGCCACGCGATCGAGAATTGAGCAGCCGGGATTCGTCTCTTATGAAGAAGATGGGTCGAGCATAATTTTTTTCCCCAAGACAAGACAAGGAAGATATTCGATCTTGTCATGAAACATCAAATGATTACGCTCCCGGAGTCCAAACACCCCGAACAAGCAGACGAGGTCTCTCACCCGGATTATTGCTCCTATCACTGAGCGATATGACATCCTCTCGAAGGCTGCTTCATATTCAAAAACTAGGTAGAAGACCAGTATCAGTAAGGCAGGTTCGCTCTATCCAGCAGTTGGAGGGTAACCCCACCATAGAAGCATGTTCCAAAAGCAACTTACATAGCAAGAATAAAACCAGATCAATATCGGTCTTGGAAACGATCTCATACCTGTCACACGATAATGCTGTCAGAAGAAGGTGTACGCGAGGATATGGATGACCTCTCCTGGTGCTTCGAAAATGAGGATGAAGATAAATTGATCTCAGAGTTTCCACCGGCGCCAAAAGAATCGGAAGATGGAATACATACTACTGCGGACAACCTAAGAAAAATCGACCTAGAGACGGTGAACGACCTGCGGCCAACGTTCGTCAGCGAGCTACTGTCTAAAGAACAGGTAGCTACGCTAAAAGATGTACTCATGCAGTATAAAGACTGCTTCGCATGGAACTATTCTGAGATGCCGCGGCTAGATCAGGAAATAGCTGTGCATAAATTGGCGATATCTCCGGACGTCAAGCCAGTCAAACAGGCATCAAGAAGAATGCGACTCGAACTTGAAATGAGCATCAACGCCGAAGTCAGGAAGCTAATCGACTCCGGTTTCATCCAAGAAGTTCAGTACCCTGACTGTATCGCCAACATTATCCCAGTGATGAAGAAAAATGGGACGGTGCGCATCTGCGTGGACTTCCGGGACCTCAACAAAACCTGTCCGAAAGATGACTTCCCAATACTTGTCACCGAGCTGATGATAGACAACACGTCCACTCACGAAGGCTTCTCCTTCATGGACGAATCATCAGGGTACAATCAAATAAAGATGCACCCCGAAGACCAGAAGCATACCGCTTTCCGGACTCCTCTGAGTATATTCTGCTACAAAGTGATGCCTTTCGGCTTGAAGAATGCCGGTACTACCTATCAGAGGGCCATGACAAAGATTTTCGATGACCTCATGCATGAAATCATCGAATGCTATATCGATGACCTCGGGGTGAAAAGCAAATCGTATGAGGAGCATTGGGAGCATCTGAAGATCGTGTTTCAGCGCCTTCGGAAATACAACCTGAAGATGAACCCTCTGAAATGCGCGTTCGGAGTTTCCTCGGGCAAACTCCTAGGATTCATCGTACAACACCGGGGCATCGAGATAGACCCGTCGAAGATCAAGGCGGTCATGGAAATGCCTCCGCCAAGAACTCTTATGCAACTGCGGTCTCTCCAAGGAAAGCTCGCATATATCCGACGGTTCATAGCTAACCTCTCTGGCAAATGCCGCCCCTACAGTCATTTAATGAAGAAGGGGACCCCGTTCGTCTGGGATTGCAAATGCCAAAGTACATTGGACGAAATAAAGCAATACCTGCAGAATCCGTCGGTACTGACCGCCTCGGTGAAGGGAAAACCCCTCATCTTGTACACAACCGCCCTTGAAGGTTCTTTAGGCGTGCTATGGGCACAGGAGAATGACCAAGGGAAAGAGAGAGCTCTCTACTATTTGAGTCGAGTTCTCCTGAGGGCAGAAAACAACTACTCCCCTATCGAAAAACATTGCCTGGCATTAATTTTCGCGATAACGAAGCTCCGGCATTATGCTTTGGCGCATGAGGTCCATCTCATATCGAAAGTGGATCCTCTCAAGTATTTGATGTCAAGAGCCATACTAACAGGACGTCTCGCTAAATGGGCCCTCCTCTTAATGGTATTCTCGATAACATACCAACCTCTCAAGGCAGTGAAAGGCCAGACAATCGTCGACTTCCTCGCTGAGCATCCGATACCTGCCGATTCATCCATAAATTGCGAATTGCCAGACGAGTACGTGTTTGACACGCTCGACGGGGAAAAAGGAAAGAGTGACACCCGATGGGAACTCTACTTTGATGGGGCATCTTCCATGAAGAAGCGAAAGCACAGCTCCCCCATAATCAAATCCGGGGTAGGCCTCATCTTCGTGACTCCACAAGGAGGGATAATACGCTTTGCTTTTTCCCTGACAGAGCCGAGGACAAACAATGAAGCAGAATATGAAGTTTTGATAGCAGGTCTTGAGATCGCTGTTGACATGGAAATCGAAAACCTCCTCATATACGGAGATTCCCAGCTGGTCGTTAGTCAAGTGAACGGCGACTATCAAATGTGCAAACCAGAGTTAGTGAAGTACGGCGAGAGAGTGCAACAATTGCTGACTCAAATCCCTTCCTACGCATTGGAAAGCATACCGCGTACAGAAAATAGCAAGGCGGATGCATTAGCCAAACTCGCTAAAGAACTGGCTGACGAAAACCTTGATGACGTAAGGATCGTTGTACAAAGCCGCCGGGTTCTTGCGCCAGCGGAAATATCTCCGGAGTCATCTAAAGAAAAGGAAGCGACCAAGCAAACAGCTCTGCAAATAAAAGATCAAGAAAAGGCTAAGGATTGGAGAGAAGTCTTTATAGACTACTTCAAATCCCATCGAGCACCTGAAGATGCATCCTCAAGGCACCAGCTCATGAAACGAGCTCTATCCTTCGCTTTCGTCAATGATAATCTATATAAGAGATCGTTCGACTCTCTGTGGTTAAGATGCCTGGGACTAGAAGAAGCAAGGAAAGTTGTCCAAGAAACTCACGACGGACTCTGCGGTTCTCATCAATCTGGGCCGAAGATGAAACTGAAGATCAAAAGGATGGGCTACTATTGGTCTACGATGATTCAGGATTGCCTCAAATATGCGAAGCAGTGCCATTCGTGCCAGATTCATGGGGATTTCATCCACCGGCACCCAAACCCGCTACACCCAACAGTGGCTAGCTGGCCGTTCGAAATTTGGGGAACCGACATAATTGGGCCCATCGAACCAGCGTCATCCAGAGGACATCGGTTCATATTGGCGACAACCGATTATTTCACTAAGTGGGCAGAAGCAGTACCACTAAGAGAAGTGAAGACAGAGAATATCCTCCATTTCTTCAAGACACACGTCATCTATCGGTTCGGCACTCCGCGATGGATTATCTCCGATAACGGGCCAGCCTACAGAAGTCACAAAATCAGCCGCTTCATACAGCAGCATAGCATAGACCGGAGATACTCTTCGGTTTATAATCCCCCGAGCTAACGGTCTAGCTGAGGATTTTAACAAGACCTTGACGAAGATCATAAAGAAGACGGTGTCCAAAAATAAGAGGGACTGGCATGATAGACTGGATGAAACTCTTTGGGCTTATCGGACCACGTTCAAGACGGCCATGAACACAACGCCATTCGCGTTGGTATTCGACACTGAAGCAGTACTCCCCTAAGAAATAGAGCTACCCACTCTACGAGTGGCGGTTCATTACGAGCTAACAGACGAAGAGAATGCTCATCTTCGGCTTGAAGAGCCAGACACCCTCGATGAAACCCGTCTCATGGCGCAGCAAAACTTGGAGGCTTACAAAGCAAAGATGACGCGCTCATACGAGAGATTGACCATGCCGAGAACATTTTGCCAAGGTGAACTCATGCTAGTGGTCAAGAGACCTATGATCCCCAATCGTGCCAAACGGGGAAAATTCGAGCCGAAATATGAGGGCCCGTACATCATAAACAAAGTCTACCAAGGTGGGGCTTACTTGCTAATGGATATGCATGGCGAAAGACCCTTCAGGCAAATAAATGGCCGGTTCCTGAAAAAATACTACGCCTGACGAGTCACGGCCTAGGTCAACGATAGATGATGACGCTTATGTCCGCTCGCTATCTTCCTAAGCCCAAACTCTAGAAGTAGTATCCAGCAAAACTGTTGTCTCCAAAATGGCAATAATGGACCGAAACGTCCCTAAACTAACGATGGACCGAAACGTCCCTAAACTAACAACGAACCACAATGTCTTAAAACTAACGACGGACCAAAACATCTTTAAACTACTACAGACCGCAGCATCTTTAGGCTGACGCTAAAAAAAAGGGTACGTCCATAAGCAAAATGGGCACGGATGAAAACCTGAAAGGGCTCCGTGAGTAAAAACAGTAGGGCTACCAGTGAGTTTGTGAAAACCCAAAAGGGCGCAGACTCGTTAAAATTCATGCACACTTGCAAGGTCCTCTCGACCCTGTAAAGAGAAAATACCTGTGTGAGATCCTTACGACTCACAGGAGAGCAACACACTTAGGGATCCTCACGATTCCTGAGGAGAAATTACACTTACGAGATCCTCATGACTCGTAAGGAGAACCCTCTTATGAGACCCTCACGGCTCATAAGATTCGAAAGTCTTAACCTACAGGGATCCGAACCTGTTCTTAAGCCATCACATTTCCTAGATTGCCTTACAAACGGTTCAATATTGACCCTTGTATACAATCCACGGGCATAAATAAACGCCTCCCCCATCAATTCCCACCAACGACGAGGAATGTCCTCATTTGGTGAACAAACACTTGTAGGTCCTCTCGGCTTGCAAGGAGAAAATGCTCTCATAAGATCCTTAACACTTATAAGAGACCATACACTTAAGAATCCTCACGATTCTTAAGGAGGAAACGCATTTACGAGATCCTCACGACTCGAAAGAGAAACATCTTTATGAGACCCTTACGGCTTATGAAGTCAAAAGCCTTAGTCGACAGGATCCTAACTCTGTTTGCTAAGCCACCTTTGTTCAAATCGACAGAGGCAAATGATGATTCGCTCCTGGCAATGTCTTAGTGGTAGCGATGCTGATGCCTAAATTGGTATCAAATTCCAAGTCCTTCCATAGCAAATGATGAGTCGCTCTTGGCAATATTCCAGTCGCAGCGATACTGATGCTATGATCGGCACCAGATTCCAAGTTCCATACTCGCAGCAAAAGTCAGCGAGCTATAAATGTATATGAAATAGCCGAAATGATGGGGCAACTTGCAACAAAATCAGCAAGTTACAAAAATAGCCGAAATGATTGGGCAACTCGTAATAAAAAGCAGCGAGTAAAAAGAAAAATAGCTGAAATGATTGGGCACCGTGAAAAATAGCCGAAATGATTGGGCAATCGCGACTTTCGCGATATAAAAAGCTGAAATGATAGAGGATCGCAGAAAGAAATAAAAAAAATGAAATGAAACTTTTTGCCCTACAGGCAAGTCTATACTGACCCATGTATACAATCCATGGGCATAAACGAAGAGGGAACCACATTCTCCGACAGACTCTGTTAAAGAGAGAGCCGGATCACAACGGCAATATCTGCATCCCAGAAGACCAACAACGGCGTTCCTCCTCACTCCAGCAGGATGCGGACGCGACACCACCAATCGGAGCCACCGCAAAGTTCCAAGACTCTGCGGTTCACAGACATCCTAGAGTCAGCCCCGACACCGCAGAAAGCGGAGCAAGTCAGCAAATGACCCTGTCTTAGAAATACGTCAGCAAATGACCCCGTCACGGAAATACGTCAGCAAATGACCCCGTCTTGGAAATACGTCAGCAAATGATCCCGTCGCGGAAACACGTTAGCAAATGACCCCGTCGCGGAAACACGTCAGCAAATGACCCCGTCGCGGAAACACGTCAGCAAATGACCACGTCGTGGAAACAAGTCAGCAAATGACCCCGTCGCGGAAATACGTCAGCCAATGACCCCGTCTCGGAAATAAGTCAGCCAATGACCCCATCTCGAAAATACGTCATCCAATAACCCCGTCGCGGAAACACGTCAGCCAATGACCCCGTCGCAGAAATACGTCAGTAAATGACCCCGTCACGGAAATACGTCAGCAAATGATCCCGTCGCGGAAATACGTCAGCAAATGACCCCGTCGCGGAAACACTTCAGCAAATGACCCCGTCGCGGAAACAGGTCAGCAAATGACCCCGTCTCGGAAACACGTTAGCAAATGACCCCCTCACGGAAATACGTCAGCCAATGACCCCGTCACGGAAATACGTCAGCCAATGACCCCGTCACGGAAATACGTTAGCAAATGACCCCGTCGCGGAAATACGTCAGCAAATGACCCCGTCGCGGAAACACGTCATCCAATGACCCCGTCACGGGAAGACGTCAGCAATGACCCCGTCTCGGAAACACGTCAGCAAATGACCCCGTCGTGGAAACACGTCAGCAAATGACCCCGTCATGGAAACACGTCAGCAAATGACCCCGTCGCGGATATACGTCAGCCAATGACCCCGTCTTGGAAATACGTCAGCAAATGACCCCGTCGCGGAAACACTTCATCCAATGACCCCGTCGCGGAAATACATCAGCAAATGACCCCGTCGCGGAAACACGTCATCCAATGACCCTGTCGTGAAAATACGTCAGCAAATGACCCCATCTCGGAAATACGTCATCCAATGACCCCGTCGCGGAAACACGTCAGCCAATGACCCCGTCGCGGAAACACGTCGGCCAATGACCCCGTCGCAGAAACACGTCAGCCAATGATCTCCTCGTCGGAGCAGTGCTTCGACTCGGGAACAAGTCAACTTATCAACCACTTACGAGTCCTCTCGACTTGTAAGGGAGAAAATTCTCTTGTAAGATCCTTACGACTCTCAAGAGAAAACACACTTAAGAATCATCACGATTACTAGGGAGAAAATACACCTACGAGATCCTCTCGACTTGTAGGGAGAAAAGTCTTTATGAGACCCTCATGGCTCATAAAGTTGAAAAGTCTTAGGCAGCAGACCTGAACTTGTTTCCTAAGCCATCGCTACCCTACAAAAAGTTCAAGATGAACTATTATCTATCATCTACAGACCACATTTGCCAAATTAAATGCCGGAGAAATGGAAGTGCTATTCAAGAGTACGTAAACTGCTTTGCGTCAAGTTAAAACAAAAAGGCATAACCCATAGACGTCAACCACATGCTATGCAAGGCAGTAAAGAGAACATTTGATTCGCATCCAGTTAAGCGTTCGAAGCGTACCCACTCATGTATGTGCGAAAAGGTTTAATGCATAAAATAAACGCACAGAAAGGAAAAATTTATTATTCATACTTCAGAAAATTTCTTACATTGATGAAAACAGTAAACAAAAACATCATTAAAATGTTTACAAGGGTAAAACACTAAATCCGGGACATGGGTTGAGAAATTCGGAAGTAATGCCATCTAAAATTCTTCTGGCCTCCCGGACCATTCTTGTATGCATCCTTTCACGATTGCATGCATCAGGGTCCTCACTGATGTCATCCGTTCTCCGATAAGCAGAGATTATCGTTGTCTGTTGGAAAATTTGATGCAAGATATCAATGAGATTATCTCGTCGCTTCTTCGAGATCAGGCCCATCAGATATACTGAGTGCACCTTGTCTTCGGCATCATCCAATGCCTTAAGCGGCATGGCTGCATAAAATCCAGGAAGTGCTTCCCAAATCACTTTCACAATGAGCTTCAAAAGAGCAGAGCGACGAGGAAAAAGTCGACCATTGTATTCATTAAAGCGACTCATAATTTCGGCGCACTATACGTTTGTAAACTCCTGGTTTTGGCAGCGGCCTTGTGCGCGAATGTCTTCATAAGAAATAATTGCATTAAGGTCATATAGATGAGCGGCCATAGCGTCTGAAAAGGAAAATCAATAAGAGTTTAGTGGTCATACTGATCAAGAAAATGCTTATTGAAACAGACACAGGAATTGTAAGTCGATGTACAACACCCCACGAGTTGCGGGGAGGCGGAAATATGAAAAACAGTCGTGTTCTTTGGATAAACATCGACTAACCGAAGAATCTTTGCTAAACTATAACTAACAAAAACATAGGAGTTGTTAACTACTATGAGAAGTGATTATACCTAGTGAATCAAGTTCTTCGTCTTTTCGTAATCGACCTCCTCCTCGGCCTCCTCTACGTAATAGATGATCCACCCGAGAGCCTCTATTCCAAGCTTCACCTCTAATCTTGAGGTAACTAGGTTTCTTTAGTTGCTAATCAAAGGGACCTAGGTGATATAGAGTGAGGTTATGGATTAATTAGTCTATTTAATTCTTGATCTCAACACATGAGAGGGGAGGATTGGGGTTTGAAGAGAGTGAGAGCTTGAGGAGAGAGAAGGTGAACATCATAATGATCATGAAAATGTTTCTCACTTGAATATATGAAGCATAATGATTTATCAAATAAATAAATAAAAGTGATTAATCATCATGCTTCATTAATTCTATATGTGTGATTCACTACATGAGTCATTAACCATTTAATGATGCATTAATGATATGGATGAATCACACAAATGAGTCACAAAAGCATTTAATGAAAATGCCACCTAAACCCTCAAGTCACCATACTTCTAGAAGCTTCCCGTCAAATTACGAGAACGCCCCTCCTATCCGTGAAAACACGGAAAAACTTTAGACTGTATAAATCCAATAATCCGATACTAGAATCTAGCTTAAACCAAAGCCGGCTAGTAAAAACTGTCCGAACGTCGTATGTGTGTAAACACACGTATGCGTCCGAACCCTTGTCGTAAAACCATACGACCTCTATATCGTTTCGTCTGGAGCAGGGAAACTCTTTGTGTGGGACTCTAAAGACTCGACTACTACGCTGGCAGTGGGTTTAACCACAGACCGCAAGCGGCACTAGCTGTACGTAACGGTCCCCAGGTAGATGTCGATAAGAAAGCCGATGAGGAAACCCATCCAAACTCCTACTGAGCCTGTCCGTGACAATATCCGTGCAGTCCGGTCTGTTCGTCTACGAGTATCGTATGTATGGTCTAGAGAGGTGGAGAACGTCAGACCCCTAATAACCGTACAAGTCGTGCCGGTATGGCTCAAGACCATCCGAGAATCTACTGATCAGTCCACCAGTAATTCTCAATCAGCCCTGGCCAGGGACTTATGGTAATGATCAACCGATCACAGTGCGATATCATCTCCCTATACCGGGAGAAACAAATCCCTAACAGTCGCTCGCTGCCTCCACGTGGCTCGGGATTGTACCCAACTAAAATCTGTTTGCACGACTCTTTTGAGCCGTGGTAGGGTAGTAATCAAAGTACAGTGGGAACTCACACGAGACAAATGACGACCTTAAGTCAACAGACTATCTGCACACATGTCACCTGAGAACTGCTATCTGACGTTAGGTATAATACCATCCAGTCAGTTCTCTGCGAGTCCTGTCCGGTGTACTCACTCTCAGTGAGCATCTGAATACAATCTCAGGTGCACATCACCAATGGCTGCGGGACCAATCCATCGCCCATCATCAGTGTCTAGATATGTATACACTAGTCTACTATGGAGCATCGATGCCCAGTCTCGATACTCCTGCGACCAGGGACATTTAAGGATGTGCCTATTGACTATCCATCTCCCACAAGTATGACTGCCATCACAACTCCGGTAGTCAGGCAAACACCCTATGGGCTTTATCAACATGTTTATAAATACAAAGTAAAATATATCACACGTTAAGATAAAGACAAACCAAATAGCGTATTATCATATCAAGCAAGATTGTCATGTACATACATATCCCTAGCATGCTATACAGTGAAGGCCTCTAGGGCATATATATCCAACAGGAATTTAAACAACTTTTGATCTCCTTACGGAGAAAACAAGTTCTGATTAAGACACCCAACAAACTCAAGTTTGTGCAAATAAAGGAGAAATCCTAAAAAAGATCCTCATTTAATGAGAGGCTCATTGGGCCAAGGAGTTAAACTCCCTCGGGAGCAGCGCTCTGACATTATGAGGGGAATAAAAATTCCCCAAGAATTCTAAAGAGCCATGCTCTGCGAAGAAGATAGAACAAGCCATCAGAACCCTTAAAAAGCAAAGCTTTTACAGAGGTAAAACCCCAAGATCTTAAAGATCTGAAATACAAATCTTAGGAACTTTAAGAGTTCTTCACTAATGGGTTAAGAAAACCTAAAAAAGATCTCTTTAGATCTATGATCTAAGAAAGAGAAAAGCTCTGTTAAGAAACCCTAAAAAGAATTTCTTCAGATCTATGATCTAGGAAGAGCAAAACTCTGTTTTAATTAACGGTTTGAAGATCTGTGATCTAGAAAGAGCAAAGCTCTGTTTAATAGGGCCAGGAATGATTCTTACCAAATATTTGAACAAAGAATGTTCTTAGGGGCAGAGATTTATGTTTTGAAGAGAGAATTCAATTCTCAGAAAGCAAGGGCCAAAGGCCCTATTTATACGCATTTGAAGTCGATCCGACTTCCAAGACCATCCAACGGTGGAAAGGCTGCCACCGCTGCACTCACGTGTGAGCCACGTGAGCGCAGCGCGGGGGGCATTTGTTTCCCCCAATCATAGAGCAAAGCTCTATTTAAAATTTCAAAATTTGAAATTTAAACTGAGGCAGCGCCTCACGTGCAAAGCACGAGAGCGCTAGCACCGAGAGCGCCAGCACTAAGAGTCAAAGACTTTGAGGCAGCGCCTCACGTGCAAAGTACGAGAGCGCCAGCGCTGAGAGTCAAATACTCTGTGGTAGCGCCTCACGTGCAAAGCATGATAGCGCTGCGCCGAGTGCGCCAGCGCTAAGGGTCAAAGACTCTGAGGCGGCGCCTCACGTGCAAAGCACGAGAGCGCCAGCGCCGAGTGCGCCGGCGCTAAGAGTCAAAGACTCTGAGGCAGCGCCTCACGTGCAAAGCACAAGAGCGCCAGCGCCAAGTGCGCCAGCGCTAAGAGTCAAAGACTTTGAGGCGGAGCCTCATGTGCAAAGCACGAGAGTACCAAGCGCTAGAACTAAATGTTCTCCACCATTGGATCAAAGATCCAACTGAGATGAAAAAATCATCAAATTAAAGAATCAAATTCTGTTGAGGAAATACACCTCAAATCTTTCCAAATAAGAAAGATTGTGCTCTGTAAATCAGAGCACCGTTGGATCAAAGACCAATAGTGATTAAAAATCATCAAGATATAGAACAATCTCTGTATGGGAAAATAATTTCCCAATCTTGGTAAATAACAAGAAAGACGTCTTCTGCAAAACATAAGCCCTTGGATCAAAGATCTAACGGTGGGAAACATTCCCCAAATCAATCAGAAATCTCTCAATGAGTGATTCCCTGAACTGATTCAACAAATCAGCCTCCCCTATATAAAGGACCCAAGACTTCAAGTCTTGAACAGAGAAACCTCCCCATAAGTTTCAAAGAAGAAAAAAGAGAACCCCCCCATAAACTTCAAGTTCTCAGAAAAGAAAAAGAGAAGAGCAAGCTCTAAGAAGAAGAACCTTCTTCAAGGTAAATAACGAGAAGAGAGATCACAGCATCTTCTTCATATCTAAGAGTTTAACTCTCATATTAGAAGAACTTAGTTCTTTTTCCAGATCATAGATTTATAAGACAAAGTCTTGCATAAAATAAAAGAGATCATAGCATCTCCTCAAAAAAAGAAGAACTTGGTTCTTAGATTCATAAGACAAAGTCTCTCACAAGTGAGAATATAATTCTCAGAGAATTGAATTGGGCAGAACACGAAAATTCAGAGCGCTCTGCACTCATTGATTGGTGCCAAGCGCTCCACGTGCTCCTCACGTGAGCGCTATTTTTAAAAGAGCACTCTGCACTCACTGATTGGCGCCAAACGCCAAGCGCTCCATGTGCCCCTCACGTGGGCGCTGCTCAATAAAGAGTGCTTAGAGCTCACCCGTGTATTGCACGTGCAATCTTTTGGGCTTCCAAAAGGTTAAAAAAAATTCAAAAAAAAATAATTGTGTCTGATGGGAATCAAACACAGGAGCTACGTCACAGCAGTGCAGAGGCTTTACCAGTGAGCTACAGGTGGTTTCTTGCTGTTATTTCACAAAACTAACTTATAACTAAACTCAAACTGTAAAACTCATTTCTTTTCTATTAACAGTAAAATTTACGTACAAGATTTTAGAGTCGTTACACTTTGTTGTAATAGTTTGGGGGTCATGAGTTTTTTTTGTAAGGCTGAGGAGCCAAGAATACCTCCGAATAAATTCTCAATAAATTTTCTTTTGGCCAAAGACCTCACTTTGCTCGTGATTACGGAGTATTATCTCTCTCCCCCCCTTTTTTTGCGTTGGCCAACCTATGCTTTCTCCCAACCCCTTACCTTCAAGCCGAGAAAAGGAAGAAAGAGTTAGAGCCCTAGGTCGGTGCAGGAGTCTACTCGCATGGGAGCTTAGCTTGGAAATTTTAGTCGATACGAAAGGGAATTGTATTAGTCAAAAAGGGGTACAAGTTTTTCTGTATAATTTGAGCTTTTCGGTGTTATATGGCCGAGGAAAATCACGCCCTCTGGAGTCTTGGAGACAGTAGGTTCCACTGGGTAATGCCTCTGTCACGAGGAATGGCCCATCCCACTTCGGAGAGAACTTATGTAGCTTCCCTTGTTCCATGAATTCGTTTCGTCACAAGACCAAGTCTCCTGTCTTGAAGGTTCGACGTTTAACTCGGGCGTTGTAGTAGCGGGCGATCTGCTGCTGATAGGCTGCCATCCTGATTTGTGGCTGATCTTTTTTTTTCCAATAAGATATCCAGGTTGCTTCATAGCGCCAAGGTGTTAGTCTCGTCGTCGAAGTGCTCAACCCGATAACTGGGCAATCCAATTTCTGCGGGACCATTGCCTCGGTGCCGTAACAGAAGATAAACGGGATTTCTCCTGTGGGTGTTTTTCTTGACGTTCGCAACACCCACAGTACCTGAGGCAGTTTCTCAGCCCAGCTGCCTTGTCTTCCCTTCAGGCGGGCTCTGAGCCCGCGGACAACGCCTCGGTTCGCTATTTCGGCTTGCCCGTTGCATTGGGGATGTGTGACCACGGAGAACTTCATCAATATGTGATAGTCGTTGCAGAATTCTTTGACTTTGTCATTTTCAAAGTTGGTTCTATGGTCGGTGATGATGCACCTCGGGATCCTGAATCGGGAGATTATATTATTCTGCAAGAATTTTATCATAGAGGCGAAGTCTGGTTTTCTTATCGGCACGGCTTCTATCCATTTTGTAAAGTAGTTTACAGCGACAAGGATGTAGTTGTGTCCACCAGTGCCGGTCGGGAGCAAGCCCACCATATCCATCCTCCACTGTGGAATGGCCAAGAGGAGCTTAGTGGCGTAAGTTTGGTGGCGGGAAGCCGAGAGATGCTGCCAAAGAATTGACAGTTCTTACATCTTCTAACCAGCTTTTCAGCATCTTGGTGTATTTCCGGCCAGTAATACCCTTGCAGCAGTGTCTTTTGGAGGCTGCGGGCCCCTTGATCTGCCCTTCCGACCCCTTCATGTATTTCTCATAAGACGTAGTCTGCTTTGTGGAGATTGACGCATCGGAGCAGAGGTTGAGTGTACAACTTCTTATACAAGTTTCTTTTGCTTCACATGAAGTGGCGAGCTTTTGCTCGAAGCCGGCGAGCCTCGGCTCGGTCTGTTGGGAGTACTCCACCCTTTAGAAATTCTACAATGGGCTTTCTCCAATCCGGGACATCCCCTCGAGTCGTGTAGATTTGGAGTGTTACTTCTTCATCTTCCACGCTGGGTCGCGGCAGGATTTCGAAGAAGATATTTCTTTGTGATTAGCCGAATAGGAAGAGGCAAGTTTGCTCAGGGCCTCGGTGTTTAAATTTCTGGGAATCTGTTCTATTTGGACCTCGTCGAAATTTCTTCGAAGTATTTTTACCTCCGCTGGGTACTTTATCATTAGTGGTTCCCGGGCTTCGAAACACTTGGTCACTTAGCCGATGACTAGTGCGGAGTCACTGTGTATCCTGATCGTCTTTATCCCCATTCCGGAGGTGATTCGTAGCCCGGCCAATAAGGCCTCGTATTCTGCTGCGTTGTTCGACGCCTTAAAACCAAGCCTCAGAGAGTACGCCATCTCTGCTTCATTCGGACCGCGTATGATTAGGCCGGCCCCACTCCCTTCCTCTGTGGAGGATCCGTCCACATAAAGTACCCAATCCGGGATTGGGCCTAGCACTTCCTCGACTGAGGGTTGCAGGTCAGGGCCCTGCGCTGTCGCTCTTTCCTTAGTGGGAATAGTGCACTCGACCATGAAATTGACTAAGGCCTATGCTTTGATAGCCTGTCTGGGTCGGTATTTGATGTCGGATTAGGATAACTCCCACCTCCATTTCTCTAAGCGGCCAGACGATTCGGGGAAGGCGAGAATATTCCCTAAGGGCCGTTCAGTGAGGACGAGGATCGTGTGTGCCTGGAAATAGTGTTGTAGTTTCCTGGAGGAGACGACAAGTGTAAGGACTATTTTTTCTATGGTCGATTACTTGGTTTCTTCATCCTTGAAAACATAGCTGACGTAGTAGACTGGTCTCTTTATACCTTAAAATTCTCTAACGAGCACCAAGTCGGCGGCTTGGTCGGAGACGGCTAGATATAGTAACAGTTCGTCCCCCTTGATCGGTCGAGTGAGAAGCGGTGGGGTCGCCAGGTGTTCCTTGAGTTGTTCGAAAGCGTTTTGCACTCCTCGGACCATTCGAACAGGAGGATTTTCCTTAAGGCTCTGAAGAAAGGCATGCACTTTTCTCCGAATCTGGACATAAAGCGACTGAAAGTAATCACCCTTCCGGTGAGTCGCATGATATCAACATTGCTCTTGGGCGTTGCCATGTTGATGATGGTCCTGATTTTCTCTGGGTTCTCTTCGATTTCTCGGTGGGTAATCATGAACCCAAGGAATTTCCCGCTTGTGACGCCGAACTCACATTTAGCTGAATTCAGCTTCATCTTGTATTTCCGCAGGATGTCGAATGCTTCGCCGAGGTCTGTAGTGTGCCCGGCTGATGAGGCGGATTTTACGAGCTTGTCGTCGACGTAGACTTCCGTGTTTTTCTCGATTTGTGGTTTGAATACCTTGTTGACCAGTCGTTGGTACGTGGCCCCGGCGTTCTTGAGTCCGAAAAGCATTACCCAGTAGCAGTAGACTCCCCTATCAGTGTTGATAGCGGTTAGCTCTTCGTAGGCCAGATTCATCCGGATCTAATTATAACCGGAGAAGACGTCCATGAAGCTTAGTAATTCATGACCGGCCGAGCTGTCTATTAGCTGATCTATTCGAGGGAATGGGTAGTTGTCTTTGGGGAAGGCCTTATTTAGATCAGTGAAATCGACGCACATGCGCCATTTCCCATTCGCTTTCTTGACCATGACCATGTTTGCCAGCCAATCCGAGCAGTCCAAGTTCCTGATGAAGTCAGCCGCGAGCAGTCGGTCAACTTCCTCCTCTATCACTTTTTGTTTCATTGGCACGAAACTTCTTTTCTTTTGTCGGATTGGCCGGCTTTCAGGTCGACCCTGAGCTTATGGGAGATCACCTTGGGGTCGATCCCGGGCATGTCTGTTGGTGTCCAAGCAAACACATTGGAGTTGTTCCAGAGGAACTGGATCAGGTTGTCGCGAACGCCTCCTGTCAAGAAAGAGCCGATCTGGACAGTCCGGCCGTCAACTCCCTCCATGAGGGGAACTTCTACTAAAGCTTCCACTGGGACGCCTCGAATTTCTTTTCTGTCGTCGCACATGTCCAGGGATCCTTGAAGGCCGTGCGTGTCTTCAAAATCTTCACCCTGTTCCCCGGTGGGAGATGTTGAGGCGAGACTAATCCTGGCGGTTTGCTGGTCTCCGTAAGCCCGGCCTATCCCCTCGTTGTCCAAAGAGAACTTGAGCGCGAGGAGGTAGGTTGAGATCTGAGCTCGGAGGACATTTAGGGTGGGGCGTCGCATGAGGATGTTATTGTAGGGTGTTTTCATCCCCCATTGAGATGGGAATACGCGTCGCTTGTCAGGCACATTATAGATTCCCCCTGTCTAGAGTAGGCTGGGGTTTATTGATTATAGGGATCCGAATCTCCGCCAGCCACGGACTAAGCTGCCGTTAATTACCCCTCACCTTTGGAGCGAAGGAACCTCCGATTAACGGATCAAACTGGTCATGTGAACTCAATGTGTAGTGTGCGTATGTTGTGTTTTAAAAGGTCTTGGGTATATCGGGGGCCTCACAGAGTTTACAGGGGTTCCGCCCGGATAGCGGGCTAGAGGTCAAGAGGGCTAGCAGCTCTCTTGCGAGGTGTGGGGCAGCGTCCCGTTAGAAATTTTTTCTAATGGGAAAAGTGTTGTGGAGTGTGTGTGTGTGTGTGTGTGTGTATAGTGAATAGCGTCCAAAGGACGCATAGGCGCCAGCGCCTCACGTGCTTGGCATGCGGGCGCTAGATGCTGGGCACTGGCGCCTCACGTGCTTGGCAAATTGGCGCTGGACGCTGGCGCTTCACGTGGTTGGCACGCGGGCGCTGGACGCCTGAGGGAAAAAGGCTTAGCACCTATACTGGGAGTTGTACTCCCAATTGACTTTTAGAGTTAAACTCCTAAAAAAAGAATAAAGGGGCTTAACCCCTGCACTGGGAGTTGTACTCCCAATTGACTTTTAGAGTTGAACTCCTAAAAAGAAAGATTTATTATTATTATTATTATTATATATATGTAATACCCGGTTCATTTATATACGCCTATATCCGTATTTCTTTTTAACGTATAAAATTTTATTTATAATTATGTATTATTTTAAAACTCCCAAACTATTTTAATTCTTCCCCTCTCCTTTCTCAGACCCTAATCCCAATTCCTCGTGTTCTTGTCCCATTTATATAAACCTCAATTTGTATACGCCCATCTCTTTTCATATTTTTATTTAAACTCAAAACCCTAAATTTTTCCCTTCAACCCATTTCTTTTACTCATTTAAAACTAAACCCAAATCAACCCATAATAACCCTCAGCCCAGCCTATTCCATTTTTCCTATTAAAATTCTTTTATTCTCGGCCCATTCATTTCTATAAATTATTCTTTAAATTTTTTCAAGCCGGCCCAGCAGCTTCCCCGGCCCACTCTATTATTTTTCCCCATTTAAATTTCTTCAAACCCCGGCCCATCTTTTTTTTCCCTCCTCAAATTTTCCCTTATTTTCCATCGGCCCAATCCCTGGCCCGGCCCACTCTCCTCATCCCCTCACCCCACGCCCGCTTCAAATTGAACCCGACCCGCTTCCTACAGTGCCGTCTCCTCCAACGGCTCTTTCCGCCTTCCCCGCTCGCGATCCACAACCTCCGCCGCCTTCGTCGTCAACGCTCGTGAGCGTTACCCACGACGCGCGCCTCTTCGTTCTTTCTCTCTCCCATCACTTTCCCCTCTATCACTCTCTCTCTCCTTTCCCCCTCTTTCTGTTTTCTCCCTCTACTCCCTCACCCAACCCACAGCACCCCCGAGCTCCTCCTCCACTCCTCTCAAACTCCACCGGAGCCTCGACGTCGACAGCCACCACCTCTAGCTTCCTCCCTGCCACCATCGATCCCTCTTCGCCGTTGTCGAGCTCCTCCTCTCTCTCTCCACGCACCCGAGCTCCCCGCTCCTCAACCGTCACCATCTCACCGCAGTTGCACCCTACCACCGGTCAAGACCACCGCCGGCGAGCCTCCCCTGCACCCTCCTCGCAGCGTCATCATCATCCTCATCACCATTGCCATCATCTCTCACTCTCTCTCTCTCTCTCTCGATCTCTCTGTGTCTCTCTCTCTCATGATCTCTATCTCTTTCTCACTCTCTGCATTTCTCTTTCTCTCTCTCTCTAATCCTTTCTCTCTCTCCCTCAATCTCTTTGTCTCCCCTCTCTCTCTAATCTCTCTTTCAATCTCTCTATCCCTCTCTACACTCTCTCTTCCCATGCTCTCTCTCTCCCTCTGCAATCCCTCACCATCGGCCTCGCAGCACCATCATCTCCCCAGTCTCACGAGCCCTAGCCGTTGCCGAGGCAGAACCCCATAGCCGAGCCCAAGCTTGTGATCATCGTGTCGTGCTCGTGCCCGTGCAATCCGTCACCGTGAAATCCCCGAAATGTTTCCAGGCAAGTACTTTTACTTGCTACATGCTATATATTCAAGTTATAAATTTAAATTACATAGATCGTAAAATTACAGTTTCAGATCGATTATGTGTCAAACCTGTTCGATGTGTGATTCCTATGAAAATACTTGTCTATTTTGATGGAATTAGATTGTCCGTCTTGGCCCGTGTAGTGATAAATACCCTGTATAAATTTCACTGGATAATACGACGATTACCGACTAAAACGACTACCCCCAAGTTTTCCTGTAAAACTGGAAATTTCCTGTACCTGAAAACCATTGAAATCACCATAAATTATATATATACTGGAATGATGCGTTCGAGGGCTCAAATCTAAGCCAGCTCGACGAACTTTAACCCTATACTATTTTCCAGATATTCCTGTACTTAAACTGTGACAATATTTGGATCGGAGTGCGACTCTGGACTGCAGTCCAGAGCGACTCCAGTTGTTGTTTACTGTCCCGTAATGAACACCACCCTGTTTCCTTAACTCGTAGGTTGCGGAACTCTGCTGTTTATTATAGGTGGATCTGTTAGCTAGACAACACAAGTAGTTTCATTCTGTTTCGTTATCTTTTGTTATTTAATCTGTAATTTAAAAGATCGGGACGTATAACAGTCCCAACAGAATCAGAATCGACATACTAGCATTAAACAATGTATAACTCCTGGCGTACAGACGTGATTGAAAATCCGTATATTGCCTTGAAAACCTTACTGAAAATCCTAGATTTCATCCAACTGTAGCGTCGCTAAAATCTGATCCCAACTGGGATCAAAATGCATTGCGAAACGGACTTCCGATTCTGAAACCGGATTTCCAGCCGCGAACATTTAAAATGAAATGGCCATAATTAATGATCCTGGAACCCGATTGGCATGAAACTAAATTCGATGGATAGATAACTGAACATACTAATTATTACCTGTTTATCGTTTCGATAAACTGTACACGTACGGTTCATGATAAATCGTGCAAGTGATAGAATACTGTTTTATGACACCTTAATCATGCTTTACATACTGTTTACGCATCATATCATACACATGTCATTGCATTGATAACCTAGTGATAACGTGCATTACCCAGTGTTAGGTATTAGTGATGATTGTGGCAAGTACGTTAGTGTTCGTGTATCAGTGAATAAGTGAAAGTGATACGTACTTGTACACAATCAGTGAACCTTATGATTCTATTGCATTGTCGACGTCTGTGGGACGCGTGTACGTGTGACTATAAGTGGTATGGGACACTTATGGAAACTCTTGCACGGGTGTCACAGATAAGGCACCAGACACTGCCATTTATCTTAGGTATTAGTCGGGACGTGCTTGATAGAGGTCCTGCCTCCAGTTCTCGCGCAGACTTATCACAGACCGATTGGTATTTAGGGTTATGGTTAGCGTTTGATGTAGACCACGGGGTGTGGGGTAGTTTGAGTGTGAGTTCAACAGAATCTCGGGAGTCCCATGCCGGCTTATATATTTAGGGAGATATATGGAGATTTACAGGGTACATGATTATTACCGTGATTTATATGTTGGGCCCGTGGTCCCTTGCCCTTGGGTTCTACCCTTGGGTGGAGGACACTCGCGAGTGGTTGACTCTCATACTTGGACTGACGATAGGTTTAGTGACCTGTACAGTGAGACTTAGAGACTGATAGGGATGATAGCATCGATATACATACTTACTGTGTTGACATACGTGGCATATCATTATACTGCTTTTACTGTTCCGCTGCATTGATTACTGCATGTTCATACCTATACCGTCATTGATTTACTGTTATAAATATCTATTATCACTGTTAGAATTGTCACATGAATTCATATATCATATTGCTATTGTGTCGCTCTGACGACCTGAGTATGCATGCTCAGTGTGAGGAGAAGATTTAGCCTGGACCAGGACTAGACGTACAGCACGGATATCTTGATTAGCTATCCAGGGTTATACCTTTTGTTTCCCAGCAGGTCAGTTCTTTATACTGTTTTGTTCCAGTTACTGCATTTCTCATTACCTGCGCATTATTTACTGATTACCATGTAAAGCTAGAAACCGAAGTGTGACTGCGGCAGGATATTTCCTTGACCGTAGGAGCATGGCTGGCCTTGTCAACCCCTCGTATTCCGTATTTTGGGAAGCGGGGCGTGACAATATATATATATATATATATATGGAGTTAAACCCCTAAGGGATTTTCGAAGATGATGAAAGGGGACCCTTTGTTCTTCTTTGAGCCTTGGATCCTCTCCTAAGCCTTAGATCTTCCCTAAAGTGGGATTTTTGGAAATGCGTTTCCTTCTTCTTCCTCTCTATTGGCTGGATCTTGGAGAAAAGGGGGTGAGACTTAAAAATCATTCCTTTTTGAGATTTGATGGAAAATCCGAGCTCCCCTTCAAGGGTTTTATGGGGAAAATCTATTTCTTTTTAAATAGGGAGAGTTAAACTCTTGACTCAATTCGCAAAAGGGGAAGAAGGTTTAGAACCTTGAGGAATGAGAAGGAGACACAGAAACCCTAAATTTTGAGGGGAGAGAAAAACGATTTTTTGATTTTTTTCATCTTGTTTGCCTTTATAAGCTACACACTTTACATATAGCCCCTTGGGCTTTACCAAATGCCACTTATCCCACCCTATGCTTTATGTGCTTATCTCTTTTTGCACATAAGCCATTGGGTTTAAAAAAATTTGGTTTTTTCCCCATTTTACATACATTTATTTCTAAAAAAAAGAATTAAATTAAACTAATTTATGGCTTCATTCTTTTTGTCATGGGGCCGGTCCCTTCCATGCTCGGTCTTGAACTGGGCTTGGGCCCACTTGGCTTGGGGTTGACTTTGATTTTAACTTGGTCAACCGAGGTATAATTTTTTACCCCAACAAAGTGCCCCCCATCAATAAATGCACAACGTGCGTGTTGGTTGTGTGCATTTAATTGATGGATCTTGCTCTATATAGAGCTTGATTTGGTTGGGTTCCCTTTTGACGACGTGGAGGGTATGCTGCCATTTTAGCGATGTTGACGGTCCATACTGCCATTTTAGCGACGTGGACGGTCGATACTGCCCTTTTAGCGACTTGGACGGTCGGTGCTACCCTTTTTGCGACTTGGACGGTCGTTGCTGCCATTTTTATGACTTGGACGGTCGGTGCTGCCATTTTAGCGACTTAGACGGTAGGTGCTTCCATTATAGCGACTTGGACAGTCGTTGCTGCCATTTTTGTGACTTGGACAGTCGGTGCTGCCATTTTTGCAACTTGGACGGTCGGTGCTTGACGTATCTCCGAGACGGAGTGTCGCTGGTTGACGTGTCCCCAAGACAGAATATCTTTGTTGGACGTTTCCCCGAGACGGAGTATCTGTATGTGACGTTTCCCCGCCACGGAGTGTCGCTAGTCGACTTATCCCCGAGGCGGAGTGTCTGTTTGACGTTTTCCCGGCACGGAGTGTCACTAGTTGACATGTCCTCGGTACGGAGTGTCGCTGGTCGACGTTTCCCCGGCATGAAGTGTCGCTGGTCGACGTTTCCCTGGCACGGAGTGTCGCTGGTCGACGTTTCCTCGGCACAGAGTGTCATTGTTTTTGATGTAGAGGCCATTGTCGAAATTAGTTGGCCTGATTTGTTTTGGGGAGGTTCCAATCTGTCCGGCGGGACTTTTGAGCTTGGAAGCGCTTCCGGATGGGACTTTAGTTTGATTTGTCCGATTCCTGCCTTGTTTAGCAGGACCCTTGAATTCGATGCATTACAGCGTGGGATTTGGAATTTGGATTTTTGTTTAGCATCAGCATCGCTGCACTGGAATGTGGTAGCAGGAGCGAATCATCATTTGCCGTGAGAGAATTTGGGGATTTTGGTTTTGGTTTGGCATCGACATCGCTACACTAGAATATGGTACCAGGAGTGAATCATCATTTGCCATGAGAGGATTTCCCTTATTCCCAGTTTAATGACGTAGGGGTCATCTGTTCCCAGTTTAACGACTTAGAGGTCATCTGTTCCCAGTTTAACGAGTTAGGGGTCTATTGGATCGATTTGGAATTTTGGGGTTAAGGTCGGCATCAGCGTTGCTAACACTGAAGCACAGGTGCCAAGAGCAATTCATCATTTGCCTTTGCCTGCTGGGGGAGCGATGGCTTAAGAGACATGTTTAGGTCCCTATCACCTAAGGCTTTTTCAATTTTATGAGCCGTAAGTGTCCCTTAAAAGCATTTTCTCCCTACGAGTCGAAAGGATCTCATAGGTGTATTTTCTCCTTAGGAGTCGTGAGGACCCCCAAGTGTGTTTTTCCCTCATGAGTCGTAAGGATCCCATGAAAGTGTTCTCTTACGAGTCGAGAGGATCTCATAAGTTTTGTTCTCCTCATGTATCGTGAGGACACATGAGTGGGTCTTCCCAAATGGAACACAATTCCAAGGGCGGAGACCGGTCACGGGGCTTGTGATTGCGGTGGGGCATGGGTGTGATGAGAATTATTTGAGCCTGTGGATTGTATACAGTAGTCAGTTCGGGGAACAACCGTAGGGCTGGGAGAATTTTGGGACTTTGTTGGCGTCTGCATTGTTGCACTGGAATATGGTACCATGAGCGACTCATCATTCGCCGTTGGGACATTCAGAGATTTGAAATTTTGGTTGGCATCTGCATCGCTGCACTGGAATATGGTACCAGGAGCGACTCAGCATTCGCCATTTGGGGATTTGGATTTTGGTTGGCGTCTACATCCCTGCACTGGAATATGGTACCAGGAGCGACTCATCATTTGCCTTTGAAGTGTTTTTTTTACCGTGATTTCTATATCATTTCAGCTTTTCTTATCGCGAAGGTCGCGATTGCTCTATCATTTCGGCTATTCATTCGCGGTTGCCCCATCATTTAGACTGTTTATTTTCATTTTTATTTTACTCGCTGATTTTTACTGCGAGTTGCCCCATCATTTTAGCCCTTTTTTTATTTAAACATTTTTTACATCCCCATTTTAATGACTTAGAGGTCGATTGTTCCCAATTTAACGACGTGGTGGTCGACTGTTTCCAGTTTAACGACGTAGTGGTCATCTGTTGGAGCCTGGGCTCAATTCTGCAGGAACTATGGGCTCCTTTGGCTTAATTGCATAAACGGGCTTTCCGTCATCTAGACCGAGCCGGTGTTGGATAGCAACAACCATGTCATCGTCATGGCTATAAGGCGTAGGAGGACTTGTTTCTCTGGGCTCCATCATGTAGACCGTATGGGTCGTGTATCCATCTACCGCTTCTTCATTGGCAATATTGCTCGTTTGGCTCTTAGCTTGTTTCCATGGTCCGCTCTTTTCAGGGAAAGGCAGATGTCTGAGAGAATCAGGTTCCCGAAGGACTTCGGTCTCCGTTTGTATGAACTTGGCGGTCGCATCTTGACTGTTTGCTAACACGACTTTAGACGGTTCTATCTCTCCTGTTTTGTATTGCTTTTCGACCCAATCTTTAAGGACAAAGCAGTTCTCAATGGCATGACCTATCACTCTGTGGTAGGGGCAATATTTGGGGTCGTCGATCATATTCACTTCTTGCGGTCTCTTTGATTCTGACAATTTTAGACCGTTTCTTAGGGCATCCTTGAATATTTTACGAACTTTGTCCCTTCTGAAGGAATAGATCTTATCCAGTTTCTCTTTCAGTGGAGATTCTCCTCCCTCTCCAAACACTGGCTTCCGAGGCTGGTTGGCATTAGGCCCGCTCATCCCTCGCTTATTTCAGTTAGCCGAAGAGTTAAAAGATTCAGTATCGTAAGAATTTCCGCCTTTTGCGATTATCGTCCTTTCGGTTTCTCCAGGACCTATTGTTATTTTAGGAATCAAAGGAGGACTCCTGCTTTGAGCGCTCCAACATCTGAACTTTCCTGGTCTGCTCTTGGAATGTTTTGAGACCCGTGGTGCATGAAAACAGGGTCATCCAATTGTTAAGATTTCCGACGAGGAGGCTAATAGATTGGTCATGTTCCAACGGTGGCTCACATTTGACGGAGAGATTGTGCCATCGGGTTATAAAATCCGTACTGCTTTCGTTGTTCTTTGGCTTGGTATTTACGAGTGTTCCCCGCCGAAAACACGGAGACGCGACCGCGTAGGTTCGTCTTGCCTGAATTTCGGGACAGATGCTAATTGGTGCTATCCGTCCACCTCTCCGAAGATGTCAAGTTGATTTATGGCACCATGTATCGAAGGTTTAGACGGATGCGGGCGATGTAGCAGACTTCGTCAGATTCCCCCTCGTTGAGGGGTTTTTGATTATGGGGACGCTCTTCCCTGCAGGCGCAAACCCCTGCAGTTAATTACGCTACCGCATCACGGTAACCACTTTCTCCTTCTCCAGATGATCACTTCGTGTCGTGGATGTTTGTTTTGTTTTTGGTTGCCCGTGGATTGTATACGGAGACTAATTTATGTTGTCGCCCGTAGGGCGTGGATTAGTCCAAATCCGTATTTTCTTAGATTTGGGTTTGGGGGTTGGGTTTAAGGATACGTTAGTCTCTTTTAGAACTAAGATCAATTTAAGCGTATGTTAAGGATACGTTAGTCTAATTTTTAGACTAAGATCAACTTAACAGGATCGTTTAGATCCAACAAGAGAGCAATTGGACTCTATTGTTTAGTTTAGGGACATTGCGGTCGATTACCAGTTTAAGGACATGGTGGTCCAAGGTTAAGGACATTATAGTCCATAGGCTTAAGGACCCCACAGTCCAAGGTTAAGGATATCATACTCCATGAGTTTAAAGACCTCACAGTCAAGGTTAAGGACATCATAGTCCGTGAGTTTAAAGACCTTATAGTCAAGGTAAGGACATCATAGTCCGTGAGTTTAAAGACCTCACAGTCAAGGTTAAGGACATCATAGTCCATGGGTTTAAGGACCCCACAGTCCAGTTTAAAGACGTCATAGTTTATGAAATGTATGGTTGTCGAGACCCGTCGCCTCTCTGAAGACGTTGAAGGATTATAACGAAGGTACGAAGAGATGTACCCTTGAACCAATTTTGTTGAGATATCTATAGTCCAATTTGGGACTAAGATCTGTTAAAAGGTTTATGAGCATATGGGCTTAGTTGAGTTGAGAACTTATGGCCAATCTTGAGCTAAGTCCAATCAGGTCAAAATGTTTAACATTTTTATTTTTGGGCTGTTGAGCCTTTATCTGGGCTTGGCCCTGACAGTATTTTTGTCTTTGTTGAATGCTGAGCATTCCCTATAGCCTTAGGCTTATTAAAGAGCAATTTATGTTCCCTCAGCGCGACACGTGGCGCGCTTGGCGCTTTGCGCCAGTCAAAGAGCGCAGAGCGCTTTTGCCAAGTAGCGCACACGTGAGGGACACGTGTCGCGCTTGGCGCTAAGCGCCAGATGATGGGCGCATTGCGCCAGTTTATAAGCGCAGAATGCTAGTAGTTTAGTGGCGCACACGTTATTGACACGTGGTGCGTCTGGCGCTGAGCGCCAGTTCAAGAGCGCAAAGCGCAGTTCAAGAGCGCAAAGGCGCATATGATCAATTTTATGATCTAAAAAGAGACTTTGTCTCAAGATTCTAAGAGCAAAAGTTCTTCAATCTCTTATATTGATGAAAGGCTTTGCCTTTATGGATCTATGATCTGTGAGGAAGAAGTAAATTCTTCTTTCATTTTATGATGAGGTCTTTTGATCTCTTTTGAAAAAGACCCTGGTCTTTGTAGATCTATGATCTTTTAAAGAAGTGAATCCTTCTTTTCAAATTAAATACGAGATGATTTCATCTCTATGTTCATCACCATTCTTTTTACCTTGAAAAAATATTCTTTCACTGAGAGCTTGGCTCTTCTTCTTTGAATTTCTCAAAGTTTTTGAGGAGGTTTCTCTCTCTATCTCTGTATCTCTCTCCTTCTCGAGACTTGAAGTCTAGGGGCCTTTTTATAGGGTAGGCTGATTTGTTGAATCAGTTAAAAAGATCTTTCTCTGATTGATTTTGGGATGTTTCCCCACCATTGGATCTTTGATCCTAGGGCTTCTGATTTACAGAAGGCAATCTTCTTGTTTTTTAACAAGATTGATAAATCTTTTCACACAGAATTTATTCTGTCTTTTGGTAATTTTTATTTACCATTGGATTATTGATCTAACGGTGCTCTGATTTACAGAGCACAATCTTTTTATTTGGAAAGATTTTGAGGAATCTTTCGTTAACAGAATTTTATTCTGATTAATTAATAATTTATCATTATTATTAGATCTTTGATCTAACAGTGGGGAGCTTTTAGTTCCAGTGCTATCGCACACGTGTTTTACACGTGGTGCGCTGCTTTAAGGGTAGCGCACCCGAACTTGACACGTGGTGCGCTGTTTGGAGCGCAGCGCACCTAGCGCTAGCGCACACATGGTGTGCTGCTTAGAGCGCAGCGCACCCAGCGCTAGCGCCCACATGCTTTGCACGTGATACGCTGCGTAGGGCACAGCGCACTTGGCGCTGCATCCGAAGCATTGCTTCACAATATTTTAACTCTTGGCTTTGAGACATTTGTTACATTCTTTGCATGTAGAGTTTTTCCCTTCATTTTTATTTTATTATTATTTTTTTATAAGGGAGCAGGTTGTGAGCCAAAATTTTGGCGGGAACAACGAGGTTGGCAATGGTGATCTTATCGTTGACACTCATGAACCTTTGTCGAAATAGAGATTCCATTTGGACGAAAGTAGTAACGGAGCCATCCGGTATGCTAGCGTACCAGTCGAAAGAGACATCGGTTAAGCTATTAACGAACTGGCGGAGGAGAAGCGCGTCATTGCCCCCATTATTCCCACATGAGGCTTTAAAATAGGCGATGTGTTGATTAGCAATTCCTGTCCCATTAAATCTTCCGAATTTGGGGATGACATAGCCGCTAGGAAACTCTACCAGATCATACCGAGCAGGATATGGTCTCCCACTACTGTTGATATCTTTTTGCGCTTCGGTTTCGGCTACCAATGTTTTGACTTTATTGGCGACTAAATCCATCATTTGATCTTGCGTTAGCGGGTTGCTATCATCGGTAGTCAAGATATTTCCCGAGATAAGCTGCGGCCGACTTTCATGCGGCTCGTCCACCTTTGGATTTGAGAGAATAGGCGTCGTCTGCCTCGCGACACCGTTTCCCGGTTCATGAGCAAAGCTCTGCGCTTGATTGGGCGATTGAGAGGAAACTTGGGCCGTGGGCTGTAAGACAACGTTTGTCAAGTCATCAATCTTCGAGTAGAGCTTGGCCATCTCTGTGTCTTTGTTTCTGAGCTGCTTTTGGAGTTCATGGAGAAATTGCTGCTCTGCGGTCTTGGGACGGAAGATTGTCTCCTCTTCGCTTTCCGAGCCCGACTCCTCATGAACTGAGAGATCCCTCTGCTTATCAGCCTCACGGAAGGGTTTTCATTACCTTCCAGAGAAGGCTGGTCTTAGAAAGTGGCAGCCACATTCACACCAGATTGGATTTGAGATGTGGTGGCCTCGTACTTGCTCTTGCTGCGCGTGCCCACCATGTAGACAGTGTGAACCACATATCCAGCCATCTCTTTATCTTTGGCGGATGATTTTTTGGAACATTGTCATGGCCCTTCCTCTTCTGGAACGGATAGGTGACTGAAGACGGTTGGGATGACTGGGTCCTTAGGTGGCACTGTCTGGCTCGCAGTTTTCTTAACTCTTGCAGTCATGGCATTCTTCTGGACCAATTTCAGTGGTTCAAAAGAGTTAGTGAGCTTTACAGCCAATTCGGCTGTTGTTGCGGGGTAACCTGTTCTTGGAATCTCATGAAGCTCAACCTAGCAGAAGCCCTAGCCCTTTTGTTGGCTCTGTATCTGAGCCTTTTCCATCTTAGCTTCTCGATTTTGAAGGCTTGACGGGCATCTGTCATCCAGGAAGCCATCGTGAGTCGATTGACGGGGAGCTTAAAGAAGATACCCGATTGATAAGTTGTCAGGGACACCGCTAAAGCTTGCTCGAGATGTCTTGTTGCTTTGTTGGTGTTGATGGCCTTGCGCCCAGCTGGGACCAAGGAAGTTGTTCAAACACCGACTTGCGTTTGGGTAGTGGTGCCCTCGAGATCACCACATTTGGCTTCCTTCCTTTCGAGGCCGGTATGTCTGTTTTTGGAGCTTGAGGAGTTGGGATGGCGTTAGCTGGCATGAACATAATAGAGTCAAATGGTAGCGGCGGCTCTTCCCACCGTCGCCCAGGACTGGCCGGGAGGATCGTCCTGGCGTCCATCTTCATCATGTAGAAGATGGGAGCTGTCTTGAGGGCTGAGCTCATCTTTGGAGACATTGTTGAGAATTGGTCACTTGAAATCCTGCATGAAAGAGCATTATTTTAGTATAAACATTGATATATATGTTGATTGAGTTCGCATGAACGTTTAACCCGAAATATGGGAGGAGAGAAACGTTCCACTGGGCGTGCCAGAATCTGTAGGGTGTTTTTCGCCACCCCAATAAGATGGGAATACGCGTCGCTTGTCAAGCGCATTACAGATTCCCCCTGTCTACGATAGGCTGGGGTTTATTGATTGTGGGGATCTGAATTTCCGGCAGTCGCGGACTAAACTGCCGTTAATTTCCCCTCGTCTTTGGAGCGAAAGAACCTCCGATTGACGGGTCAAACTGGTCATGCGAACTCAATATGCAGTGTGCGTGTGTTATGTTTTGAAGGGTCTTGGATATATCAGAGGCCTTGCAGAGTTTACGGGGGGTCCCGCTACCCAGATAGCGGGCTGGAGGTCAAGGGGGCTAGCTGCTCTCTTACGGGGTGCGGGCCAGCGCCCTGTTAGAAATTTTTTCTAATGGGGAAAGTGTTATGGAGTGTGTAAATATATAAAAAAAAATGGTGAATAGAGTCTAAAGAACGCATGGGCGCCGGTGCCTCACGTGTCCGGCATGTGGGCGCCAGCGGAAAAAAGGGGCTTAGCACCTATACTGGGAGTTGTACTCCCAAGTGACTTTTGGAGTTAAAACTCCTAAAAAAGGACAAAGGGGCTTAGCCCCAGCACTGGGAGTTGTACTCCCAATTGACTTTTGGAGTTGAACTCCTAAAAAGAAAGATTTATTATTGTGTGTGTGTGTGTGTGTGTGTGTGTGTGTGGAGTTAAACCCCTAAGGGATTTTCGAAGATGATGAAAGGACACCCTTTGTTCTTCTTTGAGCCTTGGATCCTCTCCTAAGCCTCGGATATTCCCTAAAGTGGGATTTTTGGAAATGGGTCACCTTCTTACTCCTCTCTATTGGCTAGATCTTGGAAAAATGGGGGTGAGACTTACAAATCACCCCTTTTGGGGATTTGATGGAAGATCCGAGCTCTTTTTCAAGTGTTTTATGGTGAAAGACTATTTCTTTTTAGAAAAGGGAGAGTTAAACTCTTGATTCAATTCGAAAAAGGGGAAGAAGGTTTAGAACCTTGAGGAAGGAGAAGGAGGCACAGAAACCTTAGATTTTGAGGGGAGAGAAAAAAGTTTTTTTGATTTTTTCATCATGTTTGCCTTTATAGGCTACACACTTTACATATAGCCCTTTGAGCTTTACCAAATGGCACTTGTACCACTCCATGCCTTATGTGCTTATCTCTTTTTGCACATAAGCCATGGGGTTTACAAAATTTTGGCTTTTTGCCCATTTTACATATATTTATTTCTAAAAAAAGAATTAAATTAAACTAATTTATGGCTTCATTTTTTTTGTCATGGGGCCGGTCCTTTCCATGCTTGATCTTGACCTAGGCTTGGACCCACTTGGTTTGGAGTTGACTTTGATTTTAACTTGGTCAACCGGGGTGTAATTTTTGACCCCAACAGTTATAAGACGACGTGATCTTGGCAACGAGGAAGTTCACCGGTACGGTTCGTGTTCTGCCTGCTTCCCCGATGTTCAGAAGGAGGGTGACCGATCCCTCAGCCAAGACGGAATGGTTGGTGAACCCGGAAAGGACGTGGGAGGTCGGTTGGAGATCGCATAGATTTAATCTCATACGTTGGAAACAGTCGTAAAACGGGATATCCGCCGAGCTCTCTGAGTCGACCAATATTCTTCAGACCCCGTATCGGTTAACCCGGGTTGTTATCACAAGGGGTCATTGTGCGGGAGTGATATGTCGTAAAGGTCTTCATCGGTGAAGATGATCGGATCATCCTTCTTTCACTTCTTGCAGGGCAGATCGCTTATGGTCATGACCGGCCGGAGGCGCCGGTCCCCCCGCTGTCCGGAGCCAAACCTACCGAGACGACCATGATCTGCCCGATCGTCAACTCCCCGGGAGGGGTTGGTCGGTTTGCTCCCGCTCCGTCTGCCGCTTGTCCCACAGGTATTTCGCCGGGTGACCGGAGTGAACCAGTTCCTCAATATAGTCACGGAGTTGTTTGCAGCTCTCGGTCGGGTGTCCCTATGACCTATGGTAAGCACAGTACGGGCGGCAGAGTCGCTTGCCCGGCATCTGAGTAGCCGGCGGGAGTTTGAAAAACCTTTCTCCCTTAGCCTCCTCTAGCAGCTCGGTCTGAAAGACGTTTAGAGGAGTGTACTCATGAAACCTCGGAGAATAAGGATTCGGATGATCGACCTTCTTTTTCTCCTCTCTGTCCCATCTTTTTCGGTCCGTTAGGTCACCCTGGGATAGGTTGGCATTCACCTCCGACTCGAGTTGGATTTCTCGCTCGGTCCATGCTTTTACATCGGCCATGGTCTTAGGTTGTGCTAATGCAAAATAGCGGAGCCACTCTTTGTGCCTAAGACCGGACCTCATAGCAGTGATAACTATTTCGTCGCGGTGCTCGGGGACTTTTAGAAGGGTATTATAGAAGAGGGTGACGTATCCCTTGAAGAATTCTCTGTCTCCGTTCTTGATAGATAGTTGACCGTCTTTTTCTGTCGTCGGATACCGACGAAATGACCGAGAAATTGGGTCGCCGGCTCGTTAAAGGTCGAGATCGAGCGTAGCGCAAGCCTACGGAACCAATCCCGGCCGGCCCGGATGAGGGTGGTGGGGAAAGCTTGGCACTGAGCCGCATCTAAGTTGTCTTGGAATCTCATGCCCGCCGTAAACATGTCCAAGTGGTCCTTCGGGTCAGACTTTCCGTCGAAGAGGGCCACTTTGGGCAGTTTATTCCTGGATAAGACCCGCTCAACTAGTAGCTGCTCTATAAAGGGCCTCATGAGTGAATTATCGGAGTACTTCGCTACCCCGCCGACCGAACGGGTATCATGTCGCATGTCTTCAATTTTCATTTTGAGGGCCTCGATTCTCTGTTGGTACCCCGAAGATTCCTCAAAGTCGGAGTGCCTTCTATCTTTGCTCCAGGCTTGCGTGATGGAGCGGTTTCGGCTTCGCTCGATCATGTTTCTCAAATCTTCGGGGTGGGCCCTTCGTGGATAGTCCATACATTCGCCATATGCGTGGCCTCAACGGGAGTGGCGACGTCGGTCTTGCCTGGAATCAGGAGATCTAACCGATATCTCTTCGGGGGAAAGAAAGCGCGACGGGCGTTGAAGTGATAGCCTGGTCTCCCCTGAGATCTAGGTGTCGAGCTGTCCGGCGCCCAACGGGTCATGAAATCATTTCTCGTATGCGAGTCATGACTACCGGAATCGGCACGCCGGTGTTCGGTGACATCAAGATGAGCGTGAGCAAGGTTGAAGGCTTGAACGTGCCCCTCTGTCTTCCTGCATACATCGTCATTCCGGGGGGTGAGGACTACGGTTTGGCGGGTGCGGCCGGCCGTTTGAACACGGGCGAGCGTATCCACCATCGCCGTGAGCCTATCGATCTGTGCGGATAAAGCGTTGACGATGTTAGGAGGGGGAGTAGGACCTCCCCCGCCTCCGTTATGGAGAACGGGACGACTCGTGCTGGGATTGTCACGGTTATCGTTGACCATTGAATCGAAGGCGGAAGATCAACTTTTGGGGTGGAGAAAGTTACTTCGTTTCCCACAGACGGCGCCAACTGATGGAGGTCGAAATCTCCTTCAGATGTTGTCGTCTGTTGATTCTGCTGCCAGTGGGCTAAACGGTTGAGATTGGGTATGAGGATTGAATGTGTGGATCTCAATGGGTTGCTGGATGTTGTTGACGCCGAGCTACCAGCAAGGGAAGTCCCAGGGTGTGAAACCACTGTAGGACCCTCCGACGATAGGATTATTAAGGTAGAAGAGCGACGTGTTGGATTCAGTTCGACCTCCCTGAGTCGTCTGGAAGAGGGGTTTATATAGCGGTCACATGGAGCGAGCCGATGCGAGATTTTCGTTGTCCGTTACGCACCTGCGTCATGTTCGTGTTGATGACGGGATACGCCCATTAATGGAGAGATACGCTAGCATAGGATGCGGGACGTGGAGCGGCAGAGACCTCGTCGTGGCGAGATATACGGAGCCGTTATGGGGTCGCTCGGGCTCTGTGCTCCCAGCCAAATAGGGACGCTGAGGAATCTCAGATGCATGATAGCTCGGAGACGAGCAAGTGAGCTGAGGAGTCTCTGCTCTGTGATACCTCGGAGACGAGCGAGGAGGTTATGAAAGTTCGGCTGTAGGATTGTTTGGGGGCGAGCTGTTGGCTGGTCGCTAGGCGCATAGGGAAGGTATTCCGGGGAGGTCTCCAAAAGGTCGGATACAGCCTCGAGGACGAGGTCTCGAGGAAAGTCCTTAATATATCATACTTATTCCAGCCCCGTAGCCCTCCAGGAATCAAGCGGGCTTACGTGGACGGCACGTCATCTGCTACGTGTCGTGATCTGGGGAATTCCCACTTATGAGCTTCATCAGGCGCCATCACCTTCGACCTTCTCCCTTTGTCGGCATCACCATCCGCTTCTGGCAACGCCGCCCCCTCCATCCTCGCCCTCCTTTATCATCATCGCCATCACCATCATCTTCTTCACCCCCACCCTCTTTCCCAATCACCACCACCACCACCATCCCATCCTACCGCCCCCACCATTTTCTCCCGCCCCCTCACCCCATCCTTCCGCCACCGTCACCCTCGGATCACCACCACCTTCATCATCAAATCCAATCATAACAGTCACCACCACCACCACCACAATCATCATCTTCTTCATTCAGACACCCCTTCTACCCCCTCCTTTGCCCCTCTCCCGATCATCACGACCACCACCATCAGAATCATCACCACCAGCATCATCAGCCACCCTCCTTCACCAACATCACTACAACCATCATCATCACCCTACCCCATCTCATCTTCCATCCCCTCTTCTACATCATCATCAAAATCAATTTTCTTCTTCTTCCTTCCTCCCGTCCTTCCCGGCCCAACCCTCTGCCACTTCACCCCTGCCTCCTCCCTCCACTGTCCTAACACCGCCTCCTTTCTCTGCGGCCTCAACACCACCACCTCCTCCCTCCGTCGCCCACGACCCCGCTCCCAGCCCCTTATCTCATCCCCAAATCAATAATTTATTTAATTAATATTAACTAATTAATATTTAATAATTTAAAATTGTTAATAATATATTATGAGAGGGGGAAAATAGTCTTTTGATAAATTTAACCGTTAAAAATGGGGGTTATCTGTCATTTTGAAACTTTAGGGTAGTTTTTTGAAAAAACCTAAATCTTTAGAGTAGTTTTTGGTAAATAAGTATTTACTAAATTGTATACTTGAGACCAACCCCATCTTAATACTTACATGTTCTTGTATGGATCCAACCTTCAAGATAAAAAAAAAAATAGCAACAAAAGATTTTAAATCACATTATTACCTTTTTTTAAAGGAAATTCATCAAAATGATAACAAAAAAACCAACGGTAAATTACACCAAAATGCCCTGACATATTGTGTTTTTCCAGTAAAATACCTTTAATGCTATCTTTGAGGGGGGTTTAGTGAAAATCTTCCTTCTAAGACCCATACTTAAGCAATAAAAAAATTCAAGCATGAAAAATCGTGATGGTCGAGGCTAGTGTAATTTACCAAAAACAAATACACATTTGAATAATTGATAAGGAATAATTAATTTATGAGAGAATTTAATCAAATAAGAAAGAAATAATTAATTTATCTAAAAGGGAAGGTGCATTTAGCAATTACGCGCATTCATTGAGCACTGCCTTTCCAAAAGTTTCCCAATTATCTCGATATGAATTCGGTCCGAATGAATTCTTGTGCATCTAAGCTTTTAAGTAAGCTAGATGGAAATAAAAATTATAAAAAATTGAATATATCACCAATATATTGCTTCTTTTATATTGATTGACAGTATCCCTAAATTAAAGTGTTACTTTCAAGGGTAGATATTTTAGTTGAAGAAGCTCCCTTAAAATGAAGCTTAAGAGAGTTTATTTTAATAAAACTCTTATGGTAAACAATGGTATTTTAGTGAAATTTACATCGAATATAGTGTAAAAGCAGGGTATGCTGAACTTTATGCTACTCCTTTTCCAGGGATATTAAAATTCTATTCTTTATACAAGTAAAGTGGAAGTGCGGAAAATGCAATTCGAAGAGGTAGAATTCGATATGGCTCAAGTTCTTGAAGAAACAGCCAACATATTCTATGTTTCAGCTCTAAAGAAAGGCCTTGAGGTCATATGGTATCCTTGCGATTTCTCTGTGCCGAGAACTTTAAATGTTAAAGGCGATCGTAGAAGGCTGAGACAAATCCTTGGTAACTTACTTAGCGACGCAGTGAAATTCACATAGAGTGGCCACGTGGTGTTGCCTGCATGGGCTAAAAAGGCAACTTTACAAAACTCCAATCAAAAATCTAAAACCGATTGTTGATTTCCATTTTTATCTCTATAAAGATGGCGTTGCAAAGACGATTGCGCTATTCGAATGCTAAAAGTCTCAATCTTGTATAAGATGACACAAAATTGATCGAGTTTGTTTCTGAGATAGACTATACAGGTATTGGCATCCCAGAAGAGAAAACCACATCCGTATTTGAAAACTATGTTCAGGTTAAAGAACTATCTTCCGGCATAGACGATACAGGTATTGGCATCCCAGAGGAGAAAACCACATCCGTATTTGAAAACTATGTTCAAGTTAAAGAACAATCTTCCAGCGGGCATGAAGATACCGGTTTAGGACATGGCATTGTCAAAATCACTTTTTCTTTATCCTGCCTAATTACACATAACTACCCTTAATTATGATTGTTTTTCCACTAAACTACCACATTATGGAAAACATAGCTAATTATGGGTAGTTTATTGTAATTTAGCCTTCTTATGCTACTTACACTTCCACTTATGGATCTTTATTTGCTACTTGCTTTCAGATAGTTTTGGACAAGAATTGAATATTGAGTTCATAATCTCTTATCTTATCAAACTTCGTTCGTTATCTTTTCGTTTCAAGGCACGTTTGATAGGTAATGAAATCCGCGTTTAAGATAAAGATCAGGACGTGAGAGGAACTTGCTTTAGATCCAATATTTTGCTAAAATCAAGTGAGGCAACCCTCGAAGGGGAATCTAAAGATTCACCCAAACTTCAAATGTCAAATCAAATAGCATCAAGATCAACTAACCGAGCAATGGCACTTAGAGAAACTCTTAAAGTTGAAGGTATCCAGCCACAATTGTTAGTTGAAGGCTATGAAACGCAAAGAATCTTGCAAAAATCGATGGAGAGCGTCGTATCAAAATTTGGATAAATTCAAAATCAGGAATTAAACATCTTTATCAGATGTTTGAAAAAATCATGAACATTGATGCAACAAATACTTCCAAAGATAACATATATAGATCAAATTCTCCCATAATCACAAGGGATCGTATCCAAGAAAAGGTCTAAAGATTCTTCGGCTTGCGTTCTAACTATAATTGATGTTAGCTGCCGGGATGTCTCAGGTATATGTCCAATATTAAGTAAGTTTTTGAAAGACAGTCCAAGAATTTGGAATGCATATCCCAAAGAATTTATTCGCTTCAAGCTATAATTAATATGAACGATTTTTCTTAGCGTTTGCAATGCATATCCGAAAGAATTTATTCTCACGCGTGCGCACACCACTGCTGCTGCAGCACTGGTGGAGGAGCTGGAGCCGTCGGCAAGTGATGGAGCTCTGGATTTCCTTCAGATGTTTTCTTCCGTTGATCTGCTTCGAGCGCTGATGGACGACTGAGATTGAGTTGAAGGGTTGCCTCCTGGAGCGTGTGGATTTCAATGGGTTTGTGTGGTTGAGACCGAGCTACCTGCAAAGAAGTCCCGGGATGGTTGTGCCACCGAGGACCCTCCAACGATCAAATTAGACGGGGTATTTTAGCAGAGGAACGGCCTATTGGAGTGAAATTGGCTTACATTAGGAGTTTATATAATAGCAGTCATGGGCAGACGGTCACGAGATCCACGCCGGCAGTTACACCCCTGACGTCACGCCGGCGTGATAGACGGGATCCCCTATTAATGATGAGACATGCTCGTTAATGGGGGGATCGCGATGGCGTGGAACGCGGGATCATGGGCGGTGGACATCTCGCCCCTGGTGAGATTCACGGAGCCGTGGCGGAGGCGCCTGTGATAGTTGTTGTGGGTCGGTCGGTGAGACCGAGGAAGGAGGCTCGGAAACGAGCGGGAGGCCGAGACATCTTAGTTCTGTGATAGCTCGGAGACGAGCGGGGGTTGGTCTGCAAGGCCACTGAAGGTTGGGATCGACCCCGAGTTGGAGATCCGGAGTGTGGTCCCAACACAACATTCTTGATCTTTTTTCGTAAGTTCTGGGACACGTCATCTATCACGTCTATCACGTGTCATTATCTGTGGAGTCACCGATATCGAGCATGGAGAGGATCGAGGATCGAGTATCCATGATGGCAGCTCCTTGGGCCCGCGGGCACAAAAGATGAAATTATATCGATATAGTATTTGGCATTCAAATATTAACATCAATTAATTAACTTAACACGGCCACGAGGATCACGGTGTTGATGAAGATCCCCACCTTCGTGGAGATCATCATGATCATCGCCGAGGAAAGCATCCACGAATGCCGGTGGAGGATCAATCGGCGGCAGCGGTAGGGAGGAGCTCAAGAATCCATCCCCAAATGGATTAGAGGAATTGGAATGGGGGAGGATGTGTTGAAGCTTGCAGGAGAAAGGCGGATTGTTGAAACTAAAAATCAAAATATCTTTCCTATGATTACAACAATCACATTCAATTAATACAAAGCAATATTAATTACTGGATGCACGCATTTCATTTCATTTCATTTCATTTATTTTGGAAAATCAACCTGCTTCGGGTATGGAATTTCCGCACGTTTGAGAAAAAATTGGTATCAACTAAGCTTAGCCCGGTTCGTAAAAATATGCAGTTTAGTTGAATATTTGAAACTGCATATGTATTTGTTTGGTGAACGCGTGCCGTATTTCCTTCATTAAAAATGAGGAAAAAAAGATTAATATTTAGATATAGAAAAATTAGAATGGTATTATTTGTTAGATTATTGCTGCAATCAATTGCTTATGTCTCAATATCAAGGCATTCCAATATTGCTCGCAGAAAATTGTATAGTTGGATATGGGACGTAACATGCAAAACATGCTCAACAAAATTACAAACTTCGAAGCATTGTCAATACACTAAACGAAAGATTAATATTTGAGAGTTATTAGCTTATGTTCTACGATTGGCCAAGGATTTAGTTCATCTTTCCTAATTCGAGAGATTGGTGAATATGATAACCAATTCCCCGGTAAGAGTAAATATAAACCTTTACCATCAGTTAAGAGAATTATTTTGATAAATACAACATTTTTTTAATCATAAAAAGATGAAGGCTAAATGGCAAGAAGCCAGAAAATACCCTAACATTTACCCCAATAGCAGAAAATACCTTTGACATTCTAAAACCGGCACTTAACCCACTTCAACTTTAATTGATTCCCAAAATACCCAATTTAGTTAAAATATTTGTACAAGGTTTTTTGAAATGCCCCTTTGAAATACCCCTAAAATTCTATGCAAATTGATGTACCCCTGTTATTCTTAGATGTTACATACACCTCCCAAAATTCTATAAGTTTTTTTTTTTAAATACAACATCATTAAACGACGGTTAATTTTAATAGAAATCGATAAAAGAAATATAAATATCCTCACAATCCCTTCTCATTCTCATTCCTTATATGGTTTCAAATTCCCAAAACAAAAATTACTTGATCGAGGTTGATAAAATTTGATTGATTTAAGTTAACTATTTTATAAGTGTTGATTGATTTGGTTATCTTATGTTTAGAATTTGCATAATTCTAGGTTTCTTTTTAATTAGAATTTTCGGGTTGTGGATTTCTTGATTTGGAAGTAAATAGAGGAGAAGAAACACAGAGCTTATGGGATAAAAAGAAAGTTAAGAGGATTAAAATGAATAAGACTAAGGAATGAAAAGAAAGAAAATGAAGATGGGGTTTTGTCGAATTGTGATGTAGAAAAGGATGTCGATGATGAGAATAAAGTTGGTATTTGAAAATTAAATTAAAAAATTAAAGTTAACAGTCACTTAATAAATTTGAGATATTTAAAAAATCTTCAAGAATTTTCAATGGTGCGGTAATATCAAAAAATAATGAGGGTAAATAAGAAAAAAAGAAAATTAAAATTAAAATTAAAATTAAAATTAAAATTAATTAAATATTTATATACTGAGCATTTTGAAAATCAATTAAAGTCTAAATGGGAAAATGCCGAATTTAGAAAGTTTAAGGTATTTAATGCTATTAGGGTAAATATTAAAAGTATTTCCGCCACTTGGCCAAAGATAAATTAACTTGCAAATTTTTTTTAAAAGAAACTGGAAAACAGGTGAACGTATAGATGTAAAACAGAAAGGCATATTTATTATTATTTTTTTATTTTTTATTATTTTTAAAACCATTTTACATAGCCATCACCATTCCACATTATCGTCAACATAGGATAATGGAGGATAACTCATGTAGCACTCTTCCACCTCCTCAATGTAAGCTTACAGGCAATTTTCAATTTTCCTTTAAAAGGCATTCCAAGGCAACAGTTATGCCAAAAGATGAAACAGACCAACTCATAAATTATTTTTGTGCCTATCCAATCAAAGAATATCAATAAACTAGTTACCAAATATACAGTCATAAATTTTCAAACGGCTGGAAATTTATGACTGTATATTTAGTAACTGGTTGGTTGATAATCTTTGATTGAATAGGTGCCGCGCATGGGAAACAAGTCACGGCCGTAGCCAAAAGAAGAAGGGCAATCCATCAACAACACCGTGCCATTTTTCTCACATTATACAGCATCGAACTAATCATATGAACACTATAAAACAAATAAACAATACGTTTAAGGATAAACACAGACTCTTCGCATATGCTATATTGTCATTGGAAGATTTTTTTGGCTAGCAATTTGCGGCTTGATCTCCCATGATGCCAACTCTTCAGCCTCTTCAGGTGAAACAAATGGCAGTGATATCTCTCTGATCATCAAGTCGCCACAGAATGGGCACTCGCTTGCTACAGCATCATCGAACTGCGATCGCAACTGCTCAAATTGAAATCATATTGTTAATTTTTCATCCTAGATAAACCAAATTGAATAAAAATCCCTTACTTTTCTCTGCATAGAGTATAAACTCTGCATGCGTGAGGCGTAATGCTAATTGCTTCAATATTGTTTTGATTATCCCTACTTTCGCAAAAATGATGGGGCAGTCGAGATGATTTGAATTAATTGAGTTAAAATAGAGAGGCCAAGCGCATAATTTTCAAGTCGGTTGCTCTTGCTTAGTTTAAAGGGAAAAAAATTGGGTGGGTTGGAAGAGGGGTGGAGGGGGGTTCCATAAAATTTACCCACTGGAAGAGAAAATATTGGTGACACCACTGCCCTGGAACTGCATTTTGAAATTTCCATAGATGGTAGTTTTGGTAAGTCTAGAGACTCCATAATATATAATATTATTAAAAGTTTAAATTCAGATAGACTATTACTTTCACAATCTTGTTCCTTCTAATCACAAACTGTTCTCTTTTCTGATCCCTAATAACTTGCAACTAATTGACCGATAGAAAAGAGAACTGTAGTTATGATATCAAGTTAAAAAATAATAACGAAGGAAACAAATACTTCTTTAAAGGACAATCATCAAGTCAAGCCTAAGGGCGGTAGTTCTTGCCATGCATCAGTAACTTGGGCTATACTGACCTTATCAGCTGGAGTCATAGTTGTGATGGAATCCGCACTAGTACCAGCATTTGAATCCTTCGATGGTTGCCCCCCAAGCAAACTAAGTTGCTTTTGAAGGTCCAATATATATTCGGCCTAGAACAAGTAACCAGATGAAAGTCAAAGCAACATGAAATATGTTGACTAAATAGCATAGATTATTTGCAAATTTTATGAGCATGAACATGGCAAACTGAAATTCATTTGCAGAGGAAACAATTTTCGACATATCTAATCAAAAATTTCAGGACATTCGGTTTTAGGAATTTATATCTCTTTATAGTTATTACTGTTAGTATATCTATAATAAGCACAAATAGAGTATTCTATGGCAATACATAAGAAGATAAAAGACACTCAGTTACGGGTCAACTTACATGTGTCTGGCTCGTGCAACGAATAACATGAGCAACCAGACATTCTGCATGGAATGCATGACCACAAGGAAAAACATAAAAAGGTGTCATTTGTCCACCCAGGGTATAACCTCTAGCCATCAGATTTGTCCCTCCAGTTAATATTTTGCGTTTGCAACCCTATAAAATCAATACAAAAACAAAAATAAGTGACAAACAAGTTCATGATATAAATCTGGGATGTTTCTTCTGAACTATATGTCTTGAATGAAACTAACCATATAACTTTGAAAGACGTAAATTTCCAAGTGATGTAATTTTCCAAGTGTTACCCTGCTGCTGTATTTTTAACATGGATAATATTATGCATTATGTTTTCCCCTTTGTTCTTTTTCCCCGCTTCTCATTTCTCCTTCTTTTAAACGAAAAAATATGCCATGTGTGGTGTTGATGGCCTGATGTGAGTTTCCTTTTTCCACTTCTACGTTTGGGGGTAAGGTGAAGATAAAATGTTACCCATAAATGTGTTGACTTGGTGTTATTCTGTTATTCTAAGAATATCAATACTGGAAACAATTGAATTCCTGAAGAATTATCTTTGGCCTTCTACACCAATTTCCGGTTTCAAGAACGCTTTTCGGATAGGAATAACAATTAGTCAATTGATTCAACACAAACTAGGAGGTGGAATGGGTTATGAACTTATTAATATTGAATTTTTGGATAACCAGCTAGATAAAATATTTTAGGAGACGATAATTACCCTACAAAAGATCCCAAGAACGACTGTATTTCAAACCAAATAACATGAGGGCATCCACATTGCATGGAAGATAAGATACCAGAAAGGCATCGAAAAGAAATGCATTCAAAATTTGAACAAACTGAATGAAACGTAGCTCTAGCAGCATATAATAACATGGAATATTCAGCAGACCAATACCCCACATTCTTCATCACGTTCAATAACAGCATATCTTTGAGCAAGGGCAGTGATATCATTCCTTATATTATCAGCACCATGTGTGGCATCATGCATGTCCTCTTTCAGTTTTTCAATCTGCTTGTTGTAGTCCTCCAATGATGAACATATTGCTTCCTAAAAGAACAGTAAACATCAATATTAGGTACTCCGAAAGTTTTATGGGGAAAGCCAATGCCATAAGCATATACTGATATCTTAGGTGCACAATTATGATGAATCTTAAACAGCAGCATCAACTAGCGCTTAGCTTAAGTTTCCGATTTGAGTAACTCGTCATGTGCATGTGTGAACTTGGAAAGTATAAGACAAGTAAAACCGCAAACAGATATTCCGGTACAAACAAGATAAGATCTGTTCAGGTTTTGTGGCTGAACGTAAGAACTACAAATTAAAGGAGTCTTTCTTACAGAAATTTTTAAGGGACTACTAAGTGACTAACAGGACACTTTCTTTAAATTGCCTAAATAATCACATTAAATATTAGTGTTTCTAATACATTTCTTTCAACCACATACAATTATTATCGTCATCTTAAGCCTTTTCTATGAAAGGGGTTGCTTATGGACGCAGTATTCTATGAGACTTTTGATAAAATTTATAACCAGCTACCAGCCTGACAACTATCCTTTAAGTTTGTGCAAAATTCACAATACAGAGCCAAGAAAGGGGCTTATCAAGAGTCAGAGGTCTGTCTAGAAGGAAAACCTACATTATGGGTCATCCAATTATATAATTGAGACAATAAGCAAATGGATACATCGTACTAACTTCAGGAATTTCTTATTGTCTACATAGAATGGCAAATGTAGACCATAAAGATATAAATGCAAGTTGAAGTCTTACTTTAAAGTCATCAATAAGCGCAAAGTCTGGAAAGAATGGCAAAATATCTTCGATCTTCAGTAGGCCATTAGTTTCTTTTAGAAATGCTATGGCCTTCCTTATATTCTCCCTCTTAACTCCTTTTTCTTGCTGAATTACATGTTTTGCAATCATAAGCCACAGCTTTTTCCTTAAGTCTTCATCATCTTCAACTTTATCTGCTTCTGCCATCGCAAGATCAGGGTCTACCTAATGGACAACAATACCGAAACAAATTTACCAAAATGCTACAGTTAGACATTAAGAAATAGAAAATTTGGGAATGATATTACTTGTTATTACGGCAATCAATTGACTATATCTCAACATCAATAATCCTTTCTAAAACAACCTGGCAGGGCATTCCGATATTGTTCGCAGAAAATTGTATGGTAAATATGGCACTTAACATGCAAAACATGCTCAACAGATTACAAACTCAGAAGCATTGCCAATAAATAAAATTTCACAACACGAAGTTTAATATTCCAGAGTTATTAGCTTATGTTCTACAATTGGCCAAGGATTTAGTTTATCTTTCCCAATTTGAGAGAGGTGAATATTGAAAAGAACTAAGAAGAAATAATTTATTAGCTTAATAAAATTTGAGTTCGCACTGCATATATATAGGGAGAGTAATAGACCATCTCTCCTACTAAAAGCAATATGGGACTAAAGCTAATTATATTAATAACACTTCCTCGCAAACTGGAGCAAAGATGCCAATCATGCATAAGCTTGGACAGAAGACGAGTGAAAACCGGATGAGAAAAAAGTTTAGTAAGGATATCTGCCGGTTGAGCTGATAAGGAAACATGTTGGAGCGCAACCGTCTTATCTGTCAAATTATCATGAATAAAGTAGCAATCTATTTCGATATGCTTGGTCTTCTCATGAAAAACCGGATTCTCAGCAATGTGAATGACGGCCTTGTTATCACAGAAAAGTGTAGTCTGAGAAGAAGAGGTAACCCCAAGATCTGCCAGGAGGAAAGTAAGCCATACCAACTCAGAGAATGTATACGCTATGAATCTATACTCAGCCTCGGTAGAAGAACAAGCCACTACATTTTGTTTCTTGCTTCTCCACGTAACCAAGTAGCCTCCCAAGAAAACACTGGTGGAACAACGATCATCAATGGGTCCAGCAAAGGCGGAGAGTGACAACATAGATGGTTTATAGAGGACCCTGTTCTGAAGAACCTTCGATATTTCTGACAATACGCTCAACAGTCTGAAGATGAGAGGTCAAAAGATTCTGCATATACCGACTCACTGTGCTAACGACGAAGGCAATGTCAAGACGAGTAACAGTGAGGTAAATAAGCTTCTCAACTAGACGCCGATATCGTCCTGGAAGAGGCAGTGGAGAATCTGAGAGAAAACTCAATCAAGATAGCTAGACTGTGGAATCCATAGGAGTGTCTGCAGGTCTACATCCCGAAAATCCCGTCTCGGATAGAAAATCGAGTACATACTTGCGCTGAAAGAGCTGTAATCTACCAGAATTCCATAATACTTCAATTCCAAGGAAGTATCTAAAGGGCCGAAGGTCCTTGTTATAGAAGTGTGAAACCAAATGTTCTTTCATATTGGAGATACCAGCAGAATCATTTCCAGTAATGATAGTATCAACATACACCAGCACAATCACCATGCCATAAGAACGGCTGTGTAAAGAGAAATGTGTCAGCGTGACTGTGTGTGAAGCCAATCTATTGTAAAACCGTACTAAACTTTTCAAACCAAGCACACGATAACTGCTTCAGTCCGTATAAAAATTTACGTAGGAGACAAACCATAGACTCTCCCGCTCGCTCAAAACCAGGAGGCTACTATATGCAAGTAGTCTCCAAAAGATCATCATTAAGAAAGGAATTCTTCACATCAAGCTGAAATGGTCATATCTTAGAAACAACCAAGAATATAAGAACACGAACCGAGATCAATTTGGCAACTGGCGAAAAATTCTCAACATAATCCAAACCATGTTGCTGAGTAAAACCTTTAGCCACCAATCTAGTTTTGAGACAGCCATTCGTTCTATCCGGATTTTGCTTGACAGTAAAGACCCAGCGACAGCCGACGATCATTGGAGCTCATACCGGGCTATATCGATCATTGGAGCTCGTACAGGGCTATATCGGTCATATGTTCATTACCAGGTACCAGGATTTAAACGGTCATGTGTTATTATTGCCGATACCGGGCTTTATACGGTCACTTGTTCATTCCACATTTGGGCTCGTGTTTTCTTATCCTTGGGACCCTACTCTTAGGTTGGAAATACTCCTGCAGGGGTTGACGTACACACTCAAACTCATGATAGGATAGGTTACCCTTTTAGTGACCAATTAAGACATGACTTGACCGACTTGACCTATTTATATGCTTGCTTCATATTACTGTCATATCTATATCTATTTGTACACACAGGCTTCACTACACTCACATATTCATACTATCACACACATACACACTATTACGATTGAATACTTAGGATGTTCTAACATCCCTGTGATTTGCCATCTCAGGTTTAGAGACCGATTCACAAACAAAGCAGGATCATAATGACTATTAGGAGTTTGCCGAAGATCGGTAGTATTGTGGGTTTATTTCTATTTTATTTTAGTTGCTATTAGAATGTACGCCTCTCGTGGGACGATAGGAATAATGTATCTTTCTTTCTGGATTCTGTACTTCGTTTATTCGGAACCCTTTGTTATTTGGATTTTTTATTGACCATGTCTTTATCTCGTAGATTCATCCATATTATTTGTTATTTATGCAGCATGATATTAGTAGTATATCTTTGATGGTATCATACAGGTTTAGTTAGAACCTTAGGTGTGATATGCCAAGTTGATTTCCCATTGTCTAGGAGGACTGGCGGTTTCAATCCATATTTCCATATTTCGGGAATTTGGGCATTACAGTCGATCTTCCAATATCCGATCCATGATCAATCAACCACAAATCAATTCAATCGAATCCGAACACGGTCTCCGATGACTCCAAAACTCCGACAACACAATCAAATACTAAATCCACACATTTTCATATCAAAAATAGCTAGAACTTGAACAATATGAAAGAAAAATATGTTCAAGTTTATTGCAGCAGACGATCAAATCGAAACAAAGAACCCCTAAATCAAGCTCCAAAACAGCAGAAGTCTCAACTCCAGCTTAAAATCAGTAAAAGGATAGACCAAGTCGAGGCCAAGAATGCACCAACTTCCAAAATCCCCAAATCGAGCACCAAATCTCCAAGAATATCTGAGTTACGAGCCTCAAATCCTCAAGAACAACCAACAAACCTCCTCAAAATGATTATAATCGATCAAAAAACCACCCAAACAACATACAAGAGATCAATCGATCTCAATCAAAGTGATTCCAGACCAAGTCAATCCCTGTCGACGAAGATCTGAGCCAAATCGAACTCGATCGAAGTGTTTCCAAGCCAAGTCGACAACTCCAGGTTGATGATGAATCGAAACTCCAGATCCAACCACCAAGGTCAACAGCTCCAGCCAAATCGATCTCAATCGATGAATGGGATGGATCTCGAGTCAAGCTCTGAGTGATCTCGAGTCAAATCGATGGCGAGGAAGGGGATATAGGTCAAAAACGAGATCGAGGAAGTGCTCCACATAGCCATCGATGCTGCCATGAGAGGATCGAGTAGCTTCATATCTAAATCTCGTCGATAGCGGCCATCAATGGTCTTCTGGATGTCATGGCGAGGTCGATTGGTCTCAAGAAGGCTCTGGTGAGGCTCCTTGGTGAAGGCAATGCGGTGGTGAGGAAGCGGCAGGGAGGAAGCAGTCACAGTGGCGGTGGATGTTAGGGTTGGATTTAGTGTTTGGTGTTTGTGATGAATGGCTCAGATTGGCTCTGGTGTGATAAATGGCTCAGATTAGCTCTGATACCATGTGAAGAATTAGAAGAGAAAGAAATGTTTTAGGAAATATAATGGATAGATAGGCTTAATCTTCCTCTTTATATAGGCAGCCATTTTGCTATTACATTCCTATTAAGCATCAAATTACATGCGATAAGCCCGTGTATACTGCGGGTATTCTTAACATAATTCAAGTTATTTCCTTTAATTTTTATTTTATTTGATTCTACAAATTTTTGTTTTTTTATTTCAGAAAACCAAGGAAACAAGAGCGAATTCAGGAAGCTTGGAGCTTGCAAAGGATATAAGATTTTTCACGGAGAGTTTCGGCCAAATTTTGGCTGAAACCTAGTTTTGGCAAAAATTTGGAAGCTTTTTGTCACGACCCGAAAGAGCACGTGACTGGCCCTTGAACCATATGAAGTCTATAGGACCCCATCTGATCCAAGTAAGCCAAAAGCCCAGCAATCTAAAACCATTTAAAGAGTAAATAAGGAACACTGTTTTTGAAAAGTAAGGAAATCAAAGTTTTTAAATAATTAAGCCGAATATGCATTTTTTTAAAATGCGTAACCTTTCCTGAAAATTTCGGCAGAGTTTCCTTTGTAAAAACTGGCCCCGAACGGGGTACAACAAGAATAATATATATGAAATGATAAAAGGCATCCCCAAGCGGGAGCTAGCTCTTCGTCAATCGACGGTCACAACCACGCAAGCAATAAAAATATACAACGCCAAAGGCGAGGATCAAATCCAAAAAGAACTCAAACAGCCAGAAAACCGCAATACTACTAGCGCAACTCTAAGGTCGAAATAAAACAACACTGTTTTCTAAGTCTGAAACAATAAACAAGTTTTGGTTGATGGAAATTCTAGATACAATGAATAATACAAATACAATAGCGGTTCTGATACAAAAGAACCCACCTAACCAAGCAAGTCACCCATAGGAAGCAGTGTGCCAGAAATGCCGCTATGGAATCTGTACGGCAAAAACCTGCAAGGACTGGGGCACAACGGGGGTGAGTTGCCAACTCGTGAATAGAAAGATATCTACAAGCAGAGATCGAATGCATGACCCATCCTAGGTCAATACGATCAGATATAAATAAACCTCAATATGAATAAAGCTGAAGCATGCTAAACTGGCAATGTAATCTCTATACATGAGTGTAGTGCCAAGTGCTCGTGCTAGTGCCTCAGGTAATAGCATGTCATGAATATGAGGTATAACCAATGTAATCAAATCTGCACACTCGTGGATCCCGTCCACTCGTCACCCACTGACAATAACCACCATGCATGTAAATATCATGAATCATGTGCATGGGAAATAATATGAGGATATAACCACCCGTGTCCCTCGCGACACATCAAAATCATGGAACCAGGGTGCCCAGCATCGACACCCGAAAACATCATGAAAACTGTGCCCAGCATCGGCACGTAAATCCTCATATATCGGGCTCCGTCAGTCCGGATCGGCCCGCGGGCTCTGTCTGCGGTATCGGCCCTCGGCCCCGGCAGTATGCCCAAAACATCTATCGACTCTGGTCGGTATCCTCCGGATAACCGCCAGGTCCAACCAATCACCGGTAGGTACTCGCCCGCCTCCAGGCTCAATCGGCAAAGCTCATCGATCATCTTGCCGAGGGGAACCATACCGGGTCCACCATGTACCCGCAATCGGCTCATCCACGCCTCGATTCGGGTTACACATGTCGCTCTCAGCACCGAGAAAACACATGGTGGACGCACTGAAATATCATATCAAGGGTAACCGGGTTTTTAAAGAAATGACATATTCTCTTTTGAAATACCCTCGGTTCCCAAATCCAGAAATATCATAGAAACAACATATCTCAATGCGTACAGTCAAAGCATGATGTATGCGGCATGTAACAGTAATGCAAGCATATCAGTAAGTCATGCAACATGGAATAATAATGTGCACATGTCGAGGGAGACCGCTCTTTTAAAAGGAATCTGTTTTTAAAAAGTATCTTGCGGTTCCCAAATCCCCAATCAAGCTAGAATCATCTATATATGTGTACAGGTATAAGTGTACAATATGCCATGCCAGAATCATATCATGAATGCAATAGTACTATAGTGTAGTGACATGGCAATTATCAATGATGAGTGTGTGAGCCGGCAACAAGTGTACGTGGAACATATACATCATCGATAATGGTGCTGGTGTCCTAGCAGCATGACTGAATGTCACAACAATACAAGCGATGCAATGCAAATAGCAGGAATATGCGGAAACGAATGATCAACGCAAAAGTACAGAACCTGCCCCAATAGATATGTCATGCAACCTTGCCTTTTGAAATAAGACGAATCAGGGCTTTTGGTAAAGTAAGGGCTACGGTGTTTTAAGAAAAGATGCATCATTTGAAAATATCCGTATAACCCTTCTGCTTATCTTTAAAATATCCCGATTCGTTAGTTTTGAAATAGGTATGACTCGGTCTAGTCTAATGTCTACTAAATAATCTAGACAGGAGGGGTATGAAACCACCTAATCTGAGTCAATATATAAATATAGATATGATAGTCGGTGATCTCGCCTCAATAACATATCGTATGATATCCTCGAGTCATGAGTGCGGATCTATCATCAATATCGGCTCGTACGGTAAATCGTCGTACAGCATCCCAATAGCTGGGTAGGGGTCAATATCACACTATCTCATCACATATCAGGTATCACTTATCATCAGATCACACAATCTGGGGTACTACTGTAAGTCTAGTACAAATCGACACCATCTATAAAATATGAATACGGGTAAAGCACATGTCCAAAGGCCCGCTAAAACTATTATATCGCACCTCGAAGACAAGCTATGTCACATCGCCGATCTCACGACCTCACATCAAGTATCATCTCAAACCACGTATCATCCTCAAATCCCGTATATAAACACATAGTCCCATACCCATGTGTAGATATACGCACCATCATATGCACTCTAATAAATGAAAGAATGAATGCAAGTATGTGTGTAAATGTATGTGTGAGTGCAACCACTACTCTAGGGTTCGCACTATACTAAACCAATATATTCTTATCATCAAAATATCATTATTACCATCAATAACCCTAAACAACACATAATAAATATTCGTGTGTATACGTATTCGTATACATCACCACGGACTGCGGGGGTGCTATACGCCATCCACCCGACTTCTCCCCGTAGATATAAATCTACTCACCTTGCTTCTCGTGTGCCAAAGCCGATGTCGCTATCTTCACCTCCTTTGCCTCAACATCACGCGGGGTACCTACAAGTATATCACAATGCTAAAGCACATGAAAATCACATCGGAAACCAAAATAGCACACGCTACCCGCATAGGTAAAAACCTATCGACTCCCATGTAAACACAATCAAAATCCACTTGTCGTTGACGTCCAAACGCCACCCGACAGGAATGAATCACCAAATACCAAAATCCATGCTAAAACAAGTCCCAAATTATACACCAACATAGGAAAACCAACCCAGATTTCACCCTAGATGGAATCAGTCAAAACTAGACATACTCAGGGTCAAAACTAGAGGAAATGGGGGCATGCACAGAAAACGAGGCAATTCCTTAAAATACCTTATTTTAGAATTTTCCATAATTTTTCCCCATTTATCTGTATTTAATTATACCAGAATATTAAAATATTCATTAAAATAATATTAAATTATAAAATTTCCCAAAAATCATATTTTATTATTTTGAAGACGTTACACTTTTGAAGCTCTAATTTTTTTTCACCATATTCAGAATTTCATCTACTGTTTAGATCACGTGCCTATTTTTCAATGAAGCGTCCAGAGGGCAACAGAAACGAAGCAAATCCATAGCGCTTCTACCTCTCAGTCTGCAGTGATCGTGCTTCTAATGTCTTTGTGCTTCCAACGTCTTTGTTCCAGGATTTTACCTATGGATCGCCTACAGACAAATCTTAGGTCTAGATTGTAGGTTGTAAGGTATTCTAGTTTCCTATTTTTGTTTTACTTTTCTAGTTGTAGTTTTTATTTCCGCGATTACTTTTCCGCAAATTAGTTTTTAAAAAAATAATATAATTTTATATTCTTTCTTTTGTGGTGTGTGCACGGTTGGAGTCGAGACGAAAATCATAGATTAATTCGTCTAGACTCAAGTGACACGATGGGTAATATTATTCCTGCAGCATCTACGCTACAGGATAGATGCTATATTGTGCGTACTTCTCTATCACCTTGCATAATCCTACCGCTTGCCGCCAGTGATTATGAAATTAAACTTGCTTTATTAATTCACTTCCTAAATTCCACGGTCTTGAATCAGAAGACGCCTACGTCTTTATTAGGGAATTTAAGAACTTGTGTCAAATTTTTAAGTTAAGACGGTTGAATACAGATGCGGTAAAACTTAGACTAATACCCTTCACCCTAACTGAAAACAATAAAACCTTGGCCTTATAGTATACCTGCAAGCACTTTCCATAGTTGGGAGGAATTTACTAAAACTTTTCTAAAAAAATTCTATCCTCATTTTAAAACCGCTAAATTCATAAATGAAATTAAAGCTTTATGTCAAATATAGAGGGAATCTTTTTGAAAATATTTTGAACGTTTTAAAGACCTCTTAATTAAGTGTCCACACCATGGGATAGCAAAATGAGAGCTTTGCCAAATAGTGTATGATGGTTTAGAGTCTTAATGGTAAAATCTATATGCCAAGGTGACTTTATGAAGAAGTGAGAAGATGATGCATGGAACTTTTTAGAATAATTATCTGATAAAACCATGCAATGGGAGAGCACAAGCGAGAGGACGGCACCCATATCCACGGGAGGGATACACATCGTGGAGGCTTCTATTGGTACGAAAGCAAAATTAGCTGCTCTTAGGCGTTCAATTGAAAAACTAACGACATCTTTCCATGTTCAACAAGTCGGTCAACCCTCCCTGTTTAAATTGTCAAGACTCCTTTCATCTTCTGAAAAATGTCCCGTTGTTTGCAGTCCTCAAAGTCAAGCTTCTACTAATATAGAAAAGCAGTTGACCGCTTTTATGCAAGCATCTGGCCAAGCTATCTCTGCTAATGCTCAAAATTCTGCTAACATAGAAAAACAGTTGGTCGCTTTTATGCAAATATATGGTCAAGCTATATCTGCTAATCAATAAGCAATTATGAGACTTGAAGAGAAAATTGACCGGATAACCGCAAAGCGAGAGAAACACCTTATCCAGTCAATCTGTCACTAATGTTGCTCAAGTAAATGCATTTACCATTTTGAGATCAGGGAAACATGTTGATTATCAAGTGCAGATGCCTCAAGACTATGATAAGAGACCGGATGATGATGTGCAACTTCTTTCTGTTTCAAATACACAGCATGCATCTAGACCTATTCCTACTTCTACATCCCAGTCTCCTATTGATAAATTTCTTGTGCCACGAGCACCTTATCCTAATCATTTGAAGGCCAAGAAGTATGATGCCAAAATAGAGAAGAGGGTGGAAATGTTCAAGCAAGTCAAAGTGAACATACTTTTGCAAGATGTAATTGAGCAAGTTCCTACTTATGCAAGGTTTCTTAAAGAATTATGCGCAAAGAAAAGGCAAACAAATGTGCCTAAAAAGGTTTTTCTAGCCATCACTATTTGTGATGTCTTACAGAATGCTATGCTCATAAGTATAAGGATCCCGCTCGTCCTACTATTTCATGCATTATTGGAGATAACCTAATCAGGCGTGCTTTGCTAGACTTAGATGCAAGTGTCAACTTACTGACACACTCAGTTTATGAGCAGTTAGGGATAGATGAGTTTGAACCTACAAAAGTTGCCTTGGAGTCAGCAGGTCGTTCCATTAAGAAGCCAAAGAGAAAGATCAATGATGTTTTAATCAAAGTAGAAGAATTTATATTCCCCATAGACTTCATTGTTTTATAAACACATCACTAATCCTAAAAATCAAATCCCGATAATTTTAGAACGACCATTCCTAGCTACCGCTAATGCTTTGATTAATTGTCGCAATGGTTCAATGAAACTTTCTTTCGGGAGCGTGACAGTTAATCTAAATATTTTCGATATAGAAAGCCAACCTAGTAATCCATATGACCTACAATGTGGAGTCGACGCTTTATTTGAAATATCTATAGAGGAAAACAAGTGACGATGATGAGTATTTATTTGATTTTAAGAACTATAATTCTTCATTTGAAGGTACGCGTGATCAACTTAATGATACTTCTCCTGGCCTTCATGATGAACTCGATATGGTAATGTCTCGAAATAGCTTCCTTAAACACCAAATTTCGTTGTTAGAAATGGAGAAAACGGAATTGGTTTATTTTAATGAATCTTTGAAAATCGAAAAAAAGAATTTGATTTTATCTTGCAATTCTTTGAGACAAGAAAATGATGGTTTGATTTCAATTTTTACCAGTGAAATTGATGTTTTATAATCTTCTATTAGTTCACAAGAATTTTTGACAAATAATGTTTTGATTGATAAATTAGAAAAAGAGAAAAATGATTTTTTTCAAAGATTGATAAATTAGAAATGGAGAAAAATGAGTATCTTTCAAAGATTGATAAATTAGAAAAGGAGAAAAATGAATTTCTTTCAAAGCTTGATATTCAATCTAAGATTATTGATACTTCAAAATTTGAAAATGAAAATTTGATTTAGTCATGTGTTGTCTTGAGAAATGATCGTGAAAATATGATTTCAACTTTTAAAAGCAAATTGACTCCTTGAAACTCTTTTCAAGCTCAAAAGATTTTGACAAACGAAAATCTCTCTCAAAATGCAAAATCATGATTTGACGGTTTCTCTTGATAAATATTCAAAAGGAAAAGAAAAGGTTATTTCTTCACCCAGTTAAGGAATGAAATTTTTACATAAAAAGATTTTGCGATGAATTTTTCAAAGTCTCGAAAATCTTTTTCTAAATTAGTTCAATCATCTTCTAATAAAATGAATGTTCATAAATCTGTTCATGCAAAATCAACTGTTCATTCACATGCATTTCTCTATCCAAAACAAACTTTTCACAAGCATGTTCATCCTACACATCACATGCATACTGAGAGTTTGAGTCCCATGCATGCATCTAATCATACTTATCATTATTGTGGTACATATGGTCACTTTGTATATTCTTGTGATTTAAAAATAAATAAATCTTTATATACCAATTTGAAACGGATCCCCAAAGCTAACCCCGATAAACCTAAGGTGGTTTGGGTACCAAAATGCATACCCATGTTTTCTTTTGTATGTGTTGAGAATTTAAAACCATGAAAATTTCGGTAAAGGTAAAACACGCCTAGACAGGCATAACAAGATATGTAACAAAATAAGGACAATGTTTAATTTAAGTGTGGGGGTGGTATTATATAGTTTTATGTAGATTTTTTTAAGTTCCTTTCTTTTAGGTTATTTTTCTTTCTTTTTCATTTTTTAAAGACCTTTTTAGTTTCTTTTTCATATTTTTAGGTCTTCTTTTTCCTTTTTTTTAAAATAAAAGAAAGAGATGAAGAAAAGAAGAAAAAAAGTTTTTGAATCAAACTAGTAATAGGTAATCTTGAATTTAAAATCCGAAAGGTTGAGTGATATGAAGCAAAATTATTGAATCCGAGGATAGAACGAAATCAGAAAAATAATTCTTTATCTTGAATTCAAATTTAGAGAATATACACCCTACAAATTGTACGAACACGAATCTTAAAACTTAAGATAGTAGAGGATACCTAGAAATATCTTTTCCTAAATACCCAAGTATAAAAAATTTATATCTTTTTCTTCACTAAGCAGCTAGGAATTCGTGCCTCAAGAAGCATTGGATGCTCACGTCGAAAAGTGATTTAAAAGTGATTAAAAGTAAAAAAGTATAAATATAATAAGTTTAGTTAAATTTCAGTCATAGGGATGCATCATCACCTAGTGCCTTAGACCAACTAGTTTGAGAGTCACTGATGAAAGTCCTAGACAATTAAAAGACTAGGCATAATTAAACTTACGCATTGAGTAATCGGTTGGTGAGTGAGTGCCTCATGAAGTATCAGCAGTCATATTGAAAAATGTTGTGAGCAAATTTATCTATATATTTATATATAATAAAATACGAGGGTATAAGACATCGATACTATAACTTGAATTGAATTCTCAAGTGTAAGGATGACTTTACACACGTAGGGGTATAGAATCGATGTTTGAAGGAGAGATAGGGATGAAGAATAGGATGAAGTTTTATTGAGGAATGATGTAATTTCCGGAGTTGAACGAGACTATTATGATGAAAATTCATGAACGTTGAAAAACTAGTGGAAATTCGAAACTTTTCTTTTTCTTTTCTTATCTTTTGTATATAGTTTCACTTTCTTTTTGGTTTTTCTTTTCATCTTTCTTTTATTTTCTTTTTATTTTCCTTTTTGGGAAATTGTGGGTAGTATCCGCTGAAAACCCTCGGAAGACCACTCCTACTACTAGAGACACCTGAAGGTTTAACGGCTTGTTACACATGCTAAGTGAAATTGCACGCCTGCGAAAAGGAGCATAGAAGTAGATTTTTGTTAGATTTTTATTTTTAAGTTTTGAGTTGAGTTTGAAACCCTAGATTTTGCTCGAGTACTGGCAAAAGACAAGTGTTGAGGTATTTGATTGGTGTATTTTAATACACATTTGTATAGCCATATTTAACTTAATTTTGTTTATTTTATGTTGTTCCGAGTATGTTTTATCAAATATTGCAGATTACAGGGTTAAAAGGGAAAAGTACGCAAAAGACGGATTACATATGTCGGAAGTGTATTTTTTAAGCTTAAACATAGACAAGAGAGCAATTTATCAAAAAAAATGCATGGAACAAGTTTCACAAGATCAAGATTGAGATACACTAAAAAACTGGAGGCCAAATCTTACCAAAAACCAGACGAAACTGAAATTCTCCTGAATTTAGGACTTTTCAGAGAGTTAGAGGTCGAGATTTTTTCCTTCTGTTCAGAATGCCATCCTCTGTTTGGAACCACTCTCAGATTGTTGTAGATTCTCGTTATCTTCTGAAAGCCATAATTAGATTTTCCCAAATTCCTATATATTTTGCTGTATTTCACATTCGGGTTTCATCTTTCCATGGTTTAATTGTTTTAGGATTTTGGGAGAGATCAAAGGATATTTTGTAAAGTTATTCTCAATATGAAGTCAATTTTATTTGATTATTTTCTTCTTCTATTATAAGTAGCTAATTTACTTCTAGGTTTTTGAATTATACTTGCTATCATATGTGTTTGATTTATCTTCTTTATTCTTTTCTATCGGTTTTAATGATGAATTTCTTTGATGAAAGTTTGCTTCTTTTTGTTACCATGCTAATAAACTAGACATGATGATGATAGATTGACTCACTTGAACTTGTTTAGAAAAAGATGGTAGTGCCTATAATTTAATTATTTTTATAATAAATTGACAACCTATAAAATTAATTAGGTAAGATAGGTTTTTATCAAAGTAAATTCAACCTAATTAAAGTAGGGTAATTTAGAATATTCCGAAAATACAATCTAGTCTATAACTTGACAGCTTGTGGGTTAGTTTGTAGAAGGGTAAAACTAGATTATTTTTAGGGTAATTAGAATTATAGGTTTTAATTTGTTTGCTACATGATTTTGTATGATTGATAGAATAGAGATATCACGTATGATATATGCTTCCATAATTGTTTGATATTTCATTGCGACAATATTTTACCTTATGCTTTTAAATAATTGATAGTCCATGAATTAAAAAGAGTTAAAAATGATACAAACCATATAAAACACCATAATAGTAAAGGTAATTCAAAACCCTATGCTTGCTTATTTATTTGAAACCCGTCTTTACTTTAAAACTTGCAATATTCTTTAGTTTAGTTTACATGATTTTCTTTAGTTTAGTTAACAAAATCAATATTTTATTTTAACTTGTTTTACAATTAATTAGAATTCTCACGTATCTCTGTGGTACGATCTGTAAATACTACTGCGAATAATTGTGCACTTGCAGTTAAATTTGAGAGATCGATAAAATCTCCATCAGTATCTGCAAAATAATTGATAGGAGTAGAAGGAAAAATGATGGGAGAGGGGAAACTGGGTCACAACGGTGACACCTGTGGATAAGGGGACACAGGCTTAAAACTAGGATTATGCACGGATCGAACAGACGAATTAAGCTCCGAGTAAGATAGGCGAGGAATATGAATAGTAGAAGTGGGTGCTTGAAAGATGGTAGAAAATATGCTTGATCTTCTAAGAAGGTCACATCACATGAAGTACAAACTTTAGATGTGGCAGGGTCAAAGCAAGCATACCCTTTCTGGGATCGTGAGTAACCTACAAACACCATACGAGTGGCTCAAAGATCAAGCTTGTCTACCTGAAGACCTAGAATATGCGGATAATATAGACAACCAAATACCTTAGGAGGAACATGAAAAGGTTTGCCATGTGAAAACAAAATAGAAAAAGGACTGGTTGTATAGGACCGAAGAAGGCATGCGATTGATATAAAAACAGACGGCTAAGACCGCAAAATTCCACAATCGTTTAGAAACATGCATATGCAAAAGAAGAGAACGAGCTATCTCAGGCAAATGTCGGTTCTTCCGTTCAGCAATCCCATTTTGCTGAGTATAAGAACATGAAGTTCGATGCAATATGTCATGTGTCTAACAAAATGCAATAAATTCCGTGCTAATATACTTCTTAGTATTATGTGAACGAAGAATTTTTACCGAAACACCAAATTAATTAGTAACCTCAGCTACAAAGTTTGTAAAAGTAGATAAAAGTTCACACCTATTATGTAGAAAATACAACCAAGTCATGCGTGAATGATCATCAATAAATGTCACAAAATATTTATAAGCACACATTAGAAAATTTAAAAGGACCTCAAATATCGAAGTGAACTAAAGCAAAAGATAAATCGTGTCTTTTATTAACTGGAAGAAGAAAAAAGATAAGTAATGATGCTTCCAAAGGATACAAGATTAACAACTAAATTTGGATAAATTAAAAGAAAGTAACATAGTACGTAAAGAAAAAAGAGGCGGGTGACCAAGTCTCCGATGGCACTGGTATAACCAGCTGCAGGCGTACTAGAAAGGTAATCAACGTAGTTCAGTCCATTCTTCTCATGCCCCCACCAATCCGCTGCTTCATCAAAAGGTCATGTATCACAAGGTGAGATGGATAAAATGTTACGGAGCAGTTAGAATCATTTGTAAGCTGACGTATAAAAAGCGAGTTTTGTTTTAAAGATGGCACAATTAAAGAATTTATCAGGTGTAAAGATGAAATAATAAATCAGTAGAACCAAAAACAGGTGTAATATTACCGTCAGCCATGAAAATAAATTTGTGAGGACTAGAAGCAAGATAATATATCCATCACGAGACATGTGATTTGAGGCGTGGGAATCGACGACCTATGAATTAGAATGAGAAAGTAAAGATATACCAGACGGAGTAGAAAGGTTGGCAGGGGCTAAAGAAAAAAGAAGACGACACAACTGGCCCCACTCATCACCGGAGAAAGGTAGCTGGCCAACAGAAGAGGAAGGTTGGTCAGTAGTAACTGGGGTGGATGTCTAGCGAACTGTAGGTGTATCATCAGGGTAGCCATGCTTCTCCCAACACCAGTCTTCGCGATGATTAGTGTCGCCGCAATAAGCACAATAAAGACCGGGAATGCCACGACCGTGTCTACAGGGACCACAAAAACGAACAGTCGGAGGGGGACGACTACCGGATGCCCCGCGGCCACCAGAGACAAAATCAGAAGAACCACGTCCAAATTGAGTGTAGGTCTCACGCCTACGGTCTCGGGTAACAAGTGCGGTCAAGATAGGCTCGGTAGATGGGAAAGAGACTGGGCATACGATAAACGGTCAACAGGATGCTCGTCAAAGAAGGAGAACCACTCTAAGAAAGAAAAGAGCAGACGCCCTCAAAGCCGGATGGTCGGGCCAAGAGTAAAGCGTCAACAAGAGACTCTCGTTGGTGGCGAATAACAGCAGGGTCGGTGGAGATAGATTGATAAACGTTCCACTAGTCAAGAAGCCCGCTGAAAAAGACACCAAAATCCTGAATAACTTCTCCTAGAGTGGCTGTAGTAAAAGTATGGAAGATATCATAGAGCTTTAAGTTATCTTCAGACGAGTGCAGAGAATGAAGAAGTGTCCAAACCTCCTTAGCTGTTTTCAGAGACATAAACGTATTGCAGCGAAAATCCATAGAATTAGACAACCAAACAATTACCTTATTGTCGTTCTGGAACCAGATATCATAGTGGGGATCTTTGGAGTCAAGAAGAATATCCGTCAAATTGCGGTGAAAGCCTTTGTTGTTCAAGACTCGTTCAACAGCACTGGACCATTAGGTGTAGTTCTTCTCCCCGGAGAGGGAGATTGTCAAGCGAAGATCCGTCTTGAAGTCAACGGACGACAGAGAGGCCGATTTAACTTTATCATCACCAGAATCCAAGATGAACGGCGTAGAAGTAGATCACGAGAGAAAGAGAATAAAGGTTGTCTAACACACAGGCGAGGACATGAGTAAAGAAGTCGGAGCAGGACGATCTAATAGATCATCGTCAGTAACTGAAGGGGGAGGGCAACAGTTGGCATGGAGGAGGAGGCAGCATTGGAGGAGGCAAGGGCTAGGGCTAAGGCAGCAACAGCTAGGAGGCGACGGCTAGGGCTAGGGCAGCGACGCCATAGAGGAGGCATCGGCATTGGAGTACTGGGCGGCGACGAGGACTAGGGCGGCGGTGGCATAGGGCGGCGGCGGCGAGGGCAGCGGGGGTGTGGAGGAGGCGGCAGCTAAGGTTTGGGAAAGGGGATTACGGTTTTGGTTTTGGGAAATTGGGGTTTCCTCTCAATTCTTAGTGTGGCTCTGATACCATAAAAAGAACTAGAAAGAAATAATTTATTAGCTTAATAAAATATAAGTTCCTACTACATATATATAGGGAGAGTAATAGACAGCCTCTCCTACTACAAGCAATATGGGACTGAAACTAATTATATTAATAACAAATATGATTACCAATTCACAGGTAAGAGGAAATAAAAACCTTTACCATCAGGAAGGAGAATTCACAGCATGAATTGTTGATTGCTTTTCCTATTATCAGCATTAAAATGTTTACGAACACTGTGGGGTCAGGTATTATCAAGCTTATAGCTTTTATAGAAGTATGTATAATTACGATTGTATATATTAGATTTCAGGCTCACATACTTTAGGGATTTTTCTGAATTGGATAGCGCATATCCAATGATATATAGGAGATATAAGTTAAATTGAAGATAAGAGGAGATATGAGTCGATGTCGAATGTCCATACCAGGCATTCTATATATGCTTCATGGATATGAAAATTTTCTAACTTGAAGTAGTTGTAATGCCTATTCCATCCAGAAATTATTGCAAGCTATATGCAAAGATATTCAGAGACTAGGTTTGGTCCATGCAACAAAACAAATATAAGAAAAACTGAGAAAGACAATTAGTTAACCATTAGCATGATAAGATGCACCTATGAGCCACTGGACAAACAATTTCCAGGCGCAGTTTGTAAGGAGAGATAACATCCTTCAAGCTATATGTTCATAAAAGCTGCAGTATCCATACTGTAAGTTACTCTATTACATGTAAGCTATATGTTAACCATTAACTATATCCCTAAAGCTACTAGTTCTTGAAAGGGTTAAATGAAATTCCCACATGTAAGTGAATTAAATATAGCTATTACATGCAAGTTACTCTGCTAGGGGAAGATCATATATCATAGAAGCATCTACCCCCTCCCAAATGAATTGCAGTTGTCAAACCCTTTTGGGGACATTAGTAGACATCTTGATAGTGAAGCAACAGCTGTTTTGATCAAATGTGGGCGTTCACTAGTTATAATTTTTGAAATTTAGCAGTTTCACCATGAAGAAAAAACATCATTCAAACATCTCACGTTTCACTGAATTTTGCACCTTATATAAGGATGAGCATTTGAGTTTAAACTAAGGGATGTTTAAGCTAACCCACCAAGAGAAGCCGGGACTCAGGTAGAGAGGGCATGCAGCGGCGGCCTGCCCCCTCTCTATAAAGTTTCTGACCCATCTTGCTAATATGATATCATACTAAAAAGTGTCACTGGATCCGTTTCTTATGTCATTTACTACATAGTTTATACTCCCTTAAAACTATATATAAAGTGTTATTTTTATTCAGTTGATTTGATCTAAAAATTAAAACCAAGAACAGCTATTTAAGAACTATATTTATACCTTTCTATATGTACAGTCCCGTTCACTGTATTTTTATCTTCAAGGTATATGGTTATCTTTCCTTTGACACCTAAATTTCTTCTTTACAAAGGCAAGGGAACCAAGCATACATACTGAAAAGCTTATGAACAGTGCCGAGTGTTAATGAAGACAGACAGTCAAGTAGCACTTGAATAAATTGGTGTGTACACATATTATGTTCTCCTTTTCTATGTTATAATTGTAATGCATCTCTAGTAAATAAGCCTTCCCACCCACACACACACACACACTCTCTCTCAACGATTCCTTATTCTGAGGCCAAAATTTTCATCATATATTTCAGATTGCACAACCATAAACAAATAAATACGATCAAAATGGACATCAGTTTCTGATATACATAATAAAGAAGCAGAATATGCACGGGGTGGATGTTATATTTATGATGAAACACGAACAGTGCTAACAGACTTTCAAACAGTCAAAACTACTAAATACTAAATAGCATAATGTAATAAAATCGATACTAAATAGTGATTACAGTAACCAACCATCAGTTTCTGATATACATGATAAAGGAGCAGAATATGCACGATTTGGATGTTGCATTTATGATCAAACACAAGCAACGCTGCTACATACTTTCAAACAGTCAGAACTCAAGCACTAAATACTAAATAGCATACTGTATATAATTGAATAATTAATGCAGTGCAACTAAATGTAAACTCCTACAAATTCTACATAATTAGTAACTAATACAAAATTGAACCTGAAATAGATGCATATTCATTGGTGGATTTACCTGCAATGCAAGAGAAACAGCTTCTTCATGCATGGCCATCATACTGTAGATATGAACACAAGCACGCATTCGTTTTTCCTTGAGGCATAGTCGTAATGCATACTTGGGATCATAAAAAAATTCAGGTCCATTTGTTTGGCCTTTACCAAATTTGCCTTGTAGAAACCGTAGAAGGGCACTGTCATCCTCCTGTATAAAAAATTGGCAGAAGCTGGTATCAGATAATATCTAAACTGCTATCTAAAAAAAGCCAGTGCAATACGTGAAAATCTTCATTCCGCAAATCCCCCAACTTGGAAAGTTATGCACATCCTAAGAAAAAATATAACAAAATTCAAGGATAGATTAAATCTTAATCCAAATGAGAAGCATGATCCTTTTTTCCTGCAACACAAACATCAAAGAGGGGAACATATCTAAGAATCTTCACATTACTTTTTTCACCAAAGCAACTAGGACTCTGCAAGCCTGCCGCGTTTGGCAAGAAATATACTCGGTCAACACCCACCCACCTCTATTCTAAGAACGGTATCGTGTACATTTTTTAAAGTAATTTACCCGGTCAGCACACACCTCTATACTAAGAAAAATGAACACACGTCTGGTCCTGCCCGCCCGCCCATCCTCCACCTGCAACGGTCCAAACCCGACTAGTACCTTCCCAAAAAGGATTGAGCATAACCTCATCTGAGCTCGAAATGTACTTTTATATCTGAACTTATCTGTATACTATAACTAAATAATTTTATAATCGAATTTCAACTCGATGTTTAATATTGTTGTTCATATATATTTATATACCCACACCCAAACCCCGCCCAATTCGGAAGGTTGTGGGCATAAGGGAATTAAAATTCATCTGAATGTACTAGGGTGAAATCCCTGGCCAGCAAGTCTGCCTTCGGGTGCAAAAACAAGTAAAAACCCACCCAACAATCACAACTTCCATATTGGATGTCAGACGCCCCCTATCAACTTCCCCCACGTTGCCCGCTCGCCAAAGTACCAATCCTTAAAAAAATTGTTTACTCTCCAATCTTCATCCAGCACAAAGTGAGCTAGAAATCGATCTTCTATATATTAACTAAAGCTAGGACAAGACCAAAAGACAAATTTCCTAGAGATACATCAAAGAGCATTGTACAAGCACCTTTAATAATAATTGATGCATATAAGATAAATGGTAGTATATTTTACGATACGAAACAGTTAAAGAATTTAAGGACCGGCAGCAACAATAAATATTAACTATATAGCGTAATGAATACCCAAATGTGCCATCACTTTGAAACAGGTACAAGAAAACATATCCAACCTGCTTCGCATATAAGGAAAGCAACAAGTTATGCACTCCAGGATCCTCATTATGCAAATGATGGACACAATATTCCAAATACTTGATAACCTCATGAATCTCGTTCCTGCACCAGATGAAGTTGATAATTGTTATCGCCAACATATAAAAGCTGAAACTAAGAAAATGAAAACAGGACACAAATGAAACACTGTGAAATGGAAAATATGAATCCTTTTCATGAAGCATTCCTATAAAAAAAAATATGAGCAAGCGTATGACTTATTATATATTTCCACATACTGGTCTCACATACTGGTATCTGCTCTGCACTACCAATTACCCTCGTAGCGTTATAATCAATACCAACTCTTGCTCAATTCAATTACATTGTTCAACTCATACAGCAGGAATATAACATCAATATATTTCACATTCTTAAAAGGTAAAAAAGCACATAACAAAAGCATAAGGAAAGAAATTAAATTACTAAAGACAAACAGACTGCAAGAAGCTTAAATAGTAAAACTGTAATATGCTACTTGCACAACAAAGAAACCGACCTAAGCCTCTACACTTGATATACCTCAAGATTGATAAAAATCAGAGTAAGATGGCAAGCATCAACAGTCATAGTTATAACTTCTACTGAAGGTGAACACTATAGGAGATATGTCTAATACAGGTCCTTTAAAGCAAAACAACAGTATTGAAGAAATGGTCATTAGTTAAGCTAAAACTTGTCCAAGCACGAATGGATGCATACTGCCTTTTACTAACACCCAAGTATACGTGTGAAGAAAATATACTGCAAGACAAAAAAAGAGTTTTGTTCATAATATTTGAAAAGTAAAAAGGGTATCAATGATGAATACTTTGCATGTGGTTCGCTTGCATAGCGCATCATCGCCGGTATCAGCTTTCTTGGATTCAGCTTGTTGGTAGTCATCCATGACTCAACAGTCTCATAAGCATCGAGCATTATCAGATCAGGAGCAAATTTATACTGCAAGAGTTTGTATCTTGAGAAGTTACATAGCTAATTTTAAACCTAATAAGGGATGAGATGTGAAATAACAAAAGCACAAAATTATCCTCAGAATTTAGCAGGAGTTAACAATAAATATTAACATATTGATGTGTCATGCATGATAAACAATAGGTAAGAATAGATTAATAGAATTTTCTTCATTAGAAAAATGCCTTTACCTGAAGTTCAATGGCGACATTAGGCCTCTGAAGCACCTCCAATGCTTTCTTTGTTTCTCCTTGCTAAGGCCACCCAAAAAAGAAAAAGAAAAAGAAAAAAAAAGGGCGGGGGCGGAGGGGTGGGACAAGAGAGAGAGAGAGAAATTAGATTGTAGGGAAGCCTGAAATTTAGTCAGCAGGAATGGAAAGCGAGATCCAAGAAATTGAGACCTTTAAGAAAATGAATTACATCTTTGAGACCTCACTTTATGAGGGATGTATAATGCAGTTAATTAACACTTAAGGATGGTGTGTGGCTGCTTTTCGAAATGCAAACTGAAAGTTCTGTATTTGCAATTTTGACTAGCATTGATACTTATCTTTTTGAGCTATGAGTCCTTTGATCCAGTTGTTTTTTGGGTTTATTGTTTGGATTGGTAATGTCAGATTAAATCGGCAGATTGATAGACTTTCAAGTTAATTGTCCATGGTGATAATGAGATTGAGAGATTGATGAACAACGAAGGTAATTGCCAAGTTTTTAAATCATCTTTAATTCTTTTTAAGCCAGCAAAGAAAATCCCATAAACTAAAAAATTTAAGAAGGGTCTTAAGCTCTTTAAAACAATTTGTTTGACCTAAAATAAAAACTTTATATCTTGCTTGTCTCTCCTGCTATGTGCATTTTACTCTCTCAAAGCCCTCTTTGTTTTCTTTTGTCTATCTTAAAAGTAAATTGAAGAAGTTCACACCTGAACTCACAAGTACTTCTGTACATCTAAGTGTTTTTCTATGATATTTTGCATAATTCCTGATCCAATACATCTTATGATTCTGAGATGCAAGTTAGCTAACCCATCTACTGCAATATGCTTACATTCTCCGCCTTCATGTAGCCTTTGTTACTAAAAGTCAATTGAATAAATTTAGTAAAATTTAAAACTTATGAAATGACCCATATGGAATTTGAGGAGAACTAAATGTGTAAAAAAACTCAAATAAATTATTCCTAATAAATCTCAGACATGAAATCTTCTAGAAGATTCAAAAAAAATAAAGTGGATGCAGTTTTACATGTAAAATATGCAAGACGCAATAGCACACCTGAATATAATGATGAACTACAATTTCATAATGTTCCTTCAGACCGGCAAAAAAAACTAGTTCATCAACTCTTCCATAGCTGCATGTGATTTAAAGAAAGAAAGTACAACATATTAATGCTATGCTAATTAAAACAAGAAAGGAGAGTACCTATATAAAATTAATGAGATGTTTATCATGCATAACCAACTGAAATCAACTCAAACGTATCTTCAGCGCAGTTGTCCATGACGACCTCAAAATAAATTATGACCAAACAGAACCATGGTGTATAGAATCAAGATGACTACAGTATATCCTGATGTTCCCATATTATATCAGGATGACTACAGTACATCCCGATACAATTGAAGTATCAGCGATGCAAAAAGGTGTTTGGAGGTTTAGGGTGTTAATAAGAAAATGGATTATAAGCGACATCTCGATATCATAGGCCCTTACAACAATTAATGTGAACACTAATTACGCTTAAAGTTGGACTAAATAATATTCAAATACATCTTTTCCCTAGGAAATATTGGGTAGGATGAGCACGCAAATTTGTAAAGTGAGGAATCTTGGCCAAACAAGGTATATCCACACATGCACTAAAAGATGGACTAAAAATTGAAACAAATAAAGGCCTACCGAGCAAGGTGGAACTTATAATAAGAATCTTCCAAGTTCCAACAAGTCACTTCCAAATACTAAATCTAAATGTACCTTTTGGCACAAAAAATTAATGAATTAAATTTATAACCTTTAGAGTTTCTAACTTTATGTCCACGTAACATGATGTCATTATCTTAGATGGCGGTCCTTTTACAATTTATAATGTCAGCTTTTTAGATGGAGAAGGGAAAAAGGATCAAGAGTCTGGTCATGAAAAACTAAAGAATAAAGATTAACTTATCCAAAGGAAAACCATCTGTGTTTCAGATATTGAAAACCCAAACCAGTTTCGCTAGTCAAAACATTGTTACACGCATATAACTGCTTGCTTCGCATGACATAGGAAATATTAAATTATATTGCACAAAGAATCCTTCTAAAAAGTGTTCCCTTATGTACTTATGTTTTCCTACAGTTAGGTGCACTTTTAAACTAGTGTATATAATGATTAATGAATAATAAATGAAATTTACACATATATTCATATATCTGTGCATGTCCTAGTCCAATAAATCGTTCTTATCTTGCAAGTATACACCACTATGTATTCCACAAACCACGCATGAGATAACATGTAAGGTTTCAATCCGAAATCTTATGATCCGGAGGCTTTGGATAGCGGAAGCAAAGGCAGCATTCATCCGGGAGCCACTCCTCTATGATCCTCAGGAAACCGAACAGTTTGTATAGTATTATAGTAGAGATTTGCCAAATAGGTCAAGTTACAACCTTAGTAATTGGGATATAAACAAAAATCAAGGGTAAGCAATTGTGCCAGACTAAGTTATATAGCATGCCGCAATTTATAGTCAGGAAAAGAAATGTGCAATTATACAGCACATGAACTCTTAAAACAAGCTCACCTCTCTAATAATTTCATTGTTGTTGCCTCATCCAATACATCCTTCGAGTCACTAAGAAACGCTCGAAATTCCCTGATAATTGATTGGTATTCTGAATCGGCTCTAGCTGATGAGTCATTATTGAGTGTGGTTGAGTCATCTTCCAGCAATAAGCGATTGATCTACAAAGTTTAGAATAACAATAATAATCACCTCCAAGTGGTACTCGATCGCTGATAAGAATAGTAAATTGCTTCGCGTAATGTATCTACGATCAAAAAAATTATTTGCCAACATGTTGGTTCATTGTACATTTATCACATATGGGAATGTTTATTTTTATAATGGCATAAAATGATTCAGCAAAAAGAGAAATGATTGACACCCCAGTTTACTTATCTAACTTCAAAAGGACGCCTGTAACATAATGTGTCCAATGATCAAGTCAAAAACACATAAAGATGCTGGTTATTGATTTCAAGCAGTCAGCCTAGTTATCGGTATCCATTCACATATATTAAATAAACATGTGTCTTCGTACTTGAGTTTTTGCAATACCATGTAGTAACATGAAACATAAGGAAGGTAAACTTCCCCTTTCTAAAATGGTATTTGATTATAAAACTTATATGTGTGAAGTATAAATATAAAATTAATGTATAAATAAACATGTGCACTAGAAAATGCCAAAACAATGCGCTTAAAGGGAGAGGGACAAGGTAAGGAATAAAGAATATACATAAATGAACTGGTATTAGGAGTTACAGAAGTCTTCTCATTACATTTGACACTTTGAGAGTTAACAAAAACTTTTCAGATTACAAGGGTAGAGTAAAAAGAACATGAAAAATGGTGACAGGTAAAGCAAAAGGCTCAAAATGTAGCATCCCCATTGAAGTTTGAAGTAGATTAAGTGGGACAAAATCGATACATTCTAATGACAATGGCAAATATGAATCTGGTGAAAAAGATGGCAGCTTCTATATAAGATCAAATGGCTTTTTTCTGCATCTGAAGGACATTGATAAGTTAACCATAAAACTGTAGTAACCATTTCAAGCAAACAATATGTATTTCAATAAGTAATAGTTACAAACAATGACGAAGACTTTTTGTTGGGTTTGAGTCCTTCAACAGAATAAACATATACTATCTTTTGTCGCCAGAAATATGCTTCCAATAAGGAATTTTCTTTAAGTACACATATAACCTCCTCATGTAAAAATTATGCTGATGATGAGCTTGGCCTCTCCGAATAGATTGATGGGTGCTGGCTATTTTCATGCAGCATGCACATGTAAATTTCATTTACTTATGCCATTGAAATTAAAGGGCTCAGTGAAAATGTTCGATATCGATCTAAAACCATGTATGAAGAACCTAAAACAACTGAAACATGTAGCGCCAGGGGTCCCATAGAGGCTCAGATTGTAAAATCAGGCAGATATATCTTTATTTGGGGCGTAAACTGCTTGCATGTGGCAATGAGCTTTAACTTTTAGCACGATCCAAGATAGTCATTTAAAGAAGGTAAAGTTTTAGAATCATGAAGGTTCTAAATTGGAATCAGGAGATGTCAAAGTTCAAATGTTGAACATAGAGCATATTCGACAACGATCTAAAACACAGGCATCGTGAACCTAAAACAACTAAAACATGTAGGCATTGGGGTCCCATAGAGGCTCAGATTGTAAAATCAGGCACATAAATCTTTATTCGGGGCTTAAACTGCTTGTGGGCTGTGGAAGTCTGAGAATCCATTTGATCGGATTTGAGTGTAGATTCAAGTGATGATCCTTTGACAGAAATAGGAGTTTGAAATTAGAAATTCAATCACTTGTGAATCTTATGTTTCCTTTCATAAAAAAATCTCCAAGTTTCTGTGTCAAGTTGTTCTATAAATACTATAACCTTCTTCTGAATTGAACTATTTGTTACTCAAATCTCCTGTTCAACCAGCAAAAGAGCTGTTCCTTCTTATCACGGAAGATGACCCAGACAAGCCATAAATTGACTAGGATTTGAAACCTCTCGCTCTTCACAGTAATTTATGTCTGAAACAAAGAAAGTTGCCAATTGAAAATTTTCAAGATAATTAAATAGTACGCAAGAGAATTCCATAAATATGGCTAGATTTGAAAGCAAAGAGTAAAGCCAAAGTACAAAACATGAAAAAAGGGAATTGCATAGAATAACATAAGACATAAGAAACACTGTTTATGTTGGAAAGGTTCACTCAAAATCCGTGGAGATAATTGACCTAGCGCACATAATCCATGGGGATAATTGGCCTAGCACAAAAGAGCATCATGAATTTCTAGTAAATTGTATGCACAACTTAATAACCTTTAACTACTCACTTACTGATAGTAAAGGTTTTTATATCAACAGCATTGTTTTACTGCTGATGAGAAAGGGACCCCTGAGTGCATGATGATCTATATTGGGTAAGAAAACAAATATATGATAGCTGACCCCAAAGAAAAGGACGCTCTAAACAAGAAATCAATAGTATGAGCCAAGATATAATACAAAGATGCTCTTAACATAACCCACAAATTTTCATCCGGTTACTCTAGAACATAATGAGTCATTATGCAGACTACAAGATGAGATTTATTTTATACACCAGTCTGTTATGTATATGATTATTCTCTCCACGGAATAGCAATTGGGTAAAAATCATTTTCCTTTTAAATTTAATCTAGCATAAGGGGCATGTAAACCTTAGACCATGAGCGTTATAAGGATAAATGTAAGGATGCTGCTATGTCAGTTAATTGGGAAACTGCATCAAAACAAGTTGCCAACAAAAATATAGTTCAACATCAATATTAGCATTAGAGAGTAAATAAAAGGGTTCCAAATGCACAACCTTGTCCAAGTACAGTTCAGTAGCCCACGTAGATATCATTGTTATTTGGCACATATCATCTCTTGTGAGATTATCAAGTTTTCTTAATAAAAAGGTCCTTAGAGCTTCCTGCATAGATGAATAAAAATGCTAGAATTAAAGAATTAAAGAAAAATGCCATAATTGCCATTAGTAAACTGTAATGAGGACAGTTTCACACTCAAGAAAGTAAAGTTTTTCATGCATTGTATCTAAAACTTTCATAAATAAAATATTGTCCAAAGCTCACAAGTTCAATTCAAGAGTGGTAGGAATTTTTTTTAACAATCAAATATCTTAAGCAAACAGGAAACAAGGATGTGGGAAGGAGAAAGGAGACAACGATTTAGGAAAGCAAAAGGAACATGAGAATTAAGCATACAAAAGAATGTGTGGTAACAACAACAACTGAGCCTTTTATCCCAAGCATATGGCGTAGGCAACATGAACCAATATGAGAATCACGCCAGGTCCAGCACATGAATCCTCCACCTCCACTCACTCCTATCGAACACTATACTTTCATTGAGGCCTTTGGCAACCATATCTTTTTGTATCACCTCCATCCATGTTTTCTTCGGTCTCCCTTTCGTCCTTTTGACATTGCTTATATCGATAGTATCCATTCGTCGAACCGGTGCTTCCATAGGTCTGCGTCGTACATAACTAAACCATCTTAGCCGGTTTTCCCACATCTTCACCCCCATGGGTGCTACACCAACTTTTGCACGAATATCCTCATTTCGCACCTTATCTTTTCTAGTGTTGCCACACATCCAACGAAGCATTCACATCTCCGCTACGTGCATCTTCTGTGTATGATGCTTCTTAGGAGCCCAATATTCTGTACCATATAAGTGTGGTGACATCATTTAAAATTCAGACTTAGGCCTAGTCTTGGCCTTCCACGACTTCAATTTTAGCAGTCAAATTACAAATCATTTATGTAAGCCCATAAGCCTATTTGTTGACATGTAGGGTTTGTTTTCAACCAAAAGTCACTCTTCATGTGTGTATAGTTAACTAACAATTTAAGTGTCTTGGAAGTTGGAATAAGTTAACACCTGCATGGATTGATTCACAATCTCAGACACGCTGACTTCTCTTCAAAGAAAGAATCCTACATAGAATATCATCCGATCGTATTGGCAGAAAATCGGCCATGCCCAAGCCTTCTAGCCAGCAGATCCTTCAGGCTTCTTCTATTATCCTCCATAGTAACATCTTCCCTTATCTACGTCCTTGTAAGTCAACCCACAACCATCCTTTTGCTTTCTTTTGTAAAAAAACCCACAATGTAGTCAATTCTTAGATGTGCCTGCCCGCCTGCCTGCCCACTCTGGGTCCATCATGCAATAATAATAGAAACAAAAAAAAAAGGCTTAATTCAATAAACTACCAAATTCTTTGCCTCAGTTACGAGAAACTACCAAATTATTTCAAAATTACGAGAAACTACCATGGTTAAAAAATTTATAAGTTTTTTTGTAGTTTCTTACGATTTATTGCTGATGTGGCACATTTTTTATAGTAGTTTTTCATGGTTTTTGAAAGTTTTGTGGTAGTTTCATGTAGTTTTTAAAAGGTTTGTGGTAGTTTCTTGTGTATTTAACAAGAATTTGGTAGTTTCTCGTAATTAGGCCAAAGTATTTGGTAGTATTTTGGAATTAAGCCAAAAAATAAACCACCAGCTTCCTCTCTAAATGTACATTCTGGGATTATATCCTGGTTGTCAGCGTGTATAACTTAGAGGTTGGACAATTTTCAAAAGACTTATCCATTATGTATAGCAAAAAACTTTCCAAAGCTTGCCAGGTGTACCACTTAGTGGGTCATTTAGTTTCATGGAGAATTAGAATAATCTGTTGAAGCTAAACAGCACCAAGTTGCTAGTAGAGCGGATGGCTTGATGTGACATATTAATTAGCAAATGGATAAGGAGGCTACATGACAACCGACGGATCTACAAGATACATTTCTGATAATACGTGTTCAGATAAATATCCCATGTGAATACTGGTTTACTACTTAATTGTCATGAATTTTTTTTAAGTAAATAAATGAACGTAGATTACATACAGAGAAAAAACGTAAAGTAACCTGCTTTTAAGTTTCAAACAATGTGAAATACCTATGCTCCTATGGACCAAAAGTGCAAGTAAGTTTGGTCAGATAACTTTGGTTTATCGATCAGCATGAAATATATCATTCTATTGTGTCGTCGAATGACTTAAGATGCTGTTTTCTTTTACAGAAACTATAATAAATGTGTTATATTTTGCAAATCCCAGTTGAATACTAATGTTTCTAATGATGAGATGCTTGAAAGAGGGCTAATGTACATTCCACTTTAGAAGCTTTCTCAATTACTAAGCATGGGAAATCCCATTTTGATGTGAAATGGCATATATTCAGCTTATGGTGGCAGTTGTTATAAAGCAGTGGTTAAGATATAATGATGATGGTAAATGTACTGCAGATATTAAGTATTACCTGCTCACCTATGGCAATAAACTTTAAGCTGATCTCCTCGAAGGAAAGGGTATAGTTTATCTACAAAAGGGGAAAAAATGGTTATTCATGCGGTAGTAAACAAATGGATATATTCCTAACTCAGTATTCTGTAAAAGAGAAGTAAAATTTACACATATTTTTCTTTGCTAACAATACATATCACAATTGATTAGGAATGTCCTTTGTGACCCTCTCCCTACCAGCTCCAAAATAAAAAGGTAAAATATCACCAAACACAAATAACAATCAACATCATCCCAAAATTTTGGCGGCGGGTCCTTTTCTCCATTCGACTACTATGGCCCGCCTTATTATAAAGCAAAAACCAAATCCTATTTTTGGGGCAAATTACATCAAACCTTATCGGTTTCAATTTAAAATACCATTAAACCTTCAGTTGCACTTTAAAATACATTAGAGGAAGCTAATGAAGTGCACAATGAATAGGCCTAATTACAGGGAAGAAGTCTCACCTTTGCATAGAAAGATGCTGCCCTATAAAAGTCCTTTGCAGAGAAAGCAGCATCAGCCTGCAATGGACTGAGTTTATTTATACAGAAACACATCACACAAAAACCCTAAATATATGCTGTAAATCCTCAAACTCCTTCAGAACTACCACCGAAATACTTATTAAAAATATTCAGGTGGCAGAATCATATAGAGTACCTGTACTAAATAGACTTGGTCTCTCTGGAATGGATTGCGACAATGGGCTAAGGCAGCAGCATATTCCTTCATATCTAAGTACACTTGCCACATGTCTCGGCCCTCATCATGCACAGACACCTGTGGTATAATTTACATTTGATTAGGACATATATCCATGTAACAGATACTGCAATTAAGATGAAGCATGGTATACTGACACTGACCTGGAAAATAGAACTTTCATCGTATGCAAAAAAAACTCCAGCAGTGGCATCACTGCACAATCCAATAATACCTTTTGAAATAGACTCTGATACATGATCAAATTTGAGTTCCTCTACAATTTTTTGGCTAATCCTATTGACAACCTGTTAGACGAGATTAAGAATAAAATTTGTCTGGCGAAGATCCAAGAGAATAAACAAGCACTGCAATGAAATAAAATAACAACACAGAAATTTAAACATTCTCCAAGTATGAGCTCATAGAAAAGGTAAACAGAGCAGAGCAAAAGCAGTTGACAGTTGAGATGTGCAAAGAAATGTTCACATTCATGAGCGTGTTCACCCTTAAGGCAAGTTGTAATTTAAATATGTGGTTGTCACAGATGTACTGGTTCTCCAATTTATTGTAAAAAAAATTATAGATAAGACCTAACCAGTCGTGTAGTCCAGTAGAAAACATTCCAGCACATTGGGTAATTAAAGTTTTGTCTGCAGAAGATTATTACATCACAAGGGCTATCTCATTTGAGTGTATTAAAATTATTATATCAGAATGCCGAATTAAGCTGTCCAAAATATTCAATTACAAGTGGAAAATATTTTGAGAAATATGTGCGCTTTCATGCTCCTTCCAGGATTTTATGCCCTTTCCCCTTGTCCATCCCCTCCTCTTATCCAATTCATCAAGCACCACTTCGTCGGTTACAAGTAACAAGTTAAGATAAAGAAAGTTTGTTTGGCAACTTCTCCCACATGGTTAAGCATGGATTGAAATCAAAACCTTGTTGGTTTCACTTGTATAGCAATTAGCAATAAGTTCAATTAAGAAATGTGATTATAAAATTTATCCGTTATTATGGATCATCTAGAATGTGTACGAGGTTGAGCCTTGTTCCCATATCAATTAGTCTTTGTTTAACTTTTTCCATTTAAGTGCAATATTACCGGTTTCCATTTATGTGCAACTTTGGCTCTGCCCCCGTCCGCGCTCCCATTAAGGTTTTAATTTTCGCTTTTACTAAAGAGAACTTGAAAGAAAAGAAAAGGTCGGTTCTGGTTAAAGAAAAATTATAAAATTCAACTTTTACAATGTGCTGATCGTATAATCACCATATATATAGCACAAAAACAAGACAAACTACTCCGCTTCATAGTAGGTCCTCCACTAACTGGAAGAAAACCTCTAATAAGAAATCTAGCACTAACCAAAAAGAACTATTACAATGAAAGTGATTATTAGAAAAGCAGTCAGAATATAAAACTTTCTTGCTTGTACTAAATATTACTTACAATAAGAATAAAAACCCGTAAAATGGCATATAATTTTTTTACCTTAACCTTATTGCCAATTAGAAGCAAAAAATGATATTCAGATACAGCGAGAGATCTCGGTTTAATTGATTCACCCAACTTGGAGTAGTCTAAGAGGCCCTTGTTTTCAACAAAATTCTCATCTCCACTGGTTGAACTACATAAGAAAAAACAAACATTGGAAAGTAAAGCTCTTGAGCAGTGATAGATATGATAGACCGCTGAGTATAGGCAACTATACACATATCAGGAAGTAACAAGACAAAAGAAAGTATTAAAGTGTGATTACCTATGCTGTGCTCCAAAATTTAGGTCGCCATGATAAATCCCAGCACCAGAAAGCCAAGCAAAATATTTGGCCTTCCTTTGGTGGATGAAAAAATGTAGTTCACTGCACGTAAAGTACGAATCATTTTGTAATAGGGATTCTATAACAGTTGATTGATGATATCAAGAGAACATAAACAGTAACCATTCTAAAAGATTAGATGGGTCATAGTAGACAAGGAAAAAAGATATAAGGTAAAGCTAATTGAAAGATAACATGAGCGGTAGGCCACATTAGGATCCCCCACCCCTCAAAGAAACCTCCTTTTTTTTAATTTCTAGTGTGCTTCACACAAAACTAAATAGGAGTCATACTCCATATAATAAGTTCATATATACAACAAGAGTACCAAACTTTAAGAAACTACAAGATTACAAGTGAGAAACGATATGGTACAAATTTGACTGAGAAAAGATAGGAAGAGATCCATTTTCCAAAGGCTTAGGCACTCTATAACAGAATGGGGAAACATTCTCCATTTTCAAACCATGCAGGCATACACTAATCGACAGGTACACATTTCAAGTTGATCGTGGGGGAATGGGATAGATCTCTAGCATTGATTGGTAACCCTATCAATTCACAAACCAAGTAATTTTTCTGTTAATCTTCTAGGGACATAAGAAATATAAAGGAAAGAAACTAACTTCATCTGTTGCAATCATTTAAAATAAAGGTTTGTTTGACCCTTAGAATTATCTCATGCAGACCTTACTACATGTTGGATGATATCTCGTCTTTCTTCTCTCTCAATATAGTCATGTACATCCATCCCTTTTAGTTCTTCCACCAAACTATCATTCATTGATATTATTTTGCCAAAGAAGACTAGACAGTAATATTTTATATGTGCCTTCTTATATGTTCAATTCCGGCTTCCTCCTCAACAAATTCATAATATCAAAGAAGTCGTCTACTTATATGTATAGTTGTCTGCATAAAGGAAGTAATAAAAGAATTCTATTTTTATTAAGGAACTAAAAAAACTAGTTTTTCATCATTTTGGTTCAATTCTATACTCATAAATGACTTTTGTTTCGATTAAAGAATGAAATAGCATGAAATTTATTTCCTTTCTATTTTTTTAAATCACTCAATAGTTCGCCTCAACGCCTTGCTTTGGGCGCCTGAGGCGCATGCCTGGGCACTTGAGGCAATGGCGGCTCAGATCGCCTCGCCTGGAAACCTAAGGCGCTTCGCTTTTCAAACAGTGCAAGGAACTAAAATAATGAGAAGCCTTTCAAAGAGCATTCCAAAGCATTGGTCCTAGAATTGCATGGTATTTCTTCAGAAACATCTCCAAACTGTTTAGAGCATTCTAGTACAAAAATTAATATACATAAATAAAGTCCCATGCACAAATGAAGAAACAAACACATGTTCGCGTGAAGAGAGGTTCAAAGTTACAGGGAAAAAGAATTGTTTAAGAAAACGGGAAGTAAGAGCTAAGCAGAAATGTATCTAGTAAAGTTGAAGAACTGGTTCAGGTAGTTGAAGGAACAAAATCTCGTAAAAATATACAACATTTTATGGCCATAACTTTTTGATAGATTAAAATAAACCTTAATGGAAATAGGAGCTTATAAATAATTACGTCATGGATTTTTTTACAAAAACGCCCCTCTAAAGTTTGCTATTTACAAAAAAGCCCCCAGTTTTCGGTATTTACGAAAAAAACCTTCAAACATTTAAGTTCCACAAAAAAGCCTCCTGACGGACCAAAAAGAGAATCTCTCTTTTTGGCATATTCTCCAACTCTGTTAGATCATCAACGGAAGGGTATAGGGTTTTAAACCTTCCAACCCCTTCTTTTTCCCCAAATTTTCTCTATTTTTCCCCGATTTAGACTTGGATTAGGATTTTGGTCAAATAATTCTACAATTGATCATGGATTTTGGTTCATCTTCCTCAATTTTCTTCACAATGAGATCATGATTGTTTTTATTAGGTTTGTAGGGTTTGTAGAGTTGTGATTGAGAAAATTTATGGGTTTTGTGTAAAAAGGAAGATGAAGGTGATGATGGTGATCAACGTGAGATGTGAGAGATGACGTGTTCAAGCTTATTTGGCTCCATGAGTTGGATTTGGAGACACTCATGAGAGAAATGTTGGGTGAAGGTTGAAGATGTTGTGGATGTAAAGGAGATAGATTGTTATTGGGTTAAGAAATGGGTTCTTGTTGGCTTTTGGGTTTGTAGAGTTTTGATCAAGAAAAATTTATGGGTTTATATGAAGAGGACGATGAAGATGATGATCATGATTAATGAGAAAGATGATGGGTTTGATCTCATTTGGCTCTACAAGTTGGATTTGAAAACGTTAAGGGAATTACAAGATGAAGGCAAAGGTATTGAAGATGAAGGTGAAGGAGTTGAGGATGCGGTGATGAGGAATTTTAATTGGATTAAGAAATGAGTTTTTTTGTCGGATTTTTGTAAAATTAGTAGAGCTTTGTTTGGAAAAAAATTGATGAAGATGATAATGATGATTGATGAGAGAAGTGATGAGGGTAGAAGAGAAGGAAGAAGATGACGAAGAAAAAGAAATGAGAAGTGGGAGATCAATAGCAGTTTTTTGAAGAATACTCGGGTAATTAATAGGGGGTTTGGGGTTATTATAACCTCCGTAACGGAGTTGTTAACTATGGATGGTAACCAGACGGAAGGGACTTTTTTGAGGAACTCAAAAGTTTGAAGGGGCTTTTTCGTAAATACCTAATATAAGGAGGGTTTTTTTGTAAATAGTGAAGTTTATTCATATACGCGTCTAATATATCTCAGGAAAAAGTTTAAATATAGTCCATTTGTCATATACTAGCTCAAAGTAGGAATTGATTAATTTTACATTTCTCTACAGAATAGAGCACATGTAAAGTATAATGCTTGCAGCTTTTTCATAGGCTGCCTCTCGCAGCAAGAGTAACATGTTACACAGTTCAAGTTTACATAAGGGTGTCACATAATCATCTGCTTCCAAGCCCCTTTCGACCTGACTAGCTAAATGATTATTTTAATTTCACACAGGTGTCCCACAAAGGAGGCCATGAGGCAAACAACTACGGTATTATAAGGTTCATGTCACCTTTTAATAGACATCAAAGAAAACAAATGGACTAAAAAAGTTTTCATTTGTTTTGATTTAGAGGTCACCAGCTTCCCAAATATGTTAGATGTGAAAATTAACACTTGCCTATTTGGCATTTCTCCTGGAAGCTCCATGAAATGAACTGCACGATCTGAATAACTAGAAAACACCGTCTGCAAAAGCGCAAGTATCACAGAACATCAGCCAAACAACAATAGGTTTGATAGTCTCGTTTTCCTTCTAAATCTAGAGAAAAGTTTCAGGCATAGGAAACGAGACAGGAACTTCTCTCTCTTTGTGTGTGCGCGCGCGTGCGCGCGTCTTAGTTACTGAAAAACACTATTCCAAACCATTATGCTTATCCCTTTTCGACCAAATTTTCAATTCTATACTTCCACTACCCAACAGATAATTTGTATGTGGGAAAGTTTCTTTTCTTTGTTCAAACCCAAATATTTGATATCTGTCTAACATAATGACAACAGACCATATCTTTTCTTCAAGAAAAAATTGGTGTACTAATCTATTCTTAGATAATTATGTGAGTTATAAAAGCAAACCTAAACTTACAACCCAAAATGGAAGCACCTTTTCTCTATGTTTATATACAACCAAACTATTCAATGTAATTTTATCATGCAATAAGAAAACTGACTAATAGATTGCAACTAACCAGATAGAGTAAAAAAAGTAAAAATCCTATAAATTACAAGCTTGTTATCTTATTACTTCATTAATCGGCTCTTCCTACCACAAAAGAAATACTTTAAATACCAACTTCATACTAATGTACTAATAATAGATGAGATGGCCCTTAACAAAAAGTTAATAAATGGAAGAAAGGATTCATGAAGAATACTTTAAAATTTTGTTAAAGACTTCATTGCTTGCTAGTTTTTTGTTTGTTTGTTGCCATTGATGCTGTGTTTCTTGTTGTTGTTCTATCACTACAGAAATTGTTGATCTGGTAATCCATTTTCTACTATAATTGGGGCTTCAGCAAATCAAATTATTATATGTTACCTCAAATAAACTTGCAGTTAAATGAATGCTTTGACTCATGAAGAACCACAATATTACCTCCAATAATCCAATTCCAGTGAAAGAGTACAATCGTGTTGGTGTGACCGCCATCACATAATGCCTAGTAGCCCCAATTACAGCAGCAGTTTCCATCTGCACTACATGCATAGATAAACAGAATTTTTACTATCAACAATATCACTTGTAGCCATACAGATGAAAAGGAAAATGCACCAGGGATTGGTATCGACAGTTCTATATCACCTGCAAGTCCATGATAGCTTCTGGGAGCTCAGTTAGCTCAAACAGCAACTTAACATACTTCTCCTTCTTGTCTGCCTCATCAACTGCAATCTCATATATCTGCCCATTTTCCGTACCAAGGATAACTTCCCGAGTTGAAGCTAAATCCAAAGAAATGTAATTGTAATGACCAAGTACATAAAAACAATGATATGAACAGTGTCAACAGATCCCCAATAGCCCTAAATGATGGAATATAGTGTACCCAAATATTAGCTATCCAAATATTCCAAGAATTATTCCTCTGCAGTCAATATATTGCAAGCTAATAAAGGATTCACATCTTTCAGAAGTTCTTAGTCATACTCCGATATTTATTCAATGAACAAAGACTCTTATATTTTGTATCCAACATCTTGTTATCCATATTAATCTTCAGTGGCCAATTTATCAGTGGTCAGATCATATGTAAACTGATGAAGCTTTCACATATTTTGACAAAAATTCACCATATTTCAATACTCGTTCATTAAACGTTCAAAGTTTCAAGTTTAACATGTAAAATGCCTTTAGGTTGTTGCTAGTTTTGTTATGCCACAAATGAATGCTTTTAGATTACCAAACTATACTTGTAGAATTTGTATGTTGCAGCAACATTTCATTTTCATCATGCATGCAGTTAATACCGACCACAGCATACAATACACTAATTTTAAGTTCAGAATTTATAATTGCTAGCTAACAGGAGTTGTCGCCCCTAAACTAACATAATGGAGAAGAGAAATTTGTATAGAAGACCGCAAAGGCTTTGGAATTCTGTTAATCGTAGAAGACAGAGAACATTTATAGGATTGGTTGAGTAAATGGGTGATAGTCAGACGTCTAGTGATTAGAAAAATGTTTCCCACTATAAATTGTTAGAGATGATATTAGATAAAATAGTTGCTTTGATATTAGATTAATATTAGTATTCGTAAACTCTAGTATAAATATATATGTATTTCTCCATTAATTAGCTAATGAAATAATTCTATTTTTCCCTCAAATTCCTTGTCATGGTATCAAAGCCAGGTTTCGCCAAACCCTAGCCTCCGCATAATCAATTCCATATGTCTGTGTATAGCCTTTAGCAACAAGACGAGCCTTCAGCTGCAACCCAACGACATCCAACCGATGATTTACCAAACGGTAAAGGAACCAAATCTCGCGTACCATTCTGATACATAGCATCCATCACTTCCTCCATACCCTTTCTCCTCCACCAGATCGACCAAGATCCCTGGACCAGATCGAATCTGATCCCATTTCACTTTATTTGCCAGGGACGATCAGATCCCACTACGTCTACGTCATCACGTCGCCGGATTCCAGGAGGGATTTTCGATCTCAAGATCTAAGATTTGGAGAAAAATTTAAGTCTTCCTCCCCCATGAAAAATATGATCATCAAGATCTCCATCAAACAGAAGCTTAAGCTTCGCAAAACCCAAGCTTTGTCACCAAAGAGATACGCCATGACCAAAACAAAACCCAAGATCATAAAAATCCGATCTTGTTGATTTTAATGGATAAAACCCAGTAAACAGAAGCTTAAACTTCATAAAGTTATATTCATTTCTCTGGATGGTTAACCTTCTTTGAAAAATGATAGAGATTAATCTCTGAAGCCCTAACCACGCCACGTGATATGCACGTGACCATGCGCCAAAACCGTGCGCTTGCAAGAAACTTGCGCCAAAACTTAAGCTTTATGATTGGGCTGCGCCATGTGCTACGCACGTGCATTCGCCAAACGCCAAGAAAGATGAGCAGCACCAACGCCACGTTGTATCCACGTGCGTTTGAGCCACGACAAGCCGATGCCACCGTGCACCAATTGATATGCACGTGGGCATGCGTCTGAGCCGCGAGCCGATATCCGAGTCGTGAGTCATGCATATGCGTCAAGCATGTTTGGATGTCAAACAGACCTAATTCTTAGTCCCAAATCGGTTAAGTCCTGAAGCTCAAGCTTCATTGAGCCCGTATGCTCAAAAACATCTAAGTCGATTTTAGTCTTAAACAAGGCTAACGATACTTAGATAGGGCTTATGCAAGCCTATGAACCCAAGGACCTCACAAATGTGAGAAATACATCAGAAGTTCACCCCGTTGGCAAATCAAATCACCAACGTGGACCTCGTTAAGCAAATGCTTGACCCAAATCTAAAATATATACGAATTTGGACTAATCCACGCCCTACGGACGACGACATAAATTAGTCTCCGTATATAATCCAAGGGCAACCCAAAATAAACTAAACCATAGCGCATGAAGAAGTAACTTAAGTGCAGAAAGTTGTTATTGCTTTGCGATAACGTAATTAACTGCAGGGGCTTGCGCCTGCAGGAAAAATACGTCCCCACAATCAATAAACCTCATCCTGAGAGAAAATCTGAAAGTCAGCTACATCAGTTGTATTCATCCAAATCTCTGATATATGGCGTTATAAATCAACTTGGTGTCTTGGAAGAGGTGGATGGATCAAACATATGCATCTGACCCCAAATTCAGGCTAGAAGCCTTCACGTCTCGATCTGATTTTCGGCGGTAAACAGAGTCTTAGCAACACCCGGTGGGACCCTCTTTTTCTCCATGAGAACTTTACGACATCCAACTGATATTTTTACACAAGTCCTTGAGGGAAAGAATTATATTAGTGGTGTATATTGATGATATTGTTATCAGTGGAGATGATGCTGACGGGTTGTTGTTCTTAAGAAATTTCTACATCGCTTCCATACAAAGGACTTGGGGTTATTGCAATATTTCTTAGGGATTGACGTTGCATGCTCCCCAAAGGGTATTTACTTGTCTGAGAAAGTATATCCTTGATATTCTAGAAGACTGGACTTTTGCGTATCAAGCCTATAGATGCACCGATGGATCCTAATATGAAACTCTATAATGATCGAAGGGAATTATTAGAAGATCCATGAAGGTACTATCGATTGGTTGGGAAGCTTAACCATCTTACGATAACAAGACCAGACATCTCTTTTGTTAGCATGAAGAACCAGTTTATAGATTCTCTAAAGGAGCCTCGTTGGAAGGCAGTTATTCGTATTGTGCGCTATTTGAAGAATTCACCTGGTCAAGGGTTTATTTACCGCAATCATAAAGATGTTCAACGGTCGATAGGAATTTATGATGCAGATTGGGCAGGATCTCCTGTTGATAGGAGGTCTACTACTGGCTATTGTACTTTCCTCGGTGGTAATCTTGTATCGTGGAAAAACAAGAAACAATTAGTTGTGGTTAGATCAAGTGCAAAGGCTGAATACCGTGCTATGACTCATACTACGTGCGAGTTGATTTGGATAACCTACCTATTATTTGTATCTTATTGGTTGAGACGCTGCATTACCATCCCATTAATCTCGAGTTCAATCCCAGCTTCTTCAATTTCTTTATTTTCAAACCCACTGTTGCCGGTCCCAAGTCCGGATGAGAAAGGATAAGGGTTGTGGTAGGCTTGTGACAGCCAACGTAAAACTTTATCACATTCTATGACATGAACCATAATAAAAATATTGTTGGGGTGTCCCCTACTCAGCGACGCGCTATATCGGATCCCAGCTTAGTGTTAAGTATGTAAGGACTTCTAGATCGTCATCCGGAAACGGTGCGCTACATCGGACCCCGGGTGTAGTGCCAAATAAGCAAGGGTTTCATAGGATCGGTCTAATTTCTTAGAACATAAGTCCTTTTATGGGTAAACTAACAGAATTAGTGAATGTGATGATTAGGAGGGGAGTTGGTATTATGTGTTTGCAAGAAACTAACTGGATAGGTGAAAAGGGTAGAGTCATAGAGCCTTGGGGTTATAAACTTTGGTAAACGGACAGAGATAAAAATCGTAATGGGATAAACGTAATCATAGATAGACGATTGCTTGAGAATGTAGTTGAGATTAAGAGAAAAGGTGATAAAATTTTACTGGTTAAGCTTATTCTAAGTGGGGAGATTCTTAATATTATTAGTATTTATGCACTATAGATAGGTCTTGATGACGCTAGTAAGCATCTATTCTAGAAGGATTTAAACGAGATGGTGCGAAGAATACCCAGTGGAAAGAAGTTATTTATTGGTGGTGATCTCAATGGACATGTAGATACTAGTCGTTGTGGGTTTGATATTATCCATAGAGGTTTTGGTTTTGAACAACCGAATAAAGCAGGTAGCTCGATTCTAGATTTTGCCTTATCTTATGGCTTGATCTTAATAAACACTTGGTTTAGGAAAAGAGTCTCGCCTTATCACTTTTAGAAGCGGATCAAGTGCAAGTCAAATAGACTTTTTTTCTGAAGAGAAGGATACATAGGGGTTATTGCATCGACTGTAAGGTAGTGCCAGATGAGAGTGTAACCACTCAACATAAACTTTTAGTTCTAGATTTTCAATTTTGAAGAGCATCTAGGAAGATTAGACGTAAGGTAAAACCTAGAATTTAGTGGTGGCGACTGAAGAAAGGTAACCAAAAGATTTTTATAAATCGTATAGTTCAAGAGGCGGATTGGCAGTCTGAAAATGATTCAGACAGAACATAGAACAAGATGGCTGGTTGTATCAAGAGAGTAGCCAGAGATCTACTTGGTAAATCAAGAGATAGTGCTCCACACATCATAGTGGAACGAAGAAGTAAAGATTGTTATTAAAATCAAGATAGATTCTTATAAAGATTTGAAGAAAAGCATAGATGCGGAGAGATTTAAATATAAAAGGGCTAAAAAGGAAGTTAAGAAATCTATTCGGAAAGCTAAAACTAATGTCTATAAGGAGTTGTACGAGAAGTTGGACACTAAGGATGCTGAAAATGATATATATTGGATTGCTCGGATGCGAAAAAAGAAGACCAGAAACTTATGTGCAGTAAAGTGTGTCAAAGATGAAATTCAGAAGGTTTTAGTTCAAGATGAGAATATCAAGGAAAGATTGAGCGATTATTTTGACAAATTGTTTAATGAGAGCTTTACTAAAAATTTGGATGAACTTGTCATTCAATCTCAAGATATAAACCGTGATTTCATGCGTAAAATAAGAATACCAAATGTTAAAGAGGCTTTGAAGAGAATGAGATCAAGAAAAACGGTTGGTCCAGATGGGATTCCTATCGAGATTTGGAGAGACTTAGAAAAAATAGGCGTTAAATGGCTGACATATTTGTTTAATAAGATTTGGCAGACCAAAAAAATACCAAATGAGTGGAGGAAAAATACCCTTGTACATATCTACAAGAACAAGAGTGACATTCAAAGTTGCTCAAACTACCGTGGAATAAAACTTATGTGTCACACCATAAAGTTTTGGGAGAAAGTGATTGAACACGAGTTAAGAAAAGATGTTAAGATAATAGAGAACCGGTATGGATTCATGCATGGACGATTGACGACAAAGGCTATTCATGTGCTTTGTCAACTTGTCGAGCATTTTCGAGAGAGAAGAAGATATTTGTATATGACATTTATTGTTTAGAGAAAGCGTACGACAAGATACCTAAAGAGGTATTATGGGGGACAATGATGAAGAAGGGGGTCCCCATCAAGTATATTGATATAATCAAGGATATGTATGATGGAGTGGTGGCAAATGTCAGAACTTGCAGCAGTCAAACGAGTGATTTTCCGATTACAATTAGCTTACATCAAGGATTTGCATTAAATTCATTCATGTTTACCATCGTGATGGATAAGCTTACTAGAACTATCCAAGATAAGATACCTTGGTGTATACCATTCGCTGATGATATTGTTCTAGTAAATGAGATGAAAGCAGGGGTTAATGCCAAATTGGAGTTATGGAGGCAAATGTTGGAATCTCGGGGTTCAGATTGAACAGGTCCAAAACAGCATATATGCATTGCAAATTTAACAAACAGAGAAGTCGAGACCACATTGGTATAGCAATGGAAGGACAAGAGATATCACCGAGCGATCAGTTTAGATATCTAGGTCCCATCATCCAAAAAAATAGGAAGATCAATAGCGATGTTAATCAAAAGATCCAAGCTGGTTGGTTGAAATGGAGAAGTGCAACAGGGATTTTGTACGATCGTAACTTTCCGTTAAGGTTGAAAGAGAAATTTTATCGGAGCGCTATTCGGTCTGCCTGATTATATGATACAGAATGCTGGACTCCTAAGAAGCATACACAGAAGATGCACGTAGCAGAGATGCGAATGTTCACTGGATGTGTGGTAACACTAGAAAAGTAAGGTATGAAATGAGAATATTCGTGCAAAAGTTGGTGTAGCATCTGTGAAGGAGAACATGTGGGAAAACCGGCTAAAATGGTTTGGTCATGTGCGACGCAGACCTATGGAAGCACCGGTTCGACGAATGGATACTATCGATATAAGCAATGTCAAAAGGGCGAAAGGAAGATTGAAGAAAACATGGATGGAGGTGATACTAAAAGGTATGGTTGCCAAAAGCTTCAATGAAAGTATATTGTTCGATAGGAGTGAGTAGAAGCGGAGGATTCATGTGCTGGACCCAGCGTGATTCTCATGTTGGTTCATGTAGCCTACCAATATGCTTGGGATAAAAGGCTCAGTTGTTGTATTCTATTAAGTGAGCTTGGATTTCAAATTCATCGGCATATTTCTTTTTTGTGACAATCAAGTAGCAATCCATATTTCGTTTAATCTTGTTTTTTATGAGAGAACCAAGCACGTTGAAGTTAATTGCTATTTTGTTCGGGAAAAAAAGAGAACGGATTTCTTAACCCTCAATACATTGCAAGTAAGGATCAACCAGTAGATATTTTAATAAAGACATTGGGAAAAGTAAAAATTGAATGTTTATCTAACAAGCTGGATCTACATGATATGTATGCACCTGCTTGAAAGGAAGTGTTAGAGATAATATTAGATAAAGTAGTTGGGCTTTGATATTAAAATTAATATCAATATCCGTAAACTCTAGTATAAATATATATGTATTTCTCCATTAATTAGCTAATGAAATAATTCTATTTTCCCCTTAAATTCCTTCTCATTATAAACAATAAGGTGTAACATATCGAGTTGACCTTCTCTTCTCTTTTCTTTAAATATGATGAAACTTAAGGTAATTTGGAATTGCTCCCTCGCGACTTTTATTCACTTTCTTTTTAGACTTCAACCAAAAAACCATCCCATGCTATCTTGATAGCTAACATCCTCAACAATGGAAGACGAAATCATGGTTTGAAATCTTGGTCGTTCCCGATCTGAGATGGCCGATTCCAATCCCAAAATTGACCATATGAGTTTCAATACCGATAATGTCCAGTACCAAGTAATATCGTGTTTATCATTTTATAACGGGGTTTTGGTATTAATTTTTTTTGAAATCAGCTTCGGTGTAAAGTTTATTAATGGTTAGTGGGTTTATCAATGGACTAATGGGTTTATAATAGGTCATTAGGTTATTATGGTTAGTTTGACATCATTAATACGACTTTAGACATCATTAATTAAAAACGAATTTGACAAATTATTCGTAGTTACTTTAAGGTTCATTTTTAAGAAAATCCTAACTCCTAAAAATTCTTTTACTCAAACGAAATAAAATCCGATATTCCAATCTGGCATAAATATCGACTGCGGTCCCAAAAGTGACTGTTCGGTACCAATCTCAGGATTTTAAACCTTGGACGAAATACTATGATAGGAATGTACTCAGACCGTAAAGATTGGGTGTTTAAATAGGCATCACGATGATCACCACGTGTCTGCATATTTTATGAAAGTTTCCAGATTTAAACCCTCTTTAGTTTACTCGTACACCCTCAGGAGACTAAGTAGCGCATTTTTCCTTCCTTTTCATTTAACATTGGTTGATAGTTTCTCTCTGAGTAATCATTGCTATAAATAAATGGTTGCATGTTTTAATTGAAAAACTTGTTTTCCGGTTGTTGAGAGCAAGCTTTAAGATCTCGGTACTGGCACCAGACGATGATTCTTGGGTCGAAATCCGCCATCTCGATAATATCGACCATCTCGGATCGAAAATATCGGGTTCTTATCATTTGAGTAAATGAATTTCTAAACATTAGTAAAATTCGTAAATAGATAATAGAAATAAGAGAAATAAATATAAACAATTTTTCTTAGTAGTTGATGATGTCTAAATTTTTTTTTAATATGTTATACGGATAACTGTAAATTTCTTGACATATTATTAGTAATTACTAATTATTAATGTCAAATAAACCAATAACCCATTTTAAGCTCACTATCCATTAATTAGCCAACACTAAAACCATATCAACGAATTGTTATACCCAATACCAACGTTTGGGATTGTAATGGGCCATATCGAATTGGGGGTCAACCGGGATTTCAAACCATAGTTGAGAGGCTTGTATGTGTATGGTGTTAAGAAAAGTGCAGTTTACTTCTAAGTGGATGTAGAGGGTATGCAAACTGGCCTTACCTCCGTTATTACAATTTAACTTTGATGGGTGTTTGGCTATGGAATTCTCTGAACTCTAAAATATTGTGTTGGGGTTATTGAAACTCCAAAATGGGTATTTTCTTCACAAATTTTGGAGTTTAGAAAACTTTGGTTGGATTGGAGTTTTGTGAGCTCATGTTGTCTCAACTTTGAAGTTTAGATAACCGGAGTTTTCTAAACTCCAAAATCCATGCCTAGCATAGTTAGACTTTTGGAGTTGAGTTTAAATAACTTTATGAAACTCCGCATATATAAATTTAACTCCATTCCCAAACAGGATCATAGGTGGCTTCTGTTGTCTAATCTAATTATAAATCCACTCACAATGATTCCCTGAAAATTCATTGACAATTGCAATCTTCTAAAACAGAAAAAGGAAAAAGAAAGCTCTACCTTCGGTGATCTGGTGCCGGTTCCAAGCAACTGCATTCACAACTAGCCCCTTCAACCTACTCAAAACCCTAGGCTTCGCCCATTTCGCATGCGTGTAGTAGGTCTCAGCGCCACCGGCGTAAACTACAGTGACAATGCAATGGCTGCCCCCAGGATCAAGAAACACTCGATGAACCGGCTGGTCGCCTCCTCTGCCGGCAGATAAATCGAGATCTGTCAAAACAAATCAAACAAATTCTTTTCAGAAAGAGATCGAAACGACGATTTAGGGTTAGGGTTTTTAGAAGCTGGTACCGAAAGAGTTGCCGAGGTTGAAGTCGTAGCGGATGAGATAGCCTTTGGAGGTGCCGAGGACGATGACGTCGTTGCCGGAGGCCATGGAGGTGACGACGCCGTGGCCTTTGGAGGCGTGATCGACCAACAAATCGACGGAGAACACGTGACTCGAAGATGGGTCCATTTTTGGATCGGATCGGATCGAGGAGAAACCCTAGGGTGAAGGGGAGCTGGCCGGAGAATGAGATATTGCACTAAACTCCGACTGTTTTCCTTAATTGACCCTGTTAAATAAATTAAATCCCTAGATGCACCTGATCAAAAATAATGCACATAATGACTTGGGAGCCCATGTCAAAAGAAAAGAGGAACCCATGGACGCCGAAAGAAAACGCTTATTGGGATGGCGTTTTCTTTTTATTGCTAACGTTACTTATGATAGCATTTTAAAACCACATATCCATGCCCACAAACACAGAGGATCAAGAAGTTCGGGGTTTGAGAAAAAACCCTGTCATGTCCTGCTTCCCAAAAGACGATAGCAGGTACGTGACAAGATCCGCGATGTATTTATTTCGAGAAAGCCATTTTCCAGAATAAATACATTAAACGTAGTTGATCAATATAAAATGACAAAAAATTAACATGAGATTTAAACTTCAACAACTTTATTTACTTTCACCTGATATATTTACAATACATGAGTTCAACTGAAAGAAAAGAAATGCATAAACAGGTGGCATATATAAACTGAAAGGAAAGGATGGCTAGTTTAGGCATGACTCCTCCTCCTCTGTGGTGTCAACCTCCTCAGTCTCCACCGTACCTGACGAACATTCCAAGAAACAAAGATAGGTAGAATGCCCATCAATGAACTTTCGCTCGGTAAGTCCCAAAAAAAAAGGTATGAAGGACAAAAGTATAATGATAAAGAAAATGTATATCATGAAGCAATGGACTAATAGATATGGTGTTTAAACATGTCATTTAATATAAGCATGGCAATTCTATTTTACATACAGTTCTATATATATCATGGCAAAATAACATGAGCATAGTACAGCATGGCCGTGTAGTGTAGGTATAGTGAACATGAAGCGAATGTAAGTGTCCTAAAAGGTCCTTACATGGGCAAACTAATTTAACGTAAATTCAAGTGTGAATGTCAACCAACCACAAGAGTGTTTTCGAATCCAACAGGCTGTAATCCAGGGTAATGATCCGCGGACCCGAATTAAGTGTTAGTAACGAGACTTCAAGCCAGTGTTGAAGTATTCCAAACTCAGCAGGCTATAATCCAGGAGTAAGGAAATACGGGCCCTCATGATAGCTTGCTTGTGTTAGTAGACATAGATTCATGATCTAGGTGGGCTCCTGAGATTTCGTTGGATTCACATATGAACCACCCCAACACCCCGTGTATTCTAGATTATAGTTAAAATTATCAGCCTTAATCGAATCTATGAGTACATCAAGTTACAAGATTGAGTTCGTGTAAATATCAAGTATTCATGTCAAGTGTTCACGTATTTATGTCAAGTTGCATTCATGGTTCGAGTCAAGTCAGTTTCAATAGCTGCCATTGTGTTCCGGTATTCATGTTAAGTTCATGTGAAGTCATAGTATTCTAGTATTCAAATTTTGGGATATTCAAGTTCAAGTGTTCTGGTTCATGATCAAGTATTGAAGTTCAAGTTTGATTTTGGATTCTGGTTTGAGTTTGGATTCATGCTGGAGTTAGAATCTTATGAAAATGGCTTTTTTCTTGCAATATCTTAAGTTCGGGAGTAATCGGCAACCGCTGCACATAGACGGCAGGATTTGTGTATTTTTCCAAGACAATTGCCATTGAAAACTCCGGTAAGTTGTCTAATCTGAATAAGCAAGCACTCACTTTCTCCGGCTCTACGGGGCTCAAGAGAAATGATACCGCTTAAGCCTATGTTAATTCTATAGTCCTTAAAGTATTGTTTACATATCTCGATGGGGTCTTTTGAAAAATATATCAATATTTTCTCGAACATAACCTCGAGGGTGATTTACAAGATTTAGGGTTTTCATGGGCATGTATTTTAATTATTGGGGTATTTTAATGATAAAAACTTAGCTTTTAAAAGTTTATAGTATTTTATTCAAAACTAACCGTTTTGGTAATTGATGGTATTTTTTAACATTTTAATCTTTCATTTAAAAAAATATAGTTTCATAATATATTGAAAATACGGATTTATAATTTTTATATAATTTTTCAAAAATTAGTTTTGTTTAGAAAATTCGTGTTCCTTAAAAACCGTATTTTATTTCTTTTCGAGATTGAATACTCCGTGAGAAGTTTTGCATCTCGCTCTACTATCCTAAGGATGTGCGATAATCCGCACCATTTAATAGCGAGTCCCCTAACAGGGTTGTAGAAGTGTATTTGCCAAGAATTACAAAATACCGCTTTAAAAGAAATCCGGTTTTGAAAAGATATGGTATTTTAATGAAAGCTATTCTTCGAACCAAACATACATATATATAGGTATCGTGCTATGAAACCAAAGTGTGCGTGTGGGATAGGTCGTTATCCCGTGAAGTTTTTCTAAAGGCACTGTTTTAACCAATATAAAAAAGAGGTGATAATAAAATTCAAGGTATTTTGATGAAAGTTCGTTTATTTTTATTTCACATGAAAAATTTGGTTAAACTTGAAGTTAGAAGATTGTAATCAAAGTTACAAGTAGGATGGCAACATTAATTTGACCAAAGTATAAAGGAAAAGGGAGTTTAAAGTTTAAAAAGAAAAGTATCAGAAACAACTCCACTTTACCAATATATTTTTAAGAGATAAATTGCGATGAAAAGAAGAAGAGATGAGAAGGACTTACGGCTTGGTAATATCGAGAAAAGGGTAAGGAAGAAGGGAGGGGGTTGTTTCATGATTTAAAAATCAGGAAAGCTTACGGAAGAGGTTTCAGAAAAGGGTCACGTGCTCACACGTGACCAGCAGTCACATGTTGGCACGTGACATTTAAAAGCATCGGCAAGGCAGATTCAGTTTCCTGACTACATCAAAGAAAAGGGCTTCAGAAAGGGTCACGTGCTCCCACGTGATCAGGGTCACATGTTGGCACGTGACATTCAAAAGCGGCTTCAAAGGCACATCGGTTCCCTGATCAAATCAAGGAAAAGGCTTCAGAAGAGGTCACGCGCTCAACACGTGACCACGTGACATTTAAAAGCAGCGGACTCATTCTCTGATTAAATCAAGAAAAAGACTCCAGACGAGGGTCACGTGCTCACACGTGACCAGGGATCACGTGGTGGCACGTGACGGCTAAGCAGCGGACAGAAGGCAGAGCGCAAAAAGAAGAAGAGGGCTAGTTCCAAGGGGTCACGCGCCCACACGTGACCAGGGGTCACGTGGCCACACGTGACCGGCTTTCAAAGCCTATCTGTTAACAGAATTAAATTCTGAGAAAAGATCTCTCAAGTCTTTCCAAAGAGGAAAAGAATTATCTGGAACCGTTGGATTAAAAATCCAAAGGTGATTAAATATCACAAATTTGCGGAGAAATCCTGAGCTTGGAAAGATTCCCCCTTAAAATCTAACCAAAATAACAGAGGAATATCTTTGGATTTAAAATCCAATGGTGAAAAAAATTCACTTAATAATCCAAAGGTCCAAATGAATGATGAATGCAAATCAAATCTCTAATGAATACAAATCAGATCCCTCAATGAATGATTCATCGAAACTAATTGATTCTGCTCCTTCTCCTATAAATAGGAGCCAAGGGAAACAGAGAGAGAGATAGAGAGATCGAGATACAGAGATCGAGATACAGAGAGAGAAAGAAAAAAGAGAGAGAGCCTTGAGACTTTGGGAGAATTTGATCTTCTGCAAAAAGAAAACCCTAGGTAAGAAAGGGAAGGCTTTTGAAAGAAAAAGAGAATTTAATTCTCAAAAAGAGTTTAACTCTTATATTAAAAAGAAGAACTTAGTTCTCTCTTTAGTGGAGGATCTGCAAAGTGCACATCTCCCCATGAATTGAGAATTTAATTCTCATTGGGTTGAGATCCTGCGATGCAGATCCAAAACATAGAGAGGGAATGGAAGTTTGAGAATTTAATTCTCGTATAACTATAGGAATTTAATTCCTTTAAAATAAAATTAGGGTTTAACCCTATATTATAAGAATTTAATTCCTTCGAAATGAACAGAACCAGGGTTTAACCCTAGTTAAGAAATTAAATCCGTCAAAATGACAGGAATTTAGTTCTTCACATGAATGGGAATTCAACTTTCACAGAAGACAAGTTAGAGTTCAACTTTATCTAAGAATATAATCCTTCAAAAGAAAAGCGGGAATTTAATTCCTCTAAACTTATTGCTAGGGTATAACCCTACGAAGAATTTGATTCTTAAAAAGATAAACACATCTTCAAACAAGCAGGGTCACGTGCTACCACGTGACCCCTGTAAAGAGCCACCGCTAAAACTTTGAGGCAACGCCTCACGTGCTTCACGTGACCCCCAAAGCGCGCAAAGAAAAAGCAAAGGAAAAGAAGCTCTGGGGCGCCCTCACGTGTCACCACGTGACCCCTAATGAATATTCTAACAGATCGAAGCGCAAGCCCTCATCATGTGCCCACACGTGATGGCTTTTAGAATTAAAAGTGTTAAACACTTATCTGTAGAACAAAATAAAGAGAAACAAGGCGCTATCACGTGCTACCACGTGACCCCTTGGCTGAAACTTTAACGGACAAGCACTAAGATGCCCATCACGTGACAGCACGTGATGCTCCAAAGTATTCAATGCTTTTGACAGAATAAAATAAAGGGAGGGCGCCCTCACGTGCTACCACGTGACCCCTCTTGCCTTAGTGTTTAACACTAAATTGGAACCCCCTGAATCCAGTGTTAAACACTGTTTTGCCTTAGTGTTCAACATTAATTAAAGAGCTTTCTTGCAGTGTTTAACACTGAATTTCTTAGTGTTTAACACTAAATTAAATCTCTGTTAACAGAGTTTAGCATTAATTTTCTTAGTGTTCAACACTAAATTAAAATCTCTGTCACCAGTGTTTAACACTGATTATCTTAGTGTTTAACACTAATTTGAGATCTCTGTTGCCAGTGTTTAACACTGATTTGTTTTAGTGTTTAACACTAATTTGAAAGCCCCTGTTGCTGGTGTTTAACACCAACTATCTTTTAGTGTTAAACACTAACTTGTCAATCTCATTCCCAGTGTTCAACACTGGTTGGTCTTTAGTGTTTAACACTAGTTTTAGCCCAATTGGCTAAGTGTCTAGAGGCAAAGCCTCTCCTTTGATGGACCAACTGAAAAAGCCAATATTCCTAAACATGATTGGACTTAGCCCAAGCTGGCCATAAGTCCTCAATTCAAATTTAACTGAGCCAATGGGCTCATAATATAATTAATTGGTCTTGGTTCCAAATTGGGCCAAAGATTATTTAATCTACCTCGGTTTAAGGGTACATCTCTTCACTCCTTTGATACTTGGCGTTGTAATTCCTCAACGTCTTCAAAGAGGTGACGGGTCCCGATGACCACACATTGACACGGACTGTGGGGTCCTTAAACTCATGGACTATGAGGTCCTTAACCTTGACCGAGATGTCTTAAAATTAACAACGGACTGTGGGGTCCTTAAACCCATGGACTATGAGGTCCTTAACCTTGACCGAGATGTCTTAAAACTAACAACGGACTGTGGGGTCCTTAAACCCATGGACTATGAGGTCCTTAACCTTGACCGAGATGTCTTAAAACTAACAACGGACTGTGGGGTCCTTAAACCCATGGACTATGAGGTCCTTAACCTTAACCGAGATGTCTTAAAACTAACAACGGACTGTGGGGTCCTTAAACCCATAGACTATGACGTCCTTAACCTTGACCGCAATGTCTTAAAACTAACATTGGACCACAATGTCCTTAAACTACCCATGGACCGCAATGTCCTTAAACTACCCATGGACCGCAATGTCCTTAAACTACCTATCGACCGCAATGTCACTAAACTAAACAACAGAGCCCCTTTTTATTGCTCTCTTGTTGGATCTAAACGATCCCGTTAAGTTGATCTTAGTCTAAAAACTAGACTAACGCATCCTTAACAAACGTTTAAGTCGATCTTAGTCTCAAACGAGGCTAACGTATCCTTAAACCCAAACCCCCAAACCCAAATCTAAGATAATACGGATTTGGACTAGTCCACGCCCTACGGGCGACGACATAACTCAGTCTCCGTATACAATCCACGGGCAACCAAACATAAAATAAATACACACGACACGAAATGACCATCTGGAGAAGGAGAAAGTGGTTACCGCGATGCGGTAGCGTAATTAACTGCAGGGGCTTGCGCCTGCAGGGAAGAGCATCCCCACAATCAAAAACCCCTCAAGCGAGGGGGAATCTGACGAAGTCTCCTACATCGGACGCATCCGTTTAAACCTTCGATACACGGTGCCATAAATCAACTTGGCATCTTCGGAGAGGTAGACGGATAGCACAATTAGCATCTGCCCCGAGCCCCAGGCGAGACGCCCGCGCGTCGCGCCGCCGTTCGGAGGGGAACAGGTACATCTCTGAACTCCTCTGATATTTGTCGTTGTAATCCTTCAACGTCTTCAGAGAAGTGACGGGTCCCGACAGCCATACATTTCACAGACTATGATGTCTTTAAACTGGACTGTGGGGTCCTTAAGCTTACGGACTATGATGTCCTTAACCTCGACCGTAATGTCTTAAAACTAACATCGGACTGTGAGGTCCTTAAACTCATGGACTATGATGTCCTTAACCTCGACCGCGATGTCTTTAAACTAATATCGGACTATGATGTCCTTAAACTCACGGACTATGATGTCCTTAACCTCGACCGTGATGTCTTTAAACTAACATTGGACCGAGATGTCCTTAAACTAACAATGGACCGTAATGTTCTTAAATTAATCGACCGCGACGTCCCTAAACTAAGCAATAGAGCCCAATTGCTCTCTTGTTGGATCTAAACGATCCCGTTAAGTTGATCTTAGTCTAAAAATTAGGCTAACGTATCCTTAACATACGTTTAAGTTGATCTTAGTCTCAAATTAGGCTAACGTATCCTTAAACCCAACCCCCAAACCCAAATCTAAGAAGATACGGATTTGGACTAATCTATGCCCTACGGGCGACAACATAAATTAGTCTCCGTATACAATCCATGGGCAACCACAAACAAAACAAACACCCACGACACGAAGTGACTATCTGGAGAAGGAGAAAGTTGTTACCGCGATGCGGTAGCGTAATTAACTGCAGGGGCTTGCGCCTGCAGGGAAGAGCGTCCCCACAATCAAAACCCCCTCAAATGAGGGTGAATTTGACGAAGTCTGCTATATCGGCCGCATCCGTCTAAACCTTCGATGCATGGTGCCATAAATCAACTTGGCATCTTCGGAGAGGTGGACGGATAGCACCAATTAGCATCTGCCCCGAAATTCAGGCTAGACGTACATCGCGTCTCCGCCGCGTCTTTCGGAGGGGAACAGGGGTTTCGTGGCATCGCGGGAGCTCCGGAAACGACTTCGATTTTCGATGGAAGAAGCTTGGTTGCTAATTTCACTTGACTCCACTTGCGCTTAGAAACTTTTGAGGTGATTTTGCTATAATTTTTAGAATAGAGGGGAGCTAGGGCATGGTGTGGTATTTATAGGGGAGAATTAGGATTTGGAAATCAAAATTTTGGATTAAAAAGCATTAAAAAGGTGTTAAATGGTGAAATGAAGAGTCTTTGTTTGATTGCAGGAAAATCAAACGGTGCAGGAGAGTTAAGGGGGGTTGAAGGAACAAGCGTGCAAAGCAAGGGATGATTTGGAGGCATTGGGACCGTCGGCGTCGGCCCTACGGGAAGAATGGGCGGTCGGATCTGAGTGATCTGCCTCGAGATTCGTGTCACGTGTGTATTTGGGTGTGTACACCTCATTGCGCCCGTTTGATTTTTCTGAAACTTTTCATTTCTCCGTAAATTGCACGTGCAACTTTTGGGCTTCCAAAAATTAAAAAGAAAAATCTGAAAAAAATAATAGGGTCTGATGGGATTCGAACGCACATGTTATGCCACAGCAGTGCAGAGGCTTTACCAGTAAGCTACAAGTTGCTTCTTACTTTTATTGAACAAAAATAACTTATAACTTCACATCAGGCTGAATACCCCATTTTCTGTATAATAAACAAGAAACTTTTGTACAAGGATTTCAGAGTCGTTACAAACGCTACTTGTGATAGCGTTTTCCCTCGAGAGAAAACACTACTTGCGAGGAAAAACGCCATTACAGATAGCGTTTTCCCTTATTCCTTCACTACCCCGTTCCTGAAACCTGAACTCCTCCTTAAGTCAGTGCCTTGTGACTAAACCAGAACCTGAAGCAATTTTTTTTTGTTTTTCAACGAATGGAATATAAATTAAATTAAATTATTTTTATTTTCGTGGTTTATGATGTATTTTAGTAACGGATAAATTCTGAAATAAAATGAACAGCATTTCCTTTATAAATATTGATATATTTCCTTACACACATAATAATCTCCACTCTGGAGTAACACAAGGCACACTCGGCTCAAAAAAAATTCTCACATCGATAGGTGGAACTACACAATAGAAAATATATCACATAAAATATAAGCACACAACCACACAAACTAGAAAGTAACAAAATATACTCTGGATGCTATAAAGTTCATAAATAATACATCATTCGTCAAAAAAAAATTACGGTATCGCCTCTTCTTCTTTTTCTTCTGCGGGGCTTGGTGCGACGGTCCTGCTACGTTATCTGAGGATTGCTGCGATGGTCCTGCTTCACCACCCTGAGTCGTCTGAGTCAACTGTGATGCAGGGACAATATCAGGACCGTGCTCCACCGCCACCGCCTCATCCGCCACCGTCTCATCCGCCTCATACCCGCGTCTTCGGTGGGGAACAATAGGCCCTGCCTGATCATCAGCTTGATATGTGCGACTCCGCTAGTCATGGACGAGACCTTCTACCATTACCTCAAATCTGGGACCCTCACCCGTCCCATGCATCACGCCTCAGCAATATCCAATCGTAGCATGCGCGAATTGTTTCAACGCATCCGTCGCATCACTCCGTACAGTCCTCACTGCATACGTACAAACCTCCACATATGTCCGAATTGAAAAAAACAATGTAAATTTTAGTATAAATATTTTATTAAACGTGCAGGGTGACAATCCAACATTAAAAAACAACTAAAATAACATACCATCTTAACTTTTGAGAGATCTATGGGCTGAAACATAGGGTCATCTCCACCAATGACATATCGCTGATCTGGCATGACAATGTACAATCGAGTTCTCGGGATATACCAACTCATGTACTCGATACGGCGTGTAGGATCATACACCGGGATGTCTCCTCCAACGATGAGTGCAAATCAGTCGAAGTCTCACATGTGCACGTGTGGTGTATGCATATGTCTCCAGTCCTTTCAAGCCTTGCTTCACGCATCTATCTTGTGCAACGCGGCGTCAAAAAATTGGTCCGGTGGGATCTTCTGGTGCAAACCGAACTGGCGCAATACTCTATCCGGATAGTAGTACTCGATAAATATGAAGTGCATGAGTGGCGCCGTGGTCAACCATAGCAAGTGGTGGGGATGGGACGTGTACAGAGACGGTAGAAGCGCGAAACGCTCTTCCGTGTAAGGCCGCCACGTCACAAACTCATCCCGTAGCGTGTTCAGCTCATCCCTATATAAATCAAGGCACTCATAAGGGTTCCTCCTGCATATAAACCGATCTGCCAACCGGACACCTAGAGGAGACCTCCGATCCTCGGGACCACCGATGATCCACCTATCCGAGAGATGTGTGATCTCAGAGCGTTCAACGTGTAATCTCTCCCATGCCTATATCTGTAGGAACACGGAACATCCAGTCATCTGCGTCGTGCCATGCAATGCATGACACAAACCATGATATAGACATGCCAAGATTGCGCTGCCCCAGCTAAATGATCCCGTTGCATCTCTGGTCAGACCGGCGATAAATGGTAGATACAACAACGACACCATATCTTTGGATGAATTCGGGAATAGGACACCCCCGAACAAAGTCAAAATGTACGCATGAACATAACACTCTATCTGATACGGATCGGAGTCCTCGGTGATGGTAGCAAGAAACTGGTCATGTAACCATGAAAACCATAGGCATGAATCTCGAAGCTGACCCGCTGGTGGCACAACTTCCAAAAGCTGATCGCATAATGTCGGCCAATCATACATGTATCGATCATGGTTATACCGTCTACTGGAACTCCCAATAGTACACCGACATCATGTAGTGTTGGGGTCATCTCACCAACCAAAAAATGAAATGCGTGTATCTCGGGCCTCCATCGTCCTATCAATGTTGTGAGTAGAGCGTGACCCAACTGCATACTGCCGATGATTCCGACTCCATACAATCCACACTCAATAAGTATATCGGCTATCTATGGTATCATCGGCAAGTAATCGTGGCTGCGAAACTCTATGTCAGATACCGCCCCACTATTCCACACGACATCTAATCTATGTACTGTCTGTAATGTTAAGAGCGTCAGTATCTGAGGGCCCAGATGTGTAATATCGTAATCCTGTAGCTCATCCTGATCATCACGACGACCTCGACCACCGGGAGATCGGCCACTACGTGCTCGTACCATCGTACAAACCTATAAAGTAAAACACAATAAGATATTAGAATATGACAAACGATAAGAGAATTATCGGAAAAAAGTAAAAAAAACACACACAATACTACAGTATCCAGTAAAACAAAAGGTCAAGAATCGCGATAATATATATGACAATATCCATGATAACAAAAAAAGAAAAGCAATGTTGTAAAATCCATCATAACAGAAAAACAAAGTAATGCTACAATATCCAAGATAACAACATAATCTCTAAAGTCTTCCCAATTACTAAAAGTTTCATACAAATATTCATTCTAGCTCAATACTTATAATAATTAACATCAACACAAACATCCCTATTATATGGCCACACGACCATTCATTGACGCGACGGATCTGCTTCATAACGTAGTGGACACCTACAACTGTTGTGTCCCTCCTGATGACATTTCTTACACTGGTATTGACTGAATATTCTATCTTGCCTCACATCCATATCATTTCGAATATGTGTCGATGGAAGTCGTCCTTTCTTGCATCTTCGCAAAAACTCATCAGAAACAACATGTGCGCCTGTATAGGTCTACCAGTACTCCTTATCAGGGATCAGAAAAAATTTAAGTGCCCAAGCGGAGACCAACCGATCTACGAAATAGTGTGGGTCGATGAATATATAGTAGTCAACCGTTCGAGGCACGCAAGCAGCCATAACATGCGAGCAAGAGAGGTGATAAGCTTGGATTTTCCAACAAGAACATCTTGGGGACTCTTGAAGATTAACTATTTGTGTCCTCCCACCTCTAAGCCGACCGCCTACAAGACGCATACCGGTTTTAATCGAAAACAGCCTAGTGTTTTGATTGTACATCGTCATCTCATGACAATTAGCCTTTTCACGCCTAATGTCTGACAGTGCTTGAACCCTCGTAGCGAACATTTGTCCCTCGGCAATAAGTTCTTGCACCACACGACGTCGCTCGGTAAAATAGACATTCAACCGATGGAATGTAAACTGGACAATCATTAGGATTGGCAAATTATGAACTCCCTTCAAAACATAGTTGAATATCTCTGATAAATTTGTAGTCATCATGCCATACCTACGACATTCATCGAATACAATATCTCATTTTCACGAGGTTCTTTTTCTAGCCAAGCAATCATTTCAACATTCGCCTCCTTAATCCTTGCAATCGCTCTATCATATTTTCTTCTTTAATTCTGGTTGGCGGCTTTCTTCAGTATGTTCATCATTCGCATGTTCCCAATTTTTTTTTAAGTTTGAAGCAAAGTGTCGCATACAATAACGGTGACAAGCAAATAGTTCATTCCAACCATACATCGGCTCCCTCATAGTATTAAGAATACTGGCGTGACGATCTGATATAACACTTAGCGGATGTCTCTGAGTTACATACACCCATATGTTGTACATAAACCAACCACAGCTATTTGTGTTTTTCGATTCTACTATAGCAAATGCAAGGGGAAATAACTAATTATTGGCATATGAAGCAACCACCATTAAAAGTGTGCCTTTGTATTTTCCATACAAAAAAGTCCCATTAATACTAATAACCGGCCGACAGTATCTGAAAGTCTCGATTGACGGACCGAATACCCAGAATACCCTTTGGAACAATTCCTTTCCTGGTTCGATAGTCGTAGTTTGAAACTGAACAACACTTTGCAGGTTAGCAGCCTGCAATACCATCATGAACTTAGGCAGCTCAGCGTATGATGTTGTGAAGTCCCCGAACAATATTTCCAACGCTCTTCATTTTTGCCCACCAAGTCTTCTTATAGCTTGAAACATAACCGAACATAACTTTTATGATCTGAACAATGGCTTGAGGCATGGTATTCATATTCGCTTTCACAATATCAATGATTATTTTTGCCACAAAACGTGAGTCAATCTGAAAGTGATCTTGGTTTACAATTGGATTGACACAAGTGTGAGGCTCTTTAAGTGTTTTGATCGTGAATAGCTCATCAGTATTGTGTCTAGATGCGTGTAGAGTGTTTTTCGTCACCCTATTGAGATAAGAATACGCGTCGCTTATCAGGCGTATTACAGATTCCCCTTACCTGGAATAAGGCGGGGTTTGTTGATTGTGGGGATCCGAATCTGCGACAGCCACGGACTAAGCTATCGTTAATTACCCATCGCTTTCAGAGCGAGGGAACCTCTGATTGATGGGTAAAACTAGTCATGCGAATTCAATGCCCCGCTAGAAATTTTTTCCAACAAGCGATGTGTTTTGAGTGTGGAGCGTGTGAAAAAAAGAGGGTGAGGAGCGTCCTAAGGACGCGTGAGATAATACATGACCGCTGGACGCCGGCGGGTCACGTGCGCGGCGCGCGGCCGCTGGGCGCCGACGGGTCACGTGAGTGGCACGCGTTCGCTGGGCGCCGGAGGAACACGTAAGAGGCACGCGGCCGCTGGCCGGCGGGTCATGTATGCGGCATGCGACCGCTGGAAATACCAGCGGAAGAAGGGGGCTAAGCCCTTGGGCTTGGAGTTGAACTGCCGAACAGGAATTGGGTGTAGATTTGGAGTTAAACTCTTTTGAGAATTTAGATCTTGGAGTTAAACTACTCAAAAAATTTCGGAGATGATCAAAGGGGACACTTTTTTTTCTCTCTTGAGCCTTGAATCCTCCCAAAGTGGAGTTTTTAGAGATGAGTCTTCCTCCACCTCCTCTCTTTTGTTGGATTTTGGGGAAAATGGAAGGTGAGGTTATAAAACTCCCTTATAGAGATTTGATGGGAGATTTGAACTCCCCTTCGAGGGTTTTAAGGTGAAACTTTATTTAGTTTTGAGAAAAAGAGAGCAAAGCTCTTGATTTAATTAGAAATGAAGAGGAAGAAAAAAAACTTGAGAGAGAGAAGATGGAGGCACAAACCCTAGAATTTAAAAAAAATGAAACATGTTATTGATTTTCTTATCATATTTGTCTTTTATAGGCTACACACTTTACATATTGCCCCTTAGGCTTTTCCAAATGGCACTTGTGCCTCCTCATGCCTCATGTGTTTATTTCTTTATACACATAAGTCATGGGGTTTACCAAATTTTGGGCTTTTTGCCCCTTTTCCATACATTTATATTTTAAAAATACATTAAACTAATTTATAGCTTCATTTTTTGTCATGGGGCTGGCCCCTCCACTTGGCTTGGGCTTGGGCTTGGGCCCGCTTGCTTAGACTTGGGCCTGCATGGCTTAGGGTTGACTTTGACTTGGTCAATCAGGGTGTAATTTTTGACCCCAACAAAGTGCCCCATCAATAAATGCACACCGCGTGTATGGGTTGTCTGCATAAAATTGATGGATCTTATTCTATATGGGGATTGATATGGTTTGGTTCCCTTTGAAGGGTCGGTGCAGCCTTTTTAGCGACGTGGACGGTCGGTGCTACCATTTTTGCGACTTGGATAGTCGGTGCTGCCATTTTTGCGACTTGGACGGTTGTTGCCATTTTTGCGACTTGGACGGTCGGTGCTGCCATTTTTGCGATTTAGACGGTCGGTTGCTGCCATTTTTTACGATTTGGACTGTCGGTGCTGCCATTTTTGTGACTTAGACGGTCGGTGCTGCCATTTTTGCGACTTGAACGGTCGGTACTTGATTTGACTTGCTCCGTTTTCTGCGGTGTCGGGGTTGGATTTGACTTGCTCCGCTTTCTGCGGTGTCGGGATTAAAGTTGACTTGCTTCTCTTTCTACAGCGTCGGGATTGAAGTTGACTTGCTGATTTGATTTGTTTTGGGAGTTCTCTACCCATCCAGCGGGATTTTTGAGCTTGGAAGCGATGCCGGGTGGGACGTTGATTTGATATGTTTGATTTCTGCTTTATTTGGCGGGACTTTTGAATTTGAGAGGAACTCAGAATTTGTCTGGCATCAGTATCGCTGCATTGAAAAAATGCCAGGAGCAACTCATCATTTACCCCGGAAGGACTTGGTATTTGAGCTTTGGGTCGGTATCAACACCGCTAACACTAAAGTATAGTGTCAGGAGCGACTCATCATTTGTCGTTGCCTGTTGGGAAGCGATGGCTTAGGAGAAAGGTTTAGATCTCTGTCACCTAAGCCTTTTCAATTTTATGAGCTGGAAGGGTCTCATAAAAGAATTTTCTCTCTACGAGTCGAGAGGATCTCGCAGGTGTATGTTCTCCTTAGGAATCTTAAGTATTCCTAAGTGTGCTGCTTTTTTGTGAGTCGTAAGGATCTCACGCGAGGACTTTCTTCTCACAAGGTCGAGAAAACTTTGCGAGTGTATTTCATCTCTTTTCACGAGTTTGCCCATTTTCGGGTTTTCACAAACTCGCCGACAGTCTTGCTGTTTTTACTCATGGAGCCCTTTCAGGATTTCATCCGTGCCCGTTTTGCTTGTGGACATACCCTTTTTTTGTACATTGGTGGAGCTTCATTGACGATAGGACTCCAGATGTAGTCTCACCGGTAGGATTTGGGAGAGATTGGGGGTGTTTACGTCCATGGATTGTATACGGTTTTACAGGATGTATGATCCACACCGTAGGCCGATGTACTCAATTCGTCTCCAGCCTGAGAAAAGAAGCGAACTCTAGAAGCTCGGTAGCACATCCGTTTTCTTGCTCATGTCTACGACTTGGAGCATTCACACGTAATATTTCTTGAGATATCGGCCATTGATGGGTGGCATGGACCTTTATCCCTCGGCATTTATCAGCTAGTAAGATCCTCCGTTAAACACTTTCTTGATGACGTATGGTCCTTCCCAATTTTGTTCAAATTTTCTCTTGACATGTCGATTAGAGATGATCGGTCTTTTGAGGACCAACACCAATTCGCCTTTCTTGAAAGCACGGAGATGGGTCATCTTGTCATAGGCTCATGATATTTGGGCTCGGTACAGCTCTAGATTTTGTTGTACTGCGACCCTCTTTTCTTCGAGGGCGTCAAGCTCTTCAAGCCGAAAGAGAACGTTTTCCTCCTCCGTCAAACCATGCTGGACAGCCATTCCGATGCTTGGAACTTCCACTTCGAGCGGAAGGATTGCCTCCACTCCGAAGAATAGTGAGTATGGAGTGGACTGAGTGCGGTACGTGGTACGATATGCCCATAACGCCTCGTGGAGCTTGAGATTCCAGTCTCTCTTATTGGCTGAAGCATTTTTCCTCAGGAGCCTGCATAGAGTTTTATTGAAGATTTCAGCTGGCCAGGCCCATCGGCTCTTGGATTATAGATGGAGGAATATCTTCAGTCTATCTTGTGCTTTGTAGCGAACCTTGAGATTTTGAAGTTCTTGAAAGAAGGCATGTTATCAGAAATGATTCTTCTAGGTGTACCAAAGCGGTATAGAATAATATGCCGGAAAAATGTCAGGATATCTTTTGTCTTGACTTCTTTTAGCAAGACAGTTTCAGCCCATCTGGAGAAGTAGTCAGTTGCGGCCAATATGAACCGATAGCCTTTGGATAATGAAGGATCAATCGGGCCAACTACATCGATGCCCCAAACTTCGAAGGGCCATGACGCTACTATAGGATGCAGCAGATTGGGATGCTTGTGGATGAAGTCACCATGAATTTAGAAGAGATGGCACTTTTTCGCATGCTCCTTGCAATCCCTTATCATGGTAGGCCAGTAATACCCAAACCGTTTGACTTGAAACCGCATTTTGGAGCCGGACTGGTGAGCTCTGCAGACGCCCGAATGAACTTCTTTCATGACTTTTTGGGTTTCGACGAATGACAGACATCTGAGCCAAAATTGGTCATATGATCTGCGGTATAGCGTATTATTTATAAACACGTATCAGAGAGCTCTCTTCTTCAGCTGAACCCTTGCAGATTTTTTTCAGGCGGCTTGTCGTATAAGAGGTACTTTATGAAGGGCTCTCTCCAATCGGGATCGTCTTAAATGATTAGAGCTTCTTCGGCAGGATTGTTCTCTTGTTCTATACTTTCTTCTTCACGTAAAGAGACTGGAGGCAGAATTTGCCATCTCCTGACAGTTATCAGAATTTCATCCATATCGGGATCAGCCAGCTCCTTAGCTAAGCGAGCGAGTACATCAACTTTTCCGTTCAACGCCCTAGGAACTCTCATCAGTTCAATGTGGGTGAACTGTTTCATGAGCTCCACCACTCATCTTCTGTATCGAGCTAACTCGGATTTGTATATCTTATATTCACCGCTTACTTGGTTGACCATAAGCTGGGAATCACCGTAGACCCATAGCCGAAGGATTTCCATTTTTATGGCGAGCTCCAGACCGGCTATCAGAGCTTTGTACTCAGCCCCGTTGTTTGTGCGGGGCTCGGTGAAAACGAAAGAACATTGTAAGGTTCTCATCGATGGCATGATGAACACTAATTCTATCCCTGCTTTTATCTACGGGATGCTTGATTTGCTGGAGCTCCTTATTAATGAGGCTCCATCAAAGTAGAGCTCCCAACATAGCTCGTTATCCTCGATGCGCAGCACTTGTTCATCGGATAACTCGCAATTTAGCGGTGACCCTTCAGGCAGGGAATGAGCAGCGAGGAAGTCAGCGAGGGCTTGCCCTTTTACTGCTTTCTGAGAAGTATAGATTATGTCGAACTCAAGCAGCATGACAACCCGATGAGCGAGCAGATATTGCCTTAGCTTTTTCATGGCGAATATCAGGGCCATGCATTGCTTTTCGATCGGGGAATAGTGATGTTCCGTCCTGACTAAAGTTTGACTGAGGTAATAGAGGGCATTTTATTATCCTTCCTCGTTGTTCTAAGTAAGGAGTGCACCGAGTGACTCATCTAGCGCGGCAGTATAGAGAATCAATGGTTTATTTGGAATAGGAACAGTAAGCACTGGAGGGTGCAATAGGTACTGTTTGATACTTTCGAATGCTTCTTGATGTTCGACATCCCAGACAAAGGGAACTCCCTTCTTCATGAGCTTTGAGAAAGTCCGACATCTCCCCGATAGGTTCGAGATGAACCTTCGTATGTAAGCGAGCTTGTTTTGAAAGGATGTTAGCCGCGTCAGATTTTTTGGAGGTATCTTCATGATGGCCTTTATCTTTGATGGTCAACTTCGATCTCCCGATATCGGACTATTAAGCCCAAGAATTTTCCCGACGACACGCCAAAAGCGAACTTCAGGACCATTTTCACCAGACCGAGGTGTCTTCATGATGGCCTTTAACTATTAAGCCCAAGGACATGGTGGTCCAATGTTAGTTTAAGGACATCTCGGTCCATGAGTTTAAAAACCTCACAGTCAAGGTTAAGGACATCATAGTCCGTGAGTTTAAAGACCTCACAGTCAAGGTTAAGGACATCATAGTCCGTGAGTTTAAGAGTTTAAAGACCTCACAGTCAAGGTTAAGGACGTCATAGTCCGTGAGTTTAAAGACCGCACAGTCAAGGTTAAGGACATCATAGTCCATGGGCTTAAGGACTCCACAGTCCATGAAATGTATGGTTGTCGGGACCCGTCACCTCTCTGAAGATGTTGAAGGATTACAATGATAAATATCAGAGGAGTTCAGAGATGTACTCTTAAACCGATGTGGGTTGAGAGACCTGTAATCCAATTGGTACTAAGATCTGTGATTTATGAGCATATGAACTCAATTAATCTGAATTGAGGACTTATGGCCAATTTGGGCTAAGTCCATTCAATTACAATGTTCAACATTTGTTTTTGAGTTGTTAGATGTTTGTTTGAGCCCAATCCGTTTAAAAATGCTAAGCATTGGTTTGATATCTGACAATGTTTTGTCTTTAGTTGAATGCTGTGCATTTATCATAGCTCCAGGCTTATTCAAAGAACAGTTTATGTTCTGTTCAAGCGTACATAAAAGCATGTGGCGCACTTGGCACTGCGCCAGTCGATGAGCGCAGTGCGCTATGGTTAAAGTGCTAATGCGATTGGCGCTTTGTGCCAGATATGAAGCGCTAATGCGCTTTGTGCTAGATGTAGAGCGCCGATGCGCTATAGTTGAAGCGTTGAGGCGTTTGGCGCTAGTGCCATGCAGCGCACACGTGAGGAGCACGTGGCGCGCTTAGCGCTGAGCGCTAGCCAATGAGCGCAGTGCGTTGTGTTTGAAGCGCTATGGCACTGCAACGCTTTGCGCTAGATGAAGAGCACTAAGACACTTTTAAATTAGGAGCGCTAAGGATATTATTGGATTAGGAGCACTAAGGATCTTCTTAGGTTAACTTTGCGCTCTGAAAATTATCCTTTCTTTGATAAGAGACTTTGTCTCAAGATTCTAAGAACAAAGTTCTCAGTTTATAGGAGATACTTCAATCTCTTTTGATGAAAGGCTTTGCCTTTATGGATCTGTGATCCTAAGAGAATTGAATAATTCCCCCCTTTATAATGAGATGTTCATAATCTCTCTTGTGAAAGACAATTTGTCTTATAGATCTATGATCTGTGAAAGAAGTAAATACTTCTGTTTATATCGAGACGATTTCGTCTTTCCATTCTTTTTTTTACCTTGAAAAGAATTGTCTTCTTTTGCCGAGAACTTCTTCTTCTTCTTGAGATTTTTCTCAAAGTTTATGGGGGGTTCCTCTCTCTGAGACTTGAAGTCTCGGGGCCTTTATATAGGGCAAGATGGTTTGTTCAATCAATTAAGGAGATCTTTTCTCAAATTGATTTGGGGAATTTCCCATCATTGGATCTTTGATCCAAGAGCTTCTGGTTTACAGAAGATAATCTTCTTGTTTCTTTACCAAGATTGGGAAATCTTTCCCCTTACAAAATTTGTTCTGTATTTTAGTGATTTTTAATCACCATTGGACCATTGATCCAACGGTGTTCCAAATTCATGGCACAATCTTTTCTGTTTGGAAAGATTCAACAGAATTTCATTCTTGTTAATTGATGATTTAATCATATCCGTTAGATATTTGATCCAACGGTGAGGAACATTTAGTTCCAGCGCTAGCGCTTATGCGCTCTGCTCATGGTGCGTTACTTGGAGCGCAGCGCTCTTAGCGCTAGCGCACACGTGCTTCGCACGTGTTGCCCTATTTGGAGCGCATCGCATCTAGCGCTAGCGCCCATGCGCTTTGCACGGGGTGCGCTAGTTGTAGCGCAGCGCTTTCATAAAAGCGCAGCTTTAATTCAAATTTTGAATTCTGAACAGAGTTTTGCTCTAATTGGGGAAACAAATGCCCCCCCACCGTTGCGCTCACGGGGCCCACACGTGGGTGCAGCGGTGACAGCATCTCCACTCTTGGATCAAACGAGGAATTGAAACGGCGCTTAGTGCCTATAAATAGGACCTTTGGCCCTTGAGATGACTTCTGTTCATCTTCAATCCTTCTTGAAAATTTATTTTCCCCTTCAGAGCGCAGCTCTTCCTCTTAAGAATTTTCTTAAGGACAGAACTCTGTCAGATTTTTTAGGTAAAAGATTAATTCTTTTTGAAACATCTTTTAGGGTTTCACCCATTAACAGAGCCTTGCTTTTCATAAATATTTGATCTAAAAAAAATCCTTTTTAGGGTTTTATTAACAGAGCTTTGCTCTCTTGGAATCACAAATCTAAAAGGATCTTGCTTATGATTTCTTAATCCATTAATGGAGCTTTGCTCCTTTCAGATCATATAGAAGAACTCTAAAGATTTAGTTCATGGATCTTGAAGATCGAATTGAAATTTTATTTTTGATGGATTATTCCATCATCTTCTCAGAGCAAGGCTCTTAGGATTTTCTTGAGAAATTTTATTCCTTCATCATTAGACTTTGACAGATGTCTGTCTAGTTTGCAGAGCATTGCTCTGGTTGAGAAGGTTATGAGTTGATATTTTTCCGTGTCGGAGCTTTGCTTGATGACAGGGAGTGTCGGAGCATTGCTCAATGACAAGGGGAGCTATGAGTTATCATGTATCCAAGTTGAGGCTTTGCCTGACGGCAAGGAAATGTCGGAGCCTTTCTCGACGACAGGGGGGTGATATGTGTCCAAGTCGAAGCTTTGCTTAACGACGAGGAGGTATCGGAGCATTTCTCGACGACAGGGGTTGACATAAGGTCCAAGTCGAAGCTTTGCTTAACGACGAGGAAGTGTCGGAGCATTGCTCTACGACAAAGGTTGACATAAGCCATACGGGGTCAAGATTGACATTAGCCATATGGTGTCAGGGGTTGACTTTATCCGCATTTCACGGGGTCAAGGGTTGCTCTGGATGCTTCCCACAAGGTCGGTTTGACATAACCGTGTTCTGCAAGGACCAGGCTCCGCTCTGGACGTTTCCCACGGGGTCAGGATTGACATAGGTCGTGTTCCACGTAACCAAGAATTTGCTTTGGATGCTTCCCACAGGGTCTGATTGACATAGCTGTGTTCTGCAAGGACCAGGCTCCGCTCTGGACATTTCCCACGGGGTCAAGATTGACATAGGCCGTGTTCCACGTGACCAGGAATTTGCTCTGGATGCTTCCCACGAGGTCTGATTGACATAGTTGTGTTCTGCGAGGACCAGGCTCCGCTCTGGACGTTTCCCACGGGGTCAGGATTGTCATAGGCCGCGTTCCACGAAACCAGGATTTTTGCTCTGGATGCTTCCCATGGGGTCTGATTGACATAGCCGTGTTCTGCGAGGACCAGGCTCCGCTCTGGGCGTTTCCCACGGGGTCAGGATTGACATAGGTCGTGTTCCACGTGACCAGGAATTTGCTCTGGATGCTTCCCACGGGGTCGGTTTGATATAGCCGTGTTCTGCGAAGACCAGGATCCACTTTGGACGTTTCCCACGGGGTCAGGATTGACATAGGTCATGTTCCACATGACCAGGAATTTGCTCTGGATGCTTCCCATGGGGTCGGTTTGACATAGCCGTGTTGTGCGAGGACCAGGCTCCGCTCTGGACGTTTCCTACGGGGTCAGGATTGACATAGGCCATGTTCTACGTGACTAGGAATTTGCTCTGGATGCTTCCCACGGGGTCTGATTGACATAGACGTGTTCTGCGAGGACCAGGCTCCGCTCTGGATGTTTCTCATGGGGTCAGGATTGACATAGGCCGTGTTCCACATGACCAGGAATTTGCTCTGGATGCTTCCCACGGGGTCTAATTGACATAGCCGTATTCTGCGAGGACTAGGCTCCGCTCTGGACGTTTCCCACGGGGTTAGGATTGACATAGGCCGTGTTCCACGTGACCAGGAATTTTCTCTGGATGCTTCCCACGGGATTAGATTGACATAGCCGTATTCTGCGAGGACCAGGATCCGCTCTGGACGTTTCCCACGGGGTCAGGATTGACATAGGCCGCGTTCCACGAAACCAGGATTTTTGCTCTGGATGCTTCCCACGGGGTCTGATTGACATAGCCGTGTTCTGCGAGGACCAGGCTCCGCTCTGGGCATTTCCCACGGGGTCAGGATTGATATAGGCCGCGTTCCATGAAACCAGGATTTTTGTTCTGGATGCTTCCCATGGGGTCTGATTGACATAGCCGTGTTCTGCGAGGACCAGGCTCCGCTCTGGGCGTTTCCTACGGGGTCGGATTGACATAGGCCATGTTCCACATGACCAGGAATTTGCTCTGGATGCTTCCCACAGGGTTGGTTTGACATAGCCGTATTCTGCGAGGACCAGGATCCGCTCTGGACGTTTCCCACGGGGTTAAGATTGACATAGGCCGTGTTCCACGTGACCAGAAATTTACTCTGGATGCTTCCGACGGGGTCAGTTTGACATAGCCGTATTCTGCGAGGACCAGGCTCTGCTCTGGACGTTTCCCACGGGGTTAGGATTGACATAGGCCATGTTACAAATGACCAGGAATTTGCTCTGGATGCCTCCCACAGGGTCGGTTTGACATAGCCGTGTTCTGCGAGGACCAGGCTCCGCTCTGGACGTTTCCCACGGGGTCAGGATTGACATGGGCTATGTTCCACGTGACCAGGAATTTGCTCTGGATGCTTCCCACGGGGTCTGATTGACATAACCGTGTTCTGCAAGGACCAGGCTCTGCTCTGGACGTTTCCCACGGGGTCAGGATTGACATAAGTCGTGTTCCACGTGACCAGGAATTTGCTCTGGATACTTCCCACGGGGTCTGATTTGAAGGGTCCCGGCAGCGCCCTGGCCGTCGAAACGCGGCCAAAATGCGGAACAAAAATTTATCTAAACCGGCGCTACCGCTACCCGAACCCCGGATCTACCTTAAACCCGAGACTAGAAAACAAAGAAGAGATTAGAATTGTTATACCGAGATGATCCGTGTCCTTCGGTCTTCATTCCAAACTCCTAGTGATCCTCTGACGATGTTTGATTGCCGGCCTTCCTCCATCTCTGATGATCCACCCGAGGGAAACGGCGCATGCTCCAACCTCGTCGAACGAGGTAACCGACGCTCCAAAGTCGCTAGCGATGGAAAGTGGGGGTGTATGACAATGTCACTACCATTTTTCTCTCAAACTCATTTGCTCATGAGAGCAACCATAGAAGAAGAATGAAGGTGGTGAAGAAGACTTGGCATGAACAAAGGAAATGGCTAAGTTTTCTTTTGTGTGAATGAGAGAGTGGGCTTGTAATGCAAGTGTGAATTAATCCCAAAAACAAATGAACCCCAATCACCACAATAAGTGGTCGGCCCCCCTCTCTCTTCCATACAAAAATAAAATCATTTTTCTTTTCAATTTCATTAAACAAATGAGACCATACTTCAAGCCCATACCTTGTCCATGTTCATGCCACCTTATACCTCCTTTCCACCTCATTTCCAAATGATTTTCAATAAATAAAATCATTAATGAGGTGGCACCTTCTAGAATCTATTCCGTATAAAATACGGAATACTTCCGGTACATGTACCGAAATACATGTACGCGTATTCGTACCAAAATACGAATAGCCGAGAGAGAAAATGTATAATGAACAATAATATTAGAATACGTATATGCAAATACATATATAAATTATTAAATCAAAACCTGATTTAATAAGCTGGCTTAATCCTAAGCCGCTAGTATTATCAACCGTCCGATTAAAGTCTGCGCAGCACTTGCACATATTTAATCGGACACCTGTATGTATCAACATACCTCATGTACACCATATCGCCTGAACCGTGAAAACCCTCTGTGTGGGACTCTAAAGACTCGTCAATACGCTGGCAGTGGGTTTAACCACAAGCACGTCAGCGGCACTAGCTGTACGTAACGGCTACCCAGGTATTGAGCGAAAGGGAGGCCGACGAGCAAACTCATCCCGAACCCCTACTGAGCCTGTCAGTGATAATATCCGCACAGTCCGGTCTGTTCATCTAAGAGTATCGCATATCGAGTCTAGGGGGTGGATAAAGTCAGACCCCCAACAACGCGATATTTAGTGTCGGTATGAAACCCATCACCACCTGAGAAACTATCGATCCTGGATCGATAATTCTCGTCCACCGCGGCCACGGATTTATGGTGATGGCCATCCGTACACAACGCGACATCAACCCCCAATACCGGGAGAGACGAATCCCCGACGATCCGATCACTGCCTTCATGTGGCTCGGGACTGTACCCAACTAAAACCTGTTTGCACGACTCTTTTGAGCCGTAGTAGGGTAGTAATCAAAGCACAGTGGGAACTCACACGAGACAAATGACGATCTCAGGTCGACATACTAACCTGTACACATGTCACCTGGGAACTGCTATCTGACAATAGGTATAATACCAACTAGCAGGTTCCCGGCGAGTCCGTCCAGTGTACTCATAACCCAATGAGCACCTGTATACTATCTTAGGTGAACAAACTAACACCAATGGCTTGTGAGACCTGGCCACCGCCCCTCGTCGGGGTCTCGATCAGTATACACTAGTCTACACTGGAGTATTGATGTCTGGTCTCAATACTCCTACGACTAGGGACATTTAAGGATGTGCTTATAGACCCCCAGCTCCCACGTATGTGATCGCCATCACAATGCTGGCAGTCAAGTAAGAATCCTATGGGCTCTATCAACATATATATGATGATAAAGATAAACCAGATAGCATACTATCATCTTGAGTAAGACTGTTTTATCGGTATAGGTCCTGCCTCAATCATCATAGTCATCTGTCCGCGACTATGATAATTGCCTTGAGGGCACTATAGCCAGCAATCTCCCACTTGCACTTAAGGCCAATTATTGCGATGTCGCATACTCACAGCCCGTGTGATACCGAACACCCAACTTCTCTACTAATCAGTTTCGCAAAGCCCGTTTGCGAAAATGATTGCGTTCGAGAAATAACCTCAATGAGTGGATCCGCTCCAATGTTTCTTTCTGTATCTCTCTTAATCTCAACTTCGCGGAGAAAACTATCTCCCGAAATGAGCAATACTTGTCTTAGAATTTGTCTGGATATCTGATGGGACCCAGTTCACAAATGAACTCCAAATCCAGCAAACTACTTAGACTGTATCGTCCACTGAATTTAATCAGTATCCTGCGCCTTGCCTTTCCTCAGTATCTGCTTGGACCACCTGTCCAACATACCGTCCCTCAAAAGAGAGAAAAACTATAACTCTGACAGTCACTCTGTCATCCAGGTCACCTGGGAAGCTTGAAATGATAACCGTCTCCTGAAGGAGGCTGCTGTTACCATATCCCTAGAACATCCATTTATGTTCATAAACTGCTTTCCAATGTTTCTCCAGGAGTGGATTTATATATCTGCTTATTGTATCTAGTGCAAAAGCAATATCTGGTGTGGTACTCGACATTTCATGATTAACTCAATTGCCTAAGCAAGTGATATGCTAATCATGCAGGTCCCTCTCCCCTTTAGTCTGTAAGACACCTTTAGAGAGGTTGACTCCATCACCTGCAGGTACACCATGCCAAGAGTCGTCCATTTAATGTCAAAATACCGAAATTGGGATACTTCCCAAATCCAGATCTAAAACCATAGATCTAGTAACCAGAAAACCTAATATTATATCCATATCCTGTGTGGAGAAACAACTTTGTGACAACCACAATATAACCGATCGTAGTATAGGAATGTCCCTTCCTATCAAGTGAATGTCATTCCAATACCTGGACATCACTCTCTACTACCTTCTTACCAGATCCATCTCCTATTCTGATGAGGTCAAGACCTATGACTGTCACATCAAAATTAGATGATCTATTTCCGCTATACCTGCTTTAGTCTATAAATAGATACAAGCTACTTGCCTACTATGCTTCCGCTGCTCCCACCGACTACAACAACCTTCTGGCAAAGTCATATATATGTGCACTTCTAAAATAGTTTAGAACGACGCTATACTCATCCTCCTGCCGGGTCTTATAGTCTAGAACAACAGTAATGGCAAGTCTGGGTAAACAAGAACCTCCCTGTCGCCGTCTCTGAGAAGACCGAAGTACCTCTCTGTTTACCACAATCAGAGTAAAGCTCTGTTCAAATTCCAAGACGGGAGATGAAGCAACGCTTCCGATTCCCCCCAATCAGAGCAAAGCTCTACGTTGAAAATTTTAATTTTAATAAATGAAGCAACGCTTCGGATCCTCTGCGCTGCGCACAGGGCGCCACGTGTCAAAATCAGGCATGCCAGCGCAGGGAGAGCAGCGCCCGAGGTAGCGCGCCCAATCAGAGCAAAGCTTTATTTAAAACAAAATTAAAGGAAGCAACGCTTCAGTGGCGCAAGCACTGTGCTGCGCGACACGTGTCAGCGCAGTGGCGCTGCACTGTGCGCTGAGCGACACGCGCTAGAGCAGTTGCGCTGCACTCTACGCTGCGCGACACTTGGCAGCGCAGTTGCGCTGCGCTCTGCGCTGCGTGACACGTGTCAAGCGCTGGGACGTTTGCGCCAAACAGAATTAAAATTCTAGTAAGATCCTTCTGTTCTTGTTGAAACAAGAAGATTGTCTTCTGTAAAACAGAAGCCCTTGGATCAAAAATCCAACGGTGGGAAAAATTCCCCAAATCACTCAGAGAATGATCTCTTTAACAAATTTAACAAATTAATGGGCACTATATAAAGGCCACTAGACCCCAATTCAAAGGACATCAACATAGAGAAAGAACATCAAAAACAACAAAACAGAGAGAACTCTGAAGAATTTGGAGAAGAACTCAAGAGGGGAAAGAAGGTAAAAACCTTTAAAAAAGAAAAAAAAGAAGAACTTCTTCTGAATAGATCATTGATCTAAGAACAGGATCAATGATCTTCAATAAAAAATAAATAAATAATAGCAGTGCCTTGCACTTTTTTATGAACCATTGGTTCTGGAATTTTAAAGATTCTCAAGTTATTGAAATAGTGCCTTGCACTTGCAAAAAACTGCACTGTTGCGCTCCTGGGTTGGCGCAAGCCACCAGAGAGCGCCACGTGTCAGCTCCAGAACCACTTACGTTATGCGCTTTTAAAAAATAGAGCATTGCTCTTTAAAGTTGGCGCAACTCACCAGAGCGCGTCACGTGTCAGCAGCGCAACAGCGCAGCGCACTGGCGCAGCGCACTGCGCTTGCGTGACACGTGTCATCACCACAAGCGCTTGCGCTCATTAATTAGCGCAAAGCGCCTGACATGCCACATGACCACTGTCAGATAATTAATGCACTGCATTATTGAAAAGAAGGGCCGAGCCCAATTAAAAAGGCCTAACAGGCCAAATAAAATGCAATGCATTATTTTAAAAAAAGGGCAGAGCCCAAACCAAAACAGATGCTCTGCATCATTTACAAAGGGACCGAGCCCAATTAAAAAGGCCTAACAGGCCAAATAAAATGCAATGCATTATTTTAAAAAAGGGCAGAGCCCAAACCAAAACAGATGCTCTGCATCATTTACAAAGGGACTGAGCCCAAATCAAAAAGGCCTAGCAGGCCAGAATAAAATGCAGTGTATTATTAAAAAGGGGCAAAGCCCTAGCACAGGCCTAATAGACCAAAGATAAATAAAAACATTGAACATTTTTCAACTGGACTTAGCCCAATCATGGCCGTAAGTCCTCAAATTAAATTGACTGAGCACGACTGTTCTCTTAAATCAATTTACACCCGGTTCAAGGGCACATCTCCGAACTCCTCTGACACCTATCGTTATAATCCTTCAACGACGTCATAGAGGTGACGGGTCCCGACAACCACACATCGATACGGACTGCGGGGTCCCTAAACTCGTGGACCGAAACGTTCTTAAACTAATATTCGTCCCTAGATGGGAATGTTGGACCGAATCGTCCCTAAACTAATATTCGTCCCAAAATGGGAACGTTGGACCGAAATGTCCTTAAACTAATGTTCGTCCCCAAATGGGAATGATGGATAACCATATCTCTAAACTAGAAATCGTCCGCAACGTCATTAAACTAAACAATAGAGCCAATTGCTCTCTTGTCGGATCCAAACGATCCCGTTAAGTTGATCTTAGTCTGGAGATTAGGCTAACGTATCCTCAACAAAAGTTTAAGTTGATCTTCGCCTCAATATGGCTAATGTATCCTTAAACTAAAACACCTAACCCAAATCTAAGTAAACACAGATTTGGACTAATCCACGTCCTACGGGCGACGGCATCACTTAGTCTCCGTATACAATCCACGGGCAACCACAAACAAAACAAACACACACGACACGAAGTGAACATCTGGAGAAGGAGAAAGTGGCTACCGCGATGCGGTAGCATAATTAACTGCAGGGGCTTGCGCCTGCAGGGAAGAGCGTCCCCACAATCAAAAACCCCTCAAGCGAGGGGGAATCTGACGAAGTCTGCTACATCGGCCGCATACGTCTAAACCTCCGATACACGGTGCCATAAATCAACTTGGCATCTTCGGAGAGGTGGACGGATAAAACTAAATAGCATCTGCCCCGAATTTCAGGCAAGACGTTTACTGAGTCTCCGCCGCGGCATTCGGAGGGGAACAGATTCTGGCACGCCCGGTGGGACCTTTTCCTCTTTTCACTCCACACTTCGTGTGTCGTCTTCATGAACGAATCGCGGTTAATGGTTGCCTTTGGATTTCAAGTTACTAAGATTTGGTCTTTTGCCTGGCGCAGAAATCAAGCATCAATGGTCTCCAACTGCTCGAGCTGCTCAAAGTGCCAGTGCAACCAACGCTCCGCCTCACCTGGAGGTGTAGCCTACGGGCCTCAAGCGGCCTCCATCCTTGCCATACTGGTGGGCCAGGTGACCCAGGCCACCACCGGTCTGTTTTTCAGGACCATGCTCCCGCCTGCAAGCTTCACCATGCCAATGCCCGCACCAGAAGCGAACAAGAAGTCGGTTTTCGATCGGCTTACTGCTACAACGGCCCCTTTCAACGGGTCGTCCCATATCAAACCGGCAGCCTCTGTCTTTACCAGGCTGAACTAGAACCCTGATGGGCCCGCCAAGAAGCCCATGGACCCTGAAATGGCCGTCCCAAGGAAGAGAGCCACCCCTACTCCTGAAGTCGTCAAGGCGGCTTCTCCTGTTAAAGAGTCAGTCTTTTCAAGGCTGACTATTCCGACTCCTGCTCCTACTCGAGGATCTTTCTTTGACAGATTGAATATCGCTACTCAAAGGACAACGTCAGTCTTTAAGAGGCTGACACCAGCAACACCTCATTCAGACAGGGGGCAAGAAGAAGCTGTTTCTGTCGCCGAGCCAGCCCCAACGGCTCGTCATGCTCGATGTCGCCACTGGCGCCGAGTAAGGAAGGCCGGGGGCAACTCTCCCTCAGGGCTAACTCCACCTGCTCCAGTGGTGGAAGTTAATGCTGCTGTTCCAACTGGGAACAACTTTGAACCACTTAGGAGGGTACGTAAGAACTCTCCAACTGCTATGCTAAAAAGATCTCTTCCACCTGCAGAGAGGGTTACAGAAACAAAGCTGGAGCAGCCCCCTCAACGGCTGTCCTCCAAAATTTATAAAGTCTGGCGGAGAGTTCAGGACTCGGTAATCGACCAAAATCACTCTCGCCAACAGAAAAGGGCAAAAGTGCAAGAAGAAAAGAACCGTCCGGACAAACAGCAAAGGACGACCACCACCAGGGTGCCTGCTGCAACGACCCCCTCAACTTCAACGGCCCATAAGAGAAGAAGGCCGGAGAAAATTACCACGCCCGCGGCAAATGTCAAAGACAGTAAGCCTAAACGCCCTAAGTCTGGGGCATTATAGTCCATACTGTATACATGGCGTCGGGAAAGTAGGACATCCGTACATCTACAGGTCATAGACCGCTTACACGGTCAATGACCAAAGCTCAGGAGCAAAAGCAAAAGCTCCAGAAGATGATGAACGCGATGGCCGCACTCACTGGGCCAAAAGAAAGCCCTAAAGCGTCCTCAGATCAACGCCAGGAACAAGAAACTGACACTGAATTCCTTCGTCGGATACTGGAAAAGAAGGATAAAGAGGCTGCTGAACAAGCGGCCAACATAAAGCGAATGGCCCTCCTGTTCCAGGACATGGTGGGTAAGATGATTCAACAAGATCCTCCTTCTGAAGAAGATCCTCCGATCATCCTTGAAGACGACAGGGGAGAAACATCAAATCCTCCACCGGCTCTGTCAACAGCCAAGGAAGAGACAATCTCCAAAGCTGACTTGGACGAATATATAGCTCAGCAGATCCGGGTTCATCAGGCGACTGAGGCAACCGGCCAGATCGTAAAAACAGGACGACCATATCCGAGCTGGTACGATCAGATAAAGTACCCGCCGGGCTATACAATACCGAAATTTCATGTCTACAAGGGGACGGGCAATCCCCACCAGCATGTTGCCCAGTTCAGGGCGCTTTGCGGCAACACTGGCGGTGATGATAAATTGTTACTTCGCCAGTTCATTGGTAGCTTATCGGATACGGCATTCGAGTGGTACTCCGAGCTCCCAAACGACTCTATCAAGACCTTCGCGGAGATGGAGCTGCTGTTTACCCAGCATTTCGCAAGCGCCAGCGAACGCACCCCGATAACGGCATTGATTAATGCCAGGGTGAAGCCAGGTGAAACGTGGGTGCAGTACGCAATACGGTGGCGGAACTTATGGTCAAAATGCAAGCAACGCATCGAAGAGGCTCCTGCGGTAGGCATGTTTGTGGGAACCCTCGATCCGCAAGCAACCATCTCGCAATTCATGATGTTCTTTAAGCCGACTACCTTTCAGGCCCTTATCGACAAGCTAGCTCAGATGGATCAGATGGGCCATAGACCTCCCCCTCTAAAGCCGGACTCTCGAAATAAGAAGGGGAAGGGAAAAGCAATTGTTGCCGCTAATGCTCAACAACAACCGAGCAACTTGAAACCGGCTGTTCGTCAAAATAATATGCGTCCGCACGTACCCCTTGAGGAGAGGCTAGGACGTCCTTACTCGTTTCCCCGAGATAAAATGAGAAGATTATTCGAGCTGGCCTTGCGCAACCGATTCATAAATCTGCCGGATCCAAGACGTCCGTCACAGCCAAATGATGTCAATGAGCCCAACTACTGTCCCTATCATCGAGTACTGGGTCATCCGATCGAAGATTGCTACGTCTTCAAAAATTGGATTGAAGACCTGTACCAACAGGGCAAGTTCGCGTTGTCCGACAGATGGAAGGTGAATCCGCCTCAGCCTCACACCCCTAAAAGAATGAATACGTCGGGGGCAACATGCTCCCTCGTTGAAGAAGCTCCATGGGAGGTCATACTATCAGCTAAAACAAAGAGAATACTGAACGATCTTCAAACATGCCCAGCGATCAAGTGGAAGAACCCGTTGGAACCTCAGATCATTGAAGGGATGTTGAAGCCGCGTCCAACTCCAAAGACCGATGGTGGTGGCCCAAGCACTCACAACCAGCCGTCAAAATCTTCAAAGAAGAAGAAGAAGAAATCCAAGAAACCCGTGAAGCCTGGCGACAAGCGCACGGACTTACAGAAACAAATTGACGCACTGGAAGAGTACAACCAGAAAGCACGAACTCCCATCACACTCCAAGAGTTCCTCAACCACGTCTTTCAAGAAGAAGATGAGGGGGAGAGCTCGTCGGATGAATCCGAGGAATACATGGCGAGCTGCCATATGTTCTTCCATTCGTTTACAGATGATGAGGAAACTCCTTGCACTGAAAAGCTGGAGGCAGATCCTGAACCGGAAGTTCTGGGGCCATTGGATGAAACAATTGACGCATTCCTCAACGAAGCTCTGTTGAAAAGTAAAGCTGATCGGGAACGCGAGACGGCTATATTTGAAAGGGCCAAGCGCCAGCGACTTGACGAAAGAGCTAAGACACTCCCGCTGGAGCAAAATACATCCACTGGGGATAAAAGCAAATTCAAGATGAGGAAAAGGTTTGCTAAGGCCATATCAATGGGTATCAAGCTACCATCCTCTGAAGGAAACATTACTGGTGAAGTGGAAATGCACCCCTCCTACTGCTTGTATCATCGGAAGATTTCGCACCCCACTGAAGAGTGCAAAGCTTTCAATAGATGGTAGCAAGGATATGTTGCTCATCGACAACATTTTAAGCGGGAGAAGCGCAAAACTCGTCGGGAGCGGAAAAGTACGAACGAGGGGCTAAACAGAACTACCGGAAATTGTCGCATGGTTAACGCCGGGGGATCGCAAGTGCTCATATTCGGGAGCAATTCTGACGAGGAGCTGGCTTTTAGCCCCCTCTTTAAAGAGTCCACCTCAGGAAAAGGAGAAAAGCAGAAGGTCTGTGAAAATATCCGGCTGCGTAATCGGACGCTGCCCGAAAAGAATCTCGGACCCTCAAACAAAATAGATAAAGGGAAAGAAAAGATCTCTGAGGATATCGCCCTGGATGACCAAGTTGTGGAAGAGCTAATTGCCAAGGACCCGCTAAAGAGAAATAAGGTGGACTACAACGTTCTGGCACATTTGAGGAAGCTACCCTCGCAGCTCAGCATTCTTGACGCCCTTTTACTATCAAAAAAGGCGAGAGATTCGTTAATCAAGGCACTACAGGAGCCGGAACAATTCCAAGCTTTCCTGGCCGAAGAAAAGATGAAGGATGAATTGGTGGAAGTGCACATGGCCGATATCACTTTTGGCAATGAAGAACTTCTCCTTGGGACGTGCGAACACAATCGCCCCCTCTGTGTCTCAGGATACTGCCACGATATAAAGATAGGCAAAATCCTGGTTGATAATGGATCCTCCGTTAATCTCCGCAATGTGCGGGTGTTAAAGGAAATCTGCATGAGCGTCCAGCACTTTGCTCGGGACAAGATCACCATCTCCGGGTTCGACTCCCAATCATCAAGAACTCTTGGGTCTGTGATACTGACGCTACACTTTGGGCTACTCGTCACGGACATTAAGTTCCACGTCATAGACGACAAGACGTGTTACAATGCTCTGCTCGGCCGACCATGGTTACACGAGTACAATATCATCCCTTCTACACAACATCAGTGTATGAAGTATTTTAAAGATGGTCTCGAGTATACCATGACGGAAGAACTGAACCCGTTCTCCGTGAACGAGGTCCGCAAATATGAAGATGCCAAATACTTTTTACCGGATTTCGAAGACACGGAGAGGTGTCACAAGCCGAAGAACAAGGCTAACGCCACCATCCCTGTCTTCGGCAGTGATACCTAGAAGGAAGAGGAGATAGTTTATTCAGGTCCGCCCCAATACAACAAGCCGGAACCATCTGCTCCTACGTTGATCTTTGGTAGCGACTCGGAAGATGAGGTCCATGCTGTATTTTCTGCTCGACCTTCAATACAAACATCCGCTGATGAAGAGCAAAGTCTACAAGTCGCCATGGTTCCACTTAAATATCATAAAGAACTGGATGCGCTCAATATCTACAGCGTAGAGGAGCTGCGGACGTTCTATGTCCCTCCCAGGCGAGGAGGTGAAAAGGCAATTCTATTCTACCGCTATGAAGAAACCAAAGTGGAGAAAGAAATCCGGCACGGCGCGGATCCTACGCTTGATAGGCTTCAGCCCATCCGTCTCCCCAGATATTATATAGAAGGCTTGAAGAGGCTACTAAAGCGCCAAGGGATATCCTTTAAATAGACCGCTCGAAAAGCCAAATTCTATGACAGGGTCTGGAACGTTCCCAGGACTCAGCACAAGTTGCCTAATTGGAGAATGGAAACAATCGGGCTTGGATACATTCAGTCCAAGAAACGAGAGCTACTCCGTGACTGCTACGTCGTGCATGACTTCGATGAAGAAGCGGATGCTCAATGGGAGGACGCTAATCCTGAACCAGTAAAATTTCCTGATGCAAAAGTGCCCAGTCCGTCGTTCGAAGGGCAAATGGACAAGCTTATAAGGGAAGCTGGTCAAAAAGTCCGAGACGATCATAACCGCGAAATGCCCATCTACGAGAAAGCCAAAACGCAACGCCTCCTCCAACAAGATGTGAAAGATGAAAATGCCGCTCCCTGTCAACCTGTTATAAAAAAAGCTCGACGCAGAGGCAGAAATAAGTCTAGAGGCGAAAAAGGCGCTCAACAGCAACAAAGCGGGACTAAGAAGCCACGCAAGCGGGAATCGAGCGGTCCAGACCTGTCCCTTATGAAGAAGATGAGTCGAGCATACTCTTTTCCTCGGGACAAAACGAAGAAGATACTTGACCGAGCTATAAAACATCAGATGCTTACACTGCCGGAGTCCAAGCACCCCGAACAAGCAGGCGAAGTTTCTCACCCAAACTATTGCTCTTATCACCGAGTAATAGGGCATCCTCTCGAAGACTGCTTCACCTTCAAGAATTGGGTCGAAGATCAGTATCAGCTTGGCAAGTTCGCTCTGTCTGACAACTGGAGGGTAACGCCGCCACAGAAGCACGGACTCAAAGCCACGAGAGCAGAACCAGCTCCACATTGATCTTGGAAACGAATTCGTACTTGTCATATGATAACAATATCAAAAGAAGAGCCCGAGAATATGGATGACCTTCCCTGGTGCTTCGAAAACAGCGACGATGAGGTGATCTCAGAATTTCCACCAGCACAGAAAGAGCTGGAGGACGGAATACATACCACTGCAGATAACCTCAAGAAAATTGAGCTGGGGACGGCGAATGACCCGCGACCGACATTCATTAGTGAGCTGCTGTCTGAAGAGAGGGTGGCTTCATTAAAAGACCTACTTATGCAGCATAAAGATTGCTTCGTATGGAACTATTCCGAAATGCCAGGACTAGATCCAGAAATTGCTGTGCATAAATTGGCGATATCCCCGGACGTTAAACCAATCAAACAAGCACCGAGAAGAATGTGGCTCGAGCTTGAGATGAGCATCAACGCCGAGGTCAAGAAGCTGATCGACTTCGGCTTTATCCAGGAGGTTCAATATCCTGAATGGATCGCCAACATCGTCCCCATGATGAAGAAAAATGGGACAATGTGCATATGCGTGGATTTCCGGGATCTCAATAAAGCTTGCCCGAAGGACGATTTCCCAGTGCCAGTCACCGAACTGATGATAGACAATACGTCCACTCATGAGGTTTTCTCCTTCATGGACGGCTCATCAGGGTATAATCAGATAAAGATGCATCCCGAAGACCAGAAGCACACCGTCTTCAGGACTCCGCTAGGTATATTCTGCTACAAGGTGATGCCCTTCGGTCTAAAGAACGCCGGTGCCACCTATGAGAGGGCCATGACGAAGATCTTCGATGACCTCATACATGAAATCGTCGAGTGCTATATCGACGACCTCATGGTGAAAAGAAGATCATACGAGGAACATCTCGAGCATCTGAAGACCGTATTTCAACGCCTTTGACAATACAACTTGAAGATAAACCCTCTCAAGAGCGCATTCAGAGTTTCCTCAGGCAAATTCCTACGATTCATCGTCCGACACCGAGGTATCGAAATAGATCTATCAAAGATCAAGGCGATCATGGAAATGCCTCCACCAAGGACTTTCAAACAGCCGCGGTCTCTCCAAGGGAAGCTCGTGTATATACGGTGATTTATAGCCAACCTTTCAGGCAAGTGTCGTCCTTACAGCCACCTGATGAAGAAGGGAACCCCGTTTGTCTGGGACCGAAAATGCCAAAGCGCGCTAAACGAGATCAAGCAATACCTGCAGAACCCGCCAGTATTGGCTTCTCCGGTCAAGGGAAAGCCCCTCATTCTTTATACAACCGCCCTCGAAGGTTCCTTAGGCGCATTATGGGCGCAAGAGAACGATCAAGGGAAAGAAAGAGCACTCTATTATTCGAGTCGAGTTCTACTGGGGGCAGAAAGCAACTATTCCCCTATTGAAAAACACTGCCTGGCGTTGATCTTTGCGATAGCAAAGCTCAGACACTATGCGTTGGCACATGAAGTCCGTCTCATTTCGAAAGTGAACCCCCTTAAATATTTAATGTCGAAGGCCATATTGACGGGACGACTCGCTAAATGGGCCCTGCTCTTGATGGAGTTCTCGATAACGTATCAACCTCTCAAGGCAGTGAAAGGCCAGGCCATCATTGACTTCCTCGCTGAGCATCCGATACCCACCGATTCTCCTCTGAATTGCCATCTTCCAGACGAACATGCGTTTGATGCGATCGACGGTGGTGATACCCGATGGGAGCTTTATTTCGATGGAGCATCTTCCATGAAGAAGCGCAAACAAAGTATCCCTATAATCAAATCGGGGGTAGGACTCATCTTTGTAACTCCACAAGGAGGGATAATCGCTTTGCTTTCTCCTTAACAGAACCGAGGACAAACAATGAAGCCGAATACGAAGCTTTAATAGCAGGCCTTGAGATCGCCATTGACATGGGAATTGAAAACCTCCTCATATACGGAGACTCCCAGCTGGTCGTTAGTCAAGTAAACGGCGACTACCAAACGTGCAAACCAGAGCTGGTGAAGTACGGTGAAAAGGTGCAACAATTGTTGACCCAAATTCCCTCCTACACTTTGGAAAACATACCGCGCGCGGAAAACAGCAAAGTGGACACATTAGCCAAGCTCGCTAAAGAACTGGCTGACGAGAACCTCGATGACGTCAGAATTGTGGTACAAAGCCGTCGGGTGCTTTCCCCAGCGGAAATATCTCCGGAATCACTCGAAGAGAAGGAAGCAACTGAGCAAATGGCTATGCAAATAAAAGACCGGGAAAAGGCCGAGGATTGGAGGGAAGTCTTTATAGACTACTTCAAATACCGTCGAACGCCCGAAGATGCGTCCTCAAGACATCAGCTTATGAAACGAGCTCTGTCTTTCGCCTTCGTCAATGATACTCTGTACAAAAGGTCGTTTGATTCTCTGTGGTTGAGATGTCTGGGACCTGAAGAGGCAAAAAGAGTCGTTCAGGAATGTTCCCCTCCGAACGGTGGCCGGGGCTGACGTCTCGCCTGAGGTTCAGGGCAGATGCTAATTGGTGCTATCCGTCCACCTCTCCGAAGATGCCAAGTTGAATTATGGCACCATGTATCGAAGGTTTAAACGGATGCGTCCGATATAGCAGACTTCGTCAGATTCCCCCTCGCTTGAGGGGTTTTTGATTGTGGGGACGCTCTTCCCTGCAGGCGCAAGCCCCTGCAGTTAATTACGCTACCGCATCGCGGTAACCACTTTCTCCTTCTCCAGATGGTCACTTCGTGTCGTGTGTGTTTATTTTATGTTTAGTTGCCCGTGGATTGTATACGGAGACTGAGTTATGTCGTCGCCCGTAGGGCGTGGACTAGTCCAAATCCGTATTATCTTAGATTTGGGTTTGGGGGTTTGGGTTTAAGAATACGTTAGCCTCATTTGAGGCTAAGATCGACTTAAACGTTTGTTAAGGATACGTTAGTCTAGTTTTTAGACTAAGATCAACTTAACGGGATCGTTTAGATCCAACAAGAGAGCAATAAAAGGGGGCTCTGTTGTTTTGTTTAGTGACGTTGCGGTCGGTAGGTAGTTTAAGGACATTGCGGTCCATGGGTAGTTTAGGGACATTGCGGTCAAGGTTAAGGACCTCATAGTCCATGGGTTTAAGGATCCCGCAGTCCGTTGTTAGTTTTAAGACATCTCGGTCAATGTTAAGGACGTCATAGTCCATGGGTTTAAGGACCCCATAGTCCGTTGTTAGTTTTAAGACATCTCGGTCAAGGTTAAGGACCTCATAGTCTATGAGTTTAAGGACCCCACAGTCCGTATCGATGTGTGGTCATCGGGACCCGTCACCTCTTTGAAGACGTTGAGGGATTACAACGCCAAGTATCAAAGGAGTGAAGAGATGTACCCTTGAACCGGGGTGGATTAAATAGTCTTCGGCCCGATTTGGGATCAAGACCAATTAATTATGTTATGAGCCCATTAGCCCAGTTAAGTCTGAATTGAGGACTTATGGCCATCTTGGGCTAAGTCCAATCATGTTTAGAATATTGGCTTTTTCAGTTGGTCCATTAAAGGAGGGGCTTTGCCTCTGGATACTTAGCCAATTGGGCTAAAGCTAGTGTTAAACACTAAAGACCAACTAGTGTTAAACATTGGGAATGAGATTGGTAAGTTAGTGTTTAACACTAAAAGATAATTGGTGTTAAACACCAGCAACGGGGGCTTCAAATTAGTGTTAAACACTAAGGCAAGTCAGTGTTAGACACTAGCAACAGAAATCTCCAATTAGTGTTAAACACTAAGATAATCAGTGTTAAACACTGGTGGCAGAGATTTCAAATTAGTGTGGAACACTAAGAAATTCAGTGTTAAACACTGCAAATAAAGTTCTTTGATTAGTGTTGAACACTAAGGCCAAACAGTGTTTTAACACTGGATTCAGGGGTTCCAATTTAGTGTTAAACACTAAGGCAAGAGGGGTCACGTGTTACCACGTGAGGGCGCCCTCTCTTCATTTGTTCTGCTGAGAATATCGCATCATCACGTGCCATCACGTGATGGGCATTTAAATGCTCGTATGTTAAAACCTCTGCCAAGGGTCATGTGGGTCACGTGAGGCACTGCCTCGAAAGGGCCTTTTCTGTGGATCTTTTCGGGGGTCACGTGGTGACACGTGACCCTGCCTCTATGTATGTTTCTTTTCTTTTTTAGAAGATCTGTTAATCCCTTTCAAGAATTAAATTCTTCGTAGGGTTGAACCCTGACAATAATTTTAGAGGAATAAACTTCCTATTTCCTTTTGAAGATTTATATTCTGAGATAGAGTTGAACTCTGAATTTTCTGCAGGAATTAAATTCCTCATATATGTGAAGAACTGAATTCTATCATAGGGTTAAACCCTAATAAAAGCTTTAAGGAATTAAATTCCCACTCTCTTTTAGAGAATTATTCTGAGGAATGAGATTCTGTCATAGGAATTAAATTCTTGTTATTTTTAACAGAACTAAGTTCTTAATTAGGGTTAAACCCTGAATCTGTTTATTCTGAAGGAATTAAATTCCCATAACATAGGGTCAAACCCTAATTTTATTTTGAAGGAATTAAATTCCTATAGTTCTGTGAGAATTAAATTCTCAAGCTTCCATTCCATCTCTATGCTTTGGATCTGCATGGCAGGATCTCAACCCATTGAGCATTAAATTCTCAACTCAAAGGGAGATGTGCACTTTACAGATCCTCCACCAAAGAGAGAACTATGTTCTTCTATTTTATATCAGAGTTAAACTCTGCTGAGAATTAAATTCTCTTTTTCTTTCGAAAAGCCTTCCCTTTCTTACCTAGGGTTTTCTTTTGCTGAAGATCCAAATTCCTCCAAAGTATCAAGGCTCTCCTCTTTTTTTTTTATGTATCGATTCCTTTCTGCATGTATATATATCTGTGTGTCTCTTGGCTCCTATTTATAGGAGACCGAATCAATTAGTTTCGGTGAATCTTTCATTGAGAGATTTAATTTGTATTCACCATTCGTTTTGGACCTTTGGATTATTAGGTGAATTTTATCCACCATTGGATTTGAAATCCAGAGATTCTCCTTTGTTATTTCGGTTAGATTCTAAGAGGAAATCTTTCCAAATTCAAGATTTTTCCATAGATAGATGATATCTAATCACCTTTAAATCTTTAACTCAATCGGTTCCTTTGGAAAGATTTGAGAGGTCTTTTCTCAGAATTTAATTCTGTTAACAGATAGGCTTTGAAAGCTAGTCACGTGTAGCCACGTGACCCTTGGTCACGTGTGGGCACATGACCCCCTTGGAACGAGCCCTCTCCTTCCTTTTGTGCTCAGCCTTCTGGCCGCTGCTTAACCGTCACGTGCCACCACGTGACTCCTGGTCACGTGTGAGCACGTGACCCCCGTCTGGACCCTTTTTCTTGATTTAACCGGAGAACGAGTCTGCTGCTTTTGAGTGTCACGTGCCAACACATGACCCTGGTCACGTGGGAGCACGTGACCTCTTCTGAAGCCTTTTCCTTGATTTGATCAGGGAACCGGTTTGCCTTTGAAGCCGCTTTTAAATGTCACGTGTCAACACGTGACCCAGGTCACATGGGAGCACGTGACCCTTTCTGAAGCCCTTTTCTTTGATGTAGTCGGGAAGCTGAATCTGCCTTGCCGATGTTTTTAAATGTCACGTGCCAACACGTGACTGCTGGTCACGTGTGAGCACGTGACCCTTTTCTGAAGCCTCTTCCGTAGGCTTTCCTGATTTTAAATCAGGAAACAAATGCCCCCATAGCGTTGTTCTCACGTGTCTGCACATGAGTGCAATGCTGTCACCTTTTGTGACCGTTGGATTCCTCTAGGGATTTGGGGAGATGAAACGTTTCCACCACCTCCTATAAATATTGGGGTCATTTCAGAGACGCCTCCACTTTGCTCATCTTCTTCCTTGCAAACTTTTTCTGAGAATTTAATTCTCTTCTTCCAGAGCTTAGTTCTCTGCCTTGAAACAATTTTCAGAGTTTAACTCTGTTCGAAAGGACCTTTCTCTTTAGGTAATGCTCTCGAATGAACGATGAACTCTCACATTCCTCTGGATTTTAAATTCGAAACAAGGGTTTTTACCCTTTTATTAACAAAGAACCCATTTTTCTTCGAGTTTCGAAACCATTTTAACCTCCAACAGTAGATTTCTTAGGGTTCATATGATGATCCATGGAGTTTAACTCTGTTCACAGAAAAGGCTTTTTGGGGAATTTAATTCCCTTTTCTTAATAAGGAATTTAATTCCTGTGAAGAACTCAGTTTCTTCTTACAGGGGGCTCCTTAGGGTCTCCTTACCCTAGGTTGTCATTCTGTAATCAATGCAGCAGAAGCTTTATAACAATTCTCATGACCTTTATTTCAGGTATTATGGATGCCCATATGTACGGTCTTGACGAAATCATTTCCTATGGGAACATTCGTGCGCTGGGACGCAGTCGGAACCAGGAGTTCACTAACGCTCAGTGTGCTGAGATTATGAGCCGCTTTAACGAGTACAACCATCGGCTACTCCCCCGTCGCTCTCCTCTTTTGAGACTCATCGTGCTGGCGATTTGGGAGGCGCTTCCTCTCTTCTGCGCCGGAGTACCGCTCAGGGCATTGGACGCTGCTGAGGACAAGATACATTCGGTGTATCTAATGAGTCTAATCTCGAAGAGAAGGCGCGACAACCTCATTGATCTCTTGCACCAGGCATTTCAGCAGTCGGCCGTACTTTCCGCCTATCGAAGGGTGGAGGACATTCGCGAGGACCCCGACGCTTGTGATCGTGAGAGAAAACATACTCGGGAGGTTCGAAATGCTTGGAGAATCTTGGACAAAGTTAAGTTTGAGTTTCTCAATCCGTGCCCCGCGTCTGAAGTCTTACCATTGTAAACGTGTCCTCTTTATTTTGTATGAACTTCTTGAAGTATGAATGACAAGTTTTATTATGTCTTTCCATGTTTGCATGCCTTTCTCTGGGATTTTATCATTTTGCTACTGTTGTTGTTGGTGCTTTTAATATGCAGGGTGCTACTCCATTTTTTTTAGTGTACATCAGGTTTGGGCCTCACGTGTTCTGCATATGGGGTCCCTTGATGGGGCTGTTCACAAAATTTTCCCATGCCATATTTTCAGTGCACAATATCAGATGCAGAAAAAGGGCCTTGGAAATAGTCCCATCTCCTTGATTTTCGATGCCTTTCCTTTTTTGGGCCTTGGAAATAGCTTCACCATGCAAGATTTTCCGTGCACAGCACTTAATGCACCCCTTTATATCTGAGGCAATGGTTTTCCTTTTCTCTTCACAGAGAACTTTTATTCCCATTTTAACACGATTTAATTCGAGAACTAAGTGCCATGGCCTGCAACCGACCACACGCTCGTCGACAGCCATGGGAAGTTCCTATCGAGGAGATGATCCCCCGCTTTGCCGCCCGGTTGGTGGATCCACTCCTTACCGATGATGAATGCGACTCGGCGATGTATGAACTCTCGATCCGTAGGGGGTTTCCCCTCCAAATGGGTTCCCCCTGGCTCCGGATGATCCTTACGGCCGTGCTTGCCGACATTCCTCCTCACCCGGCAGAGATGACCCTGGCGATGCTTGATGCGGCTGAAGATAAGCTCGAGGGCTTTCACGAAGCGTGCCTGATTACTCAGGCTTTGAAGGACTGCTCGATTCACTTGCTGAGCCAAATAAGGGCCCGGCGAGGTATTATGTTTGCTTTCGCGGATGAACATGGCACCAATCGATGGGGAGCGACTCCTCGCGAGAACCGTCGCTTTGACGTGCTGGAGAGAGCGGAGAGAGAGATGGAGAATTTTGTTCTTTGCTTTGTTAACCCTTGTGCTACTGATCCCGTGTTTGGTGACCTTTTCCCGCTAGTGTAGAATATTTAAATTAGTCCCTTTTTTTGTATGCTTTATGCTGAACCTCCATGTAGGCTTGGTACTCGTATGTATGTTTTCGCTTGCATAAATAAACTTTGTGTTCTTCTTATGAAGACTTTATTTAGTCGCCAATATTATCATCATGTCGCATGCACATCAGAGCTTCGCATATTGTTTCCTTTCTTTTTTTATAATTGCGAACGCATGCTTGACAGGATAACGTCAGAAATTTTCTTATTGCTTCCCATACCCGATGATGTACGCGTGCTTTAGCTCGACTACTGCTATCAACCGGAGCTTATTTATACAGTCCATAGCGTTCCTATCCTGTTTCAGAGGCTGCGGTCGTGACAGTTGGCTTAACTGGCCTGACAAGACGACACGTGGCGAACACATTGTTGTGCGAGGAAAGGGGTCGGTCGTAAAGGCCAACAAGGCGCTGAGTGAGCTTCAAGCTAATCTCACCGCCAAGGCCAACAAAGCGTACGAACTCTGGCGGGTGCTTCAGGAGTCCATAAAAGAGGTGGTGGCTCTCGATAAAGCTGCCACGTTCACTTGTTCATATCAGATTTTTGCATTTTCATACCGCCCAATTTTTATCACATTGCATATCGGTAGATACTCTTGAGCCGTGTTTGCTAGTCAATTGCAGGATACAGGTTCTCGGTTCTAAAACGGTGAAATTCATGAAAAAACATGACAAAATCCGGGTTCCTGCCAACCACAGATAAAACACGGTCTCCGCTCTTCATCCGTATGTTGCCAGATACCAGTTTAGGAAGACAAAATGTCAAATCAATGTCACCTTCATGCACAAGGCTCAATGGCAACAACAAATTCCAAGAAATCTACGCGGAGCTCGAGGCAATCATGACAAAAACATCCACAAAAAGTCCACCTTTCCTCAACAGAAATTCTGGAAGAAATGTGAAAGTATTTTCAGAAAATACATATACCAGAAAAGAGGGGACAGAAGAACAGGAAAGTACACAAAAGACGAAGCCCCAACTCCTCCAAAGGGCCGCGGATCAGCGGCAAAGGGGGGTCACGGCCGCGGATCCGCGGCCGTTCTGGCGCCGCTTGTACAGTGTTTTTGGGGGCATTTTAGTCTTTTCATTTTAGTTCTGGTGGTTGCCCTAGGTTTTCATTTTTTGGCCTATAAATAGCCCAGAACTTTGTGAAGGAAAGGGTCCATTCTTGTATTTTCATTTTTGCCTAGGTTTAGTGTTTTTCTTCTTCCTCTTTTCACCTCTTCTCCATTAAACTTGTAGTGAGCTTTTGAGTGAAGAGTGATGAATAAAGAAGAACCATTTATTATCATGCTTGTCTCTTTACTTTGTTAATTGTTGTAATTTTAATTCGTTAAGTAGTTGTTGTTATTTCCTTGTTGTTTCTTTCTTCTCTCTTTTTTTTTATCATTCATACGACAATGATACTTACGCTCGATCCTCGCCAAGGTGAGGTCGCAAATAGTTAGTCGTATTCTTCTAATCTCCTTCTTTCTATCTTCCTCTTTTGTTTTGTTTTGTTTTTCCTTATCATGATGTGTGAGTAGTTAATACTTGTTAGGGTAGGATAAGGGAAGTTTGAGAGAAGGAAATCTCTCTCACTCTTTCCTTGCCCAACAGCTTAAATCGACTCCCGTTAATTGAACCACAATCCGCTCCTTACGGCACCCTATCCTACATGATAGCGGTGATTCCGTAGTGAGACCGGTTGTGGTTGAATTAACCGGAGGTTATGGCTAAGAGCCAAGAACGGACGGACAAGCACCAAAAGGAAGACTTATGCGTTGGAAAGCCTAGCTTATACTCGCAAAGTCCTTCCTAGTCGTGCTAATCCCCGTTGTTGCCGATTACCGTAACACCGATATTAAGAGGGGCAACGAAAGATGTGGAGACTCCTAACTCAAACTAACCTAATCCTAACCCTAACATGCTCTCTTTAAATATCAACTCAACACTTAGATAACTACAAACAAAATCTGAAAAAAACCGGACTTAACTCGTTAAAGCACATAGAAAAAGACTCCCATCTCCCTGCGGACGACCCGTACTCAACCGGCTAGCTACAAGCGAAACCGTCTTGATTGCGGTCTTTAAAACTAAACTTGAACACGCACAAACTCTAACAATCAAATGGCGCCGTTGCCGGGGAGACGGTAGTTTATTTCCTTGTGTAATTTCGGGTTAATTTGTGAATATAAAAACAACCGAAAAAAAAATATACACTTTGTAAAAAAAATCATCTTGTTATTTTTGATTAGCTTTTGTGCAAGTGTGCAGGAAAATACAAGGTTCGAGTTCAGTGGCCAAGACGTTGAAAATACGGAGTTCAAGTACAGTGCCAAAGACGTGGGAAGACAGACCCACATTTCGCGGCTACACCGCGATGGACAAAAAAATGAAGCATACGGCCTACTGTCAAAATCTGGAGCAGATACAGTGAGCACATCAGAATTCCACACATCCAGACAAGCAGAGGAGACCCAGAACAGCACCTACAAAAATTTTCAAGGCCCAATACCTCCACATAGCCGCGGATCCGCGGCTATTGCATGCGTTTGGCCGCGGAAACGCGACCATCTGTTGGCTTCAGACCCTCAGTTTCTCTCTGTAAGTCCCTCTGCTTCTCCCCTCTCCTCTGAACTCCACTGAATTGTGTTTTCTGCAGCCTTCTTTGCGCAAATTCTTCTCCCCCTTCCAATAAACTGTTCTTGTGCAGGATTCTTTGCGCCGCAAATAAAAATTGTTTGCAGTTGATTTGTTACCGCTTTGCATTCTTTAATACGGACTTAAGGGGCTTGAAACCAAATCCAGATTGGGTGGGGATTTCATCACCCTTCCCAGGACCCCAAAAATCACTAAAGCATATGCATTTTCCATTGTAAATTAAAAAATACTAGACTTCAGCCCTAAGGACTTCGCGCTCATTAGGAGAAGATAAACCGTGTTTAGAACCTCGCTTAACCGTATATTGTTTACGGGGTGTCTAGGAAAGTGTTAAAGGCGCAACCGCCGAAAGAGAAAGGGTTATTTAATTAAGGAACTTCGCGAAAGCGTTGGACAACCTCCCCTTATCTCTGCACTTATCTGGCCTCGTGATCAGTGTATTTTTAAGCCCGTTTCTCGACATTGTTTAACTTCGACAATCAAGTTCAGGAGCAGGTCTAGTAGACCTAGGTTACCCTAGATCTAGGTGTGATTGTGCATATCTTGTTTGTGATTGCTTAAGCCGTATTTCCGTACATGCTTCTGTAAATCTCTTTCTAAAAAAAAAAAAAAAAAAGAAAAAATCAAAAATCAAAAACTTTTATAAAAACTTGCCCTTTTGTCGCCAAATCCATTTTCACCCACCACCCATCGCCTTTCTCCATTGACGTTTTCTTACCCTCACCTTCTCCGCTTTGACTATACTAAACTCGTTTAGTGTATGTCCGCTTGGACTCGGGACACTAGCGCCCGTCTAGTCCGCGTTACGTTAGTCGCGACCGACTACGCGATCGACTCCGAAGTCGATACTCCGTCCACTCCTCTTTCACCCCTTCCTTTGCCGGCCAACTCCGACGTTGACCGGAATTCTGTTCATACATCTTCACCTTCACCTTCACCTTCACCAACCTCTTCTTCCGCGATGTCAGGATTTAATCCGAACATCTCTTTGACCACCGCTGGATTGGCTCCACCTCCTACGGAGACCAATCTCCCACCACCTCCGCCTGTTGTAGCGCCGCAGCGAATCGCGCTCCAGGATCGTTTCTATCCCACCCGTTCTGCACTTCCCACCTGCCTTTCTCTTCCTCCGGCCAATGGGGACAACTTTGAAATTAAGCCCCATTTCATCAACATGCTTCCACGTTTTCATGGGCTTGAATCTGAAGATGCCTATATCTTCATCAACAAATTTCAAAATGTCTGTGCCATGATGAAAACCACCCAGCTGTCGGACGATGCTATACGTCTACGGGTCATTCCGTTCACTTTATGTGACCTCGCTGAAAAATGGCTGTATAGCACCGCTTCCCACTCAATCACCAGCTGGGACGAGTTTGTTAAAGCGTTTCTGAAAAAATTCTATCCTAATCATAAGACCGCAAGAATTCGAAATGAAATCAACCAATTCTCCCAGCTTCCTTCTGAACCCTTCTGGAAGTGCTTTGACCGGTACAAAGACCTTCTTGTTCAGTGTCCTCACCACGGTATAGAGAAATGGCAACTCTGCCAAACCTTATACGAGGGCCTGAACCCAGCAACGAAGCAGTTGTTGGAAACCATCTGTCAGGGCCACTTCCTATCCAAATCTGACGAGGAAGCGTGGCAGTTCTTTGACGACCTTGCGGAGCAAACGCTACAGTAGGAGAGCACCAGACCGACTTCTTCTTCTTCTTCTACCTCCACTTCTACCGGTCAGTCTAGGGTAGGAATCCACCAACTTGACGTCTCTATTGCGATGAAAGCTGAAATGGCTGCAATAACAAGAAAGCTTGAAGCGATAGAGAGCAAATTTTCTTCTCCTGCTCCTGCCCCTGTTCTCCCCCTTCGTACCATCTGCGCTTGTTGTTCCGATCCTTCCCACTTGACCGAAGAGTGTCCTTACAATCCACCGTCGCAAGGACAGGATCAGGTTAATGCTTCCTTTCAGCAAAGACCGAGGAATGATCCATACTCTTCCACCTACAATCCCGGTTGGAGGAACCACCCCAATTTCGCCTGGAATCAGAATCAGAATCAATTCCAGGACAACAATTTCCAAAGGGCGCCTCCACCGCAACAACAAGCGCAACAACAAACTCAGTATCAGCAGCCCTTCCAACCCCAACCTTTCCAAAACCAGACGAACAACTTTGCACCCAACAACTCTTTTCCACCAAACAACTTTGTTCCGTCAAACAACGATAAGGTTTCCTCGCTCGAGCGAAGTCTGGAGGCGTTTGTTAAACAATCGACTCAATCCACCGCCAACATCCAGTCTTTGATTCAATCTTTAGTGCAACACACTACCGCACACGGGCAAAGCATCAAGACCATCGAGGCCCAGATTGCACAGCTGAACGCGGCCTTAAGCGAGCGAGAGAAGGGGAAGCTCCCGTCCCAGCCACTTCCAAATCCCGGTCATCCACATAATGCACATGTTGCTCTTGAACAACAAAACCATAATGTGAGTGCCGTGACTACACTGAGATCGGGGAGGATGCTGCAAAACAACATTGGCACACGGATCAACAATGACACCCCGGCCGCTTCTTCTTCTTCTTCTTCTTCTTCTTCTTCTTCTCCTTCTTCTTCTTCGTCTTCTGAGCCTATTCTCCGTTCTTCACAAGGCTCCCCTCCCTCTTCTTCTGCTCTGAACGGACCCACTTCTCACTCCACGAAGACACCTATTCTGGGATCCGTTCCAACTCCACAATTTCCTCCTCCAGCATTAGACTCAACCAATTTTCAAAATGTTCCATTTCCAAACCGGTTGAGGTCTAATAAACAAAATCCTCAAATGGAGAAGATTCTGGAGTTATTTAAGCAGGTTAACATTAACATTCCTCTTTTAGATGCTGTCCAACAAGTCCCGTCCTACGCGAAAATCTTAAAGGACTTGTGCACGAAAAAGAGGATATCTCAGGTACCCAAGAAAGTTTTCTTGGCTAGTGCTGTGAGTGATGCCCTTACCCAATCTTTACCACAAAAACGGAAGGACCCTGGCTGTCCTACGATTTCAATTACTATTGGGGATAAGAACATCAACCGCGCACTATTAAATCTTGGTGCCAGTGTTAACCTGCTTCCGTATTCAGTATACGAGCAATTAGGCGTCGGAGAGTTGAAACCCACACACTGCACTCTCCAAATGGCCGACCGATCGATCACCCACCCTAGGGGTGAGCTAGAGGATGTGTTGATAAGAGTCGGGGACTTCATATTCCCCGTTGACTTCATTGTATTAGATACACAGCCTGTAGCTAACCCCCGGAATCAAATTCCGGTGATACTCGGTCGACCATTTCTCGCAACCTCAAATGCTGTGATCAATTGTCGCAATGGTTCGATGAACCTCTCTTTTGGAAATATGACGATTGAACTCAACATTTTTAGGTTGGGGAATCAGCCCGCCGAACCTAATGCTCATATACTGGACGTCTGCTCGATCCAGGAGATCACCCCAGAAGAGTGTGAATTCGAGGAGTTTCTGTTTGATCACGATAATCTCGACGCCACTAGTGCGTGTCTCTTCGAACCTGCTGCTGTTTCTGCGCCCGACAACAAATACGAGTGTTTCACGTTCTTGAACGATCTTAGCCGCGCACAACCCGAGTTTGAATCTTTCGACTTTCCGGATGAGTTACCTGAACCATCCAACTCGGTTGCTTACACTCGCTTTGAACCTTTGCTGGAGTCCTTTGAGTTCGAGACCTTTGCACCAGTCTTGCCTTCCATCATTTCACCTCCAACGCTCGAACTCAAGCCTTTGCCGTCTCACCTCAAGTATGCTTACTTAGGTGAGAACGAGACCCTTCCTGTCATCATCTCGGCTTCTCTAGCTCCCGAGCAAGAGAAAGCCCTTCTCGCGGTTTTGCACAGCAACAGGCAAGCTTTTGGCTGGTCCATGGCGGACATCAAGGGGATTAGTCCCCTGATCGTTGAGCATCACATTCATCTGATGGATGATGCCAAACCAGCCCGGGATCCACAAAGACGTCTTAATCCAGTCATGAAGGAGGCTGTGAAGAAGGAGATCGTCAAATGTCTAGATAGTGGTATCATTTACCCTATCTCTGATAGCCAGTGGGTTTGCCCCATTCATGTTGTCCCCAAGAAGTCGGGCATCACGGTCATAACCAACGAGGCGAACGAGTTAATCCCTACTCGCACCCAAACTGGGTGGCGAGTTTGCATTGATTACAGGAAACTCAACGCCGCAACGCGGAAAGAGCACTTTCCGCTACCTTTCATTGACCAGATGCTCGAACAATTGGCCGGACACGAGTACTACTGCTTTCTTGATGGCTACTCCGGCTATAATCAAATCCCCATCGCCGAAAAAGACCAGGACAAGACCACTTTCACTTGTCCTTTCGGCACGTTTGCATATCGACGCATGCCCTTTGGGTTATGCAATGCGCCCGCTACCTTCCAGCGGTGTATGATGGGAATTTTCTCTGACATGGTGGAAAAATTTCTGGAGATTTTCATGGATGACTTCTCCATCTTCGGCGACTCCTTCGACGAGTGTTTGCTACATCTTGACGCTGTCCTTACCCGATGTAAGGACAAGAATCTCACTTTGAACTGGGAGAAATGCCACTTCATGGTGCGAGAAGGTATTGTCTTAGGACATATCATCTCGCAAAATGGCATAGAGGTTGACAAAGCAAAGATTGAGGTCATTTCTAATCTGCCTCCTCCCCGATGCGTCAGAGATATCCGAGCCTTCCTTGGCCATGCCGGTTTTTATAGACGGTTTATCAAGGACTTTAGCAAGATTGCTAGGCCTTTGACTCTTTTGCTGGCCAAGGATACGCCTTTCGACTTCAACTCGAGCTGTGTGAATGCATTCGAGTCACTGAAACGCTCACTCACTTCTGCTCCCGTTCTTTCTTCTCCTGACTGGACGCACCCATTCGAGATTATGTGCGATGCATCCGACTTTGCCATTGGTGCTGTCCTTGGACAACACATCAACAAGATGCCGCACGTAATCTATTACGCGAGCCGAACCCTGAACGACGCCCAACTCAATTATACAACAACTGAGAAGGAATTCTTAGCTGTTGTATTTGCTCTAGAAAAGTTCAGGCCCTACCTCATCGGCTCTCCAGTCATTGTCTACACGGACCATTCAGCTCTGCGCCATCTTTTTGCGAAGAAAGATGCAAAATCTCGGTTAATACGTTGGATCCTCTTGCTTCAAGAGTTTGACCTTGTCATTAAGGACAAACGAGGATGTGAAAACGTAGTTGCCGACCATCTCTCACGACTTCCTTCTTCGCCTTCGCTTCCAATTCCGATCAACGACGTTTTCCCGGATGAATAGCTCTTGACAGTATCGTGCGAACCCTGGTTCGCAGATATTGTGAACTATTTGGTCACGGGATTACTACCGACTGAATGGTCGAGTCAGGACAGACCTCGCTTCTTATCCCAAGTAAAACACTTTTACTGGGACGAACCCTACTTGTTCAAGTACTGTCCCGACCAGATTATTCGTCGGTGTGTCCCTGATGAGGAATTCAAGAGTGTGCTGTCATTTTGCCACGATCAAGCATGTGGCGGACATTTTGGGCCCAGAAAGACAGCTGAGAAGATCTTGCAATGTGGTTTCTACTGGCCACAACTTTTCAAAGACGCTCACGACTATTGCAAGACTTGCTCCCGGTGCCAACACATGGGCCGGATATCCCGGAGGAACGAGATGCCGCTCCAACCGATCTTGGTTGTGGAGATTTTCGATGTTTGGGGGATAGATTTCATGGGGCCGTTTCCCAGCTCTTTCGGGAACTTGTACATCCTTCTAGCTGTTGATTACGTCTCTAAATGGGTCGAGGCTGTGCCCAGCCGGACTAACGACAACAAGGTTGTCGTTAGGTTCTTAAAGAAAACATTTTCTCCCGGTTTGGGCACCCCCGAGCGATCATTAGCGACAATGGAAGTCATTTCTGCAATAGGACTTTCGAGGCCTTGATGCGGAAATACTCCATTAATCATAAGCTCTCTACGCCCTACCACCCCCAAACCTGCGGGCAGGCCGAAGTTTCAAATCGGCAAATCAAGCAGATACTGGAGAAGACGGTTTCCAAGAACCGTAAGGATTGGTCGCTGAAACTCACTGATGCCCTTTGGGCATTTAGAACCGCTTATAAGACCGACCTTGGCATGTCTCCCTATCGGCTTGTGTACGGAAAAGCCTGCCACCTTCCTGTCGAAATAGAGCATCGAGCATTTTGGGCGATAAAGGAGCTGAATCTGTCTCTCGAAGATGCGGGCAGCCATCGGAAGCTGCAGTTGAACGAACTGAACGAGCTTAGGGATGAGGCTTACGATAACGCGGTTGTCGTTAAGAATCGAACGAAGGTGTTTCACGATAAACACCTTTTGCGCAAAATCTTCGTACCTGGTCAGCAGGTACTGCTTTACGACACCCGACTTCACTTCCATCCTGGAAAGCTCAGATCTCGCTGGAAAGGGCCGTATTTTGTACGGAATGTGTATCCGCAGGGCGCTGTGGATTTGGAAAATCCAAAGGACAGTTCACTCTTCAAGGTAAATGGACACCGATGCAAACCGTACCTTAGCGCCGAACCAACAGAGGAGCTCCTGTTCTTACAGGAGCCGGTTTACCCTGCTTAATCTTCCTCTGCCTATCTCCAAACTTCGGTTATCCAGCCAAGAACAGTGGACGCTGTTCCAAATAAGTTTGGGGGTATGTACAAATCATTTTGTATATATTTGTGTATATTCTTTTTCTTTTAAAAAAAAAAAACACATAAAAATTTGTGTATCGGTAACCGACAATTTTGACCCTTCAAATGATCTCTTCATGCACCGACAGTGAGGACACTGTCCAGTTTAAGTTTGGGGGTACGCTCGGTACGTATTTCTTACCTTCGCATTCATATGTATATTTTGCATCTGCATATTTAAATCCATAAAATCCATAAAAAACTGAAAATTTTCTAAAAATTATAAAAACTTTTTTGTCAAGTTAGCTTGTGGAAGAACTCTGATTCAACATTTCGACGGTTTTTGTTTGAAAAAAATAGGAATGGCTAAATCTTATGTTTGGATTTTGAAAACCTGAAAGATAACTCTCCTTTGAAGTTAACTATAGCTGATATACGTCTTTACATCACACTACAGGTGTCGTGAGTTTTTGGGAATTAGATGACAAGTCTTTTATGTTGAAAAACTTTTAAACAGATAAATGATTTTCTGAGGATCAAATAGGTTTGTTCTGAAATAAGTAATGTCAAGAATAGTTTATGAGGTAAAGCGAATATGAAGGAATGTTATTGATGCCGTAATTGGAGCTAAGTCTGAAAAATAACCCATCTGAAACTTGATTGGAATGATTACACACCGAACCCACTAAACACGTCTTTTATCCAAAAAAAAAAAATAATAATTGAACAGCCGATTGTATCTCCGTTCGTATTAAATCATCTGATTTTCACGCCAAACTGTCTTTTGTTTTTGGACCTAGGTAACTTGAGTAATTAAGTCCGCTGGGGTGTTTCTACACCTAATGCCCTAAAACCAACTGGTTTGGGTGCATTGGCCCAAAGCTCGCTAAGAAGCCTAGAAATTCCAGTTTTAAAACAAAGTCAAGCAAGTGTTCTCTCCGAGTTAAAATTCCTAACGGTTCTTTGTGTGAGAATAATCTTGATAAAAGACAGGCTTTTATAAAAAAATTTTTTAACGGAGATATGAAGGTTTTATTCTGTGATAAAGACTATTGCACGTTCACAGAGGTGTGTATGAAATGAAAACAAGAAAAAGGTGGAGTGAAGAATACGACTTAGTTTCCTGTTAAGGAAGATAGAAATTCTGAAGTTGAAACCTTACTGGAAAACGAAACTTGAAAAATGCTTAACTCTTTATAAAACTTATGTGATCCTTTTAAAATTGTTATCTGGGCTTTATTGTGCGACATGATGACTTTATTCGATCTTTCGGGAACTTAACGACACTATTTGCACTGCACGTATAGACATATAAAATCTGTAGTTAAATAAGAAGCGATGTGTGAAAAATAAAGGTTCGATGGTCTAGACTTAGGATTATAGAATTATTATTTTCTAAAACAAAACTTTAGGGTTTGAATCTTAGTTATTTTACGAAACCAACTTGACCGGATTTTATGGGTAGTATCCGCTGAAAACCCTCAGGAGACAACACTCCTCCTACTAGGGACACCTAGAGGTTTAACGGCTTGTTGCACATGCTCAGTGCAATCGCGTTCCCTGCGAAAGTGAGGTTAGGAAATTTTTTGTGAATAAATGGGCTTTGCTCGGGACGAGCAAATGATAAGTTTGGGGGTATTTGTTCATATCAGATTTTTGCATTTTCATACAGCCCAATTTTTATCACATTGCATATCGGTAGATACTCTTGAGCCGTGTTTGCTAGTCAATTGCAGGATACAGGTTCTCGGTTCTAAAACGGTGAAATTCATGAAAAAACACGACAAAATCCGGGTTCCTGCCAACCACAGATAAAACACGGTCTCCGCTCTTCATCCGTATGTTGCCAGATACCAGTTTAGGAAGACAAAATGTCAAATCATTGTCACCTTCATGCACAAGGCTCAATGGCAACAACAAATTCCAAGAAATCTACGCGGAGCTCGAGGCAATCATGACAAAAACATCCACAAAAAGTCCACCTTTCCTCAACAGAAATTCTGGAAGAAATGTGAAAGTATTTTCAGAAAATACATATACCAGAAAAGAGGGGACAGAAGAACAGGAAAGTACACAAAAGACGAAGCCACAACTCCTCCAAAGGGCCGCGGATTAGCGGCAAAGGGGGGTCCAGGCCGCGGATCCGCGGCCGTTCTGGCGCCGCTTGTACAGTGTTTTTGGGGGCATTTTAGTCTTTTCATTTTAGTTCTGGTGGTTGCCCTAGGTTTTCATTTTTTGGTCTATAAATAGCCCAGAACTTTGTGAAGGAAAGGGTCCATTCTTGTATTTTCATTTTTGCCTAGGTTTAGTGTTTTTCTTCTTCCTCTTCTCACCTCTTCTCCATTAAACTTGTAGTGAACTTTTGAGTGAAGAGTGATGAATAAAGAAGAACCATTTATTATCATACTTGTCTCTTTACTTTGTTAATTGTTGTAATTTTAATTCGTTAAGTAGTTGTTGTTATTTCCTTGTTGTTTCTTTCTTCTCTCTTTTTCTTTATCATTCATACGACAATGATACTTACGCTCGATCCTCGCCAAGGTGAGGTCGCAAATAGTTAGTCGTATTCTTCTAATCTCCTTCTTTCTATCTTCCTCTTTTGTTTTGTTTTGTTTTTCTTTATCATGATGTGTGAGTAGTTAATACTTGTTAGGGTAGGATAAGGGAAGTTTGAGAGAAGGAAATCTCTCTCACTCTTTCCTTGCCCAACAGCTTAAATCGACTCCCGTTAATTGAACCACAGTCCGCTCCTTACGGCATCCTATCCTACATGATAGCGGTGATTCCGTCGTGAGACCGGTTGTGGTTGAATTAACCGGAGGTTATGGCTAAGAGCCAAGAACGGACGGACAAGCACCAAAAGGAAGACTTATGCGTTGGAAAGCCTAGCTTATACTCGCAAAGTCCTTCCTAGTCGTGCTAATCCCCGTTGTTGCCGATTACTGTAACACCGATATTAAGAGGGGCAACGAAAGATGTGGAGACTCCTAACTCAAACTAACCTAATCCTAACCCTAACATGCTCTCTTTAAATATCAACTCAACACTTAGATAACTACAAACAAAATATGAAAAAAACCGGACTTAACTCATTAAAGCACATAGAAAAAGACTCCCATCTCCCTGCGGACGACCCGTACTCAACCGGCTAGCTACAAGCGAAACCGTCTTGATTGCGGTCTTTAAAACTAAACTTGAACACGCACAAACTCTAACAATCATCACTCGTGAGAGGGTCGAGGCTCATAAAGCCACCGAGAAAGAGCTCGAAGCTCGGCTTGCTTTGTATCAGGCTCACCAAGCTCAGGCGGAGGCTCGTCTTCTGGAGATCTTGCGTCATGAAGCCGTGACTCAGCAACAAAACGATGAGCTGGTAAAATTACTACACCGCCCGCCGACTTGAGGACTTGTATTTTTTTTCTTTTTTCTTTGTATATACTCATGAATGAGAGTATCTTCTTTTCGTTTCTTTGTATCCATTTTAGTTTATGAATAAAAGATACATTTTTCTTCTCAATGACGTGTCTCTTTTCATTGAATGTATTCTGCGGACAATTCATCTTGGCCTACTTGCAGGGCAGCGATGGCTTAGGATTCAGGGTTAAGATCTGCTTCCTAAGACTTTTGCATTTTATGAGCCACGAGGGTCTCATAAAGAGTTTTTTCTTTTCCCCATGGGTCGAGAGGATCCCATAGGTATAAGTCCTTCTTAAGAATCGTGAGGATTCTTAAGCGGGTTTTCCCTTGAGAGTCGTAAGGATCTGACAAGAGAGTTTTCTTCCTTACAGGTCGTGAGGGCCTGCAAGTGCTGGATGTGGTCACCCTTGTCCGTGTTTCACGGAGTCAGGGGTTTCCCAAGGCATCGTAGTTTAAAGACGTCACGGTCAAGGTTAAGGACCTCATAGTCCGTGGATTTAAGGACTCTACAGTCCGATGTTAGTTTTAAGACATCCCGGTCAAGGTTAAGGACCTCATAGTCCGTGGATTTAGGGACTCCACAGTCCGATGTTAGTTTTAAGATATCACGGTCAAGGTTAAGGACCTCATAGTCTGTGGATTTAGGGACTCCACAGTCCGATGTTAGGTTGCAGGGACCCGTCACCTCTTTGAAGACGTTGAGGAATTACAACGTCAGGCATCAAAGGAGTGAAGAGATGTACCCTTAAACCAAAGTAGAATCAGTACAGAATCAGGGTGGTTGATTGTTAGTTTTAAGACATTACGGTCGAGGTTAAGGACATCATAGTCCGTGGATTTTAAGGACTCCACAGTCCGGTATTTGCTCTGGGTGCTTCACACGGGTTCATTGCCGTGCTTGGCGAGGACCAGGCTCCGCTCTGGGCGTTTTCCGCGGGGTCAAAGAGTGACGTTATCCGCGTTCCACGTAACCAGGAATTTTGCACTAGATGCTTCACACGGGTTCACTGCCGTGTTCGGCGAGGACTAGGCTCCGCTCTGGATGCTTCACACGGGTTCACTGCCGTGTTCCGCGAGGACCAGGATCCGCTCTGGACGTTTTCCATGGGGTCAAAAAGTGACGTTATCCGCGTTCCACGTAACCAGGAATTTTGCACTAGATGCTTCACACGGGTTCACTGCCGTGCTTGGCGAGGACTAGGCTTCGCTCTGGATGCTTCATACGGGTTCACTGCCGTGCTCCGCGAGGACCAGGATCCGCTCTGGACGTTTTCCACGGGGTCAAAGAGTGACGTTATCCGCGTTCCACGTAACCAGGAATTTTGCACTAGATGCTTCACACGGGTTCACTGCCGTGCTTGGCGAGGACTAGGCTCCGCTCTCGATGCTTCACACGGGTTCACTGCCGTGCTCCGCGAGGACCAGGATCCGCTCTGGACGTTTTCCACAGGGTCAAAGAGTGACGTTATCCGCGTTCCACGTAACCAGGAATTTTGCACTAGATGCTTCACACGGGTTCAGTGCCGTGCTTGGCGAGGACTAGGCTCCGCTCTGGATGCCTCACACGGGTTCACTGCCGTGCTCCGTGAGGACCAGGATCCGCTCTGGACGTTTTCCACGGGGTCAAAGAGTGACGTTATCCGCGTTCCACGTAACCAGGAATTTTGCACTAGATGCTTCACACGGGTTCACTGCCGTGCTTGGCGAGGACTAGGCTCCGCTCTGGATGCTTCACACGGGTTCACTGCCGTGCTCCGTGAGGACCAGGATCCGCTCTGGACGTTTTCCACAGGGTCAAAGAGCGACGTTATCCGCGTTCCACGTAACCAGGAATTTTGCACTAGATGCTTCACACGGGTTCACTGCCGTGCTTGGCGAGGACTAGGCTCCGCTCTGGATGCTTCACACGGGTTCACTGCCGTGCTCCGCGAGGACCAGGATCCGCTCTGGACGTTTTCCACGGGGTCAAAGAGTGACGTTATCCGTGTTCCACGTGACCAGGAATTTTGCACTAGATGCTTCACACGGGTTCACTGCCGTGCTTGGCGAGGACTAGGCTCCGCTCTGGATGCTTCACACGGGTTCACTGCCGTGCTCCGTGAGGACCAGGATCTGCTCTGGATGTTTTCCACGGGGTCAAAGAGTGACGTTATCCGCGTTCCACGTAACCAGGAATTTTGCACTAGATGCTTCACACGGGTTCACTGCCGTGCTTGGTGAGGACTAGGCTCCGCTCTGGATGCTTCACACGGGTTCACTGCCGTGCTCCGCGAGGACCAGGATCCGCTCTGGAAGTTTTCCACGGGGTCAAAGAGTGACGTTATCCGCGTTCCACGTAACCAGGAATTTTGTTGATTGTATCCGCATTTCACGGGATGGAGGTTTGACTGTTGGCGATATATATACCACCGAGCCATGGAACTGGGAGTTGCCGCTGTTCCGCTTAGCTTAGAGTTGTGTCCGTTGTTACGAGACGAGTGCTGAGATGATCTCTAAGTCATTCGCGGCCTGTCGAGATTTGGCTTCTTCTTCTGATGAAACCTAGGGAGAAGTATGATCCCTTTTTTGTTTACGCCCTTGGATTGTGTACAGGGTGTGATGGAACATCACCTGTAGGGCATAAGTTGAAATTTTTTTTTTATTTTTTTCCGCGATGCTCTATCATTTCAGCTTTTATATCGCGGAGGTCGCGATTGCCCTATCATTTCGGCTATTTTTCGCGGTGCCCAATCATTTCGGCTATTTATTTCATTTTCACTCGCTGTTTTTTTTAATTATTGCGAGTTGCCCTATCATTTCGGCTATTTTGCGTGCATACATTTTTGCCTGCTGCTTTTTATTGCAGGTTGCCCCATCATTTCGGCTATCCCGTATGCACGTGCGGCCTACTGGCTTTTCGCCATAAACCTGAGATTAGACACAGATTTCGGTATCAGCACCGCTACAACTGGGATATGGCCAGGAGCGAATCATCATCTGCCTCTGTCGATGTTGAACAAAGGTGGCTTAGTAAACAGGGTTAAGGGTCCCGTCGACCAAGGCTTTTGACTTCATGAGCCGTAAGGGTCTCACAAAGGTATTTCTCCCTACAAGTCGTGAGGATCTTGCAGGTGTATTTTCTCCTTAGGGATCGTGAGGATTCCTAAGTGTATGTTCCTCTGTAAGTCGTAAGGATCCTATAAGAGGGTTTTCTCCTTATAAGTCGAGAGGAATTATAAGGGTTGTTCACCATATGGACATGTCCCTAGTCACGGGTGTGACTTTGCTAGGGAAATGTTTATTCGTGCCCGTGGATTGTATACAAGGGTCAGTATTGAGCCACTTGTAGGGCAATATCGAAGGTTGTAGGGGATTTGCTTAAGAACAGGTTTAGGTTTCTGCAACTTAAGACTTTCAAATCTCATGAGCCGTAAGGGTCTCATAAGAGGATTCTCCTTACGAGTCGTAAGGATCTCGCAAGTGTATTTTCTCCTTAGGAATCGTGGGGATCCCTAAGTGTGTTGCTCCCTTGTGAGTCGTAAGGATCTCACGCGGGTGGTTTCTCCTTACAAGGTCGAGAGAACCCTGTAAGTATCTTTTAACGAGGTTGCGCCTTTTCAGGTTTTCATGAACACTCGCCGGTAGTCCTGCTGTTTTTACTCACGGAGCCCTTTCGGGTTTTCATCCGTGCCCTTTTTGCTTGTGGACATACCGTTTTTTTTATTCTTTTTCTCTCTCTTTTTTTACAAGGTCGCGCCCTTTCGGGTTTTCACGAACACTCGCCGGTAGCCCTGCTGTTTTTACTCACGGAGCCCTTTCGGGTTTTCATCCGTGCCCATTTTGCTTATGGACATACCGTCTTTTTTTATTATATTATTTTTTTTGTATTCCATTTTCTTTTCCTCCTTTTTCTTTATTCATCCCGTCAGCCTAAGGATGCCGCGGTAGCAGTTTAGGGACGTTTCGGTCCGTCGTTAGTTTAAGGACGTTTCGGTCCGTCGTTAGTTTAAGGACGTTTCGGTCCGTCACTAGTTTAAGGACATTTCGGTCCGTTATTAGTTTAAGGACATTCCGGTCCGTCGAGGAGAGGGCCAGCTACTTCTTATAGAGCTTTGAGCTTTAGGAAGATAGCGAGCGGACATAGTCGTCGTCATCTATCATTGACCTGGGCTGTGGCTCATTAAGCGTGGTATTTCTTTAGGAAGCGGCCGTTTATTGGCCTGAAAGGCCTTTCACCATGCATGTCCATAAGTAGATAGGCTCCACCCTGGTAGACCTTATCTATGATGTACGGGCCTTCATAGTTTGGCTCGAATTTTCCCCGCTTGACACGATTGGGAATCATAGGTCTTTTGACCACTAGTACGAGTTCGCCTTGGCGGAATGTCCTCGGTCGGGTCAATCTTTCATATGAGCGCGTCATCTTTGCTTTATAAGTTTCTAGATTTTGTTGCGCTATGAGCCATATTTCTTCAAGAGCATCAAGCTCCTCGAGCCGGAGGCTACCATTTTCTTCGTTCGTCAGTTCGTAGTGGACTGCCATTCGCAGAGAGGGTAGCTCTATTTCGAGGGGGAGTACCGCTTCCATGCCGAATACCAGTGCGTACGGCGTTGTGTTCATGGCCGTCTTGAACATAGTTCGATAGGCCCAAAGGGCCTCTTGCAGCTTCTCATGCCAGTCTTTCTTATTTCGGGACACCGTCTTTTTCATGATTTTTGTCAATGTTTTATTGAAGGCCTCGTCTAGACCATTAGCTCGCGGATTGTAAACTGAAGAATATCTCCAGTTTATATTGTGATGCTGCGCGAAGCGGCTAATTTTATGGCTTCTGTAGGCTGGCCCGTTATCGCAGATAATCCGCCGTGGAGTTCCAAACCGATATATGACATGCGTCTTGAAGAAATGGAGGATATTCTCCGTCTTTACTTCCCTCAGCGGTACCGCTTCTGCCCACTTAGAGAAGTAGTCAGTCATCACTAGGATGAAACGATGTCCTCTAGACGATGCTGGTTCGATGGGGCCGACTATGTCAGTCCCCCACATTTCGAATGGCCAGCTAGCCACCGTTGGATGTAGTGGATTCGGATGCTGGTGGATGAAATCCCCATGGATTTGGCACGAGTGGCACTGCTTTGCATATTCGAGGCAGTCCTGGATCATCGTGGGCCAGTAGTAACCCATCCGTTTAATTTTTAGCTTCATCTTCGGGCCTGCTTGATGAGAATCACAGATTCCGTCATGAACCTCTTGAACGACTCTTTCTGCTTCGTCAGGTCCTAAACATCTCAGCCACAGAGAATCAAACGACCTCTTATACAGAGTATTATTGACGAACGCGAAAGATAGAGCTCGTTTCATGAGTTGATGTCTTGAGGACACTTCTTCGGGGATTCGGTGGGACTTAAAGTAGTCTATGAAGACCTCCCTCCAGTCCTCAGTCTTCTCACGGTCTTTTATTTGTAGGGTTGTTTGCTCAGTCGCACCCTTTTCTTCGTATGACTCGGGAGATATTTCTGCTGGGGCGAGCACTCGACGGCTTTGTACCATGATTTTGACATCATCGAGGTTCTCGTCAGCCAGTTATTTAGCGAGCTTGGCTAGCCCGTCTGCTTTGCTATTTTCCGCCCGTCGTATGCTTTCCAAAGTGTAGGAGGGAATTTGGGTCAATAGTTGTTGCACCTTTTCGCCGTACTTCACCAACTCCGGTTTGCACGTTTGGTAGTCACCATTTACTTGACTAACGACCAGTTGAGAATCCCCGTATATAAGGAGGTCTTCAATTCCCATGTCGATGGCGATCTCGAGGCCTGCTATCAGAGCTTCGTATTCGGCTTCATTGTTTGTCCTCGGCTCTGTTAAGGAGAAGGCGAAGCGCATTATCCCTCCTTGTGGAGTTACGAAGATGAGGCCTACCCCTGATTTGATCATTGGGATACCTTGTTTGCGCTTCTTTACGGAAGACGCTCCATCGAAATAGAGTTCCATCGGGTACTACCGCCGCCGATCGCATCGAATGCATGCTCGTCCGGCAGCTCGCAGTTCAGAGGAGAACCAGCCGGTATCGGATGTTCAGCGAGAAAGTCGGCAATGGCTTGGCCTTTCACCGCCTTAAGAGGTCGATACGTTATCGAGAACTCCATCAGAAGTAGTGCCCATTTAGCGAGTCGACCCGTCAATATAGCCTTTGACATCAAATATTTAAGAGGGTCCACCTTCGAGATGAGACGGACTTCGTGTGCCGACGCATAGTGCCTGAGCTTTGTTATCGCGAAGATCAACGCCAAGCAGTGTTTTTCAATGGGAGAGTAGTTGCTTTCTGCCCCGAGCAAAACTCAACTTAAGTAGTAGAGTGCTCTTTCCTTTCCTTGATCGTTCTCTTGTGCCCATAATGCGCCTAAGGAACTTTCGAGGGCGGTTGTATAAAGAATGAGGGGTTTTCCCTTGACCGGCGCAGCCAACACCGGAGGGTTCTGCAAGTACTGCTTGATCTAGTGCGCCTTGGCATTTGTGATCCCAAACGAATGGAGTTCCCTTCTTCATCAGGTGGCTGTAAGGACGGCACTTGCCTGAAAGATTGGCGATAAATAGCCGGACGTATGCGAGCTTCCCTTGGAGAGACCGCAACTGTTTGAGGGTTCTTGGCGGAGGCATTTCCATGATCGCCTTGATCTTAGATGGATCCACTTCGATACCTCGGTGTCGGATGATGAATCCCAGGAATTTACCCGAGGAGACTCCAAACGTGCATTTGAGGGGATTCATCTTCAAACTATATTGCCGAAGGCGTTGAAATACAGTCTCCAGATGCTTTAAATGCTCTTCGTATGACATGCTCTTTACTACAAGGTCATCGATATAGCACTCGACGATGTCATGTATGAGGTCGTCGAAGATCTTTGTCATGGCCCTTTGATAGGTAGCACCGGCGTTCTTTAGACCAAAGGGCATAACCCTGTAGCAGAATATACCCAAAGGGGTCCGGAAAGCGGTGTGCTTCTGGTCTTCGGGATGCATCTTTATCTGATTGTATCCTGATGAACCGTCCATAAAGGAGAAAACCTCGTGAGTGGACGTGTTATCTATCATTAGCTCGGTTACCGGTACTGGGAAATCGTCCTTCGGACAGGCTTTATTGAGATCCCTGAAATCCACGCATAAGCATACCGTCCCATTTTTCTTCATTACCGGGACAATATTGGCGATCCAGTCGGGATATTGGACTTCTTGGATAAATCCAGAATCGATCAGCTTCTTGATTTCGGCGTTGATGCTCATTTCAAGCTCGAGTCGCATCCTTCTCGGCGCCTGCTTGACTGGCTTGATATCTGGGGATAATGCTAATTTATGCACAGCAATCTCCGGATCTAATCCTGGCATCTCGGAATAGTTCCACGCGAAGCAGTCTTTATGCTGTAGAAGCACGTTCTTTAACGCAGCCACCCTTTCTTCAGATAGCAGCTCGCTACGAATGTCGGTCGCGGATCATCTGCCGATCCCAGCTCAATCTTCTTGAGGTTATCTGCAGTAGTATGCATGCCATCTTCCAGTTCTTTCGGAGCTGGCGGAAATTCTGAGATCACCTCATCATTGCTGTCCTCAAAGCACCAGTGAAGGTCATCCATGTTCTCGGGCTCTTCTTTTAATATCGTAATCGTGTGACATGTGCGAATCCGCTTCCAGGACTGAGGTGGATCTGGTCCTGCTTTTGCGGCTTTGGGTTCGTGCTTTTGTAGCGGCGTTACCCTCCAGCCGTTGGATAAAGCGAATCTGCCTTGTCGGTACTGGTCCTCGACCCAGTTCTTGAAGGTGAAGCAGTCTTCGGTAGGATGTCCTATGGCTCGGTGATAAGAGCAATAGCTCAGATGAGAAGCCTTGTTAGCTTGCTCAGGGTGCTTAGACTCTGGAAGCGCGATCATTTGATGTTTTATAGCGAGCTCGAGTAACCTCTCCGTCTTGTCTCGAGGGAAGGAATACGCTCGACTCATCTTCTTCACAAGGGACAAATCCGGACCACGCAACGCCCGATCACACGACTCCCTAATCCTGCGTCGTTGTTGTCGGCTCCTCTTTCCGCTTCTTGATTTATTTCTGTCTCTGCGTTGGGCCTTTCGTACAACGGGTTGACAGGGATGAGCATCTCTGTCTTTTGCCGCCTGTTGAGACAGACGTTGCGTCCTGGCCTTCTCGTAGATGGCCATCTCGCGGTTGTAGTCTTCCCGAGCTTTTTGACCCGCTTTCCTGATAAGCTTGTCCATTCTTTTTTCAAACGACGGACTCGGCACTTCAATCGCGGGATCTAGTTTTGATGAGGGGTTGGCATTTCCTGACAGGGCGTCCTCTTTTTCATCAAAGGTATATATGGCGTAGCTACTGTGGGCCCGTTCCCGTTTTCCGGTTCTCGCGTATCCAAACCCAAGTGTTTCCATTTTCCCGTTTGGCAATTTGCGTTGGGTCCCAGGGACATCCCAAATCCTGTTGTATAACCGAGCTTGTCGAACAGTCTGTTTTAAGGGTACTCCTTGGCGCTTCAATAGCCTCTTTAATCCATTTGTATAGTATCTGGGCAAACAGATGGGTTGGAGCCTGTCGAGTGTAGCATCCGCGCCATGCCAGATCTCTTTCTCTACTTTCGTCTCTGAGGATCGGTAGAATAGGATTACCTTCTCACCCCTTTGCCTGGAAGGGACGTAAAACGTTTGCAGGTCCTGCACACTGTAGGCTTGAAGTGTGTCGAGATCCTTGTAGTGTTCTCGCGGCACCATGGTGATTTGCAAACTCTGATCATCGCTAGGGGGTGCTTGTATTGACGGCCGATTGGAGAACACAGCATTAATCTTATCTTCCGAGTCACTTCCGAAGATCAACACGGGGGCGGACGTCCCCGGGTTGTTGCGTTGAGACGGCCCAGCATAAACTATCTCTTCTTCTCCTTCGGTATCGCTCCCGAAAATAGGGATGGCGGCGACGGCTTTGTTCTCCGGCTTGCGACACCTTTCTGTATCCTCGAAATCTGGCAAAAAGTACTTTGCATCTTCGTATTTGCGGACTTCATTCACGGAAAATGGGTTCAGCTCACCTGTTATGGTATACTTGAAACCATCCTTAAAGCACTTCATACACTGATGTTGTGTAGAAGGGATGATGTTGTACTCGTGTAACCAAGGGCGACCGAGCAAGGCGTTGTAGTAGGTCTTGGCGTCAATGACATGGAACTTGATGTCTGTGACGAGTAGTCCAAAGCGTAATGTTAGTATCACGGATCCGAGAGTCCGTGACGATTGGGAGTCGAAACCGGAGATGGTAATTTTGTCACGAGCGAGGTGTTGCACACTCATGCAGATTTCCTTTAACACCCGAACGTTAAGGAGATTGACGGAGGATCCATTATCCACTAGGATCTTGCCTATCTTGATATCATGGCAGTATCCAGAGACATATAGGGGACGGTTGTGGTCGCACGTCCCGAGAAGGAGGTCTTCATCACCGAAAGTGATGTCGGCCGTATGCACTTCCTCCAGTTCATCCTTCATCCTTTCCGCAGCAAGGAAGGCTTGGAATTGCTCAGGTTCTTGTAACGCCTTAATTAATGAATCTCGCGCTTCTTTTGATAATAGGAGGGCATCGAGAATGCTAAGTTGAGAAGGTAGCTTCCTTAAGTGCGCTAGGATGTTGTAGTCCACCTTACCCTTCCTGGGAGGGTCTTTGGCAGCCAGCTCTTTCATAACTTGGTCATCTAAAGTGATATCCTCAGTGACCTTTTTCTTTCCCTTATCTTTTCTATTTGAGGGCCCGAGATTCTTTTCCGGGAGTGTGCGATTGCGCAGCTGAATGTTTTCGCAAGCCTCCGATTCCTCCTCTTTCCCTAAAACGGATTCTTTAAAGAGAGGGCCCAGAGCCATTTCTTCATCAGAGTCGCTCCCAAAGGTGAGAACTTGTGACCCTCCGGCGTTAACCATGTAACAGTTGCCAGTGGTTCTGTTGTGCCCGTCGGCAGTACTTCTTCGTTCCCGACGAGTCTTGCGTTTCATGCGCTTAAAATGTTGCCGATGAGCAACATATCCCTGCCACCATATCCTAAAAGCGTCGCACTCCTCCGTAGGGTGTGAAATTTTCCAATGATATGAGCAATAATTAGGGTGCCTCTCCACCTCATTGAGCGTGTTTTCTTCTGAGGGTGGTGGCTTCATTTCCATTGACATGGCTTTGGTAAACCTTTTCCTCGTCTTGAATATCTTTTTGTCTGCCTCGGATGCCTTTCGATCTGGCGGGAGTACTTCAACTCTTTCGTTTAGTCGCCTGCGTTCGGCTCCTTCCGATGCGGCCATCTCACGCTCCTGATCTGCTTTACTCTTTAGACGAATTTCGTCTAGAAAGGCGTCGATCATTTCATCTGTTGGCCACACAAGTTCTGGCTCAGGGTGTGCCCCCAGTTTCTCAGTGCCAGGAGTTTTCTCAGCTTCCGAGTGGGAAATCACATGACAACTCGCCACATATCCCTTGGATTCATCCGATGAGCTCTCTCTATCATCTTCCTTCTGAAAGACGTGCTTGAGGAACTCTTGCAGTGTGACGGGAGTCCGTGCCTTTTGATTGTACTCCTCCAGCGCGTCAATCTGTTTCTGCAAATCCATGCGCTTGTCTCCTGGCTTCACGGGCTTTTTGGATTTCTTTTTCTTTTTCTTCGAAGATTTTGACGGTTGGGTGTGAGTACTTAGGCCATCACCACGAATCTTTGTAGTTGGGCGTGGCTTCAACATCCCTTCGATGATTTGAGGTTCAAGCGGGTTCTTCCATTCAACCGCTGGGCATGCATGAAGGTCGCTCAGCATCCTTTTGGTTTTAGCTGATAGCACGATTTCCCATGGAGCTTCTTCAATAAAGGAACAAGTCGCCCCGGTGCGTCCGTCTTCTTAGGAGTATGCGGCTGTGGCAGGTTCACCTTCCACTTTTCGGACAGTGCAAACTTCCCCTGGAGGTATTGTTCTTCAATCCATCCTTTGAAAACGAAGCAATCCTCAATCGGATGGCTTACCGTTTGATGGTAAGGGCAATAGTTGGGGTTGTTCACCTCAGTGGGTTGTGGCGGTCGAATAACCGTTTCATCTTGTCCCGTGGGAACGAGTAGGGACGCTTCATCTTCTCATTATAATACCGCCGTCTTTCTTCCAACTGATCCGCCAGCTTTGAGGCACTGGGTTGCTGCTGAGCATTCGCGACGAAGGTGGCCTTTCCCTTACCCTTGTCATTCTGAGGTTCTGGCTTCCGGGGAGGTGGTCTATGACCTATCTGGTCCATTTGAGCCAACTTGTCGATTAAAGCCTGGAATGTGGTTGGCTTAAAGAACATCATAAACTGGGAGATAGTTGCATGAGGGTCTAGGGTTCCCACGAACATGCCCACCGCGGGCGCTTCCTCAATGCGTTGTTCGCATTTTGACCACAAATTCCGCCATCGTATAGCATACTGGACCCAAGTTTCGCCTGGTTTTACCCTGGAGTTAATCAATGCCGTTATTGGAGTGTGTTCGCTGGCGCTTGCGAATCGCTGAGTGAATAGCAACTCCATTTCAGCGAACGTCTTGATAGAATCGTTCGGGAGTTTCGAATACCATTCGAACGCTGTTTCTGATAAGCTGCCCACGAACTGGCGAAGCAACAGTTTATCATCTCCTCTGGTGTTACCGCAAAGGGCCCTGAACTGGGCAACATGTTGATGGGGATTGCCGGTCCCCTTATACACATGGAATTTTGGTATTGTGTAACCCGACGGGTATTTGATTTGGTCGTACCAGCTTGGATATGGCCGCCCCGTTTTTACGACTTGACCAGCTGCCCCAGTCGCATGATGAACCCGGATTTTCTGGGCTATATAGTCGACCAAATCAGCCTTTGAGATTGTCTCCTCCTTGGCCGTTGAGAGGGCCGGCGGTGGATTTGACGTTTCTCCCCTGCCGTCTTCAAGGAAGATCGGGGGATCCTCAGTGGGTGGGTCCTATTGGATCATCATTCCTATCATGTCTTGGAAGAGGAGGCCCATACGCTGTATGTTGGCTGCTTGTTCAGCAGCCTCTTTGTCCTTCTTCTCCAATATTCGGCGAAGGAATTCGGCGTCGGTGTCTTCCTCCTGGCGTTCGTCCGAAGACGTTTCTGGGTTTTCTTTTGGCCCGGTAAGTGCGGCCACAGTATTCATCATTTCCTGGAGCTTTTGCTGTTGCTCCTGAGCTTTGGTCACCGACCGTGTAAGCGGTCTATGGCCCGTAGACGCACGGCTGTCTTCCTTCCGCGACGCCATGTATACAGTATGGACCATCCTGCCCCCATACTTAGGGCGTCTGGGCTTAGTGCTTTTAGCTGTCGTTGCAGGCTGGGGGATCTTTTCCGGCCTCCTCTTTTTGTAAGAAGTGGAAGCTGAGGGGGCCGTTGAGGTGGGCACCCAGATAGCTTTTCATGGCTTAGCCTGGTGACTGGCTTCCTATTGGATTTTCAGCTTCTTGTGCTGGCGGGAGAAGTTTGGATCGATCATCGAGTTTCGGGCTTGCCGCCAGACTTTATAGATTCGGGAGGACAGCCGTTGAGGAGATTGGAGCTGTTCTGTTTTTACTTCTACAGCTCTTTTCAGCGGATGGGGAGATTTCTTTAGCACCGCGGTAGGAGAATTCCTACGCACCTTATCTAGCATTTCAAAGCTGTTCCCAATCGGAACGGCAGCATTAACTTCCACCATTGGGGCCGGTGGAGTTAGCCCAGATGGGGAGTTGCCCCCAGCCTTCCTTACTCGGCGCCAATGACGACGTCGAGCGTGTCGAGCGGACGGTGCCGGTTTAGCGGTGAGGATGGCTTCGTCTTGCCCCCTGTGTAGGTAGGGGGTCGCCGCTGGCGTTAGTCTGTCAAAGACCGATGTCCTTTGGGTAGTAGGAGCGGGAGCTGGAACAGTCAATCTTGTAAAGACCGACATTTTGGAAGGAGAAGCCGCTCTGACGACTTCAGGAGCGAGACTGGTTATTTTCTTAGGAGCAGCCTTCTCTGGGATTGTATGCCCCATTGTGGGTCCATAGGAGTTCTGGCCTAATCTAGAGAAGACCGAGGCGCTGGTGCTGGTGACCCGTTGAGTGAGGCCGCGGCAGGGGTAAGACGATCAAAGACCGACTTCTTGGGAGCTTCCTTTATCATCACCGGAGTGGTGAAGCTTGTCGGCGGGAGCATGGTCCCAAAAAACAATCCTGTGGTGGCTCGAGTGACCTATTCCACGGGCATTGTGAATAGCGAAGCAGCTTGGGGTCCGTAGGCTATACCTCCTGGCGAGGCGGAGCGCTGGTTGCAATTGCAGTCCGAGCAGTCGGAGCATTTCGCACAAGTAGAAGCCATCGATTCTTTGCTTTCTGCAATAAGCAAGACGCCAAGTCTTAGTATCTTAAAACCCAAGGGCAACCATTAGCGAACCGCGATTGGTTCGCGAATTACGACACACGAAGTGTGGAGTGGAAAGAGGAAAAGGTCCCACCGGGCGTGCCAGAATCTGTTCCCCTCCGAACGGCGGCCGGGACTGACGTCTCGCCTGAGCTTCGGGGCAGATGCTAATTGGTGCTATCCGTCCACCTCTTCGAAGATGCCAAGTTGATTTATGGCACCATGTATCGAAGGTTTAAACGGATGCGTCCAATGTAGCAGACTTCGTCAGATTCCCCCTCGCTTGAGGGGTTTTTGATTGTGGGGACGCTCTTCCCTGCAGGCGCAAGCCCCTGCAGTTAATTACGCTACCGCATCGCGGTAACCACTTTCTCCTTCTCCAGATGGTCACTTCGTGTCGTGTGTGTTTATTTTATGTTTAGTTGCCCATGGATTGTATACGGAGACTGAGTTATGTCGTCGCCCGTAGGGCGTGGACTAGTCCAAATCCGTATTATTTTAGATTTGGGTTTGGGGGTTTGGGTTTAAGGATACGTTAGCCTCATTTGAGGCTAAGATCGATTTAAACGTTTGTTAAGGATACGTTAGTCTAGTTTTTAGACTAAGATCAACTTAACGGGATCGTTTAGATCCAACAAGAGAGCAATAAAAGGGGGCTCTGTTGTTTAGTTTAGTGACGTTGCGGTCGGTAGGTAGTTTAAGGACATTGCGGTCCATGGGTAGTTTAGGGACATTGCGGTCAAGGTTAAGGACCTCATAGTCCATGGGTTTAAGGACCCCGCAGTCCGTTGTTAGTTTTAAGACATCTCGGTCAATGTTAAGGATGTCATAGTCCATGGGTTTAAGGACCCCACAGTCCCTTGTTAGTTTTAAGACATCTCGGTCAAGGTTAAGGACCTCATAGTCCATGGGTTTAAGGACCCCACAGTCCGTATCGATGTGTGGTCATCGGGACCCGTCACCTCTTTGAAGACGTTGAGGGATTACAACGCCAAGTATCAAAGGAGTGAAGAGATGTACCCTTGAACCGGGGTGGATTAAATAGTCTTCGGCCCGATTTGGGATCAAGACCAATTAATTATGTTATGAGCCCATTAGCCCAGTTAAGTTTGAATTGAGGACTTATGGCCATCTTGGGCTAAGTCCAATCATGTTTAGAATATTGGTTTTTTCAGTTGGTCCATCAAAGGAGGGGCTTTGCCTCTGGATACTTAGCCAATTGGGCTAAAGCTAGTGTTAAACACTAAAGACCAACTAGTGTTAAACATTGGGAATGAGATTGGTAAGTTAGTGTTAAACACTAAAAGATAATTGGTGTTAAACACCAGCAACGGGGGCTTCAAATTAGTGTTAAACACTAAGGCAAGTCAGTGTTAGACACTAGCAACAGAAATCTCAAATTAGTGTTAAACACTAAGATAATCAGTGTTAAACACTGGTGGCAGAGATTTCAAATTAGTGTGGAACACTAAGAAATTCAGTGTTAAACACTGCAAATAAAGTTCTTTGATTAGTGTTGAACACTAAGGCCAAACAGTGTTTTAACACTGGATTCAGGGGTTCCAATTTAGTGTTAAACACTAAGGCAAGAGGGGTCACGTGGTAATACGTGAGGCCGCCCTCCCTTCATTTGTTCTGCTGAGAATATCGCATCATCACGTGCCATCACGTAACGGGCACTCGTATGTTAAAACCTCTGCCAAGGGTCACGTGGGTCACGTGAGGCACTGCCTCGAAAGGGCCTTTTCTGTGGATCTTTTCGGGGGTCACGTGGTGACACGTGACCCTGCCTCTATGTATGTTTTTTTTTCTTTTTTAGAAGATCTGTTACTCCCTTTCAAGAATTAAATTCTTCGTAGGGTTGAATCCTGAAAATAATTTTAGAGGAATAAACTTCCTATTTCCTTTTGAAGATTTATATTCTGAGATAGAGTTGAACTCTGAATTTTCTGCAGGAATTAAATTCCTCATATATGTGAAGAACTGAATTCTATCATAGGGTTAAACCCTAATAAAAGCTTTAAGGAATTAAATTCCCACTCTCTTTTAGAGAATTATTCTGAGGAATGAGATTCTGTCATAGGAATTAAATTCCTGTTATTTTTAACAGAACTAAGTTCTTAATTAGGGTTGAACCTTGGATCTGTTTATTCTGAAGGAATTAAATTCCCATAATATAGGGTCAAACCCTAATTTTATTTTGAAGGAATTAAATTTCTATAGTTCTGTGAGAATTAAATTCTCAAGCTTCCATTCCCTCTTTATGCTTTGGATCTGCATGGCAGGATCTCAACCCATTGAGAATTAAATTCTCAACTAAAAGGGAGATGTGCACTTTACAGATCCTCCACCAAAGAGAGAACTATGTTCTTCTGTTTTATATCAGAGTTAAACTCTGTTGAGAATTAAATTCTCTTTTTCTTTCGAAAAGACTTCCCTTTCTTACCTAGGGTTTTCTTTTGCAGAAGATCCAAATTCCTCCAAACTATCAAGGCTCTCCTCTTTTTTTTTATGTATCGATTCCTTTCTGCATGTATATATATCTGTGCGTCTCTTGGCTCCTATTTATAGGAGAAGCAGCCGAATCAATTAGTTTCGGTGAATCTTTCATTGAGAGATTTAATTTGTATTCACCATTCGTTTTGGACCTTTGGATTATTAGGTGGATTTTATCCACGATTGGATTTTAAATCCAGAGATTCTCCTTTGTTATTTCGGTTAGATTCTAAGAGGAAATCTTTCCAAATTCGAGATTTTTCCATAGATAGATGATATCTAATCACCTTTAAATCTTTAACTCAATCGGTTCCTTTGGAAAGATTTGAGAGGTCTTTTCTCAAAATTTAATTCTGTTAACAGATAGGCTTTGAAAGCTGGTCACGTGTGGGCACGTGACCCTTGGTCACGTGTGGGCACGTGACCCCCTTAGAACGAGCCCTCTCCTTCTTTTTGTGCTCAGCCTTCTGGCCGCTGCTTAACCGTCACGTGCCACCACGTGACCTCTAGTCATGTGTGAGCACATGACCCTCGTTTGGACCCTTTTTCTTGATTTAACCGGAGAACGAGTCTGCTGCTTTTGAGTGTCACGTGCTAACATGTGACCCTGGTCACGTGGGAGCACGTGACCTCTTCTGAAGCCTTTTCCTTGATTTGATCAGGGAACCGGTTTGCCTTTGAAGCCGCTTTTAAATGTCACGTGTCAACACGTGACCCAGGTCACATGGGAGCACGTGACCCTTTCTGAAGCCCTTTTCTTTGATGTAGTCGGGAAGCTGAATCTGCCTTGCCGATGTTTTTAAATGTCACGTGCCAACACGTGACTGCTGGTCACGTGTGAGCACGTGACCCTTTTCTGAAGCCTCTTCCGTAGGCTTTCCTGATTTTAAATCAGGAAACATGAAAGTTCACGACGGACTCTGCGGTTCTCACCAAGCAGGCCCAAAGATGAAGTTGAAGATCAAACGGATGGGCTACTACTGGCCCACGATGATTCAGGACTGCCTCGAATATGCGAAGCAATGCCACTCATGCCAAATTCATGGGGACTTCATCCACCAGCATCCAAATCCACTCCATCCAACGGTGGCTAGCTGGCCATTCGAAATGTGGGGAACTGACATAGTCGGCCCCATCGAACCAGCATCGTCCAGGGGACATCGTTTCATCCTGGCGACGACCGACTACTTCTCCAAATGGGCAGAAGCAATACCGTTGAGAGAAGTGAAGACGGAGAATATCCTCCATTTCTTCAAGACGCACATCATATATCGGTTTGGAACTCCGCGACGGATCATCTCCGATAACGGGCCAGCTTACAGAAGCCACAAGATCAGTCGCTTCGCGCAACAACACAATATAGACTGGAGATATTTCTCAGTTTATAATCCGCGAGCTAACGGTCTAGCTGAGGCCTTCAACAAGACCTTGACAAAGATCATGAAGAAAACGGTGTCCCGAAATAAGAAGGACTGGCATGAGAGGCTGCAAGAGGCTCTTTGGGCGTATCGAACTACGTTCAAGACGGCCACGAACGCAACGCCATATGCGTTGGTATTCGGTACAGAAGCAGTACTCCCTCTCGAGATAGAGTTACCCTCTCTACGAGTGGCAGTCCACTACGAGCTGACGGACGAAGAAAATGCTCACCTTCGGCTTGAGGAACTTGATGCCCTTGATGAAACCCGGCTCATAGCGCAACAAAATCTAGAGGCCTATAAAGAAAAGATGACGCACTCATATGAAAGATTGACCCGGCCGAGGACATTCTGCCAAGGCGAACTCGTGCTAGTGGTCAAAAGGCCTATGATCCCCAATCGCGCCAAGCGGGGAAAATTCGAGCCAAACTATGAAGGCCCATACATCATAGACAAGATCTACCAGGGTGGAGCCTATCTACTCATGGATATGCACGGAGAAAGGCCTTTCAGGCCAATAAATGGTCGCTTCCTAAAGAAATACTATGCTTAGCGAGTTACCGCCTAGGTCAATGATAGACGACGACGACTATGTTCGCTCGCTATCTTCCTAAGCTCAAACTTTATAAGCAGTAGCCAGCCTTCTCCTGGACGGACCGAAACGTCCTTAAACTAATGGCGGACCGAAACATCCTTAAACTAATGACGGACCGAAACGTCCTTAAACTAACGAAGGACCGAAACGTCTTTAAACAACTACCGCAGCATACTTAGGCTGACGAGATGAATAAAAAAAATATATATATATATATAAAATATTAAAAAAATATAATAAACGGTATGTCCATAAGCAAAATGGGCACGGATGAAAACCCGAAAGGGCTCCGTGAGTAAAAACAGCAGGGCTATCGGCGAGTGTTCGTGAAAACCCGAAAGGGCGCGACATCGTAAAAAAAAAAAGAGAATAAAAAGAATAAAAAGAAAAACGGTATGTCCATAAGCAAAATGGGCACGGATGAAAACCCGAAAGGGCTCCGTGAGTAAAAACAGCAGGACTACCGGCGAGTGTTTGTGAAAACCCAAAAAGGCGCAACCTCGTTAAAGGACACTTACAGGGTCCTCTCGACCTTGTAAGGAGAAACCACCCGCGTGAGATCCTTACGACTCATAAGGGAGCAACACACTTAGGGATCCCCACGATTCCTAAGGAGAAAATACACTTGCGAGATCCTCACGACTCGTAAGGAGAACTCTCTTATGGGACCCTCAAGGCTTATATGATTTAAAAGTCTTAAGGTACAAAGACCTAAACCTGTGCTTAAGCAAACTCCACAACCTTCGATATTACCCTACAAGTGGTTCAATTCTGACCCTTGTATACAATCCACGGGCGCGAATAAACATTTCCCTAACCGAGTCCCATCCGTGACTGGAGATATGTACACATGATGAACAACCCTTATAAGTCCTCTCGACTTACAAGGAGAAAACCCTCTTGTAGGATCCTTACGACTTACAGAGGAACATACACTTAGGAATCCTCATGATTCCTAAGGAGAAAATACACATACAAGATCCTCACGACTTGTAGGGAGAAATACCTTTGTGAGACCCTTACGGCTCATGAAGTCAAAAGCCTTAGCCGACAGGACCTTAACCCTGTTCGCTAAGCCACCTTTGTTCGACATCAACAGAGGCAAATGATGATTTGCTCCTGGCAATATCCCAGTTGTAGCGGTGCTGATGCCGAAACCGGTGTTTAATTCCAGGCTTACGGCGAAAAGCCAGCAAGCCGCACATGCATACAAAATAGCCGAAATGATGGGGCAACTTGCAATAAAAAGCAGCAAGTAAAAACGTATGCATATAGAACAGCTAAAATGATTGGGCAACTCGCAATAAAAAGCAGCGAGGAAAAATAAAATTAATAGCCGAAATGATTGGGCAATCGCGACCTTCGCGATATAAAAACTGAAATGATAGAGCATCGCGGAAATAAAGTAATAATAAAAAAAAATGATGAAACTTTTGCCCTACAGGTGAGATCACATCGATCCCTGTATACAATCCAATGGCACAAACAAAGACGGAACCATACCTTCCCAACAGGCTCCACCAGAAAGCAAAGCCAAATCTCGACGGTTCACCAACAGCCTAGAGACAACCGCGACATTCGTCTTGATGCAACAGACGCAGTGCCAGCAAACGAAGCGAAGATTAAATTCCTAGCTTCACGGTTCTGACGATAACTTATATAAAACCTGAAAGACCACCAAAGATCATTTCAACCCCCAGGGAAATCAGCGTCCTTGGCAGCATCCTCGATTCAGGGAAACCAGTGTCCTTGACGAGAACATCTTGATTCGTGTCGACCCGCAGAGAAACTAGCGTCTTTGCAGGAATACATCGATTCGTTTCAACCCCAGGGAAACCAGTGTCCCTGGCAAATACCTCAATTCAGGGAAACTAGCGTCCTTGATGAGAGCCTCCTGATTCACGTCGGCCCGCAGAGAAACCGATGTCTCCGCAGGAATACTCCGATTCGTTTCAACCCCGAAGAAACCAGTGTCTTCGGCAAAATCCTTCGACTCAGGGAAACCAGTGTCCTTGACGAGAACATCCTGATTCGCGTCGACCCGCAGAGAAACTAGCGTCTTTGCAGGAATACATCGATTCGTTTTAACCCCAGGGAAACCAGTGTCCCTGGTAAATACCTCAATTCAGGGAAACTAGCATCCTTGATGAGAGCCTCCTGATTCGCGTCGGCCTGCAAAGAAACCAGTGTCTCCGCAGGAATACATCGATTCGTTTCAACCCCAGGGAAACCAGTGTCCCTGGCAAATACCTCAATTCAGGAAACTAGCGTCCTTGATGAGAGCCTCCTGATTCGCGTCGGCCCGCAGAGAAACCAGTGTCTCCACGGGAATACTCTGATTCGTTTCAACTCCGAAGAAACCAGTGTCTTCGGCAAAATCCTTCGACTCAGGGAAACCAGTGTCCTTGACGAGAACATCCTGATTCGTGTTGCCCCGCAGAGAAACTAGCGTCTTTGCAGGAATACATCGATTCGTTTCAACCCCAGGGAAACCATTGTCCCTGGCAAATACCTCAATTCAGGGAAACTAGCGTCCTTGATGAGAGCCTCCTGATTCGCGTCGGCCCGCAGAGAAACTAGCGTCTTTGCAGGAATACATCGATTCATTTCAACCCAGGGAAACCAGTGTCCCTGGCAAATACCTCAATTCAGGGAAACTAGCGTCCTTGATGAGAGCCTCCTGATGCGCGTCGGCCCGCAGAGAAACCAGTGTCTCCGCAGGAATACTCCGATTCATTTCAACTCCGAAGAAACCAGTGTCTCCGGCAAAATCCTTCGACCCAGGAAAACCAGTGTCCTTGACGAGAACATCCTGATTCGCGTCGGCCCGCAGAGAAACCAGTGTCTCCGCAGGAATACTCCAATTCGTTTCAACCCCGAAAAAACCAGTGTCTTCGGCAAAATCCTTCGACTCAGGGAAACCAGTGTCCTTGACAAGAACATCCTGATTCGCGTCGACCCGCAGAGAAACTAGCGTCTTTGCAGGAATACAACGATTCGTTTCAACCCCAGGGAAACCAGTGTCCCTGGCAAATACCTCAATTCAGGGAAACTAGCGTCCTTGATGAGAGCCTCCTGATTTGCGTCGGCCCGCAGAGAAACCAGTGTCTCCGCAGGAATACTCAGATTCGTTTCAACCCCGAAGAAACCAGTGTCTTCGGCCAAATCCTTCGACTCAGGCAAACCAGTGTGCTTGACGAGAACATCCTGATTTACGTCGACCCGCAAAGAAACTAGTGTCTTTGCAGGAATATATCGATTCGTTTCAACCCCAGGGAAACCAGTGTCCCTGGTAAATACCTCAATTCAGGGAAACTAGCGTCCTTGATGAGAGCCTCCTGATTCGCGTGGGCCTGCAGAGAAACCAGTGTCTCCGCAGAAATACTCCGATTCGTTTCAACTCCGAAGAAACCAGTGTCTTCGGCAAAATCCTTCGACTCAGGGAAACCAGTGTCCTTGATGAGAGCCTCCTGATTCGCGTCGGCCCACAGAGAAACCAGTATCTCCGCAGGAATACATCGATTCATTTCAACCCCAGGGAAACTAGTGTCCCTGGCAAATACCTCAATTCAGGGAAACTAGCGTCCTTGATGAGAGCCTCCTGATTCGCGCCGGCCCGCAGAGAAAGCAGTGTCTTTGCGGGAATACCTCGACTTGTCTCAACCCCAAGGAAACCAGTGTCCCTGGCAAATACCTCAATTCAGGGAAACTAGCGTCCTTGATCAGAGCCTCCTGATTCGCGTCGGCCCACAGAGAAACCAGTGTCTCCGCAGGAATACTCCGATTCGTTTCAACCCCGAAGAAACCAATGTTTTCGGCAAAATCCTTCGACTCAGGGAAACCAGTGTCCTTGACAAGAACATCCTGATTCGCGTCGACCCGCAGAGAAACTAGCGTCTTTGCAGGAATATATCGATTCGTTTCAACCCCAAGGAAACCAGTGTCCCTGGCAAATACCTCAATTCAGGGAAACTAGCGTCCTTGATGAGAGCCTCCTGATTCGCGTCGGCCCGCAGAGAAACCAGTGTCTCCGCAGGAATACTCCGATTTGTTTCAACCCCGAAGAAACCAGTGTCTTCGGCCAAATCCTTCGACTCAGGGAAACCAGTGTCCTTGACGAGATCCTGATTCGCGTCGACCTGCAGAAAAACTAGCGTCTTTGCAGGAATACATCGATTCATTTCAACCCCAGGGAAACCAGTGTCCCTGGCAAATACCTCAATTCAGGAAAACTAGCGTCCTTGATGAGAGCCTCCTGATTCGCGTCGGCCTGCAGAGAAACCAGTGTCTCCGCAGGAATACATCGATTCGTTTCAACCCCAGGAAAACCTGTGTCCCTGGCAAATACCTCAATTCAGGGAAACTAGCGTCCTTGATGAGAGCCTCCTGATTCGCGTCGGCCCGCAGAGAAACCAGTGTCTCCGCGAGAACTTCCTGATTCGTCTCAACTTGCAAGATAAAGCCTTAGGCAGCAGGGATTAAAAAACTTGTTTCCTGAGCACTGGGACCCTGCAAGTCGGTCTAAAACGATCTCTTGCATACTATTCACGGGTCTCACTCTCCAAATTCGAATCTCGACAAGGAGGGAAACAACCGCTTACGGGTCCTCTCGACTCGTAAGAGGGAAAATTCTCTTATAGGATCCTTACGACTTATAAGAGAAAACGCACTTAGGAATCCTCACGATTCCTAAGGAGAAAACCCACCTACGAGATCCTCTCGATCCGTAGGGAGAAAAATCTCTATGAGACCCTCACGACTCATAGAGTTGAAAAGTCTTAGGCAGCAGATCTGAACCTGCGGCCTAAGCCATCGCTATCTCTTGGAGAAACTAAGATACTTACTCTATTATCTGTCAACCCTGTTTATTAAGACAGCATGCTGAGAATAAAAGAAAGAAGAAAGTGACAGAAAGAACATCTGATTTACATTTGATCAAGCGTTCGAGACACACTCATTCATGCATAGGCAAAAGACTCAGAACGAGAAATAAGACAAGCTGGAATAAAAATTTTCCATTCATATTGCCAAAAATTCTTACAATAATGAAAGCAATAAACGAAAAACATTATTCAAATTATTACAATGGTATAACCTTAGACCCGGGGCATGGATTGAGGAATTCAAAAGTAAGGCCATCTAAAGATCTTCTGGCCTTTCTGATTATTCTCGTGTGCAGCCTCTCGCGCTCAATTGTGTCAAGATCTTCGGCAAGGCCCCCCATCCTTCGATAAGCAGTGATTATCGTCGTCTGCTGGAAAATTTGATGCAGAATGTCGATGAGGCTATCCCGCCGTTTCTTCGAGATCAGCCCAGACAGGTACACCGAATGCACCTTGTCTTCGGCATCATCCAGCGCATTGAGCGGCATGGCCTCGTGAAGCCCCGGAAGTGCTCTCCATATTGCTCCCAGCACGACTTTCAAGAGAGCAGAACGGCGAGGGAGCGGCCAACCAACGCGTGCGTTCAGACGACCCATGACTTCCGCACACTGGGCATCTGTAAACTCTTGGTTTTGTTGACGTCCATGTACGCGGATATCCTCGTAGGTGATGAATTCGTGCAAACTGTATAGACGTACCGCCATAATGCCTGGACGAAACATCATGGGAAGATTAGCGATAAAAAAATAGAGAGAGTTAAACTCCTCAAGAGCAATGCTCTGCAAACAGGAGTGAATGTCAAAATCCAATAATGAGGGGAATTTAAAGAAACTCCCCGAGAACTCTGAGAGCCTTACTATTAAAAGATGATATAATCCATTAAATACAAAACTCCATTTTTAATCTTCATTATCCATATTCAAACTCTTAAGAGTTCATCATTTTTTTTAGATCAAAGAGATCTATGCTTTGCCAAAGAGCAAAGCTCTGTGCATGGGTTAAGAAACCATGAAACAGATTCTTGAGAGCAAGGCTCTGTTGGTGAAACCCCAAAGGGGTTTTCTTTAGATCAAAAGATCTATGAGAGCAAGGCTCTATTAATTGAAATTAATTTAATTCAAGATTAACTTTTACCTAAAAAGATTCTTTTGAAGAAAATCTAACTCTGGGAGTTCTTAAAGGCAAGAGCAAAGCTCTGAAGTTTTGAAAGTAAAAATCTTAAAGATGATAATCATCTGTTGAGGACCAAAGGTCCTATTTATAGGCATCAAATGCCCTTTCAACTTCCAAAAGTTGCCGCAACGATTGAAATTCTGCCACCGTTGCGCTCGTATTTGGGGCCACGTAAGCGCAACGGTGGGGGGCATTTGTTTACCCCAATCAGAGCAAAGCTCTGTTCAAATTCCAAGGTGGGAGATGAAGCAACGCTTCCGATTCCCCCCAATCAGAGCAAAGCTCTACTTTGAAAATTTAAATTTTAATAAATGAAGCAACGCTTCGGATCCTCTGCGCCGCGCGCAGGGCGCCACATGTCAAAATCAGGCACGCCAGCGCAGGGAGCGCAGCGCCCAAGGTAGCGCGCCCAATCAGAGCAAGGCTCTATTTAAAACAAAATTAAAGGAAGCAACGCTTCAGTTGCGTAAGCACTGCGCTGCGCGACACGTGTCAGCGCAGTTGCGCTGCGCTGTGCGCTGCACGACACGTGTCAGCGCAGTTGCGCAAACGCAGTTGCGCTGCGCGACACGTGTCAGCGCAGTTGCGTTGCGCTCTGCGCTGCGCGACACGTGGCAGCGCAGTTGCGCTTGCGCAGGTGCGCTGCGCTCTGCGCTGCGTGACACGTGTCAAGCGCTGGGGCGTTTGCGCCAAACAGAATTAAAATTCTAGTAAGATCCTTCTGTTCTTGTTGAAACAAGAAGATTGTCTTCTGTAAAACAGAATCCCTTGGATCAAAGATCCAACGGTGGGAAAAATTCCCCAAATCACTCAGAGAATGATCTCTTTAACAAATTTAACAAATTAATGGGCACTATATAAAGGCCCCTAGACCCCAATTCAAAGGACATCAACATAGAGAAAGAACATCAAAAACAACAAAACAGAGAGAACTCTGAAGAATTTGGAGAAGAACTCAAGAGGGGAAAGAAGGTAAAAACCTTTAAAAAAGAAAAAAAAGAAGAACTTCTTCTGAATAGATCATTGATCTAAGAACAGGATCAATGATCTTCAATAAATAATAGCAGTGCCTTGCACTTTTTTATGAACCATTGGTTCTGGAATCTTAAAGATTCTCAAGTTATTGAAATAGTGCCTTGCACTTGAAAAAAACTGCACTGTTGCGCTCCTGGGTTGGCGCAAGCCACCAGAGAGCGCCACGTGTCAGCTCCAGAACCACTTACGCTATGCGCTTTTAAAAAATAGAGCATTGCTTTTTAAAGTTGGCGCACCTCACCAGAGCGCGCCACGTGTCAGCAGCGCAACAGCGCAGCGCACTGGCGCAGCGCACTGCGCTTGCGTGACACGTGTCACCACCACAAGCGCTTGCGCTCATTAATTAGCGCAAAGCGTCTGACATGCCACATGACCACTGTCAGATAATTAATGCACTGCATTATTGAAAAGAAGGGCCGAGCCCAATTAAAAAGGCCTAACAGGCCAAATAAAATGCAATGCATTATTTTAAAAAAAGGGCAGAGCCCAAACCAAAACAGATGCTCTGCATCATTTACAAAGGGACCGAGCCCAATTAAAAAGGCCTAACAGGCCAAATAAAATGCAATGCATTATTTTAAAAAAGGGCAGAGCCCAAACCAAAACAGATGCTCTGCATCATTTACAAAGGGACTGAGCCCAAATCAAAAAGGCCTAGCAGGCCAGAATAAAATGCAATGTATTATTAAAAAGGGGCAAAGCCCTAGCACAGGCCTAATAGACTAAAGATAAATAAAAACAATGAACATTTTTCAACTGGACTTAGCCCAATTATGGCCGTAAGTCCTCAAATTAAATTGACTGAGCACGGCTGCTCTCTTAAATCAATTTACACCCAGTTCAAGGGCACATCTCCGAACTCCTCTGACACCTATCGTTGTAATCCTTTAACGACGTCACAGAGGTGACGGGTCCCGACAACCACATATCGATACGGACTGCGGGGTCCCTAAACTCGTGGACCGAAATGTCCTTAAACTAATATTCGTCCCTAGATGGGAATGTTGGACCGAAACGTCCCTAAACTAATATTCGTCCCAAAATGGGAACGTTGGACCAAAATGTCCTTAAACTAATGTTCGTCCCTAAATGGGAATGATGGACAACCGTGTCCCTAAACTGGAAATCGACCGCAACGTCATTAAACTAAACAATAGAGCCAATTGCTCTCTTGTCGGATCCAAACGATCCCGTTAAGTTGATCTTAGTCTGGAGATTAGGCTAACGTATCCTCAACAAAAGTTTAAGTTGATCTTAGCCTCAATATGGCTAACGTATCCTTAAACTAAAACACCAAACCCAAATCTAAGTAAACACGGATTTGGACTAATCCACGTCCTACGGGCGACGGCATCACTTAGTTTCCGTATACAATCCACGGGCAACCACAAACAAAAAAAACACACACGACACGAAGTGAACATCTGGATAAGGAGAAAGTGGCTACCGCGATGCGGTAGCGTAATTAACTGCAGGGGCTTGCGTCTGCAGGGAAGAGCGTCCCCACAATCAAAAACCCCTCAAGCGAGGGGGAATCTGACGAAGTCTGCTATATCGGCCGCATCCGTCTAAACCTCCGATACACGGTGCCATAAATCAACTTGGCATCTTCGGAGAGGTGGACGGATAAAACCAAATAGCATCTGCCCCGAATTTCAGACAAGACGTTTATTGCGTCTCCGCCGCGTCATTAAGAAGGGAACACTCTCGGGTGACTGAGGTTACCCACCAAATCTGTGGAGTGGCTAATGGAACATCAAATCCAATTGAATCCTTAGGTTCTATTAAATTTCTAGTAATCGTTTGTGGTTCTGAAATCATTTCCTGTTCTACCATACTCCCACTTATGTTTTCTGAAAAAATCCATTTTATTAAAACTATGGCGAGTCAAGAACAATATAAATATTGATCTTCCTGATGGTAAAAAGTTAACCTTCGTCAAAGCCCGGGATAACCCACAAACAGCCATTACTGAAACATGCCTTGAGTTTATCCGGATTCTGGTTTTAAGTATCAGCCGGACAACTCCCTATACCTTAACATCGTTAACATATAAATTGATTCTATATATATCTAATATAGAAACAAAAGCACTAATCTAATTTGGAACCAGATTCAAAATCATGCAGCTGTCTCCAATGTATATCAACCAAATGGAAAAAGGACAATCAGCATTACTCATCTAGGAGTGCATCTATATATGAGTAACCCGAAAGAGAAGCAAGTTCTCAAAACCATTAATATCAATGGAATCCCAAACACAAGTATCTACATCTTCGACTTCCTCGAAGAATCCTGATACTTCTAACAAATGGTTCTCTACTTTATTCTTATACCTATAACTTCTCAATATCCGGGCTTTGCATTTCAACGAAATACTTGTCCAGAACTGGAGAAGTCACAAGGAAACAGAATATAGTACGAGTACCAACCCTATTGCCCTAACGAACATTGGACAACATACAATACTTTGTATAACTCCACTGAGTTCAATAACTCAAACTCTGTGCGTCGTAGGTTGAAAAACTGTACTTTGGTTGAGAAGAGTTACACCGCTGTTGAATGTATCTTACCTAATCACCAACTGATATAGGTAAATGTCATCGACACAATATCAAAAAGTTATATCTCACTTTATAAAATAAATGTACAGATATACCAGTTTGAAATTGGTGCATAACAACGGATATTCAAAACCAAATATTTGCCATCCGGCAAAATCCAGATGATTTCCTCAAATATTACCAATTACAACGAATTCCGATATAATGAGGATCTAATCACCCAATTCCCAATATCTTACTCCCACTCACCATCTGTAATAACATGCAGACATGAGAAATTGATCTGGTAAATACATACCCTGGAGTTAGATTTCAATTGGGAAAACAGTTTTCAATTAACAGCGCACAGTCAGACTGAAACATGAAAATGTTTCAAAAGGGTTAACTGGTATTCCTAGTAACGCCTCTTCCATTATCCTGAATCATGACAATAACCATATACTTACCTGCCCTCACTGCAATCCCTTTATTATGTCTTTACTTATTACCTTCTATACACCTCCTTTACGCTAATTGGTTTTCTTCATTCCCTACCTTTCGGCACCAGCCTAAGGTTTGGAAGAAGACTATCCAATAAGCGTAATAGGTGTACTCTCCTAATCCTAGGAGCCTTCGCAACCTGAGAGAAGGTAAAGAGAAAAGACATCTGAATAATCCTATTCAATTTCTCCTGAACTAGAATCCATCCTCGAAAAAGTTCCTTCGAGTTCGTATGTAACTATACGATGGATTTATCCAATGGAAATGGATATCCGTAGTGATACGGAGTGTCTTAGAGAAAAGCAAAGTGGATGTAGGAGTGGCAGGGGTATACACGGTTTTTGTCGTGAATGATGGTGTTCGCAACTTTCTTTGCCAGTATTCTAATCTCTTTATATGTCTTTACTTATTACCTTCTGTACACTACAGTTAAGCTTGTTGGTTTTCTTCCTTCCCTACCGTTCGGCACCTGCCTATGGTTTGAAGGAAGACTATCCAATAAGCTCAATAGGTGTACCCTCTCCTAATCCTAGGAGCCCTCACAACTTGAGAGAAGGTAAAGAGAAAAGACAACCGAATAGTCCTATTCATTCTCTCCAAAACTAGAATCCATCCTCGATAAAATTCCTTCGAGTTCGTATATAACAATACGATGGATTTATCCAATGGAAGTGGATGTTCGTAATAATACGGGGTGTTCTGGAGAAATGCAAATGTGATATAGAAGTGGCAATGATATATGCGACACCGTGACATTCCAAAAGCCAAAGTATTTTAAGAAGGTTCGGTCAACTTGGTTTCATGAGTTTTAGTCAAAGGTCGGGTCATAGTCACAGCCAGAGAGAGAGGGAGAGAAGAAACACTCAGCGTGCATTCTAACCTAGATCAGAATGGTTAATCATTTTATCTAATCTGGATGGCTCCCACTATTTCCTCAAATTCTCCTCCAAACCCAAAAGGAGAATTAGTCGGAATCACCCGAGGAGTAATCCTACTCATCAGTGGGAATCGGGATCCAACTATCATCGCATGATAACTTGATGGAAGCCACTCAAGTCACCACACTCCAGAAGGTATGTGCAAGCCTGGCAAGTTTCCTGTATGTTTGAAACTCCCGATGTGTGTTTTTACCCCTAGGACCCAAGTGACCTTGACTGAGCCAACATATCAAAGGATCCTAGTCAAGTTCAACCCGTCACTATCTTGATCGCATTAGACCCACCCGCACGAGTCCTTGACTGAGCCAAAATGACCGTATGACTGTGCTAACCAATCACATATCCATGCAACAGAAAAGCACTACATAGCTACCGAACACTACGCCTCGGCTAAGCACGACATACGTAGCACGAATACTAAGCAATACAAATCTGAAGTGACGGAGGGCTACGGCTGGTTTTTGGCGAAAAACCTTTAACATAATGAACTTGATATCGTTGATGGAATCCAAGTGGTTTTATAAATATATAGTGGCGAAAACTTTTGCTAAAGAGGTCACTCCCGGTGAAGGGATCTCGGCTCTTTCCCCGTCGAATGAGGTGCAGGATATCCCAAACTGAATACCACGATGCAAAGCAAAAATAATCGACTATAGTAAAGTTATTACGTTGACGCAAACTTTTACTCAAGGGGTCACTCCCTATGAAGGGATCTCGGCCCTTGCCTCGTCGAATGAGGTGCAGGATATTGCAAAATGAATACCACGGTGCAAAGCAAAAGAGAACGTTTGTAATGTCAGTTTTTAAAAACTTGGTTCCAATAACATCATATATAGGTTTGTTTTATCCTTGCATTAATAAGAATCAATGCAGTCCCATCAATTAATCACACCAGAAAAGAACGAAAAAAAAATGTACGTATATGCCATCCGCATTCGTCACTGGGTCCTGTCATCACCCGTTAGGTTACTTAACTAACGATAGAGCGGGGACTGGGCTAGCGCGGGTGCAAAACATATACAACATCTACTAGTATATATAAATATATATAACAATCGTCTCAGGCATGATATAAATCAACATCACAGAAACATCACAGAAGCAACACAGAATGGTGGATAATCTGGAGCCCCGGGTTTCACTTGTGCAGCAAGTGAGACCCGACGTTCCCTGTCGTGTGGATAGCATGTGCAATGAAACCTAGACCCCTACGAGCACGGCAAGTTACCCGCCAAAACCAGAAGTAAGGAAGCCCCCTTCAGCAACGTGAATGGACCACCCAGCACTTCACGGAATCCGGTAACTTGAGCACCCCTCCCGGGTCAACCTATACCCCCTACGAGTGCGGCGAATAGCCCGCCAATTCTACAGTAAAGTCCCCTCCGTCTGAATTCCTTGAGATGCGTACCAGTTGCCCTCTAGACCCGGCTTTTCGCGCACTCCACCTCGGGGTAATCGTAGTAAAGAAAATAAAATAATATACAAGGGTGACATCGACCTCAGCCCGGTCGTGCCCCAAAAGAATAATATACAAACGGGCAGTGACGGCAGTCCACATATCGGACGCTCGCCCCGCAATATCAAATGTACAAATGAAACAAAATTGTACTATCATTGCACCATTGCTATCCACCACGACGATCCAACCAACATCACAACACATCACAGAACATCAACGTGAATGTCACGTTCGCAAACCCGTCTAAAAGACATATAGCAATTAGACGAGTTTACCGATCAAATGACATTCACGGTCGCATAATATAATGTATGTGTTTCCTGATTTAAAATCAGGAAAGCCTACGGAAGAGGCTTCAAAAAAGGGTCACGTGCTCACACGTGACCAGCAGTCACGTGTTGGCACGTGACATTTAAAAACATCGGCAAGGCAGATTCAGCTTCCCGACTACATCAAAGAAAAGGGCTTCAGAAAGGGTCACGTGCTCCCACGTGACCTGGGTCACGTATTGGCACGTGACATTTAAAAGCGGCTTCAAAGGCAAACTGGTTCCCTGATCAAATCAAGGAAAAGGCTTCAGAAGAGGTCACGTGCTCCTACGTGACCAGGGTCACGTGTTGGCACGTGACACTCAAAAGCAGCAGACTCGTTCTCCGGTTAAATCAAGAAAAAGGGTCCAGACGAGGATCACGTGCTCACACGTGACCAGGGGTCACGTGGTGGCACGTGACGGTTAAGCAGCGGCCAGAAGGCTGAGCACAAAAAGAAGGAGAGGGCTCGTTCCAAGGAGGTCACGTGCCCACACGTGACCAAGGGTCACGTGGCCACACGTGACCAGCTTTCAAAGCCTATCTGTTAACAGAATTAAATTCTGAGAAAAGACCTCTCAAATCTTTCCAAAGGAACCGATTGAATTAAAAATTTAAAGGTGATTAGATATCATCTATCTATGGAAAAATCTCGAATTTGGAAAGATTTCCTCTTGGAATCTAACCGAAATAATAAAGGAGAATCTCTGGATTTCAAATCCAATGGTGGATAAAATTCACCTAATAATCCAAAGGTCCAAATGAATGATGAATACAAATAAAATCTCTCAATGAAAGATTCATCAAAAACTAATTGATTCTGCTGCTTCTCCTATAAATAGGAGCCAAGAGACACACAGAGGGATATATATATAGAGAGGCAGAAAAGAATCGATATAAAAAAAAAGAGGAGAGCCTTGATACTTTGGAGAAATTTGGATCTTCTGCAAAAGAAAACCCTAGGTAAGAAAGCGAAGGCTTTTTGAAAGAAAAAGAGAATTTAATTCTCAACAGAGTTTAACTCTGATATAAAATAGAAGAACATAGTTCTCTCTTTGGTGGAGGATCTGTAAAGTGCACATCTCCCTTTGAGTTGAGAATTTAATTCTCAATGGGTTGAGATCCTGCCATGCAGATCCAAAGCATAGAGAGGGAATGGAAGCTTGAGAATTTAATTCTCACAGAACTATAGGAATTTAATTCCTTCAAAATAAAATTAGGGTTTGACCCTATGTTATGGGAATTTAATTCCTTCAGAATAAACAGATCCAGGGTTTAACCCTAATTAAGAACTTAGTTCTGTTAAAATAACAGGAATTTAATTCCTATGACAGAATCTCATTCCTCAGAATAATTCTCTAAAAAAGAGAGTGGGAATCTAATTCCTTAAAGCTTTTATCAGGGTTTAACCCTATGATAGAATTCATTTCTTCACATACATGAGGAATTTAATTCCTGCAGAAAATTCAGAGTTCAACTCTATCTCAGAATATAAATCTTCAAAAGGAAATAGGAAGTTTATTCCTCTAAAATTATTGTCAGGGTTCAACCCTACGAAGAATTTAATTCTTGAAAGGGATTAACAGATCTTCTAAAAAAGAAAAGAAACATACATAGAGGCAGGGTCACGTGTCACCACGTGACCCCCGAAAAGATCCACAGAAAAGGCCCTTTTGAGGCAGTGCCTCATGTGACCCACATGACCCTTGGCAGAGGCTTTAACATACGAGCATTTAAATGCCCGTCACGTGATGGCACGTGATGATGCGATATTCTCAGCAGAACAAATGAAGGGAGGGCGCCCTCACGTGTTACCACGTGACCCCTCTTGCCTTAGTGTTTAACACTAAATTGGAACCCCTGAATCCAGTGTTAAAACACTGTTTGGCCTTAGTGTTCAACACTAATCAAAGAACTTTATTTGCAGTGTTTAACACTAAATTTCTTAGTGTTCCACACTAATTTGAAATATCCGACACCAGTGTTTAACACTGATTATCTTAGTGTTTAACACTAATTTGAGATTTCTGTTGCTAGTGTCTAACACTGACTTGCCTTATTGTTTAACACTAATTTGAAGCCCCCGTCGCTGGTGTTTAACACCAATTATCTTTTAGTGTTAAACACTAACTTACCAATCTCATTCCCAGTGTTTAACACTAGTTGGTCTTTAGTGTTTAACACTAGCTTTAGCCCAATTGGCTAAGTATCCAGAGGCAAAGCCCCTCCTTTGATGGACCAACTGAGAAAGCTAATATTCCAAACATGATTGGACTTAGCCCAAGATGGTCATAAGTCCTCAATTCAGACTTAACTGGGCTAATGGGCTCATAACATAATTAATTGGTCTTGATCCCAAATCGGGCCGAAGACTATTTAATCCACCCCGGTTCAAGGGTACATCTCTTCACTCCTTTGATACTTGGCGTTGTAATCCTTCAACGTCTTCAAAGAGGTGACGGGTCCCGATGACCACACATCGATACGGACTGCGGGGTCTTTAAACCCATGGACTATGAGGTCCTTAACCTTGACCGAGATGTTTTAAAACTAACAACGGACTGTGGGGTCCTTAAACCCATGGACTATGAGGTCCTTAACCTTGACCGAGATGTCTTAAAACTAACAACGGACTGTGGGGTCCTTAAACCCATGGACTATGAGGTCCTTAACCTTGACCGAGATGTCTTAAAACTAACAACGGACTGTCGGGTCCTTAAACCCATGGACTATAAGGTCCTTAACCTTGACCGAGATATCTTAAAACTAACAACGGACTGTGGGGTCCTTAAACCCATGGACTATGAGGTCCTTAACCTTGACCGAGATGTCTTAAAACTAACAACGGACTGTGGGGTCCTTAAACCCATGGACTATGAGGTCCTTAACCTTGACCGAGATGTCTTAAAACTAACAACGGACTGCGGGGTCCTTAAACCCATGGACTATGAGGTCCTTAACCTTGACCGAGATGTCTTAAAACTAACATTGGACCGCAATGTCCTTAAACTACCCATGGACCGCAATGTCCTTATACTACCTACCGACTGCAACGTCACTAAACTAAACAACAGAGCCCCCCTTTTATTGCTTTCTTGTTGGATCTAAACAATCCCGTTAAGTTGATCTTAGTCTAAAAACTAGACTAACGTATCCTTAACAAACGTTTAAGTCGATCTTTGTCTCAAATGAGGCTAACGTATCCTTAAACCCAAACCCCCAAACCCAAATCTAAGATAATACAGATTTGGACTAGTCCACGCCCTACGGGCGACGACATAACTCAGTCTCCGTATACAATCCACGGGCAACTAAACATAAAATAAACACACACGACACGAAGTGACCATCTGGAGAAGGAGAAAATGGTTACCGCGATGCGGTAGCGTAATTAACTGCAGGGGCTTGCGCCTGCAGGGAAGAGCGTCCCCACAATCAAAAACCCCTCAAGCGAGGGGGAATCTGACGAAGTCTGCTATATCGGACGCATCCGTTTAAACCTTCGATACATGGTGCCATAAATCAACTTGGCATCTTCGGAGAGGTGGACGGATAGCACCAATTAGCATCTGCCCCGAACCCCAGGCGAGACGGCCCCACGTCTCGGCCGCCGTTCGGAGAGGAACAGATTCTGGCACGCCCGGTGGGACCTTTTTCTCTTTCCACTCCACACTTCGTGTGTCGTGACTCGCGAACCAAACACGGTTCGCTAATGGTTGCCCTTGGGTTTCAAGATACTAAGACTTGACGTCTTGCTTATTGCAGAAAGCAAAAGGATCAATGGTATCTACTTGTGTGAAGTGTTCCAACTGCAACTGCAACTCACGCTCCGCCTCATCTGGAGGCATAGCCTACGGGCCCCAAGCGGCCTCCTTGTTCACGATGCCGGTGGACCAGGTGACTCAGGCCACTACCGGATTGTTCTTTGGGACTATGCTCCCACCGACAAGCTTCACCGCGCTGGTGCTGACAGAGGAAGCTCCCAAGAAGTCGGTCTTTGATCGTCTTACCCCTGCCGCGGCCCCTCTCAACGGGTCGCCCAACATCAGCGCCTCGGTCTTTTCTAGATTGGGCCAGAACTCCTATGGACCCACGATGGGGCCTACAATCCCAGAGAAGGCTGCTTCTAAGAAAGTGATCGGTCCCGCTTCTGAAGTCGTCAAGGCGGCTTCCCTTGCCAAGAAGTCGGTCTTTACAAGATTGACGGCTCCAGCTCCCGCTCCTGCTACCCAAAGGACATCGGTCTTTGACAGGCTGACACCAGCAGCGACCCCCCACCTACACAGGGGGCAAGACGAGACTATCGCCATCACCGAGCCGAGGCCATCAGCACGACACGCTCGACGTCGTTACTGGCGCCGAGTAAGGAAGGCTGGGGCCAACTCCCCCTCTGGGCTAACTCCACCGGCCCCAACGGTGGAAGTTAATACTGCCATTCCGACTGGGAACAGCTTTGAGATGCTAAATAGGGTGCGTAGGAATTCTTCTACCGCGGTGCTAAAGAAATCTCCCCATCCGCTGAAAAGAGCTATAGAAGTAAAAACAGAACAGCCCCAATCTCCTCAACGGCTGTTCTCCCGAATCTATAAAGTCTAGCGGCAGGCCCGAGACTCGATGATCAATCCAAACTTCTCCCGCCAGCACAAGAAGCTGAAAATCCAACAGGAAGCCAGTCACCAGGCTAAGCCACGAAAAGCTATCTGGGTGCCCACCTCAACGACCCCCTCAGCTTCCACTGCTTATAAAAAGAGGAGGCCGGAAAAGATCCCCCAGCCTGCAACGACAGCTAAAAGCACTGAGCCCAGACGCCCTAAGTCTGGGGGCAGGATGGTCCATACTGTATACATGGCGTCGGGGAAGGAAGACAACCGTGCGTCTACGGGCCATAGACCGCTTACACGGTCGGTGACCAAAGCTCAGGAGCAACAGCAAAAGCTCCAGAAAATGATGAATGCTATGGCCGCACTTACCGGGCCAAAAGAAAACCCAGAAACGTCTTCGGACGAACGCCAGGAGGAAGAAACCGACGTCGAATTCCTTCGCCGAATATTGGAGAAGAAGGACAAAGAGGCTGCTGAACAAGCAGCCAACATACAGCGTATGGGCCTCCTCTTCCAAGATATGATAGGAATGATGATCCAACAGGACCCACCCGCTGAGGATCCCCCGATCGTCCTTGAAGACGGCAGGGGAGAAACGTCAAATCCACCACCGGCCCTCTCAACGGCCAAGGAGGAGACAATCTCTAAGGCTGATTTGGTCGACTATATAGCCCAGCAAATCCGGGTTCATCATGCGACTGAGGCAGCTGGTCAAGTCGTAAAAACGGGGCGGCCGTATCCAAGCTGGTACGACCAAATCAAATATCCGTCGGGTTATACAATACCAAAATTTCACGTGTATAAGGGGATCGGCAATCCCCACCATCATGTCGCCCAGTTCAGGGTCCTTTGCGGTAACACCGGAGGAGATGATAAACTGTTGCTTCGCCAGTTCGTGGGCAGCTTATCAGAAACAGCGTTCGAATGGTATTCGGAACTCCCGAACGATTCTATCAAGACGTTCGCTGAAATGGAGTTGCTATTCACTCAGCGATTCTCAAGCGCCAGCGAATGCACTCCAATAACGGCATTGATTAACGCCAGGGTAAAACCAGGCGAAACTTGGGTCCAGTATGCTATACAATGGCGGAATTTGTGGTCAAAATGCGAGCAACGCATTCAGGAAGCGCCCACGGTGGGCATGTTCGTGGGAACCCTAGACCCCCACGCAACTATCTTCCAGTTTATGATGTTTTTTAAGCCAACCACATTCCAGGCTTTAATCGACAAGTTGGCTCAGATGGACCAGATGGGTCATAGACCACCTCCCCCGAAGCCAGAACCTCGGAATGACAAGGGTAAGGGAAAGGCCACCTTCGTCGCGAATGCTCAGCAGCAACCCAGTGCCTCAAAGCTGGCGGATCAGTTGGAAGAAAAACGGCGGTATTATAATGAGAAGATGAAGCGTCCCTACTCGTTCCCACGGGATAAGACGAAACGGTTATTCGAGCTGGCAGTACGCAACAGACTTATAAACCTGCCAAATCCAAGGCGACCGCCACAACCCACTGAGGTGAACAACCCCAACTATTGCCCATACCATCAAACGGTAAGTCATCCGATTGAGGATTGCTTCGTTTTCAAAGGATGGATTGAAGATCAATACCTCCAGGGAAAGTTTGCGCTGTCCGAAAAGTAAAAGGTGAACCCGCCACAGCCTCCTAAGAAGACGGACGCACCGGGGGCGACTTGTTCCTTTATTGAAGAAGCTCCATGGGAAATCGTGCTATCAGCTAAAACCAAAAGGATGCTGAATGACCTTCATGCGTGCCCAGCGGTTGAATGGAAGAACCCGCTTGAACCTCAAATCATCGAAGGGATGTTGAAGCCGCGCCCAACTACAAAGATTCATGGTGATGGCCCAAGTAATCACACCCAACCGTCAAAATCTTCGAAGAAAAAGAAGAAGAAATTCAAAAAGCCCGTGAAGCCTGGAGACAAGCGCACGGATTTACAGAAATAGATTGACGCGCTGGAGGAGTACAATCAAAAGGCGCGGACTCCCATCACGCTACAAGAGTTCCTTAACCACGTCTTTCAGGAGGAAGATGATAGAGAGAGCTCATCGGATGAATCCAAGGGATATGTGGCGAGTTGTCATGTGATTTCCCACTCGGAAGATGAGAAAACTCCTGGCACTGAGAAACTGGGGGCACACCCTGAGCCAGAACTTGTGTGGCCAACAGATGAAATGATCGACGCCTTTCTAGACGAGATTCGTCTAAAGAGTAAAGCAGATCAGGAGCGTGAGATGGCCGCATCGGAAGGAACCGAACGCAGGCGACTAAACGAAAGAGTTGAAGTACTCCCGCTAGATCGAAAGGCATCCGAGGCAGACAAAAAGATATTCAAGACGAGGAAAAGGTTTACCAAAGCCATGTCAATGGGAATGAAGCCACCACCCTCGGAAGAAAACACGCTCAATGAGGCGGAGAGGCACCCTAATTATTGCTTATATCATCGGAAAATTTCACACCCCACGGAGGAGTGCGACGCTTTTAGGATATGGTGGCAGGGATATGTTGCTCATCGGCAACATTTTAAGTGTATGAAACCCAAGACTTGTCGGGAACGAAGAAGTACTGCCGACGGGCACAACAGAACCACTGGCAACTGTTACATGGTTAACGCCGGAGGGTCACAAGTTCTCACCTTTGGGAGTGACTCTGATGAAGAAATGGCTCTGGGCCCTCTCGTTAAAGAATCCGATTTAGGGAAAGAGGAGGAATCGGAGGCTTGCGAAAACATTCAGCTGCGCAATCGCACACTCCCGGAAAAGAATCTCGGGCCCGCAAATAGAAAAGATAAGGGAAAGGAAAAGGTCACTGAGGATATCACTTTAGATGACCAAGTTCTGAAAGAACTGGCTGCCAAAGACCCTCCCAGGAAGGGTAAGGTGGACTACAACATCCTAGCGCACCTAAGGAAGCTACCTTCATAACTTAGCATTCTCGATGCCCTCCTATTATCAAAAGAAGCGCGAGATTCGTTAGTTAAGGCGTTACAAGAACCTGAGCAATTCCAAGCCTTCCTTGCTGAGGAAAGGATGAAGGATGAACTGGAGGAAGTGCATACGGCCGACATCACTTTCGGTGACGAAGACCTCCTTCTCGGGACGTGCGACCACAACCGTCCCCTATATGTCTCTGGATACTGCCATGATATCAAGATAGACAAGATCCTAGTGGATAATGGATCCTCCGTCAATCTCCTTAACGTTTGGGTGTTAAAGGAAATCTGCATGAGTGTGCAACACCTCACTCGTGACAAAATTACCATCTCCGGTTTCGACTCCCAATCGTCACGGACTCTCGGATCCGTGATACTAACATTACGCTTTGGACTACTCGTCACAGACATCAAGTTCCATGTCATTGACGCCAAGACCTGCTACAACGCCTTGCTCGGTCGCCCTTGGTTACACGAGTACAACATCATCCCTTCTACACAACATCAGTGTATGAAGTACTTTAAGGATGGTTTCGAGTATATCGTAACAGGTGAGCTGAACCCATTTTCCGTGAACGAAGTCCGCAAATACGAAGATGCGAAGTACTTTTTGACAGATTTCGAGGATACAGAAAGGTGTCACAAGCCGGAGAACAAAGCCGCCGCCGCCATCCCTATTTTCGGGAGCGATACCGAAGGAGAAGAAGAGATAGTTTATGCTGGGCCGTCTCAACGCAACAATCCGGGGACGTCCGCCCCCATGTTGATCTTCGGAAGTGACTCGGAAGATGAGGTTAATGCCGTGTTCTCCAATCGGCCGTCAATACAAGCACCCCCTAGCGATGATCAGAGTTTGCAAATCACCATGGTGCCGCGAGAACACTACAAGGATCTCGACACACTTCAAGCCTACAGTGTGCAGGACCTGCAAACGTTTTACGTCCCTCCCAGGCAAAGGGGTGAGAAGGTAATCCTATTCTACCGATCCTCAGAGACGAAAGTAGAGAAAGAGATCTGGCATGGTGCGGATGCTACACTCGACAGGCTCCAACCCATCCGTTTTCCCAGATACTACACAAATGGACTAAAGAGGCTATTGAAGCGCCAAGGAGTACCCTTAAAACAGACTGGTCGACAAGCTCGGTTCTACAACAGGATTTGGGATGTCCCTGGGACCTAACGCAAATTGCCAAATGGGAAAATGGAAACACTTGGGCTTGGATACGCGAGAACCGGGAAACGGGAACGGGCCCACAGTAGCTACGCCATATATACCTTTGATGAAGAAGAGGACGCCCTGTCAGGAAATGCCAACCCCTCATCAAAACTAGATCCCGCGATTGAAGTGCCGAGTCCGTCGTTTGAAGAACGAATGGACAAGCTTATCAGGAAAGCGGGTTAAAAAGCTCGGGAAGACTACAACCGCGAGATGGCCATCTACGAGAAGGCCAGGACGCAACGTCTGTTTCAACAGGCGGCAAAAGACAGAGATGCTCATCCCTGTCAACCCGTTGTACGAAAGGCCCAACGCAGAGGCAGAAATAAATCAAGAAGCGGAAAGAGGAGTCGACAACAATGAGTAGGATTAGAGAGTCGTGTGATCGGGCGTTGCGTGGTCCGGATTTGTCCCTCGTGAAGAAGATGAGTTGAGCGTATTCCTTCCCTCGAGACAAGACGGAGAGGTTACTCGAGCTCGCTATAAAACATCAAATGATCGCGCTTCCAGAGTCTAAGCACCCTGAGCAAGCTAACAAGGCTTCTCATCTGAGCTATTGCTCTTATCACCGACCCATAGGACATCCTACCGAAGACTGCTTCATCTTCAAGAGCTGGGTCGAGGACCAGTACCGACAGGGCAGATTCGCTTTATCTAACGGCTGGAGGGTAACGCCACCACAAAAGCACGAACCCAAAGCCGCAAAAGCAGGACCAGATCCACCTCAGTCCTGGAAGCGGATTCGCACATGTCACACGATTACGATATTAAAAGAAGAGCCCGAGAACATGGATGACCTTCCCTGGTGCTTTGAGAACAGCAATGATGAGGTGATCTCAGAATTTCCGCCAGCTCCAAAAGAACTGGAAGATGGCATACATACTACTGTAGATAACCTCAAGAAGATTGAGCTGGGATCGGCAGATGATCCGCGACCGACATTCATCAGCGAGCTGCTATCTGAAGAAAAGGTGGCTGCGTTAAAGAACGTGCTTCTACAGCATAAAGACTGCTTCGCGTGGAACTATTCCGAGATGCCAGGATTAAATCCGGAGATTGCTGTGCATAAATTAGCAATATCCCCAGATATCAAGCCAGTCAAGCAGGCGCCGAGAAGGATGCGACTCGAGCTTGAAATGAGCATCAACGCCGAAATCAAGAAGCTGATCGATTCTGGATTTATCCAAGAAGTCCAATATCCCGACTGGATCGCCAATATCGTCCCGGTAATGAAGAAAAATGGGACGGTACGCATATGCGTGGATTTCAGGGATCTCAATAAAGCCTGTCCGAAGGACGATTTCCCAGTACCGGTAACCGAGCTAATGATAGATAATACGTCCACCCACGAGGATTTCTCCTTTATGGACGGTTCATCAGGATACAATCAGATAAAGATGCATCCCGAAGACCAGAAGCACACCGCTTTCCGGACCCTTTTGGGTATATTCTGCTACAGGGTTATGCCCTTTGGTCTAAAGAACGCCGGCGCTACCTATCAAAGGGCCATGACAAAGATCTTCGACGACCTCATACATGACATGTCGAGTGCTATATCGATGACCTTATGGTAAAGAGCATGTCATACGAAGAGCATTTAAAGCATCTGGAGACTGTATTTCAACGCCTTCGGCAATATAATTTGAAGATGAATCCCCTCAAATGCGCGTTTGGAGTCTCCTCGGGTAAATTCCTGGGATTCATCATCCGACACCGAGGTATCGAAGTGGATCCATCTAAGATCAAGGCGATCATGGAAATGCCTCCGCCAAGAACCCTCAAACAGCTACAGTCTCTCCAAGGGAAGCTCGTGTACATCCGGCGGTTTATCGCCAATCTTTCAGGCAAGTGCCGTCCTTACAGCCACCTGATGAAGAAGGGAACTCCCTTCGTTTGGGATCATAAATGCCAAGGCGCACTAGACGAGATCAAGCAGTACTTGCAGAACCCTCCGGTGTTGGCTGCGCCGGTCAAGGGAAAACCCCTCATTCTTTATACAACCGCCCTCGAAGGTTCCTTAGGCGCATTATGGGCACAAGAGAACGATCAAGGAAAGGAGAGAACACTCTACTACTTAAGTCGAGTTCTGCTCGGGGCAGAAAGCAACTACTCTCCCATTGAAAAATACTGCTTGGCGTTGATCTTCGCGATAACAAAGCTCAGGCACTATGCGTTGGCGCACGAAGTCCGTCTCATCTCGAAGGTGGACCCTCTTAAATATTTGATGTCAAAGGCTATATTGACGGGTCGACTCGCTAAATGGGCTCTACTCCTGATGGAGTTCTCGATAACGTATCGACCTCTTAAGGCGGTGAAAGGCCAGGCCATTGCCGACTTCCTTGCTGAGCATCCAGTACCTGCCGGTTCTCCTCTGAACTGCGAGCTGCCGGACGGGCATGCATTCGATGCGATCGGCGGCGGTAGTACCCGATGGGAACTCTATTTCGATGGAGCGTCTTCCGTAAAGAAGCGCGAACAAGGTATCCCAATGATCAAATCTGGGGTAGGCCTCATCTTAGTAACTCCACAAGGAGGGATAATGCGCTTCGCTTTCTCCTTAACAGAGCCGAGGACAAATAATGAAGCCGAATACGAAGCTCTGATAGTAGGCCTCGAGATCGCCATCGACATGGGAATTGAAGACCTCCTTATATACGGGGATTCTCAACTGGTCATTAGTCAAGTAAATGGTGACTACCAAACGTGCAAACCGGAGTTGGTGAAGTACGGCGAAAATGTGCAACAACTATTGATCCAAATTCCCTCCTACACTTTGGAAAGCATACCACGTGCGGAAAATAGCAAAGCAGACGCGCTAGCCAAGCTCGATAAAGAACTGGCTGATGAGAACCTCGATGACGTTAAAATCATGGTACAAAGCCGTCGAGTGCTTGCCCTAGCAGAAATATCTCCCGAGTCATACGAAGAAAAGGGCGCGACTGAGCAAACGACCCTACAAATAAAAGACCGTGAGAAGGCTGAGGACTGGAGGGAGGTCTTCATGGACTACTTTAAGTCCCACCGAATGCCCGAAGAAGCGTCCTCAAGACATTAGCTCAGGAAACGAGCTCTATCTTTCGCTTTCGTCAATAATACCCTGTATAAGAGGTCGTTTGATTCTCTGTGGCTGAGATGTTTAGGACCTGACGAAGCAGAAAGGGTCGTTCAAGAGGTTCATGACGGAATCTGTGGTTCTCATCAAGCAGGCCCGAAGATGAAGCTAAAAATTAAACGGATGGGTTACTACTGGCCACGATGATCCAGGACTGCCTCGAATATGCGAAGCAGTGCCACTCGTGCCAAATCCATGGGGATTTCATCCACCAGCATCCGAATCCACTATATCCGACGGTGGCTAGCTGGCCATTCGAAATGTGGGGGACTGACATAGTCGGCCCCATCGAACCAGTATCGTCCCGGGGACATCGTTTCATCCTGGCGACAACTGATTACTTCTCCAAATGGGCAGAAGCAGTACCGCCGAGGGAAGTGAAGACGGAGAATATCCTCCACTTCTTCAAGACGCACGTCATCTATCGGTTTGGAACTCCACGGCGGATTATCTCCGATAACGGGCCAGCCTACAGAAGCCATAAAATTAGCCGCTTCGCGCAGCATCACAATATAGACTGGAGATATTCTTCAGTTTACAATCCGCGAGCTAATGTCTAGCCGAGGCCTTCAATAAAACCTTGACAAAAATCATGAAAAAGACGGTGTCCCGAAATAAGAAAGACTGGCACGAGAGGCTGCAAGAGGCCCTTTGGGCCTATCGAACTACGTTCAAGACGGCCATGAACACAATACCGTACGCACTGGTATTCGGTACAGAAGCGGTACTCCCCCTCGAAATAGAGCTACCCTCTCTACGAATGGCAGTCCAGTACGAACTGACGAACGAAGAAAATGCTAGCCTCCGGCTCGAAGAGCTTGATGCTCTTGAAGAAACACGGCTCATAGCGCAACAAAATCTAGAAGCTTATGAAGCAAAGATGACGCGCTTATACGAATGATTGACCCGACCGAGGACATTCCGCCAAGGCGAACTCGTACTAATGGTCAAAAGACCTATGATTCCCAATCGTGTCAAGCGGGGAAAATTCGAGCCAAACTATGAAGGCCCGTACATCATAGATAAGGTCTACCAGGGTGGAGCCTATCTACTCATGGACATGCATGGTGAAAGGCCTTTCAGGCCAATAAACGGCCGCTTCCTAAAGAAATACCACGCTTAATGAGCCACAGCCCAGGTCAATGATAGATGACGACGACTATGTCCGCTCGCTATCTTCCTAAAGCTCAAAGCTCTATAGGTAGTAGCTGGCCCTCTCCTCGACGGACCGGAATGTCCTTAAACTAATAATGGGCAGAAATGTCCTTAAACTAGTGACGGACCGAAACGTCCTTAAACTAACGACGGACCGAAACGTTCTTAAACTAACGACGGACCGAAATGTCCTTAAACTAACGACGGACCGAAACGTCCCTAAAGCTACTACCGCGGCATCCTTAGGCTGACGGGATGAATAAAGAAAAAGGAGAAAAAGAAAAAGGAATACAAAAAAATAATATAATAAAAAAAAGACGGTATGTCCATAAGCAAAATGGGCACGGATGAAAACCCGAAAGGGCTCCGTGAGTAAAAACAGCAGGGCTACCGGCAAGTGTTCGTGAAAACCCGAAAGGGCGCGACCTTGTAAAAAAAGAGAGAGAGAAAAAGAATATAAAAAAACGGTATGTCCACAAGCAAAAAGGGCACGGATGAAAACCCGAAAGGGCTCCGTGAGTAAAAACAGCAGGACTACCGGCGAGTGTTTGTGAAAACCTGAAAAGGTGCAACCTCGTTAAAAGACACTTACAGGGTCCTCTCGACCTTGTAAGGAGAAACCACCCGCATGAGATCCTTACGACTCACAAAGTAGCAACACACTTAGGGATCCTCACGATTCCTAAGGAGAAAATACACTTGCGAGATCCTTACGACTCGTAAGGAGAATTCTCTTATGAGACCCTCACGGCTCATGAGATTTGAAAGTCTTAAGTTACAGAAACCTAAACCTGTTCTTAAGCAAATCCCCCATAACCTTCGATATTGCCCTACAAGGGGCTCAATACTGACCCTTGTATACAATCCACGGGCGCGAATAAACATTTCCCCAGCAAAGTCACACCCATGACTAGGGGCATGTCCATACGGTGAACAACCCTTATAATTCCTCTCGACTTATAAGGAGAAAACCCTCTTGTAGGATCCTTACGACTTACAGAGGAACATACACTTAGGAATCCTCACGATCCCTATGGAGAAAATACACCTGCAAGATCCTCACGACTTGTAGGGAGAAATACCTTTGTGAGACCCTTACGGCTCATGAAGTCAAAAGCCTTGGTCGACGGGACCCTTAACCCTGTTTACTAAGCCACCCTTGTTCAACATCGACAGAGGCAGATGATGATTCGCTCCTGGCCATATCCCAGTTGTAGCGGTGCTGATGCCGAAATCTGTGTCTAATCTCAGGTTTATGGCGAAAAGCCAGTAGGCCGCACGTGCATACGGGATAGCCGAAATGATGGGGTAACCTGCAATAAAAAGCAGCAGGCAAAAATATATGCACGCAAAATAGCCGAAATGATGGGGCAACTCGCAATAATTAAAAAAAAACAGCGAGTGAAAATGAAATAAATAGCCGAAATGATTGGGCACCGCGAAAAATAGCCGAAATGATAGGGCAACGCGACCTCCGCGATATAAAAGCTGAAATGATAGAGCATCGCGGAAAAAGAAAAAAAAAGGTTTCAACTTATGCCCTACCGGTGATGTTCCATCACACCCTGTACAAAATCCAAGGGCGTAACCAAAAAGGGATCATACTTCTCCCCCAGGTTTCATCAGAAGAAGAAGCCAAATCTCGACAGGCCGCGAATGACTTAGAGATCATCTCAGCACTCGTCTCGTAACAACGGACACAACTCTAAGCTAAGCGGAACAGCGGCAACTCCCAGTTCCATGGCTCGGTGGTATACATATCGCCAACAGTCAAACCTCCATCCCGTGAAATGCGGATACAATCAGCAAAATTCCTGGTTACGTGGAACGCGGATAACGTCACTCTTTGACCCCGTGGAAAACGTCCAGAGCGGATCCTGGTCCTCGCGGAACACGGCAGTGAACCCGTGTGAAGCACCCAGAGCGGAGCCTAGTCCTCGCCGAACACGGCAGTGAACCCGTGTGAAGCATCTAGTGCAAAATTCCTGGTTACGTGGAACGCGGATAACGTCACTCTTTGACCCCGTGGAAAACGTCCAGAGCGGAGCCTAGTCCTCCCCAAACACGGCAGTGAGCCCGTGTGAAGCATCTAGCGCAAAATTCCTGGTTACGTGGAACGCGGATAACGTCACTCTTTGACCCCGCGGAAAACTCCCAGAGCGGAGCCTGGTCCTCGCCAAGCGCGGCAGTGAACCCGTGTGAAGCACCCAGAGCGGAGCCTAGTCCTCGCCGAGCACGGCAGTGAACCCGTGTGAAGCATCTAGTGCAAAATTCCTGGTTACGTGGAACGCGGATAACGTCACTCTTTGACCCCGTGGAAAACGTCCACAGCGGATCCTGGTCCTCGCGGAACACGGCAGTAAACCCGTGTGAAGCATCCAGAGCGGAGCCTAGTCCTCGCCGAACACGGCAGTGAACCCGTGTGAAGCATCTAGTGCAAAATTCCTGGTTACGTGGAACGCGGATAACGACACTGTTTGACCCCGTGGAAAACGTCCAGAGCGGAGCCTAGTCCTCCCCAAACACGGCAGTGAGCCCGTGTGAAGCATCTAGCGCAAAATTCCTGGTTACGTGGAACGCGGATAACGTCACTCTTTGACCCCGCGGAAAACTCCCAGAGCGGAGCCTGGTCCTCGCCAAGCGCGGCTGTGAACCCGTGTGAAGCACCCAGAGCAAATACCGGACTGTGGAGTCCTTAAAATCCACGGACTATGATGTCCTTAATCTCGACCGTAATGTCTTAAAACTAACAATCAACCATCCTGATTCTGTACTGATTCTACCTTGGTTTAAGGGTACATCTCTTCACTCCTTTGATGCCTGACGTTGTAATTCCTCAACGTCTTCAAAGAGGTGACGGGTCCTTGCAACCTAATATCGGACTGTGGAGTCCCTAAATCCACGGACTATGTGGTCCTTAACCTTGACCGTGATGTCTTAAAACTAATATCGGACTGTGGAGTCCTTAAATCCACGGACTATGAGGTCTTTAACGTTGACCGTGATGTCTTAAAACTAATATCGGACTGTGGAGTCCCTAAATCCACGGACTATGAGGTTCTTAACCTTGACTGTGATGTCTTAAAACTAACATCGGACTGTGGAGTCCTTAAATCCACGGACTATGAGGTCCTTAACCTTGACCGCGACGTCTTTAAACTACGATGCCTTGAGAAACCCCTGACTCCGTGAAACACGGACAAGGGCGACCATATCCAGCACTTGCAGGCCCTCACGACCTGTAAGGAAGAAAACTCTCTTATGAGATCTTTATGACTCTCAAGGGAAAACCCGCTTAAGAATCCTCACGATTCTTAAGAAGGACTTACACCTATGGGATCCTCTCGACCCATGGGGAAAAGAAAAAAACTCTTTATGAGACCCTCGTGGCTCATAAAATGCAAAAGTCTTAGGAAGCAGATCTTAACCCTGAATCCTAAGCCATCGCTGCCCTGCAAGTAGGCCAAGATGAATTGTCCGCAGAATACATTCAATGAAAAGAGACACGTCATTGAGAAGAAAAATGTATCTTTTATTCATAAACTAAAATGGATACAAAGAAACGAAAAGAAGATACTCTCATTCATGAGTATATACAAAGAAAGAGAAAAAAAATACAAGTCCTCAAGCCGGCGGGCGGTGTAGTAATTTTACCAGCTCATCGTTTTGTTGCTGAGCCACGGCTTCATGACGCAAGTCTTCCAGAAGACGAGCCTCCGCCTGAGCTTGCTGAGCCTGATACGAAGCAAGCCGAGCTTCGAGCTCTTTCTCGGTGGCTTTATGAGCCTCGACCCTCTCACGAGTGAACGTGGCAGCTTTATCGAGAGCCACCACCTCTTTTATGGACTCCTGAAGCACCCGCCAGAGTTCGTATGCTTTGTTGGCTTTGGCTGTGAGGCTGGCCTGAAGCTCGCTCAGCGCCTTAGAAGCTAGCTCCCTCTCCGAGAATTTGCGGCCAAGCCTCTTCTCGCATGACGTCATGTTGGCCGCGCATCATGCTATCAGACCCCGCAACTCCGCTTTTGCAGCCACGGCTTCCGAGGAAAGGCGAGAACATTCAAGGGCATGCAAACAAGCCTCCACCTTCCTATAGAACTCCACCCAGACCCGCACCACCTCCTCACTATGATAGGTGGCAAGAAAAGGAAGAGAGCCGTTAGCTTCAGCGGCAAACGCTTCAGCTGTGGTCGCGCTACCAGCACGGAGCACCTCGACGAAAGATGATAGGGAGACAAGGCTCAATTGGGCCAGGCGTTCTGAAGCCCGCAAAGCATAAGGGCCGGGCGACATCATGATGTGCGATTCCAACGCCATGGAGACTGGCAGGGCTGTTCAAATTTGACAGATGTTAATAAAATTCTTAAGCACAGAACGAACGGGATTATAATAAAATGTCACTCACCGACAGTCAAACAAGTAGGAGCTGAAGGTTCCCCTGGCCCTTCAACAACCTCGACCTCATCGTCAGCTTCCAAAACTATAAGAGACATCAACGTCATTTCGCAAAATAGTAACAATGCTATGGTAAAAGAAAAAAGGGCGAATGACACTAACCTTGCCCGGAGGAAAGGACAATACGCTGAGGGGAGATCGCCTGCGGAGCCGCCAGCTCCAATAAACGTTGAAATGACTGTCGAGGCGACAGATCAGCGATAGAGGCCGCCAAACCGTGCAATTCTGGGAAAGATAAAAGAGTTTAGACCATGGAAGGGTTGCTAATTTAAAACGCTGAGGGTTACCTTCAACGCTCCTCCCATTCTGAGCCGGGGGGATAGCAGCTTCAACGGCCTCCGCCGTGACCTCAGGCTCCAACAAAGGAAGAGTAGTCCCGACTACCTCTCTTCCAGCCTCTGGGCCGCCCTCAGTAAGAGTCATTGGGGCGGCGACCTCCAAAGGAGCCTCCCCCAAAGGGGCAAGCACTCCCTGATCAAGAACCGCCGCTGGAGGCTCTACCATGAGAGGAGCAGCCTCATCAGCCCCCTCCACATCAAGCAAGGCTTCATCGAGAATCTCGGTGGGCTTTAGCTTTAATGGGCCCGTAGGGAGCTCCCCCAGTGTCGAAGATTCTGCACGATTCAAATAAGAATAAGGATACATATGCACGGGCATAAATAATCGGAAGAACTACAAAAGAACTATAACGTACCGATACGTAAAGAGGCCCTCAATATGGCTTCTTCAAGCCGCTGCTCCTTCTCAAGGAGGTGGGCTCGCCGGGGTTCAAGGGTAGACTCATGGCCGCCGGTCCATAAAGAAAGTGCGTCCGCTGCGTCCTCTGAAGCGGCCTGCTTCAGAGCCCTTTCCCCCCATTCCTCCAAAGGACCGATAAACCGCCGCCGAATCCACGAAGGGTCTTTGTAAAAAATTACAGCGGGATAGGACTTCTTCGGAACCTTGGCGTTATGAGACGCGTCTTTGGAACGCCGTATGGCCTCAGCCAACTATGCGGCCTCCTCATCGGCCGAACTCGGGAAGAGAAGTCCAACGTCTGACTCTTGCAGGGCCAATGATTCGTCTTCAAGGATAGGCTCAGACTCAGCCAAAGAATCGAGCAGATTGGTGGCCGCTTTCCTCCGCCGCTTAGACCCAGAGCCGGTCGCCGAGGATGACCGCTTCCTTCCCCGCGAAGCCTTAGGGCGGCGCCGACCCACATCGCCCTCGACGCCCTCATCCCTATTACTCTCGCTCGGTGCCACAACCGAGGATGACACCGCCATTGTCGATGCCACGGGGGGCGGTACTGACACCGGCGGTGGTGCCACTACTGGGGCCTGTCTACCCCGCGATCGGGAACCCAGGGGCATACCAGCTGTTGGAGTAAGGTCTACCCCTGACTCCCCCGGAATGAGCGTGGTGCCAATCTCCCTTAGAGGGAAGCGAACCGGAGCCCTCGGTCGCAGCTTAGCTCCCAAAGCCTGAGGAGGGGCATCATGACCAAGAAGCACCCTTCTTTCCTCAAGAATAATCGGGTTCACCCGATGGAGATACCATCCCGTAAACGCCCCCACGCACCGGGGCGTATGCTCCGCTTCAGGGATCATAAAATTGGAGCCGGTGTTCAACCTCACGAAATGATGTGCGGCATCGCGAACGGCGTCAAGTGAAGGGACCAGCGCAACGATGAAAGCCTCAAAGGGAACGCCCTGGTCGTATCCAAGCTGTCGGGCGAATCGATGCGGGTTGTACCGCATGAAAAGAGCTGCACTGTCCTGGCGAAACACCAAGTAGCCCGGTCTAATTGTATACAAGTGTGCGGCCTCCCGGGGCTTCAAAGAAGGTGCGTTGTCTTTCGACTGGTCCCAGAGTTGCTGAACCGGACCTGAGGGAATAGACAAGACCCGATCATTAAAAACCAGCCCGCCAGCGGCAGCGTAAGGAGAAATCAACACCCGAATAGCCCCAAATTGGGTCGGGTCGGAGGCAGAAGCATCCACTAATCGCATAATTCTTGGGAAGGGGTAGGCATCGTAAAATGAAGGCCTCTGATGCATGGCAAAAGCCCCCAACACATGCATTTCGATCCAAGACGTGAAATAATGAAGCGAAAAGTTCACCACATCCACGCCGGGGGTAAAGGTATTAGCTGCGGTGCCCAACCCATGATAAAGATGCGCCAGCGCCGGGATGCCGATAGCCAATCGCGTCCCCTCAGCAATACGATGAGCCGGGTAGATAACCGAGGCTCTCATGAAGCGGCGATGCATGGAGATAACGAACCAACTGAGCCAGACGCTAACAAACCCCACGAAGAACGTCTCCTCATCCATGCCGGGAGCTGCGATGGATTCGAAAGACGTCGGCGACATTATGGGAATGTAGTATTGCGGCAGGTCCGATTCATTAGTTGGCAGTTTCTTCGGGCCAAACCCAAAGGGGTCTTTGATGTTTGCAAACTTCGGGGCTGTCTTCGATAAGGCGTCCTCGCGAAGGAAACGAGCAATGAAGCTCTTGAAAGTAACACCCTGCTCTTTGGATTCGGTGAATAATCGGTTGAAGATACCTAGCGCCTTAATTAAACTGGGACGCTTGTGGCGGACGGCATTCTCAAAAGACAGGCCGTCAACTGGGGCGGGCTTGGGCTCAAAGATGTACTCGTCAGAAGGCAGTAACTCCTCATACAGATTACCCCTGATTGGCAACCCCGAGATGTCATAGAAATCTGCCAGAGAGATCGAGACCTCGCGATCTCCTAGAATGAAAGTGTTGGTGGGAAGATTCCATTGGTTCAAAAACGCCTTAACCCACAAGACATGCGGGGACTTATAATGGAAGAGTGACGCGTATATTGCCTGATAAAGCCCAACCTTCTGTAGCCACGCACGATGGGCAGAAAGGATGTAGCGAGCCCAGAGAAGGTAGCCCGTAGGGTGCCGAGGAGTGAGCCCTATCTTATAAATTTGCCCCTACGGGTGGGCCTCACCCTGGCAAATACGCCGCCCCAAGATATCTATGGCCGGGATTGGATGGTTCGGAATACCGGTCGTCGAAGGGTCGAGCCTCCCCGTTGGAGTCCAGTTGGGCATTTCCACAGCAAAAACCGTTCTCGGAGGGTCCATCGGTAAGAATGGGAAAGTGGGCTCCGTCGGTACCAGCGCAAAGGAAACTCCGGCGACCCTGAATAATATGACTATACCAAGATCTCCATTGAAGTAGGTTGGTACAGTTCGGGTCATGGGCCCGGATCATCGCCATCGCTTCCTCATCAGATGGTGACTGAGGAAAAGCAGCCTCCGAGCGAGAAAAGGGAAAGCATGGAACAGAAGCCATCGCACCTGAAATCCAATAAAAGAAGACCGTTAAAAGCAAAGTCAGCGGTATATATATATCCATGCACGAACATGAAGACTAGTTAAAGAAAGCAACAGTAGATTTTTCTGGGACCATTGGCTACAAAACACATGGGCCCCACAGAATCAAGATGACGGCTCATTAATAATGAGACCAAGCAGTTATAATAAAACAGAGGGAATATCCTCATTAAATAAAGAATGGGTTTCAAGTAACCCTATACATTCCCCCTAGAAGACAAATCTGTCTCGGGCTCTACAACAGATCCAATAGGATCAAAGGAATTAAATTCCCACAGAAGACATCATTACAAAGTTCCTGTTTCATTAATTACAGAATGACAACCTAGGGTAAGGAGACCCTAAGGAGCCTCTATAAGAAGAAACTGAGTTCTTCACAGGAATTAAATTCCTTATTAAGAAAAGGGAATTAAATTCCCCAAAAAGCCTTTTCTGTGAACAGAGTTAAACTCCATGGATCATCATATGAACCCTAAGAAATCTACCGTTGGAGGTTAAAATGGTTTCGAAACTCGAAGAAAAATGGGTTCTTTGTTAATAAAAGGGTAAAAACCCTTGTTTCAGATTTAAAATCCAGAGGAATGTGAGAGTTCATCGTTCATTCGAGAGCATTACCTAAAGAGAAAGGTCCTTTCGAACAGAGTTAAACTCTGAAAATTGTTTCAAGACAGAGAACTAAGCTCTGGAAGAAGAGAATTAAATTCTCAGAAAAAGTTTGCAAGGAAGAAGATGAGCAAAGTGGAGGCGTCCCTGAAATGACCCCAATATTTATAGGAGGTGATGGAAACGTTTCAACTCCCCAAATCCTTAGAGGAATCCAACGGTCACAAAAGGTGACAGCGTTACACTCACGTGCAGACACGTGAGAACAACGCTGTGGGGGCATTTGTTTCCTGATTTAAAATCAGGAAAGCCTACGGAAGAGGCTTCAAAAAAGGGTCACGTGCTCACACATGACCAGCAGTCACGTGTTGGCACGTGACATTTAAAAACATCGGCAAGGCAGATTCAGCTTCCCGACTACATCAAAGAAAAGGGCTTCAGAAAGGGTCACGTGCTCCCACGTGACCTGGGTCACGTGTTGGCACGTGACATTTAAAAGCGGCTTCAAAGGCAAACCGGTTCCCTGATCAAATCAAGGAAAAGGCTTCAGAAGAGGTCACGTGCTCCCACGTGACCAGGGTCACGTGTTGGCACGTGACACTCAAAAGCAGCAGACTCGTTCTCCGGTTAAATCAAGAAAAAGGGTCCAGACGAGGGTCACGTGCTCACACGTGACCAGGGGTCACGTGGTGGCACGTGACGGTTAAGCAGCGGCCAGAAGGCTGAGCACAAAAAGAAGGAGAGGGCTCGTTCCAAGGGGTTCACGTGTCCACACGTGACCAAGGGTCACGTGGCCACACGTGACCAGCTTTCAAAGCCTATTTGTTAACAGAATTAAGTTCTGAGAAAAGACCTCTCAAATCTTTCCAAAGGAACCGATTGAATTAAAGATTTAAAGGTGATTAGATATCATCTATCTATGAAAAAATCTCGAATTTGGAAAGATTTCCTCTTGGAATCTAACCGAAACAACAAAGGAGAATCTCTGGATTTCAAATCCAATGGTGGATAAAATTCACCTAATAATCCAAAGGTCCAAATGAATGATGAATACAAATCAAATCTCTCAATGAAATATTCATCAAAAACTAATTGATTCTGCTGCTTCTCCTATAAATAGGAGCCAAGAGACACACAGAGGGATATATATATATAGAGAGGCAGAAAAGAATCGATATAAAAAAAAAGAGGAGAGCCTTGATACTTTGGAGAAATTTGGATCTTCTGCAAAAGAAAACCCTAGGTAAGAAAGGGAAGGCTTTTTGAAAGAAAAAGAGAATTTAATTCTCAACAGAGTTTAACTCTGATATAAAACAGAAGAACATAGTTCTCTCTTTGGTGGAGGATCTGTAAAGTGCACATCTCCCCTTGAGTTGAGAATTTAATTCTCAATGGGTTGAGATCCTGCCATGCAGATCCAAAGCATAGAGAAGGAATGGAAGCTTGAGAATTTAATTCTCACAGAACTATAGGAATTTAATTCCTTCAAAATAAAATTAGGGTTTGACCCTATGTTATGGGAATTTAATTCCTTCAGAATAAACAGATCCAGGGTTTAACCCTAATTAAGAACTTAGTTCTATTAAAATAATAGGAATTTAATTCCTATGACAGAATCTCATTCCTCAGAATAATTCTCTAAAAAAGAGAGTGGGAATCTAATTCCTTAAAGCTTTTATCAGGGTTTAACCCTATGATAGAATTCAGTTCTTCACATACATGAGGAATTTAATTCCTGCAGAAAATTCAGAGTTCAACTCTATCTCAGAATATAAATCTTCAAAAGAAAATAGGAAGTTTATTCCTCTAAAATTATTGTCAGGGTTTAACCCTACGAAGAATTTAATTCTTGAAAGGGATTAACAGATCTTCTAAAAAAGAAAAGAAACATACATAGAGGCAGGGTCACGTGTAACCACGTGACCCCCGAAAAGATCCACAGAAAAGGCCCTTTTGAGGCAGTACCTCACGTGACCCACGTGACCCTTGGCAGAGGCTTTAACATACGAGCATTTAAATGCCCGTCACGTGATGGCACGTGCTGATGCGATATTCTCAGCAGAACAAATGAAGGGAGGGCGCCCTCACGTGTTACCACGTGACCCCTCTTGCCTTAGTGTTTAACACTAAATTGGAACCCCTGAATCCAGTGTTAAAACACTGTTTGGCCTTAGTGTTCAACACTAATCAAAGAACTTTATTTGCAGTGTTTAACACTAAATTTTCTTAGTGTTCCACACTAATTTGAAATCTCTGCCACCAGTGTTTAACACTGATTATCTTAGTGTTTAACACTAATTTGAGATTTCTGTTGCTAGTGTCTAACACTGACTTGCCTTAGTGTTTAACACTAATTTGAAGCCCCCGTCGCTGGTGTTTAACACCAATTATCTTTTAGTGTTAAACACTAACTTACCAATCTCATTCCCAGTGTTTAACACTAGTTGGTCTTTAGTGTTTAACACTAGCTTTAGCCCAATTGGCTAAGTATTCAGAGGAAAAGCCCCTCCTTTGATGGACCAACTGAGAAAGCTAATATTCCAAACATGATTGGACTTAGCCCAAGATGGCCATAAGTCCTCAATTCAGACTTAACTGGGCTAATGGGCTCATAACATAATTAATTGGTCTTGATCCCAAATCGGGCCGAAGACTATTTAATCCACCCCGGTTCAAGGGTATATCTCTTCACTCCTTTGATACTTGGCGTTGTAATCCCTCAACGTCTTCAAAGAGGTGACGGGCCCCGATGACCACACATCGATTCGGATTGTGGGGTCCTTAAACCCATGGACTATGAGGTCCTTAACCTTGACCGAGATGTCTTAAAACTAACAACGGACTGTGGGGTCCTTAAACCCATGGACTATGAGGTCCTTAACCTTGACCGAGATGTCTTAAAACTAACAACGGACTGTCGGGTCCTTAAACCCATGGACTATGAGGTCCTTAACCTTGACCGAGATGTCTTAAAACTAACAACGGACTGTGGGGTCCTTAAACCCATGGACTTTGAGGTCCTTAACCTTGATCGAGATGTCTTAAAACTAACAACGGACTATGGGGTCCTTAAACCCATGGACTATGAGGTCCTTAACCTTGACCGAGATGTCTTAAAACTAACAACGGACTGCGGGGTCCTTAAACCCATGGACTATGAGGTCCTTAACCTTGACCGAGATGTCTTAAAACTAACAACGGACTGAGGGGTCCTTAAACCCATGGACTATGAGGTCCTTAACCTTGACCGAGATGTCTTAAAACTAACAACGGACTGTGGGGTCCTTAAACCCATGGACTATGAGGTCCTTAACCTTGACCGAGATGTCTTAAAACTAACAACGGACTATGGGGTCCTTAAACCCATGGACTATGAGGTCCTTAATCTTGACCGAGATGTCTTAAAACTAACAACGGACTGCGGGGTCCTTAAACCCATGGACTGTGAGGTCCTTAACCTTGACCGAGATGTCTTAAAACTAACATTGGACCGCAATGTCCTTAAACTACCCATGGACCGCAATGTCCTTAAACTACCTACCGACCGCAACGTCACTAAACTAAACAACAGAGCCCCCCTTTTATTGCTCTCTTGTTGGATCTAAACGATCCCGTTAAGTTGATCTTAGTCTAAAAACTAGACTAACGTATCCTTAACAAACGTTTAAGTCGATCTTAGTTTCAAATGAGGCTAACGTATCCTTAAACCCAAACCCCCAAACCCAAATCTAAGATAATACGGATTTAGACTAGTCCACGCCCTACGGGCGACGACATAACTCAGTCTCCGTATACAATCCACGGGCAACTAAATATAAAATAAACACACACGACACGAAGTGACCATCTGGAGAAGGAGAAAATGGTTACCGCGATGCAGTAGCGTAATTAACTGCAGGGGCTTGCGCCTGCAGGGAAGAGCGTCCCCACAATCAAAAACCCCTCAAGCGAGGGGGAATCTGACGAAGTCTGCTACATCGGACGCATCCGTTTAAACCTTCGATACATGGTGCCATAAATCAACTTGGCATCTTCGGAGAGGTGGACGGATAGCACCAATTAGCATCTGCCCCGAACCCCAGGCGAGACGGCCCCACGTCTCGGCCGCCGTTCGGAGTGGAACAGTATGTACTGTTAAACGCACGCTTAAAATATCGATCGACTAAGTTCCAAATTGGCCCCAATAGCAAAACAACACTTCACTGAAACCTGGGCCAAAACAGAATATGAAAAAATTCACAATTCCAAGTCTCTGTGCTACAGTAAAAATTTAAAGGCCCGTGGCCAATAAGTGGCCGCGGATCCGCCGCCAAAAGGGGGTTAGCGCGGCGGTTCCGCGACAACTTGGAGGCATCACGAGCTCAAATTTTTTCTGTACCCTTATATTCGCCTGCACGGATTTTTAAGATGCCTCAAATAATTTTTTGACCACGTTTGAAAATCGACAGCAAACAGAATAACGGAATCGTGTTTTCGGTAAAATCCATCGATTGATCTTTTAAGCACGTTTAAACAAGCTAGTAAGGGGTTTAAAGGGTGGCTCTGATACCATGAAGGGTCCCGGCAGCGCCCCGGCCGTCGAAACGCGGCCAAAATGCGGAACAAAAATTTATCTAAATCGACGCTACCGCTACCCGAGCCCCGGATCTACCTTAAACCCAAGACTAGCAAACAAAGAAGAGGTTAGAATTGTTATACCGAGATGATCCGTGTCCTTCGGTCTTCATTCCAAGCTCCTAGTGTTCCTCTGACGATGTTTGATTGCCGGTTTTCCTCCATCTCCGATGATCCACCCGAGGGAAACGACGCAAGCTCCAACCTCGTCGAACGAGGTAACCAACGCTCCAAAGTCGCTAGCGATGGAGAGTGGGGGTGTATGAAAATGCCACTACCATTTTTCTCTCAAACTCATTTGCTCATGAGAGCAACCATAGAAGAAGAATGAAGGTGGTGAAGAAGACTTGGCATGAACAAAGGAAATGGCTAAGTTTTCTTTTGTGTGAATGAGAGAGTGGGCTTGTAATGCAAGTGTGAATTAATCCCAAAAACAAATGAATCCCAATCACCACAATAAGTGGCCGGCCCCCCTCTCTCTTCCACACAAAAATAAAATCATTTTTCTTTTCAATTTCATTAAACAAATGAGACCATACTTCAAGCCCATACGTTGTCCATGTTCATGCCACCTCATACCTCCTTTCCACCTCATTTCCAAATGATTTTCAATAAATAAAATCATTAATGAGGTGGCACCTTCTAGAAGCTATTCCGTATAAAATACAGAATACTTCCGGTACATGTACCGAAATACATATAAGCGTATTCGTACCAAAATACGAATAGCCGAGAGAGAAAATGTATAGTGAACAATAATACTAGAATACGTATATACAACTACATATATAAATTATTAAATCAAAACCTAATTTAATAAACTGGCTTGATCCTAAGCCGCTAGTATTATCAACCATCCGATTAAAGTCTGCGCAACACTTGCACATATTTAATCGGACACCTGTATGTATCAACATATCTCATGTACACCATATCGCCTGAACCGTGAAAACCCTCTGTATGGGACTCTAAAGACTCGTCAATACGCTGGCAGTGGGTTTAACCACAAGCACGTCAGCGGCACTAGCTGTACGTAACGGCTACCCAGGTATTGAGCGAAAGGGAGGCCGACGAGTAAACTCATCCCGAACCCCCACTGAGCCTGTCAGTGACAATATCCGCACAGTCCGGTCTGTTCGTCTAAGAGTATCGCATATCGAGTCTAGGGGGTGGATAAAGTCAGACCCCTAACAACGAGATATTTAGTGTCGGTATGAAACCCATCACCACCTGAGAAACTATCGATCCTGGATCGATAATTCTCGTCCACCGTGTCCACGGATTTATGGTGATGGCCATCCGTACACAACGCGACATCAACCCCCAATACCGGGAGAGACGAATCCCCGACGATCCGATCACTGCCTCCATGTGGATCGAGACTGTACCCAACTAAAACCTGTTTGCAAGACTCCTTTGAGCCGTGGTAGGGTAGTAATCAAAGCACAGTAGGAACTCACACGAGACAAATGACGATCTCAGGTCGACAGACTAACCTGTACACATGTCACCTGGGAACTGCTATCTGACAATAGGTATAATACCAACTAGCAGGTTCCCGGCGAGTCCATCCAGTATACTCATAACCCAATGAGCACCTGTATACTATCTTAAGTGAACAAACTAACACCAATAGCTTGTGAGACCTGGCCACCGCCCCTCGTCGGGGTTGTTCCCCTCCGAAGGACGGCGCGACTGACGTCTTGCTTGAAATTCAGGGCAGATGCTAATAGGTGCTATCCGTCCACCTCTCCGAAGATACCAAGTTGATTTATGGCAACGAGTATCGGAGGTTTAAACGGATGCGGCCGATGTAGCAGACTTCGTCAGATTCCCCCTCGTTTGAGGGGTTTTTTTATTGTGGGGACGCTCTTCCCTGCAGGCGCAAGCCCCTGCAGTTAATTACGCTACCGCACCGCGGTAACAACTTTCTCCTTCTCCAAAAATTTCATTTCGTGTCGTGTGTGTTTATTTTGTGTTTGGTTGCCCGTGGATTGTATACGGAGACTGAGTTATGTCGTCGCCCGTAGGGCGTGGACTAGTTCAAATCCGTATAATCTTAGATTTGGGTTTGGGGGGTTGTGTTTAAGGATACGTTAGTCTCGTTTGAGACTAAGATCAACTTAAACGGTTGTTAAGGATACGTTAGTCTAGTTTTTAGACTAAGATCAACTTAACGGGATCATTTAGATCCGACAAAAGAGCAATTGGGGGCTCTATTGTTTAGTTTAGTGACATTGCGGTCAATAGGTAGTTTAAGGACATTGCGGTCCAACGTTAGTTTTAATACATTGCGGTCGAGGTTAAGGACGTCGTAGTCCGTGGATTTAAGGACTCCACAGTCCGCTGTTAGTTTTAAGACATTGCGGTCAAGGTTAAGGACGTCGTAGTCCGTGGATTTAAGGACTCCACAGTCCGATGTTAGTTTTAAGACATCGCGGTCAAGGTTAAGGACGTCGTAGTCCGTGAGTTTAAGGACTCCACAGTCCGTATCAATGTGTGTGGTTATCGGGACCCGCCACCTCTTAGAAGACGTTGAAGAATTACAACGCCGAGTATCAAAGGAGTGAAGAGATGTACCCTTAAACCGTGGTAGATTAAGTGATCTGCAGTCCAATTTGGAAACTAGGATCAATTATCATATTATGAGCCCATCGGCCCAATTAAGTTTGAATTGAGGACTTATGGGCATTCTGGGCTAAGTCCAATTATGTTTGGGATATCGGCCCTCTGTTGATTCATTAAAGGAGAGGCTTTGCCTCTGGAAACTTTAGCCAATTAGGCTAAAACTAGTGCTAAATACTAGAGACCAACAGCGTTGAACACTGAGAATAAGACTGACAAGTTAGTGTTAAACACTAAAAGATAATCAGTGTTGAACCCTGGGAAAGGAGTTTTCAGATTAGTGTTAAACACTAAGCAAATCGGTGTTAGACACTGCTAATAAAGTTTTCTAAATTAGTGTTAAACACTAAGCAAATCAGTGTTAAACACTGGAAATAGAGATTCCCAATTAGTGTTTAACACTAAGGCAGATCAGTGTTAAACACTGGATACAGAAGTTTCAATTTAGTGTTAAACACTAAGGTAAGAGGGGTCACGTGTTGACACGTGAGGGCGCCCTGCTTCCCTTTATTTTATTTGGTCAAAAGTCTTGAATACTTTTAAAGTATCACGTGCCGTCACGTGATGAGAATTCTGGTGCTTGTCTGTTAAAGCTTCAGCCAAGGGATCACGTGGTAGCACGTGATAGCGCCCTGTTTCTCTTTATTTTGTTCTACAGATAAGTGTTTAACACTTTTAATTCTGAAAGCCATCACGTGTGGGCACGTGATGGGGGCTTGCGCTTTGATCCGCTAGAATGCTCAGTAGGGGTCACGTGTCGACACGTGAGGGCGCCCTAAAGCTCTTTTCTGTTTCTTTTTCTTTTGTGTGCTTTAGAGATCACGTGGGGCACATGAGGCACTGCCTCAAATTTCTCTTTTGGGAGTCACATGGTAACACGTGAGGTGCCTTCTTCAGAGCTTCATTTGGCGGGTCTCTGTATGCGTTAAAGTTCTGTTCATAGAGTTAAACCCTAAACTTCTGAAGAATTATATTCTTAATAGGGTTAAACCCTAGTTTCTTTTCTTAAAGGAATTAAATTCCTGTGATTTTGAGAGGATTATGTTCTTAGTTAGGGTTAAACCCTAGTTTTGTTCATTTTTGAAGGAATTAAATTCCTATGACATAGGGTTAAACCCTAACTTTATCTCAAGGGAATTGAATTCCTATCATTTTGTGAGAATTAAATTCTCTAAACTCAGTTCCTCCTCTGTGTTTTGGATCTGCATGGCAGGATCTCAACCCAATGAGAATTAAATTCTCAATTCATAGGGAGATGTGCACTTTGCAGATCCTCAACCAGAGAAAGAACTAAGTTCTTTTTTATTATAAGAGTTAAACTCTTTTGAGAATTAAATTCTCCTTTGAAGCCTCCCTTTTCCTTTCTTACCTAAGGTTTTCCTTTTTGCAGAGAATCAAAGGCTCTATCTCTCTCTCTCTCTCTCTATGTAGAAAAAGATTCAGAGGTCTCGAGGTTTTAGAAAAAGGTTTTAGAAAAAGATCTTCAAAAAAGGGGCATTCTCTTCTTTTCTTGGCTCCTATTTATAGGAGAAGGAAGAGAATCAATTTGCTTAGTAAATCTCTTATTGAGAGATTTGACTTGTATGTTGAGAGATTTTGTCATTAATCTGGGCCTTTAGATTGTTAAGTGAATTTTATTCACCATTGGATTTTAAATCCAGAGATATTTCCTTGTTGTTTCGGTTAGATTTAGGGGGAAATCTTTCCAAGTCCAAGATTTTTCCATAAATAGGTGATATTTAATCACCTTTAGATTTTAATCCAACGGTTCCAAATAATTCTTTTTCCATTTTGGAAAGACTTGAGAGATCTTTTCTCAGAATTTAATTCTGTCATAAGGCTCTTGAGGCAGGTCACGTGTGGCCACGTGACCGTTGGTCATGTGTAGGCATGTGACCCCTGGTCACGTGTAGGCACGTGACCCCCTTGGAATGGGCCTCCCTTCTTTCTGCGCTTTTTCCTTTGCCGCTGCTCGGTCCTCACGTGTCAACACGTGACCGCTGGTCACGTGTTAGCACGTGGTGCCTCTTCCGGAGTTTTTCCTGATTTTAAATCAGGAAACAGGGGTCTCGATCAGTATACACTAGTCTACACTGGAGTATCGATGCCCGGTCTCGATACTCCTATGACTAGGGATATTTAAGAATGTGCTTATAGGACCCCAGCTTCCACGTATGTGATCGCCATCACAATGCTGGAAGTCAAGCAAGAATCCTATGGGCTCTATCAACATGTATATGATGATAAAGACAAACCAGATAGCATACTATCATCTTGAGTAAGACTGTTTTATCGGTATAGGTCCTGCCTCAATCATCATAGTCATCTGTCCGTGACTATGATAATTGCCTTGAGGGCACTATAGCCAACATGATTGACATAGCCGTGTTCTGCGAGGACCAGGCTCCGCTCTGGACGTTTCCCACAGGGTCATGATTGACATAGGCCGTGTTCCACGTGACCAGGAAAGGTTGACTCTCGGTTGTTTGTGCATTGTCGAGTCATGGAACTGGGAATTTTGCCGCAGCTCCAATTTGTTGATGTCGTGTCTGTTGAAATGAGACGGATATTGAGATGATTTCCAGGCTGTCTTGTGAACCGTCGAGACTTGGCTTTCTTTCAGATGGAGCCTAGGGGGAGGTATGGTTCCCTCTCTGTTTGTGCCCCTGGATTGTATACAGGGATCGATGTGATCTCACCTGTAGGGCAAAAAGTTTCATTCTTTCAGAATTTTTTTTTATTTCTTTCCGCGATGCTCTATCATTTCAGCTTTTATATCGCTAAAGTCGCGATTGCCCAATCATTTCGGCTATTTCTCGCGGTGCCCAATCATTTCAGCTATTTGTTTTATTTTTACTCGCTGCTTTTTATTGCGAGTTGCCCAATCATTTTGGCTATTTTTGTATGCATACATTTTTACTTGCTGATTTTGTTGCAAGTTGCCCGATTGATCTGTTTTAAAGAAGTGTTTGTAGAATAACCGCAATCAATAACGGTGTCGCGTGTAGCTAGACCGAGATGAGTACGGGTCGTCCTCAGGGAAACGTTGAATCTTTTAATCTTACTTTAGGCGTGTTGAGAAAGAAAGGAGGAAGAATAAAGAATGGTGAAGAATAGTTGTAGGTTCTAGATCTACGTCAAACACGGATGCAGAATATAGATCTAGATTAACTACGGATGTAAGTTTTATAGTAGAAGGGGGCTTGTATGGTTCATTAAGATTTAGTAGTCATGGATGATTAATTAAAGATTACTCTTTTTATCCTTTAATAGATTTAAAACTAGATCGACCGTGATGCATGTAGATTAGGGTTTCTGGAGGGAAAATGGTTCCCACTCTTAACCCCTATCTTGACATGGATCTCCGTTCATGTCTAGCCTTTACCAAAACAATCATTAATCTAATCTCTAATAGCTGCCGAGACTAGCAATAAATTGGTAGCGCGCCCGATTAGGATGTTAATGATTCTTTTGGTAAAGTTTATAAATTTTATAGGACGTAAAAAGAGTTTAAGGATCTTCATCATCTATTAATCTACCCTAATTCTACGAACCCTAATAAGCGGAGAATTACTCGCGCATGATGGAGATAAAATAACGGATAGAGATCATGATGTAAAAAATAAAATGCAATAAGAATAAAGACAACTACCTTTATTAATCAACTTGATCATATACACTTTGTTTCCTTTAGAAAATGATTACAAAAACCTAGTTTGCTTCTCGATCTCTTCTGAAGGAGGTAGATGAACAGTTGATGACCAGCCTGGATGCGTGAGCCGTCTTGGACTTCATGATCTCGTCGGCTTGATCATTTTCCAAGAGGCTCTCGGTCCTTATTTATAGTCCCAGAGCCAGAACCCCAGTTTCCTAATTTGGAAACTAGTTGTTAGGATCCTAACCACCAAAATCCCATATCTCAACGCCTAAAATCCGCGGCGGGACCGTGACCAATAGGTGGGTTTGGCCACGGTTCCGCGGCCAAGTAGGGGGATCGTCACATTTTTTTTCTAGGGCTTTATCTTGATGACACGTGGTGATCTTTTCACATCTCTGGAAACTAAAAATCTTCTCTTCGTCACTGCCAGAATTGATTTCTTTAGCTTACTTTCTTAATTAGGCAGGTTTGTTTTGCCAACTTTGATTTCCTTGATTTCAGTCCTGAAAATTCTGCACAATAAATAAACAAATAATATTAGTTTGTTTTATGGAGATATTAACTTAACCATTAAGAATTGGTCAAAGGCTTTTAATAAGGTAAGCATATTTAAATGGGCCAAATGTCGCATGGATATTTATGCTTACTTTTTCCTACATAATGTTAATTATAATATATAAACACATGAAAATAGTATTTTTACAGATAAACCTTGATATGTGTCAAATATTATATAAACACCTTTTATTATATAGAAATAGTAGGAAAAATATCATATTAGATGTGCAGTTTTATCAACTGAACAAATACCCCCAAACTTATCTTTGATCGCCCTGAGCAAACTAGTTATTCAAGAGAATGAGAAAGAAGAAAAAAGAAAAATCCTAAGTAGCACACTTTCGTGGCATTGCCCTGAGCACGTGCAATAAGCCGTTAAACCTCTAGGTGTCCCTAGTAGGAGGAGTGTTGTCTCCTGAGGGTTTTCAGTGAATTACACCCACAAAATCCTATAATAAAAGAAAAATAGTGAAAGTTACATACAAAGATAAGAATTATGAAAGAAAGAACTTGAAAATAAGAGTTTTCAACTACACCGGTTTTTCAGTTGCTATTAGCCCTATCTTAATGGTCGTGAAAAAATGTTAGAAATCACATCATCCCTCAATAAAACATCGCCTTTAGTTTTCCTCCCTATCTTTCTTCCAAACATTGATCATATACCCCTACGTGTGTGAACTGGACATCCCTACACTCGGAGAATTCAATTCAAGCAATCATACTCTTGTCCATCTACCTTAGTACATTTTAGTCGGTGAATATTTAGATCGAATATGCTCACACATTTTTCATGCGACCGTTAATACTTCTTGAGGTACTAACCAACCGATTACTCATGTGCTTGCAGATTAGGCGTAAGTAGTATTTTCCTCGTCTTGCAACATCTAAGGCTTAGCAGTGACTCCCAAACCAGTTGGTCTAAGGCACTAGGTGATAAAGCACCCTCGCTATATTTTTTTATTGCTGCCTTGGTGATAACAAAACCAGTGTTCATTTTTTCTTCTTCACCACATATATTTTATTTTATTTTCCTTCATACTAAGGCTTTTAGACAAGAGCATTTCAAGGTATCCTCTACTATCCCAAGTTTCAAGATGTGTGTGAGTGCGTATAGTAGGGTATCAACATTCAGATGTTTAGCTTCTAGAATAGGGACTATTTTTTAGACTTATTTTTATGCTCAGATTAGCAATTTCCTTCATCTTACTAACCCTTGGGACAACAGCTCATAACCACTTATTACTAGTTTTGTTTAAGAAAATCTCTAACTTTCTTGGTTTTCTCAAACTATTCCTATCTTTCATATGTAAATTTTCACTTTCAAACTTTTATTATCAATTTTTTTGTGTGCTTATATATAGTATAATGCAAAGTAATGCGTAAATAAGCCTAAACCTCCCCCAAACCTGTTTGCAGCAGTGTCCTCACTGTTATTTCTTTTAAATCTCAAAAACCTGTAGACTTGGGAGGAATGGTTATTAACGGGGGCAACAAAAATTGGAAGTGAAAATCCTCCCCCAAACTTATTTTTGGCTCACAATTTTGAGGACAAATTTTATTTTCAAGAGCCAAAATATACCCCCAAAACTTGAGTTAAACAATATTAAGCATTTTAAGGAGGGTAAAGTTATTTGGTTAATATAAGACTTTACAAAGACCAAAAGTTAATACCAACCATTCAAAGATTTTATCGATGTAACGTATAGGTCGGTGGAAGAACATGTTATATAGAGCCAAGAAAAAGTGGGGAAGAGATAAGTGGTGGTATGGAAAGGGTTTGCGTGAACGTGAATGTGAAAAGATAAGAGATGACGATAAATAAAAACGAGAATGTGAATGATCAGAAATGAGTGGAATATTGGCATTCTCGTATTTTATTAGAAAAAAGGGTGGCGGTTCAACTTCTATAGGTGGAGGTTGATTAATCACAAAATCCGTGTTGTTTAGGAATGCAAGTTCGTCAGCAAAAAGTTCTTCAAAATTGTCACGCCCCGCTTCCCAAAATATGGAATACGGGGGTTGACTAGGCCAGCCATGCTCCTACGGTCAAGGATACATCCTGCCATAGTCACACTTCGGCTTCTAGCTTTACATGGTAATCAGTAAATAATGCACAGGCAATGCGAAATGCAGTGACTGAAACGAAACAATATAAAGAACTGACCTGATGGAAACAAAAGAGTATAACTCTGGATAGCTAATCAAGGTGTCCGTGATATGCGTCTGGTCCTGGTCCAGGCTAAATCCTCTCCTCACACTGAGCATGCATACTCAGGTCGTCAGAGCGACACAATAGCAATATAATATACATAAATCAAATAACAACCCTAATAGTGATAGTAAATATACATAACAGTAAATCAATGACGGTATAGGTATGAACATGCAGTAATCAATGCAGTGGAACAGTAAAAGCAGTGAAAGAATATGCCAGGTATGTCAATACAGTAAGTGATGTATATCGATGCTATCACCCCTATCAGTCTCTAAGTCTCACTGTACAGGTCACTAAGCCTATCGTCAGTCCAAGTATGAGAGTCAACCACTCGCGAGTGTCCTCCACCCAAAGGTAGAACCCAAGGGCAAGGGATCACGGGCCCAACATGTAACTCACGGTAATAATCATGTACCCTGTAAATCTCCATATATCTCCATATATATATAAGCCGGCAAGGGACTCCCGAGATTCTGTTGAACTCACACTCAAACTGCCCCACACCCCGTGGTCTACATCAAACGCTAACCATAACCCTAAATACCAGTCGGTCTGTGACAAGTCTGCACGAGAATTGGAGGCAGGACCTCCATCAAGCACGTCCCGACTAATACCTAAGATAAATGATAGAGTCTGATGTCTTATCTGTGACACCCATGCAAGAGCTTCCATAAGTGTCCCATACCATTTATAGTCACACGTACACGCGTTCCACAGACGTCAACAATGCAATAGAATAATAAGGTTCACTGATTGTGTACAAGTACGTATCACTTTCACTTATTCACTGATACACGAACACTAACGTACTTACCACAATCATCACTAATACCTAACACTGGGTAATGCACGTTATCACTAGGTTATCAATGCAGTGACATGTGTATGATATGATGCGTAAACAGTATGTAAGGTATGATTAGAATGTCATGAGTCGGTAATCTACCACTTGCAATATTTATCATAAATCATACGGTTACAGTTTAGTGAAACGATGAACGGGGAATAAATAGTATGTTTAGTTATCTATCCAGCGAATTTAGTTTCACGCCAATCGGGTTCCAGGATCATTAATTATAGCCATTTCATTTTAAGCGTTCACGGCTGGAAATCCGGTTTCAGAATCGGAAGTCCGTTTCGCAACGCATTTTAATCCCAATTGGGATCATATTTTAGCAATGCTACAGTTGAATGAAATCTAGGTTTTTTAGTAAGGTTTTCAACGCAATAGACGGATCTTCAATCGCGTCTGTACGTCAAGAGATATACACTGTTCAATACTAGTATATCAATTCTGATTATGTTGGGACTGTTATACGTCCACGTCTATTAAATTACAGATTAAATAACAAACGATAACGAAATAGGATGAAACTACTTGTGTTGTCTAGCTAATAGATTCACCTATAATGAACAGTGGAGTTCCGCAACCTACGAGTTAAGGAAACAGTATGGTACCACTTACGGAACAGCACACAGCAACTAGAGTCGCTCTGGACTGCAGTCCAGAGTCGCACTCCGATCCAAATATCGTCATAGTTTAAGTACAGAAATATTTATAAACTTGCATAAGGTTATAGTTCGTCGAGTCGGCTTCAATTTGAGCCCTCGAATGTATCATTCCAATATGTATATAATTTATGGTGATTTTAACGGTTTTCAGATACAAGAAATTTCCAGTTTTACGGGTAAACTTGGGGGTAGTCGTTTTAGTCGTTAATAGTCGTATTTTCCAATAAATTTCACACACTAGATTCACATCCATACGTGCCAAACTATACCAATGAGTTCCGTCAAATTAGATAAGTATTCTCATTGGGACATGTATCGAACAGGTACATAGTATAATTTATTCAGAAAATAACTACAGAATGTAAACGATTTTAATTTGTAACAAGCATAACTTAGCATGTAGCAAGTAGAGAACTTGCCTGGAAACGTTCTGGCGATACACGGCAGCGGCAGCGGCGATTTCTGGAGGTGCTCGACGTAATGCCGGGGCTCGACCGCGACGGCTAGGGATGCAGTGAGGGGGTGTCTGGGCTGGGGGTCGCTGGTGCTGTCGAGACCGATGATGAGGGATTGCAGAGGGATAGAGATATTGAGAGAGAGAAAGAGTTAGAGAGAGAAAAAGTTAGAGAGAGAGAATTCAGAGAGAGAGAGAGAGAGAGAGGACAGAGAGAAAGAGAGTGTAGAGGGAGATGGAGACAGAGAGTGTAGAGGGAGATTGAGAAAGAGAGGGGGAGTTAGAGATATACACACAGAGAGAGAGAGGAGAGAGAAACAGAGTGAGAGAGAGGACGGAGGGAGAGAAAACAGAGGAAAGGGAGAGAGGGAGATTGAGAGAGAGGGAGTGAGAAATAGAGGTGGAGAGAGAGAGGGAGGCACAGAGAGAGATGTAGAGATGATGGCGATGGTGATGATGCTGCGGTCGGCTGACGCGGCTGAGGCTTACCGGAGTCGGGGTACGGGTGGCCGAGCTCGGGTGCAGTGAGCTTGGCGAGGGGTCGGTGGTCGGTGGTGAAGGGGAGAGCGAGAGAAGATGAATGGGGTCGCAGTCGTCGTCGTCGAAGGCGGCGAGTGACGAAGGCATTGGGGAGCTCGAGGGGTGCTGTGGGTTAGGTGAGTGAGTAGAAGGAGAAGAGGAGAAGGGGGTCCGAGAGAGTGAGGAGTGAGGGAAAGTGATGGAAGTGAGGGAGAGAGAAAGAGCGACGAGGCGCGCGTCGTGGGTAACGTTCGCGAGCATTGGCACGAGGAGCGGCGACGATGGTGGATCGCGAGCGGGAGAGGCGGAAAGAGCCGTTGGAGGAGACGGCACTGTAGGAGGCGGGTCGGGTTCGATTTGAAGCGGGCGTGGGGTGAGGGGATGAGGAGAGTAGGCCGGGCCAGGGATTGGGTCGAGGGAATATAAGGGAAAATGAAATTTGGTTAATAAAAGGGAATGGGCTTGGGGCCGGGCTGAAGGAATAAACCAAAAATAAATAAGAGAGGAAAGGCCGGGCTTGAGGAATAAAAATTCAATGATAAATAAGAAAGGAAGGGGGCCGAGGCTTAAAGAAATAGAGTGGAGAAAAGATTGGGTTGTGGGTTTTTATAACAAGAAAAAGATATAAGTAAGGAAATTTTAGTTGGGCTAAGGGATTAAAATAATAGGAAAAAGAAAGGGGCCGGCTTGGAAATAGCAATAAAAGAGTTTGGGAAAAGTCTAAAAGAGATAGGTGATAGGATTTTTAAACTAAAATAATTTTAAATATAAACTAACGAATTTGTAAGTGACAATATTCATAAATACGGATATTGGTATAAAAAGGGCTGGGTATTACAAAAACTTTCATCGATGGTGTAATCGAACATTTTGCTGTCAGTAAGTTTTGTGCCAGAATTTATCATACTTGATTTGTAAAAAATTATGGAGGTAGGAGACTCGAAAAACTCATCTACCTCGTTTTCAAAAGTATCCAAATCAAGTTGGCTTTCTGGAATTATCAAACTTGAATTATCGGATTGTGATTTATCAACACTCACTGAAATTATAGGAAGAATAGAAGAAGAACCTGAGAAAGTAGAAGGTGAAATGGGTAAACAAATTGGTGTGTCGAGTATCGCTGAACCAGATATGGAAGATGAAGGCTGAATTTCGGTCTGCTGTTCGGTTATACAATTATCAACTTCAAGACGCATATGGGATTCGGGAAGAATAATTAAAGGCTCAAAATGATGACCATAAGGAAGTGAAAGGACCTGATGAATTGGTGGGACAAACTCATTCAAAATTTTGGGTTCATCATTCAATATATCCCCAACGTCAATCTCCTCATTCAAGTGAAGATTAGAATTCTCAAATACCTCATTAAAATTATGGTTTTCAATCAATTTTGGTTCAAGAGTGGAGATGTAGAGATCATAAGGGTTGGGTATAGTTTCACTTGAAATGGACCCTTCACAATCGGGTAAATCAAACACTACAAAGCCACACAACTTATCAGACATTCTATCTTCAATTGATGAATCATTTGGTGTACTCGATGAATCTATAAAACTGGAGTTGTGGATTTCAGTTTGGAACAGGGAGGTTTGATTAGGAAGGGTGTACAGTTCTCTCTCACTACCCAAATTCTTACATTGTCCAATGGCCGTATCATACACTGAAAATTTTTGAGCTGGTTCAACACTAGTTGCTCGTTTATACTCAGCCATGCTTTCTGCCAATTCCTTTCTGAGGCGGCGCATCAATTCCACACCTTCTTCTAATTTTCGCTCAAGACTAAACTTGGGTTGATAAGGGGTTTCGGCATAAGATTGAAATTCTTGTGGATAAGTAAAACTCCCAAATGACTGATTAGAAGGACTATCTAGAGAAGGTGTAAAGGTCGGGTAGGATTGATAGGAATTGAATAGTTGTGAAAATGGGGCAGGAGTAGGATCAACATTATGATAAGAAGAATATTGATATGGGTTGGTTGGTTGGCTATTTTCAATAGACATCATATATGTCACAAACCGATTATGAAGTTCTTCTTTAGAAAGTGGTGGTGATGGTTGATGTTGGTCCGGATTGAAACTTTGGCCGTTAGCCCTCGCTATATGCTCAGCAATGGACATGCATCTAGGGGTATCCTCACTCGGAGTATCAACATAAGAAGATGTAGAATTTGGATGTGGTTAATATGACCTGGAGTGAGGTGGACAACTGTTTCTTTTCGCTTGTTCTATCTGATCTCTTAAAGAAATGGGAGAGTCGGATGGTATACCGAAGTGATTACGAAGATAAGAAATATCTGGTTGTGGATAGCAAAGCTCGGCAAAAGTTCGTCTGTTTGGGTTACCCATTATAAGAAGGTGAAAAGAAAAGAGGGTGAAAAGATTTAAGCTCTATTTGGATTGTTTTGCTTTGAAAGTGGACTTGGGGGTTTACTCACAAAAATCACAAAATGCATAAGCAAACCCTAGAACTAAGGTCACCTAGGTCAAGCACTAGACCGCTCCTAGACTTCCAAAGGACAAATCGCAGGATAAATCCTCTACTGCCTCTTTATCTCTCCTGTGGCCAGGTAAGTGGGAGGTATTCGCTATACGAATCACCGAAAATAGCGGGCCTAATTAAGTAACCACTTGCCTTAGACACACTTGCCTAAACACCACAATAGAAATGCGGATAAGCGATAGATTACCCACGACCTTCCTCTATCCTATTTGAGCGCGACGGTCCTTAAGGTCTTGATCTAGATATTTTTTAATTAATATAGGGTGATGCGGATGCTCGTTTTGTGATTTGCGGGGCCTAGGATGGGTGATGAAATCCCCACCTAATCTGAATTTGGTCTTTGCCCCTTAAAGTCCGTATTAAAATATGCAAAAATAACCCGCAAAACGAAACTCGCAAAAAGATTTTTGAGCGGCGATATTTTGCAAAGAATCCTGTAGAAAAGATATTTTATTGGATTTCAGAGGAGAGATAAGGATATAGAGAAGATACCAGAGAAATTGGAAACCCTAAATCCCCTAATGAGCCGCGATTCCGCTGCCGACTAGGAAGATCTGATGAACATTTTTTCTACGTGGCCTCCCTTGCTCCTCTGGATCTTGATGAATGTCTCTGAATCTTTATCTCCTCACTAAAATGACTCCAGATTCTCTCGCAAAAATCACACAATAATCGTTAGATATACAATTTTCAGTTTTGTTTATTTATGATATAGATTGAAAAAGAATTCAACACGAATAGTAAGAAAAATAAATTACGCACGTAACCCTTGCAACGGCGCCATTTGATTGATCTGTTTTAAAGAAGTGTTTGTAGAATAACCGCAATCAATAACGGTGTCGCGTGTAGCTAGACCGAGATGAGTATGGGTCGTCCTCAGGGAAACGTTGAATCTTTTAATCTTACTTTAGGCATGTTGAGAAAGAAATGAGGAAGAATAAAGAATGGTGAAGAATGGTTGTAGGTTCTAGATCTACGTCAAACACGGATGCAGAATATAGATCTAGATTAACTACGGATGTAGGTTTTATAGTAGAAGGGGGCTTGTAGGGTTCGTTAAGATTTAGTAGTCATGGATGATTAATTAAAGATTACTCTTTTTATCCTTTAATAGATTTAAAACTAGATCGACAGTGATGGATGTAGATTAGGGTTTCTGGAGGGAAAATGGTTCCCACTCTTAACCCCTATCTTGACATGGATCTCCGTTCATGTCTAGCATTTACCAAAACAATCATTAATCTAATCTCTAATCACGGTCGAGACTAGCAATAAATTGGTAGCGCGTCCGATTAGGATGTTAATGATTCTTTTGGTAAAGTTTATAAACTTTATAGGACGTAAAAAAAGTTTAAGGATCTTCATCATCCATTAATCTATCCTAATCCTACGAACCCTAACAAGCGGAGAATTACTCGCGCATGATGGAGATAAAAGAACGGATAGAGATCATGATGTAAATAATAAAATGCAATAAGAATAAAGACAACTACCTTTATTAATCAACTTGATCATATACACTTTGTTTTCTTTAGAAAATGATTACAAAAACCTAGTTTGCTTCTCGATCTCTTCTGAAGGAGGTAGATGAACAATTGATGACCAGCCTGGATGTGTGAGCCGTCTTGGACTTCGTGATCTCGTCGGCTTGATCATTTTCCAAGAAGTTCTCGGTCCTTATTTATAGTCCCAGAGCCAGAACCCCAGTTTCCTAATTTGGAAACTAGTTGTTAGGATCCTAACCACCAAAATCCCATATCTCAACTCCTAAAATCCGCGGCGGAACCGCGGCCAATAGGTGGGTTTGGCCACGGTTCCGCGGCCAAGTAGGGGGATCGTCACATTGTTTTTCTGGGGCTTTATCTTGATGACACGTGGTGATCTTTTCACATCTCTGGAAACTGAAAATCTTCTCTTCGTCACTGCCAGAATTGATTTCTTTAGTTTACTTTCTTAATTAGGCAGGTTTGTTTTGCCAACTTTGATTTCCTTGATTTCAGTCCTGAAAATTCTGCACAATAACTCAACAAATAATATTAGTTTGTTTTATGGAGATATTAACTTAACCATTAAGAATTGGTCAAAGGCTTTTAATAAGGTAAGCATATTTAAATGGAACAAATGTCACATGGATATTTATGCTTACTTTTTCCTACATAATGTTAATTATAATATATAAACACATGAAAATAGTATTTTTACAGATAAACCTTGATATGTGTCATATATTATATAAACACCTTTTATTATATAGAAATAGTAGGAAAAATGTCATATTAGATGTGCAGTTTTATCAACTGAACATTGCCCCATCATTTCAGCTATTTCGTATGCATGTGTGGCTCGCTGGTTTTTCGCTGCAAGCTTGGAATTAGACACCGATTTCGGCATCAGCACCGCTACAACTGGGATATTGCCAGGAGCGAATCATCATTTGCCTCCGTCGATATCGAACAAAGGTGGCTTAGCAAACAGGGTTAAGATCCTGTCGACTAAGGCTTTTGACTTCATGAGCCGTAAGTGTCTCATAAAAAAATTTCTCCCTACGAGTCATGAGGATCTCATAAGTGCGCTTTCTCTTTAATAATCGTGAGGATTCCCAAGTGTATGGTTTCTCGTAAGCCGTAAGGATCTTACAAGAGTGCTTTCTCCTTATAAGTCGAGAGGACTTACAAGGGTTGTTCACTGTGTAAACATATCCCTAGTCGCGGGCGGGACATTGTTAGGGAAATGTTTATTCGCGCCCGTGGATTGTATACAAGGGTCAATACTGAACCGCTTGTAGGGCAGCATTGGAGGTTGTGATGGCTGCTTAAGAACAGGTTCAGATCCCTGTAGCTTAAAGCTTTTGAATCCTATGAGCCGTGAGGGTCTCAAAGGAGAGTTCTTCTTACGAGTCGTGAGGATCTCGCAAGTGTAATTTCTCCTTAGGTATCGTGGGGATCCCTAAGTGTGTTGCTCCCTTGTGGGTCGTAAGGATCTCACACAGGTGGTTTCTCCTCACAAGGTCGAGAGGACCTTGCAAGTGTCTTTTAACGAGATTGCGCCCTTTCGGGTTTTCACAAAACTCGCCGGTAGCCCTGCTGTTTTTACTCACGGAGTCCTTTCGGGTTTTCATCCGTGCCCATTTTTCTTATGGACATACCGTTTTCTTTTTTTTTCTTTTCTTTTTTTGTTTGTGTCAGCCTTGGGATGCTGCGGTCCGTAGTAGTTTATCGACGTCTCGGTCAATGGCCAGTTTTAGGACATAGTAGTCCATTGTTAGTTTAAGGACGTTTTGGTCCGAGAAAAGGAAGCCGGCTACTACTTACAGAGTTAAGGCCTAGGAAGATAGCGAGCGGACATAGGCGTCGTCATCTATCGTTGACCTAGGCTGTGACTCGTTAGGCGTAGTATTTCTTTAGGAAGCGACCGTTTGTTGGCCTGAAAGGCCTTTCACCATGCATGTCCATGAGTAGATATGCTCCACCCTGGTAAACTTTGTCTATGATATACGTGCCTTCGTAGTTCGGCTTGAATTTTCCCCGTTTGGCACGATTAGGGATCATAAGTCTTTTGACCACTAGCACGAGTTTGCCTTGGCGGAATGTTCTCGGCCTAGTCAATCTCTCATATGAGCGCGTCATCTTTACTTTATAAGCCTCCGGATTTTGTTGCGCCATGAGCCAGGCTTCATCAAGGGCATCGAGCTTCTCAAGCTGAAGGTGAGCATTTTCTTCGTTTGTTAGCTTGTAATGAACAGCCACTCATAGAGAGGGTAGTTCTATCTCGAGGGGGAGTACCGCTTCCGTACTGAATACCAACGCGTACGGCGTTGTGTTCGTGGCCATTTTGAATGTAACGATACGTCCAGAGAGCTTCATGCAGTCTCTCGTGCCAGTCCTTCTTACTTCGAGACACCATCTTTTTCACGATCTTTGTCAAGGTCTTACTGAAAATCTCAGCTAGACCGTTAGCTTGAGAATTATAGACTGAAGAGTATCTCTAGTCTATGTTATGCTGTTGTGTGAAGCGGCCGATCTTGTGGCTTCTGTAGGCTGGCCCATTATCGGAGATGATCCGTCGCGGAGTTCCAAACCGATAAATGACGCGCTGATTAAGAGAGGTTTTATCGATCAAAAATATGTATCGCAATCAAGAACGGCATCGCACGAAGCTAGCCGGTGAATACGGGTCGGTCCACAGGGATTTTGTAATTTTCCTTAAAGTTCTTACGAGCTAATTCCAAATGGTGATTGGTCTTTTATATTAAGTCTAAAACGAAGTTGTGTTATACTAGGATTAGAAACTTGCTAGGATTAGGTTTAGGGAAAGTTTGGTAAACAAAGATTTTCACCTCTTTTCAATACCTTAATTTAGATTTGATTTTAGGGGTTATGGTAAATTTTAATAAAGGGGATTAGGATGATTGGGAAGATGTTCTTCCTCTAGATCCTTGTCCTTCCTTTCTTAACCTTTACCCTAACCTCCATGGAAAACTCATAACTCCGGTCTTTTATACTACGGGTCACCGTTGCCTCAAGGGTAGAGTACCGTAGGGAGCGGAAGATGAGAGTATGCATGGAGTCCTAATGTTCATTATAGATTGGCAAAGAAAAGAGATGAGAGATTTTCATCTCTCAAACCCTTCCCTGTTCCTAACCCCAACAAGCGAGGAAACTACTCGCTCATTGAGGGAATTAAGAAAGACATAATTTTTGTTTTGTTTTTATTAAAGAGAAGAAACATCTATTGCAAGTTAATAAAATTCTAAACTAAATTAAACTAGGGCAAGTAGAGAATTTACCTAAGGCAGATATAAAAAACTAGAACTAGGGCAAGAAAAATAACTACTTACGATTGATGCACTCCAAACTTCAAAGAAAACAGAATTTTATTATTAAAAGGAGGCATGAGAAAATACAAGGGTTTGGGTTCTATTTATAGGACATAGAAACCCTAGGGCTACAGTTGATACGCATGTTTAAAATTACAAATATACCCTCAGGAAATCTTTTCAGCGCCGCAAACGAATTTTGGTAAAATTTTCTCGAAGCACGGGCATAGGACGGCCGCGGAACCGCGGCAATAGCGGGCTTGGGCCGCGGTTCCGCGGCCCTTTGGCGAGGTCTTCTGTTGATTTTTTCTTGGCTGCTTCAGGTTTCTTTGGGCTTTTCATTTCTTCAGTTTTTTCTCCATTTAGGCTTCTACATTGATTCCAGATCTTCAGTGAACACTTGTAGCGATCTTTTAACCGTTTGCCTTGATAATTTGGATCTTGCTTGTCTTGTTGATTGTGAACTGTTCTTCGTCTAGGCTTGACTGAGATCTTCCTAATTGTAGGTCAAAAGTCCTTCTTTTGTGTCGTCTTTTGTGTTTTTCACTGTTTTCGCTCCAAGAACCTGTAACCTGTACTATATAGCAGACATGGGTCAAAAGTACCTGTTTTTATTGTAAAATGCATAAGAATGGGGAATACAAAATGCAATATTATGATATGAACAAATACCCCCAAACTTATCTTTTGCTCGTCCTCGAGCAAACTTATTTTTTTATTCTTGATAAAAATTTAACCTAGCCACACTTTTGCCGGGAAACGCGATTGCACTGAGCTCGTGCAACAAGCCGTTAAACCTCTAGGTGTCCCTAGTAGGAGGAGTGTTGTCTCCTGAGGGTTTTCAGCGGATACTACCCACAAAATCCTATCAATTTGGCTTTTCGACTTTTGTTTTCCAATTAGGTTTTCTAACAAGGAAGTCTATTATCGTCAACCCGTAAATTATCCACCCATGTTCTTCACACTTCCTCATCATTTAACTTAAGATTATATATGTTCTATAGACTTACTTAGCTTTCGGCATTTCCTAAGTTCTCCTTCTAAAGTTTCATCTCCACTTGGGAATTTCTATCAACTTTACTAAAGATACAGGTTCTATTCTCCATTCCTTTCTCTTATCTAAACTCTAATCACATATCCCCACGTGTGTGTAAATATCACCCCTACACTTGGAAATTCAAATCAAGCAATCGTACTCTCGTCCATTGTCTAAAGCACTTATTAATTGGTGAATTTTTGCTTACACATCCTTCATTCGACCATTAATACTTCTTGAGGTACCAACAACCGATTACAAGATGCGTTAGCACTTTAAAGCGTACATCCTAGTCTTGTAACACCCAAGGCTTTAGCAGTGACTGTAAGTCCATGCTACCTCTCCCGGTACTTTCGGGCAAGCGGAATTTGGTGAAAAACGATTTTCTTAGAGGTGGTAACATGGACTCAAAACCCGGATCTTTGTTAAACATCTAACTAACAACCTAACTAGGAGTTGTTAACTACTCGGTTAGGGGGTTATACCTTTCTTTACTTGAACTCCTTCATCTTCAAGCTTCGATGATCGTCCGAATCGGCTTCTCCCCGTCGTCTCCTTGCGCCGAAGATAGATCCACCTGAAAGCTTCAACCTTTGGCTCTTTCTTCGAACTTTGAAGAAACTAGTTCACTCGGTTTGCTAAACCTTGTGAACTAGAGTGAGTAGAGAAGAGTTTGTATAGGATTTTATCTATGGTTCTTGGTTCTCAACTCATGAGACAAGTGAACCATAGAGTCAAGAGAGGAAGAGCAAGAGGAGGAGATGAGAGCTCAAGAACAAGAGAGAGAATGAGCATGAAAGAATGAGAGAAAACTTTTCTCATTTGGCTCTCATAATCCAAAACAATCATAACATCTCATATCAATCAAGTATTATGTGATGGTTTAAGCAACCATAGCCATATCATTTCATGCACTCATTTTGCACAAAAGAGCAAGCAAGCAAAAGTCTTTGCCATGAAATGATAGCTATAGTTATCATGATGGTCAACTAGTCAAGCCTAGTCAACCGGTCAACAAAGTCAACAAGTCAACAAAAGTCAACAAGTCAACAAAGTCAATCCCTCAACAACCATGTCACCATAATACTTAATTAATATAATTGTTAATCACATATCATATTCTCATTAGGGTTGAGCAAAAAGTCAATAGTCAACTGTCAACGGTCAACAACCCTAATGAGAATCCTCTGCCTCTGTCTCCCCGTCAACTGTGCATACACACCCGCATCCGTGTTCCGAGGAACACGAATGCATACTGGATAAAACCAATCCCAAAAGGTACACTAGGATCTGGCTTAAACCAAAACCCGCTAGTGCGAACTGTCCGGACACTGTACGTGCACAAGTGCACGGATGTGACCGAACCCTGTCGCAAAACCATGCGACCTGTCGCAAAACCATGCGACCTCTACTCTTTTGCCTAAAGGCGAATAGCTTTCTGTGTGGGACTCTAAAGACTCGACACTACGCTGGCAGTGGGTTTAACCACAGACCGCAAGCGGCACTAGCTGTGCGTAACGGTCCCCAGGTAGATGCCGACAAGAAGACTGACGAGGCGAAACCCATCTGAACTCCTACTGATCCTGAATGTGACATTCTCCGTACAGTCTGGTCTGTTCGTCTGATACATCGCATGGCGGGCCTAGGAGGCGGTAAACGTCAGTCCCCCAATAGCGGTACAAGTCGTGTCGGAGTGAAGCCCAAAACACCCTGAGATAACACTGGAAGCCTACCAGTATATCTCGTTTGCCCTGACCAGGGACTATTCGTGTAATGGCTCTCCTAGACACAGCGCGATGTTAACCCCCAATACCGGGAGAGACGAATCCTGTCTAACCGTCACTGCCTCCAAGTGCTTCGGGACTGCACCCAACTACCACCTGTTTGCACGACTCCTTTGAGCCGTGGTAGGTAGTAATCAAAGTACAGTGGGAACACACTCGAGGCGAAGTGACAGTGTCAAGTCAGCGGACTAAGCTGTACTCATGTCACCTGGGAACTGATAACTGACGATAGGCATAATACCAACTAGTCAGTTCCCGACGAGTCCTGTCCAGTGTACTCATAACCCAACGAGCACCCGCATACTATCTCAAGTATGACGTACCGACGGCTGTGGGACAGACCGTCTCCCACACTGGGATGAGAAGCGCATGCGCTAGTCTACTCCGGAGTATCGATGCCCTGTCTCGATAGTCCTGCTACCAGGGACCTGCATAAGGATGTGCTTATAGATTACCCAGCCCCACTAGTGTGACTGCCATCACAACGCTGGTAATCAAGTAAAGATCCTAAGGGCTCCACTAATGTGTATAGGCGATATACTAAAATAAATACATGTACACATTGAAGTAGAAACAAACCAAGTAGCATACTACTATTTTGAGCAAGATTGTATATACAAGGTGAATATCCCAAGCTTCCATTAAGTAATATACAAACTAGTATGATACAGTAATGGCCTCTAGGGCATATACACTAACAATCTCCCACTTGCACTAAGGCCATGTACTGGCGTATCGAAGACCTATCATCTCGATCAGCCGCTCGAACTGAGTCTGGGGCAAGGCCTTGGTGAATGGATCTGCAGTGTTATCTTCTGAAGCGACTCTCCGAACCTCGATCTCCTGGGGATCCACGATCTCCCTGATCAGGTGATACCGCCTCAAGATGTGTCTGGATCTCTGATGGGACCTGGGTTCCTTCGCTAAAGCTATAGCCCCGTTGTTGTCGCAATACAGAGGTATTGGATCAACAATGGACGGAACCACCTGAAGCTCTTTCAAGAACTTCCTCATCCAGACAGCTTCTTTTGCGGCATCAGATGCAGCGATGTATTCCGCTTCCATCGTCGAGTCTGCAACGGTTTCCTGTTTGGAACTCTTCCAACACACCGCCCCTCCATTGAGGGTAAAGACAAAACCCGACATGGACTTGGAATCATCCTTGTCACTCTGGAAGCTGGAGTCAGCAAAGGCCTCGATCTGAAGGTCTTTTCCGCCATACACCAAGAACATCTCCTTAGTCCTTCTGAGGTACTTGAGAATGTTCTTTACTGCTATCCAGTGTTTCTCCCCAGGGTTTGACTGATACCGGCTTACCACACTCAGTGCATAAGCTACATCCGGTCTGGTACACAACATCGCATACATTATAGAGCCTACCGCAGAAGCGTAGGGTATAATAGACATGCGATCCCTCTCCAAATCAGTCTTGGGAGACATCTCTTTAGAAAGGGTGATCCCATGACAAGCCGGTAGGTTACCGCGCTTGGAATCTTCCATACTGAATCTTTTCAGTATGGTGTTGATGTACCTGGACTGTGAACGTCCTAATATCCTCTTGGATCTATCACGATGGATCCGGATCCCCAGGATGTACGAGGCATCACCCAGGTCTTTCATGGAGAACCTGTGTGATAAGAACCCCTTGACAGATTGTAGCATAGGAATGTTATTTCCTATTAAGAGAATGTCATCCACGTACAAAACGAGGAATACTACAGTTCTCGCTACAAATCTACAATAGATGCATGGTTCATCTGGATTTTTGATAGAGCTAAATTCCTTGACCGTCTCATCAAAACAGATGTTCCAACTCCGCGATGCCTGCTTTAGTCCATAGATGGACTTAAGCAACTTGCACACCTTTCCGCTGCTCCCACTCTGAATGAAACCCTCTGGTTGGTCCATATAGACACACTCCTCTAAATTTCCATTTAGAAAAGCGGTCTTTACGTCCATTTGCCAGATCTCATAATCGTGGAAGGCAGCAATGGCAAGAAGGATCCGAATGGATTTCAGCATAGCCACTGGAGAAAAGGTTTCGTCATAGTCCAAGCCAGGTCATTGACGGAAACCCTTAGCAACAAGTCTAGCTTTATAGGTCTCAACTTGTCCATCTACACCAATCTTCCTTTTGAAGATCCACTTGCATCCTACGGGTTTTACCCCGTCTGGAGCAATGTCCAACGTCCATACTTTGTTGGTGTACATGGACTCCATTTCGGTCCACATTGCATCCAGCCATTTCACCGAGTCAACGCTCTGAACGGCCTGCTGGAAGCTAGTAGGCTCATCATAATCTATGATGCAATCCTCTCTATCCCCGTCTATGAGAAAACCGTAGTATCTCTCGGGCGGATGAGACTACCTACTACTCCTGCGGAGCGGCGTAGGAATGTCCTGTTCTTTTGAACCCTCTGGTTCCACTAAGCTTTCAGTAATAGCTCGTGGTTCTGGAATTTCTTCCAGTTCTACTGTGCTCCCACTTATTTCCTTTTCTAAGAACTGGTGTTCCAGAAAGTGGGCATGACGAGAAACAATAACTTTTTGTTCCTCTTCGCAGTAGAAGAAATATCCCTTAGAGTTCTTTGGATATCCCACAAACTTGCACTGTACCGAGCGTGCCTCGAGCTTATCCGCATGCTGCTTTTTGACAAAAACTGGACTTCCCCATGTCTTAATGTGATTAAGATGGGGCCTCTTCCCACACCACATCTCATATGGTGTGGTAGGCACAGTCTTAGTGGGAACTCGGTTCAAAAGGTACGCAGCTGATTCTAGCGCATATCCCCAGAATGATCGCGGTAACTCAGCGTTACTCATCATGGACCGTACCATATCCAATAGGGTGCGGTTCCGTCTCTCCGATACACCGTTATGTTGCGGAGTGTATGGAGGAGTAAGCTGAGAGAGAATTCCATTCTCTTTTAAATAGTCCAGGAACTCGGCACTTAAGTATTCACCACCTCGATCCGATCTTAGGATCTTGATACTTTTGCCGGTTTGTTTTTCTACTTCATTCTTATATTCCTGGAATTTTCCAAAGGCTTCGGACTTATGTTTCATTAAGAAGACATAACCGTACCTTGAAAAGTCATCCGTAAAAGTAATGAAGTAAGAATAACCGCTTCGCGCATGTGTAGACATTGGTCCGCACACGTCGCTGTGTACGAGTCCCAAGAGCTCGCTCGCTCTTACCCCGTGTCCAGTGAACGGGGTCTTTGTCATCTTTCCTTTGAGACAGGATTGACAAGTGGCATACGATTGATATTCGAATGCATTCAGATATCCTTCTGTATGTAACTTCGTCAACCTTCTCTCATTGATGTGACCCAGTCTACAATGCCACAAGAAAGTCTGATTTATTTCCGGAGACTTTCTTTTGTGTGTATTCTGGACATTGAAAATCTGTGGTTGGTTTAATACGTATATACCATTGCTCAATGTACCTGACCCAATCAGAACTTGATTAAGGTGAATGTTTACAACATTGCTTACAAACGCAAATTCATAACCTTATTTAAAAACCAAAGATACAGAAATGATATTACAAGTTGCGTTGGGTACAAAAAAGCAATTACGCAAAACCAAAACATGTCCATCTGACATTCCCAGGTGATAGTCCCCCACGGCTTTAGCATCCATGCTAGCTCCGTTCGCAACTCTGAGGGTCATGTCACCTGCTTTCAAAACACTACGGTTTCTCAACGCCTGCAAAGAATTACAGATATGAGATCCTGATCCGGTATCCAATACCCAGGAAGTAGAGTTTATTGAAAGACAGTTTTCAATAACATACACACCTGAAGCTGAAGCTGCAACCTGCTTCAATTCCTGTGTTCTGGCCTTCCAGTCCCTGCAATCATTCTTCCAGTGTCCTTTCTTATGACAATAGAAGCATTCTTCCTTATCCATAAGCTTCCCCGCTTTCTTTGTTGCTTTAGCTTTTCCCTTCGTATCCACTTTACAAACACCGCCTCTTGGTTTGGCGGGGGCTTTCTTCTTCTTTCCCTTGGCTTTCGCCTTAGACCTAAAAGAAGATGATCCTCCTACAAACAAAGTGGATGTTTCCCTACCTTTCTGTAGGGTGCCCTCTGCGCTCCTCAGCATGTTGAGGAGCTCTGAAAGTTCAACTTCTTTTTCTTGTAAGTTGAAGTTCAGTATAAACTGGGCGTAAGTGGAAGGAAGGGACTGGAGAACTAAGTCCGTATAGAGCTCACTCTCCAATGTGGTCCCTAGGTCCGCGAGCTCCTCAATGTAGCCGATCATCTTAAGCACGTGTTCTGCTACTGATGATCCGACGGCCATCCTTGCCGAAAATAACTTTTTCGACGCTTCGTATCTTGCGATACGAGATTGCTCTCCATACAGTTCTTTTGTATGAAGAAATATGGATTCCAAGTCCATATTCTCGTGCCTCCTCTGATGTTCATTGTCCATAGAGGCAAGTACGAGGCACTTGGCCTTCGCGCTATCAATCTCCCAAGTCTTACGGATTTCCTTATCCACGACGCTGGAAGTGGGACCAGGGACAGGGGGAGCTTTGGTGGTAAGAAGATACCCCAGCTTGTCGTAAGTGATTGCCATTTTGACATTCCTGAGCCAATCTTTGTAGTTTGGCCCTGTCAGTATGTTTTTATCTAGAAGTAACTTAAGTCCAGTCATGTCGATTGGTCGCTGCAATTAGGAGAGAGAGAAGAAACACTCAGCATGATGCTCTTGCAAGTTTAGAGTGGTTTTTAGTTTGTCTAAACAGGATGGCTCCCACTGTTTCTCGAATCCCTCCTCAAACCATAAAGGAAGAATTAGTCGGGATCAATCCCACCGCTCAATACTTGCTTAACCGTTCAGCCAGGCCAGTGTCGGTACTTCGAGGGAGGTTTTCCAACGCTTTCGCGAAGTTCTTTAATTCAAGAACCTCTTTTCCCTGGGGGCGTAGCCCCGCTAACACCTTTCTAGGCACCTACTAGGTTTATAGCATTGATCGTTTAGTGAGAAATTTCCCGAGGAGTAGTATATACTCACAGTAGGATCGGGATCCAAATATCATCGCGTGACGAAACTGAAGGAATCCTACCAGAATCATCACACTCCAAGTGGTATGCAAATCTAGCAAGTTTCAGTACTTATGAAACTCCCGATGTGGATTTTTGCCCCATGCTCTTATGACCTTGACTTTGGCCAAAATATCATAAGTCACATGTCAAGTTCTACCCGTCATTCTCCAGGTTAATTTGGATCCATCCGTACCTACTCTTGACTTTGGCCAAAATGGCAGTACGACTGTCCCAAACCAACGCATCTATCTATGATACACATGAATACCCAATAGCTACCAATCACTATGCCTCGACTTTGGCCAACATACACAGCTTGAATACTATTGACTATTCATGTGAAACGACGGAGGGCTACGAATGGTTTTGGCAAAACCGTGAACGTAGTGAACTTGATATAATCGATGGAACGAGATAGCTTTTAAAAGGAGTGGCTCAAGCTCTACATTTAAAAGTTAGTTTTGAAAAGAACCGAGTGGTTTTCCGAAAGTGTTCCAACGATTTTAACTTGGTTTATTTTCTTGCATTAGTTCTTTTAATGCGTGATATTCTTGCATTAGTTCCTTTAATGCGTCCCATCATTTAATCCTACCATTGCAGAAAATAACCAAAATATGACGTACGCTTATGCCATTCGCATTCGCCACGGGGCCCCGTCATTACCCGTTAGGTTACTTAACTAACGACAGAGCGGGGGCTGGGCTAGCGCGGCTGTAATACATAAGCAACGCCTAAATAATATCATATATAGATATATTGCAATGATAGCCATTTCAGATCACAGATGAACACATTGGATATACTAGGAATCCGCAATTCGTACGAGCCTGTAACGAAAAGCAGATTACACGGTCGCGGTGAATAGCCAATACCCCACCCAAGATCCCTACGGGTGCGGCAAACTACCCGCCAAGTACCCGAAGCGAAGCAACCTCCCTCAACTCCGTGAGTAGGCCATTCGGCACTTCGGCATACCCGGTAGTTTGTGCACCCCCTCCATGGGTCTATCCTAGGAGCAAAAACAGTAAAAAGAAATTATACAATGACGGCTACAACCCCGACCCGGTTGTGCGGTCATACAAATAATATTACATCAATTTACAAATTTACATGAATTGAAAGAAAATAAAAACTCTCGTCTCACAACCCCCGGCTATTCACCCGCGACAATCCAACATATTTATATACACATTCCAGCAACATTACAGATCACAGATTTGTATAACCCCCACTAATCGACATATAGCGATTAGCAGACGTTCAATACAAATATCACATTACAGAAAAAACCCGTCAGCTAAAGTCTTTTAGAAGTTCGATCAAAAATACGGATTTCTAGGCCCCAAACACAAAATTTCCTTTCTGTAAAATCTGGGCATAAAACACATATCCCAAAAATCCCAAAATACCCCTACAAGCATACTGTAGCAAAGCAAACAAATAGAGGAGCCAAGAAGGTCGCGGAACCGCGGCAATAGCAAGCTATTGCCGCGTTTCCGCGGCGCAATGATGAGATCATGTGACCATTTTTCTACAGTATACTTAGAAAACCCTGAGTCGATTTTTGGTGTATCCCAAAAAATTTTTCCAGCACTTTTAAAATCGACAGAAAGTTTAAAAACGGGGTTCGTTTTGCGACTTTTTCTTTGATCGATCTTCTAGCTACTTTGCTAACATGTTAGATAGAGTTTAACTAGGCTCTGATACCACTGTAAGTCCATGCTACCTCTCCCGGTACTTTCGGGCAAGCGGAATTTGGTGAAAAACGATTTTCTTAGAGGTGATAACATGGACTCAAAACCCGGATTTTTGATAAACATCTAACTAACAACCTAACTAGGAGTTGTTAACTACTCGGTTAGGGGGTTATACCTTTCTTTACTTGAACTCCTTCGTCTTCAAGCTTCGATGATCGTCCGAATCGGCTTCTCCCCGTCGTCTCCTTGCGCCGAAGATAGATCCACCTGAAAGCTTCAACCTTTGGCTCCTTCTTCGAACTTTGAAGAAACTAGTTCACTCGGTTTGCTAAACCTTGTGAACTAGAGTGAGTAGAGAAGAGTTTGTATGGGATTTTATCTATGGTTCTTGGTTCTCAACTCATGAGACAAGTGAACCATAGAGTCAAGAGAGGGAGAGTAAGAGGAGGAGATGAGAGCTCAAGAACAAGAGAGAGAATGAGCATGAAAGAATGAGAGAAAACTTTTCTCATTTGGCTCTCATAATCCAAAACAATCATAACACCTCATATCAATCAAGTATTATATGATGGTTTAAGCAACCATAGCCATATCATTTCTTGCACTCATTTTGCACAAAAGAGCAAGCAAGCAAAAGTCTTTGCCATGAAATGATAGCTATAGTTATCATGATGGTCAACTAGTCAAGCCTAGTCAACCGGTCAAGAAAGTCAACAAGTCAACAAAAGTCAACAAGTCAACAAAGTCAATCCCTCAACAACCATGTCACCATAATACTTAATTAATATAATTGTTAATCACATATCATATTCTCATTAGGGTTGAGCAAAAAGTCAATAGTCAACTGTCAACGGTCAACAACCCTAATGAGAATCCTCTGCCTCTGTCTCCCCGTCAACTATGCATACACATCCGCATCCACGTTCCGAGGAACACGAATTCATACTGGATAAAACCAATCCCAAAAGGTACACTAGGATCTGGCTTAAATCAAAGCCCGCTAGTGTGAACTGTCCGGACACTGTACGTGCACAAGTGCACGGATGTGACCGAACCCTGTCGCAAAACCATGCGACCTGTCGCAAAACCATGCGACCTGTCGCAAAACCATGCGACCTCTACTCTTTTGCCTAAAGGCGAATAGCTTTCTGTGTGGGACTCTAAAGACTCGACACTACGCTGGCAGTGTGTTTAACCACAGACCGCAAGCGGCACTAGCTGTGCGTAACGGTCCCCAGGTAGATGCCGACAAGAAGACTGACGAAGCGAAACCCATCTGAACTCCTACTGAGCCTGAATGTGACATTCTCCGTACAGTCCGGTCTGTTCGTCTGATACATCGCATGGCGGGCCTAGGGGGCGGTAAACGTCAGTCCCCCAATAGCGGTACAAGTCGTGTCGGAGTGAAGCCCAAAACACCCTGAGATAACACTAGAAGCCTACCAGTATATCTCGTTTGCCCTGGCCAGGGACTACTCGTGTAATGGCTCTCCTAGACACAGCGCGATGTCAACCCCCAATACCGGGAGAGACGAATCCTGTCTAACCGTCACTGCCTCCAAGTGCTTCGGGACTGCACCCAACTACCACCTGTTTGCACGACTCCTTTGAGCCGTGGTAGGGTAGTAATCAAAGTACAGTGGGAATACACTCGAGGCGAAGTGACAGTGTCAAGTCAGCGGACTAAGCTGTACTCATGTCACCTGGAAACTGATAACTGACGATAGGCATAATACCAACTAGTCAGTTCCCGACGAGTCCTGTCCAGTGTACTCGTAACCCAACGAGCACCCGCATACTATCTCAAGTACGACGTACCGACGGCTGTGGGACAGACCGTCTCCCACACTGGGATGAGAAGCGCATGCGCTAGTCTACTCCGGAGTATCGATGCCCTGTCTCGATAGTCCTGCGACCAGGGACCTGCATAAGGATGTGCTTATAGATTACCCAGCCCCACTAGTGTGACTGCCATCACAACGCTGGTAATCAAGCAAAGATTCTAAGGGCTCCACTAATGTGTATAGGCGATATACTAAAATAAACACATGTTCACATTGAAGTAGAAACAAACCAAGTAGCATACTACTATTTTGAGCAAGATTGTATATACAAGGTGAATATCCCAAGCTTCCATTAAGTAATATACAAACTAGTATGATACAGTAATGGCCTCTAGGGCATATACACTAACAGTGACTCCCAAACCAGTTGGTCTAAGGCACTAGGTGATGAAGCACCCTCGCTAAATATTTTTCTATTAGCCTTAAGTAATCACAAAAACCAGGGTCTATTTTTTTCTTTTATTCACTTTTTTTCATTTTTTATTGTGCTAAGGACTTTAGACAAGAGCATTTCAATGTCTCCTCTACTATTCCAAGTTTCAAGGTACGTGATTGTGCAATTTGTAGGGTATACGTTTTCAGAATCTGGACTTAACCTAGGAATTATCTTTCAAACTTGTACTCTAATAAAAGTTTCAATACTTTTCCTTCGTTTCGACTTAGCCCAAGAAGTGAACCCAAAATTTGCCTATTTCTAAATAAACTACAAAGACATATACTTTCTACCGTTAGATTTTAAGGAAGGTTAATTTACTAAGTCTAAGATCTAGTTGTTCCTAGCCAGTTAACCCATTCATCAAACTCAAGTCAATTAACCAAAATTGAATACATTAATTTTTGTAATTTTTGAAATTTTTCAATTTTTATGGGTTTTTCATTTTCTAAATCTTTTTATTTTTCAATTTTTTCAATTTTTTATGATTTTTATATAAAGGTGCAATGAAAAAATATACATATGAGTGCAAAGAAAGAAAACTTACCGAGCATACCCCCAAACTTAAACTGGACAGTGTCCTCACTGTCATGCTGCACCAAGTGGGTCGATAATGTCGGCAATTATATTTACATATTATACACACCCCCAAACTTATTTGAAATAATGTTTTGGAAAAAATGATTGGAAATTTGGGGGCGAAAGTGGAGAAAAATTAATCAGTGTAGATCGGCTCCTGCAAAAACAGGAGCTCCTCCGATGGGTCCGCTGTGAAGAACGGTTTCAATCGATACCCATTCATTTTGAATAAAGTACCGTCTTCTGGATTTTCAAGATCAACCGCACCATGCGGATAAACGGTGCGGACTACAAAAGCTCATTTCCATCTAGAACGGAGCTTGCCGGGGTGATAATGTAACCGAGTATCATAAAGTAAAACCTGTTGACCAGGTTTAAATGTCTTTCGTAAAAGGTGTTTATCGTGGAACACCTTAGCTCGGTTTTTAGCAATTATGGCATTATCATATGCCTCATCCCGCAGCTCTTCTAGTTCATTCAACTGCAGCTTTCGGTTGCTGCCCGCATCTCCTAAAGATAAATTCAGCACCTAGATAGCCCAAAATGCCTTGTGCTCAATTTCTACTGGGAGGTGGCAAGCATTCCCATAAACAAGCCGGTATAGAGACATGCCAAGATCGGTCTTGTATGCAGTACGGAAAGCCCATAGTGCATCGATCAATTTGAGTGACCAATCCTTACGGTTTTTAGAAACCGTTTTCTCCAAGATTTGCTAAATTTGCCGATGAGAGACCTCGGCTTGCCCACATGTTTGGGGATGGTATGGCGTTAACAGTTTATGGGTGATTGAATATTTGCGCATTAAGGACTCAAAAGTCCTATTGCAAAAGTGAGAACCATTATCACTTATTATCGCGCGAGGGTGCCCAAATCGATGTTCCCGCCAAAAATTTCTGCGCAAAAGAGTCCAAGGTATCAAATGGCAGCGATACGCTTAAGGAAATGCGAACCAGTATCTTCCGGGATGTTTTTTGACAAACTCCCAAATGAGAAATAGATAAATTTTGATGGTATTGGAAGCATCTCGAAAAACCCTTCGATTTGATATATTATGGGTCTCATAATTCATCCGGGATCAAAAGTTATGAGGTATTACGTGTCCGCACGTGATGGACCTTTAAGAACCTGCTAGAGGAGTTAAAAGATATAATAAAAACTAAAAAAAGACCCTAATGGGGCATCACGTGCTCACACGTGACCATGGGTCACGTGCAGACACGTGATGGGCTCTTAAGGCCTCTAAAATAATGAATAGAATTAAATTTTAAAATCTGTTCCCTGATTAAAAATCAGAAGTTACCTCAATGAGGTATCACGTGCTCACACGTGACCAATGGTCACGTGTTGACACGTGATGGTTAAAACTGAAGCATAAACAAGCGGCCGTTAAAGCACTCAATTGGGGGTCACGTGCTCACACGTGACCAAGGGTCACGTGTCAGCACGTGACTGGTTTCGAAAGCCTTACAGTTAATAGAATTAAAATTCTAAAATTTTCTAAATCTTTCCAAACACAAAAGGTCTATGGGGACCGTTGGATTAAAAATCCGAGGGTGATTAAAAATCACCAATTTATGAAATAATCTTGGACTTGGAAAGATTTCCCCCCTAAATCTAACTGAGATAACAAAGGGATATCTTTGGATTTAAAATCCAATGGTGAATAAAATTCACTTAACAATCTAAAGGCTCAGATTAATGATAAATATAAATCAAATCTCTCAATATACAAATCAAATCTCTCAATGAGAGATTTACAAAACTAATTGATTTTTTTCCTTCTCATATAAATAGGAGCCAAGAAGAGAAGAGAAGGGATCTACTTTTTTGGGGGAAGAAACAGAGGGAAGAGAATTTAATTCTTAAGATAAAAAAGAAAAGAGAGGAGAATTTATTTCTCTGCAAAAGAAAAACCCTAGGTAAGAAAAGAGAGGTTTAAAAAAAGAATTTAATTCTCAAAAGAGTTTAACTCTTATATAAAGAAAAGAACTTAGTTCTTTCTCTGGTTGAGGATCTGCAAAGTGCACATCTCCCCATAATTGAGAATTTAATCCTCATTGGGTTGAGATCCTGCCATGCAGATCTAAAATAGAGAGGAGGAATTAAGTTTTGAGAATTTAATTCTCCCAAACTCACAGGAATTTAATTCCTCCTAAAATGAAACTATGGTTTAACCCTAATCAAGAATTTAATTCTTTTACATATCTGGGAATTTAATTCCTTTAAAAAGAAATCAGGGTTTTATCCTAAATAAGAATTTAATTCTTTCACAATAGGAATTTAATTCCTCAAAAATCATAATTAGGGTTTAACCCTACAGAGAATTCAATTCTTAAAAGATCTCTGTTCATGAAAAGAACTAGGGTCACGTGCCCCCACGTGACCCTTGAAAAGATCCCTGAAGAAAAGAAGCTTTGAGGCAATGCCTCATGTGCTCCCACGTAACCCACAAAATGCAGAAAGAAAAAACAAAAGAAAAGAAGCTTTGGGTGCTCTCACGTGTCCCCACGTGACCCCTCAGCAAGTGCTGTAATTATCGATGCATAAATCCCCATCACGTGCCAACACGTGATGCTCTAAAATAAAGACGAAAAGTGTTTAGCACTTATTCGCAGATTTGAGAATAAAACAAAAGGAGATCTGGCTACACATTTAGGGCGCCCTCACGTGTCCCCACGTGACCCCTAATAAATCCTTTTAATATCCAATGGATTCTGCCTATCACGTGCCCACACGTGATGGCCAGAGAGTCAAAAAGTGTTTAACACTTATTTGCAGAACAAAGTAAAAGGAAATCTGGCCCCATCTTCAGATGCCTCACGTGCTCACACGTGATGGCCTAAAAGCTAAGTGTTTAACACTTATTTGCAGCCTTAAGGGTAAAATAAAGGAGTTTCGGCCCAATCTCAGGCGCCTCACGTGACCCTACGTGACCACCCCATTTTTAGTGTTTAACGCTATTTTTTAAAGCGCATCACGTGAGAACACGTGATCGTCAAATACCTTCTAGTGTTAACACTATTTCAAAATCAACCTATCCTAAAATGCCTAAGTTTTTCCAGAGGCAGGATTCCCCTTTGACTGAACTTCAAATGTAACCATGTTTTCCAAACTTGATCATTTCACATGACATTCAAAGTAAACTCTAGAGCCATGATGAATGGTTAGTGCCTAATAAAAGCCAAAATGTTGTCAGAGCCCCCAAACCTTTGTTTAGCACTGTTGAATGATGAGGGGCTGAACCCAGACAAATGTCTAATGGCCCAAAGGGCCAATATTTCAAACATAATTGGACTTAGCCCAAACTGGCCATAAGTCCTCAAATCATCTTGAACTGAGCACATCTGCTCTTTCAACCAACTAATTGGTTCAAGAGTATATCTCTGAACTTCTCTGACATTTGTCGTTGTAATCCTTCAACGTCTTCAGAAAGGTGACGGGTCCCGACAACCACACATCAACACGTACTGTGGGGTCCTTAAACTCATGGACTTATGCGTCCTTAAACCAAGATACGGACTGCAGGGTCCTTAAACCCGCGGACTTATGCGTCCTTAAACTAACGGACTAATGCGTCCTTAAACACACCCATATGGACTGTGGGGTCCTTAAACCCATGGACTTATGCGTCCTTAAACTAACGGACTAATGCGTCCTTAAACACACCCATATGGACTGTGGGGTCCTTAAACCCATGGACTTATGCGTCCTTAAACTACCAATGGACCACTATGTCCTTAAACTGGTATTGGACCACCATGTCCTTAAACTGGCGATGGACTACCATGTCTTTAAACTGGCGATGGACCACCATGTCCCTAAACTGGAACATGGACCACCATGTTTCTAAACTGGCAATGGACCACCATGTCCCTAAACTGGAACAATAAAGCCCCCAAATTCTCTTTTGTCGGATCTAAACGATCCCGTTAAGTCGATCTTAGTCCCAAACTGGACTAACGTATCCTTAACAACCGTTTAAGTTGATCTTAGCCTCAAATATGGCTAACGTATCCTTAAACCTTCAAACAGACTTTAGTTCCAAATTGGACTATGAATCCCCCCAATCAACTTTGGTTCAAGGGTACATCTCTGAACTACTCTGACACATGTCGTTGTAATCCTTCAACGTCGTCAGAGAGGTGACGGGTCCCGACAACCATACATCCACTGGACCACTATGTCCCTAAACTGGAACAATAGAGCCCCTAAATGCTCTTTTGTCGGATCTAAACGATCCCGTTAAGTTGATCTTAGTCTCAAATTGGACTAACGTATCCTTAACAACTGTTTGAGTTGATCTTAGCCTCAAATACGGCTAACGAATCCTTAAACCAAAACCCCAAACCTAAATCTAAGAAAATACGGATTTAGACTAGTCCACGTCCTACGGGCGACAACATAACTTAGTCTCCGTATACAATCCACGGGCAACCAAACATAAAACAAACACCCACGACACGAAGTGACCAGCTGGAGAAGGAGAAAGTTGTTACCGCGATGCGGTAGCGTAATTAACTGCAGGGGCTTGCGCCTGCATGGAAGAGCGTCCCCACAATCAAAAACCCCTCAAGCAAGGGGGAATCTGACGAAGTCTGCTACATCGGTCGCATCCGTCTAAACCTCTGATACACGGTGCCATAAATCAACTTGGTATCTTCGGAGAGGTGGACGGATAAAACCAAATAGCATCTGCCCCCAGATTTAGGCAAGACATCAGTCTTTCCCGGTTTTCGGCGGTAAACAGATTCTGGCACGCCCGATGGGAACTTTTCCTCTTTCCACTCCACACTTCGTGTGTCGTGTTCATGAACGAATCGCGGTTTACTGTGGTTGCATATGGATTCGAGGTACTAAGATTTGGTGTCTTGCTCCGTGCAGAAAACAGAAGATCAATGGCTTCAAACTGCACTGCCTGCAACTGCAACTCTCGCTCGGTCCTTGCTGGAGGAGTGACTTATGGGCCCCAAGCGGCCTCCCTTTTCAAGATTCCAGTGGAGCAGGTAACTCAGGCCACCACTGGATTATTCTTTGGGACCATGCTCCCACCGTTGAGCTTCAATGCCACAATGACATTGCAAGAATCCCCAAAGAAGTCGGTCTTTGATCGGCTTACCACTGCCGCAACCCCTCTCAACGGGTCGCCTAACTTCAATACCTCGGTTTTCAGCAGATTGGGCCAGAGCGTCTACAAGCCCGCGATACCCAAAGTTGCCATCCCAAAGCGGATAGCTATCCCGGCTCAAGCGGAAGAAATCATTGGAAAGGCTCCTCCTTCCAAGAAGTCAGTTTTTACAAGGCTGGCCATTCCGGTTACTGCTCTAGGCGAGGTCCTCAAAGCTGCTTCCCCTGCTCAGAGGTCTGTCTTTGACAGATTAGACATTGCTTCTCAACGGGCGTCAGTCTTCGATAGGCTAGCACCAATAACAGTCTCTCCTCAAAGCAGGGGCATGAAGAAGTTTATCCAACAACGGAGGTGATCTCATCCGCACGACATGCTCGACGTCGCCACTGGCGCCGAGTGAGGAAGGCTGGGAGCAACTCCCCCTCTGAGATAACTCCGCCAGCTCCAACGGTGGGGATCGATGTTGCTGTTCCAACCGGGAACAGCTTTGAATTGATGAACACGGTGCGCAGAAACTCTCCTACCGCCGTACCAAAAAGATCCCCTCCTCCAGTGGGAAATGTTGCGGAAGCCAAGCCAGAACAGTCCTCTCAGCGGCTGTCCTCTAAAATCTACAAGGTCTGGCGCCAAGTCCAAGACTCAGTGATTGATCGAAATTTCTCCCGCCAGCAGAAGAAGCTGAAGGTCCGGCAGGAAGAAAACCGTCTTGTTGAACCACAAAAGATGACAACTACTTGGGTGCTCACGACAGCGGCCCCCTCAACGTCAACCACTCAGAAAAGAAGGAGGCCAGAGAAAGCCCCAGTAAACGTGGCAGACCACAAAGACGCTAAGCCCAAACGCCCCAAGTCTGGGGGCATGGTGGTGCACACCGTATACATGGCTTCTGAAAAGGAGGAAAGCCGTGCTTCGACGGGTCACCGACCGCTCACCCGATCCGTGACGAAAACCCAGGAGCAGCAACAGAAGCTTCAGGAGATGATGATTGCAATGGCCGCACTCACCGGGCCAAAAGAAAGCCCGAAGCGTCACGAACAAGAAACTGATGCTGACTTCTTACGCAGAGTCCTCGAAAAGAAGGACAGAGAAGCCGCAGAGCAAGCGGCTAACATAAAGCAAATGGCGCTCCTCTTCCAAGATATGGTAGGGATGATGCTACAGTCGGACCCTCCAGTTGAAGACCCTTCGATCATTACTGAAGACGATAGAGGAGAGACATCTAATCCTCCTCCGACTCTTTCAACAGCGAAAGATGAAACCATTTCCAAGGCTGCGCTGGATGACTATATAGCTCATCAAATACGGGCTCATCAAGTGAATGAAGCGGCTGCGCAAATTGTTAGAACTGGACGACCCTATCCGGGCTGGTATGACCAAATCAGTTACCTGTCGGGATATAAGATCCCTAAGTTCCACGTATATAAAGGGACAGGGAACCCACATCAGCATGTCGCTCAATTCAGGGCCTTATGCGGCAATACTGGAGGCGATGACAGACTGTTGCTTTGACAATTTGTCGGCAGCTTAGCGGAAACGGCATTCGAATGGTATTCGGAGCTACCTAACGACTCTATCAAAACATTTGCGGAGATGGAGTTGCTGTTTACACAACGATTCGTGAGTGCTAGTGAACGCACCCCGATAACAGCACTGATCAACGCCAGGATAAGGTAAGGCGAAACGTGGGTTCAATACGCAACACGATGGCGGAATCTGTGGTCAAAATGCGAACAGCGGATCGAAGAAGCACCTGCGGTAGGTATGTTCGTGGGCACTCTTGATCCGCAAGCAACCATCTCGCAATTCATGATGTTCTTCAAACCGACCACGTTCCAGGCTTTAATTGATAAGTTGGCCTAAATGGATCAGATGAGTCACACACCATCTCATTCAAAGACGGATCCTTGGCATGAAAAGGGGAAAGGGAAAGTAACTTTCGTCGCTAATACTCAACAACAGTCGAGCAACTTGAAGCCGGTTGTCCGTCAAAACAATATGCGTCCACGCCCATCCCTCGAGGAGAGACTGGGACGTCCTTACTCGTTTCCTCAGGATAAAACGAGAAGACTGTTCGAGCTGGCAGTGTGCAACAAACTCATCAATCTGCCGAGTCCAAAGCGTCCGTTGCAGCCAAGCGATGTCAACGATCCCAATTATTGTCCTTACCACCAAACGGTAAGTCACCCGATCGAGGATTGCTTCGTCTTTAAAGGATGGATCGAGGATCAGTATCTACAAAGCAAGTTTGCGCTGTCCGAGAAGTGGAAAATAAACCCATCACAACCGCACACTCCAAAGAAGACGGACACACCGGGGGCAACTTGTTCTTTTGTTGAAGAAGCTTCGTGGGAGGTCGTGCTGTCAGCCAAAACCAAAAAGATGCTGAATGATCTCCAGACATGCCCGGCGATCGGGTGGAAGAACTCGCTAGAACCCCAGATCGTCGAAGGGATGCTGAAGCCGCGCCCAACTCCAAAGATCGATGGTGAAGGCCCCAGCACTCACACCCAGCCGTCAAAATCTTCAAAGCAAAACAAGAAGAAATCCATGAAGCCCGGCGACAAGCGCACGGATTTGCAGAAATAGATTGACGTGCTGGAAGAGTATAACCAGAAGGTGCAGATTCCAATCATGCTCCAAGAGTTCCTCAGCCACGTCCTCGAGGACGAAAATGATGGAGAAGACTCATCAGATGAATCTGAGGACTACATAGCAAGTTGTCATGTGATCTCTCACTCATTGATAGATGATAAAGAGGCTCCTTGCACCGAGAAACCAGGGGCGGGTCCTGAACCAGAACTTCTGTGGCCATCAGACGAGATGATCGATGCCTTCCTGAACGAAGCCCGTCTTAAAAGCAAAGCTGATCGAGAGCGCGGGATGGCCATATTCGATAAAGCCAAAAGCCGGCGACTAGATGAAAGGGTCGAAACACTCCCGCCGGATCAAAGTACATCCGCCACAAATAAAAGCAGGTTCAAGATGAGGAAAAGATTCGCCAAAGCCATATCGATGGGAATGAAGCTCCCCTCTTTCAGAGGAAATTCTCCTACCGATATATATCTTGATGAAGCGGACATGCATCTTAACTTCTGCTTATATCATCAGAAGATTGCACACCCTACTGAAGAATGCAATGCCTTTAAAAACTGGTGGCAGGGATACGTTGCTCACCGGCAGCACGTTCAACGATTGAAGCGCGAAGCTCGTCGGAAATGGAACACGGCATATGAGCATATGAAAACTGCCGGCAACGGTTACATGGTTGACGGCAGAAGATCGCAAGCTCTCACCTTCGGGAGCAATTCTGAAGAAGAAATGACTCTCATCCCTCCCTTCAAAGAATCCACCTCAGGAAAAGAGGAAGAAAAGAAGAGCTGCGAGAACGTTCAGCTGCGCAATCGCACGCTACCCGAAAAGAATCTCGAACCCGCAAACAAGGGATCGAGCAAAAGGGATAAGGGGAATGGAAAAGCGACTTTTGTCGCCAACGCTCAACAACAGCCGCGTAACCCGAGACCGTTTTGTCGTCAAAACAACATGCCGCGATACCTCAATGAGAAGTTGAAACGTCCTTACTCGTTTCCCAAAGATAAAACAAAGAGATTGTTCGAGCTAGCAGTGCACAGCGGGCTCATCACTCTGCCAGATCCAAAATGTCCGTTGCAGCCAAGTGACGTTAACAATCCTAACTATTGTCCCTATCACAGAGTAATGGGTCACCCACTCGAAAAGTGCTACGTCTTCAAAAACTGGGTTGAAGACCAATACCAACAAGGCAAACTCGCGCTGTCCGAAAACTGGAAGGTGAGCCCGCCACAACCACATGCCTCGAGAAAGATGGATATGCCGGGGGCATCATGCTCATTCATAGGGAAAGCCCCATAGACCGAAAAGTCAGTAAACTAGAGATTCGCCTCAAATACGGCGACGCTAGACCGAAAAGTCAGTAAACTAGAGATTCGCCTCAAATACGGCGACGATGGACCGCAATGTCCTAAAACTTGCAAATGACCGAAACGTCGTTAAACTACCCCAACCCACGGCATCTTCACGCTGACGTTAAAAAAAACGGTACGTCCACAAGCGAAATGGGCACGGATGAAAACCCGAAAGGGCGCCGTGAGTAAAAACAGCAGTACTACCGGCGATGTTTGTGAAAACCCGAAAGGGCGCAGACTCGTTAAAAAAAAACAAAAAAAACAACAAAAAAAGGTATGTCCATAAGCAAAATGGGCACGGATGAAAACCAGAAAGGGCTCCGTGAGTAAAAACAGCAGGACTACCGGCGATGTTTGTGAAAACCCGAAAGGGCGCAGACTCGTTAAAAAAAAAGGTATGTCTATAAGCAAAATGGGCTCCGTGAGTAAAAACAGCAGGGCTACCGGCGAGTGTTTGTGAAAACCCGAAAGCGCGCAACCTCGTTAAAAGACACTTAGAGGGTCTTCTCGACCTTATAAGGAGAAACCACCCGCCTGAGATCCTTACGACTCACAATGGAGCAACACACTTAGGGATCCTCATGATTCCTAAGGAGAAAATACACTTGCGAGATCCTCACGACTCGTAAGGAGAACTCTCTTATGGGACCCTCACGGCTCATAAGATTTGAAAGTCTTAAGTTATAGAAACCTTAATATGTTCTTAAGCAACCCCCACAACCTTCGATATTGCCCTACAAGCTGCTCATATTGACCCTTGTATACAATCCACGGGCACGAATAAATATTTCCCTAACAAAGTCCCATCCGTGACTAGGGATATGCTTGTACAACAAACAACACTTGTAAGTCCTCTCGACTTATAAGGAGAAAACCCTTTTTGTAAGATCCTTACGACTTACAAGAGAACATGCACTTAGGAATCCTCACGATTCCCAAGGAGAAAACACACCTACAAGATCCTCACGACTTGTAGGGAGAAATACCTTTGTGAGACCCTTACAGCTCATGAAGTCAAAACCCTTAGCCGACAGGACCCTTAACCCTGTTTACTAAGCCACCTTTGTTCAACATCGACAGAGGCAAATGATGATTCGCTCCTGGCAATATCCCAGTTGCAGCGATGTTGATGCCAAACCGGTATCAAATTCCAAGCCCTTTCAAGGCAAATGATGATTCGCTCCTGGCAATATCCCAGTTGCAGCGATGCTGATGCCTAAACCGGTATCAAATTCCAAGTCCTTTCACTGCAAATGATGATTCGCTCCTGGCAATATTCCAGTCGCAGCGATGTTGATGCCAAGATTGGTATCACATCCTAAATCCCCTACTCGCGAAAAAAAAAATCAGCGAGCCAAAAAAAAAATGCATACGAAATAGCCAAAATGATGGGACAACTTGCAAACAAAATCAGCAAGTAAAAATGTATGCATGCAAAATAGCCGAAATGATTGGGCAACTCGCAATAAAAAACAGCGAGTAAAAAGAAAAATAGCCGAAATGATTGGGCACCGTGAAAAATAGCCGAAATGATTGGGCAATCGCGATTTTCGTGATATAAAAAGCTGAAATGATAGAGCATCGCGGAAAGAATAAAAAAAATGAAAGAATGAAACTTTTTGCCCTACAGGTGAAATCACATCGATCCCTGTATACAATCCAGGGGCACAGATAAAGAGGGAACCATACATTCCCAACAGGCTCCATCAGAAAGCGAAGCCAAATCTCGACGGTTCATAGACAACCTAGAGACAATCTCGACATTTGTCGCAATATTACAGACATGATGTCAACAAATGAAGCAAACGAAGATCCCGGGCTTCAGGGTCTCGACGTCAACATCGACAACTTAGAGATCACCAACGGTGTTTCTCCTCACTCCAACCAGATGCAGACATGACGTCAACAACCGACCTCAGAGTCGCAACGAAACGGACCCATGGCAAAGTCCCTAGTTCCAAATCTCAATGGCCACATCTGCAGCCTGGAGACCAACAACGATGTGCCTCCTCATTCCAGCAGGACACAGATGTACACCATCAAACGGAGTGACGGCGAAATCCCAGCTCCACCTCAGCATTCGTCTCGTTACAGAAGACGAGATGTCAACAGCAGCGTTCCTTCGCAGTCCAGCAGGACGCAGATGTAACGTCAACAAAAGACCTCATGGTCGAAACAAAGTGGAGTGACGGCAAAATCCCAGCTCCACCTCAGCATTCGTCTTGTTACAGCAGACGAGATGTCAACGACGGTGTTCCTCCGCAGTCCAGCAGGATGCAGATGCAACATCGACGAAAGACCCCATGGTCAGCAAAGCGGAGTGACGGCAAAATCCTAGCTCCACCTCAGCATTCGTCTCGTTACAGCAGATGCAATGTCAACAGCAGCGTTCCTTCGCGGTCCAGCAGGATGCAGACGCGGCGTCAACAAAAGACCTTATGGTCAAAGCAGACGAAGCAAAGGCCAAATTCCTAGCTTCAGGGTCTTGACGGTAACTCATATAAAACCTGAAAGACTATCGGAGATCATCCCACATGGAGTGGTCATCACCTCGACGTTCGTCTCGATACCGCAGACGAGATGTCACTACAGCATCCTTCCTCCAACAGGATCCGGATACACCAAAGCAGATGAAGCAAAGGCCAAATTCCTAGCTTCAGGGTCTTGACGGCAAGTCATATAAAGCCTGAAAGACAATCGGAGATCATCTCACACCAGCATAGAGTGATCACCACCTCGACGTTCGTCTCGATACAGCAGACGAGATGTCACTACAGCGTCCTTCCTCCAACAGGATCCGGACACACCAAAGCAGATGAAGCAAAGGCCAAATTCCTAGCTTCAGGGTCTTGACGGCAAGTCATATAAATCCTGAAAGACAATCGGAGATCATCTCACACCAGCATAGAGTGATCACCACCTCGACGTTCGTCTCGATACAGCAGACGAGATGTCACTACAGCGTCCTTCCTCCAACAGTATCCGGACACACCAAAGCAGATGAAGCAAAGGCCAAATTCCTAGCTTCAGGGTCTTGACGTCAAGTCATATAAAGCCTGAAAGACAATCAGAGATCATCTCACACCAGCATAGAGTGATCACCACCTCGATGATCGTCTCGATACAGAAGATGAAATGTCACCCCAGCGTTCTTCCCCCAGCAGGATTCGGACGCGCTAAAGCAAATGAAGCAAAAGGCCAAAATTCCTAGCTTCAGGGTCTTAACGGCAAGTCATATAAAGCCTGAAAGACAATCGGAGATCATCTCGAACCAGTGTGGAGTGGTCACCACCTCGACGTTCGTCTCGATACAGCAGACGCAACATCACCAAAAGGAGCCATGGCAAAATCCCTAGTTCCAAACCTCGACGGTTCACCAGCAACCTAGAGACAACCATGACATTCATCTCGATACAGAGGACGTGATGCCAGCAAACGAAGCGAAGGCCAAATTCCTAGCTTCATGCGTCTTAACGGCAAGTCATATAAAGCCTGAAAGACAATCGGAGATTATCTCGCACCAGTGCGGAGTGGTCACCACCTCGACGTTCGTCTCGATACAGCAGACACAACATCACCAAAAGGAGCCACGGCAAAGTCCCTAGTTCCAAACCTCGACGGTTCACCAGCAACCTAGAGACACCACGACATTCGTCTCGATACAGAGGACACAATGCCAGCAAATGAAGCAAAAGGCCAAATTCCTAGCTTCAGGGTCTTAACGGCAAGTCATATAAAGCGTGAAAGACAATCGGAGATCATCTCGCACCAGCGCGGAGTGGTCACGACCTCGACGTTCGTCTCGACACAGCAGACGTGACATCACCAAAAGGAGCCACGGCAAAATCCCTAGTTCCAAACCTCGACGGTTCACCAACAACCTAGAGACAACCACGACATTCGTCTCGATACAGAAGACGCAATGCCAGCAAACGAAGCAAAGGCCAAATTCCTAGCTTCAGCGTCTTAACGGCAGGTCATATAAAGCCTGAAAGACTATCGGAGATCATCCCACACCAGCGCGGAGTGGTTATGACTCATCGGAGCTCTCCAAAATGAGCCTAACCTCAAGTAAAAAGCGGCATGGCAAATTCCTAACGCTTGCTCTTCCGACGGTCAAACTGCCAAGGAGGATTGCATGAAGACGTCTTGTCCAGCCCCCGAAGGGATCAGAGACACGGCAGTCGCAGGGCTACTCGAACAGCATGATTGCCTATCGAGGAATATATCAGCTCATGCGACGGTACGACGGCCAAAACCCTAAGTACCACAGACCCTAACGGACTTCTGTCGTAAAGAGCAGAGGTTAACTGTGACGTTAGGTTATTCTTGCGAAATCTGCTCGATCCGTTTCGACTCGTGAGGAAATTGATGTCTTTGCGAGAACTTCTCGATTCGTCTCGACTCGTGAGATAAAGCCTTAGGCAGTAGGGATTAAAAAACATGTTTCCTAAGTACTGAGACCCTGCAAGTCGGCCCAAAACGGTCTCTTGCATACTATCCACGAGTCACACTCTCCAAATTCGAATCTCGACAAGGAGGGAAACAACCACTTACGAGTCCTCTCGACTTATAAGCGGGAAAATTCTCTTGTGAGATCCTTACGACTTTCAAGAGAAAACACACTTAGGAGTCCTCACGACCCCTAAGGAGAAAATACACCTGCGGGATCCTCTCGACTCGTAGGGAGAAAAGTCTTTATGAGACCCTCACGGCTCATAAAGTTGAAAAGTCTTAGGTGGCAGATACTAACCCTGTCTCCTAAGCCATCACCGCCCTGCAAAAAGGTCAAGATGGACCATCTATGAGCCACACCTGCCAAAGCTACATGCCACTGAAATGGAGAAGTTACTCATGAGCATATAAACTACTTCACGCCAGAGTAAGACATAAAGAAATAGAAGGGTGTGGCTCATGGAGTTGAGAGTTTGGAACTATATCTCTTAAGAGTCGAGATTTGAGTCAATGATAAATGACGACACTTGTGTCCGCTCGTTATCTTCTCAGATCAAGATTCTGAAAGTTATATACCAACCCGAAGCTGGTGATATGCTATGCATAACTCTGCACTACTTCACCCACGTACATACTTACGTGGGCAAAGTAGTGGGGGGCATTTGTTCCTGCCAAAAATTTCTGCGCAAAAGAGTCCAAGGTATCAAATGGCAGCGATACGCTTAAGGAAATGTGAACCAGTATCTTCCGGGCCGTTTTTTGACAAACTCCCAAATGAGAAAAAGATAAATTCTGATGGTATTGGAAGCATCTCGAAAACCCTTCGATTTGATATATTATGGGTCTTATAATTCATCCGGGATCAAAAGTTATGAGGCATTACGTGTCCGCACGTGATGGACCTTTAAGAACCCGCTGGAGGAGTTAAAAGATATAATAAAAACTCAAAAAAGACCCCAATGGGGCATCACGTGCTCACACGTGACCATGGGTGACGTGCAGACACGTGATGGGCTCTTAAGGCCTCTAAAATAATGAATAGAATTAAATTCTAAAATCTTTTCCCTGATTAAAAATCAGAAGTTACCTCAATGAGGTATCACGTGCTCACACGTGACCAATTGTCACGTGTTGACACGTGATGGTTAAAACTGAGGCATAAACAAGCGGCCGTTAAAGAACTCAATTGGGGGTCACGTGCTCACACGTAATCAAGGGTCATGTGTCAGCACATGACTGGTTTCGAAAGCCTTACAGTTAATAGAATTAAAATTCTAAAATTTTCTAAATCTTTCCAAACACAAAAGGTCTATGGGGACCGTTGGATTAAA